>JARFIZ010000310.1:1200000-1897882 GCA_036325965.1 Sinopyrophorus schimmeli
ATGTGAAAATATGGGATTTACGTTCCACGATGGTTGATATACGTTGTATATATGTTACCGTGTAAACCCGATGTCTGGTAAATGTCTAAATCTTCCAGTAAATGGCAACATTCACGAAGTCGCTTTATGTATGTCCTAAATATTTGCTAAATATGCACTGATAGCGAATGTCGAAATAATCATAATTTTAGATTCTTCTAATTCAAACAAAATGAAAATTTTATATTATAAAAAAACAATAGGAGAAGCCTTAAGTAATACCATAAAATTAATCATATTATTGAACTGAAAACAAACAATACACTAAAAAATCTAAAATAGTATTAATAATAAATGTACACCTAAGTAATTGTAATAAAACCTAAAATATAAAATAACACAGCCTGTCAAAAACACCATAAAATATCAAATTTTTGACCCTTTAATTTTTGTCTTAGTGTATGAGAAGTATAAATTAAAGCTACATCATAAAATATACAAATTGGCAAGAAAAAATAGCAGGTACCTACTAAATACATATAAAAATTCAAAACTGATATTTTTAAATATGTTAGTAAAATGCTTATTTTACCAAAAGAACTGTACATTTAACGAATTTTGTAGAAAATAATTATTTTAATTGATGTGTTTAAAATTTAAAGAAACAAAATTGTTATATATATTAACGATTGACAATGGTACGCCAAAATGCTGCTTTATATAAATAAGTGAGTTTAATCCACCTCATTCTATTTGGTTTTATATTTTTTCTATAAAATAATGTAGATGGCGACCCCTATTTAAAATTTTTAACGTTAAAACATATTCTAATGTTTAGGTAAAGATCCCCATATAAAAAGACCAAGGACGAAACACTTTCCGAAACCCAAACAACTACCTGCTTATGGACCCTTCGTTAACAAAAGAAGGATTCCCGTTATATTGCAGACAACAGATATTTGAGAAATCAAATTTCTAAATTTTTATTAACACATGTATAATGTTTCCAAAGCGGGAAAAATCTTAATATCATTCGTAACTATGGAAAAACAAAAAAATTGCGAATTTTACGTGCAAAACCGACTTTTAGGTCAAAATTTGCAAAAAGGGTTAAATTTGCATAAAACTTGTTAAAACCTCTTAGAGAAACTATATCGAGTCGTCTATATCTTTTTTTGTTTTTAAAACGCTTAAATTACGGCAGAAATAAGGTTTTCTTAAAAAACCGTCCCGACGCCACCCCCTTCGTCCCCCGCGGAAAAAAAATGTGTCACAGAAAGTATAAACCGACCCCCATCGTATCCCGAAAGCGGATGTTGCTAAGAGTCCCCGTTCGAAAACTGCATGGAAAAACCGTTTTTTGAAAATAGTCAAGGTCGCGTTTGCGAACTCGTGTACAGCCAAAAGTAAACCGCCAATCAATCCCAAATTTTCAGGTGTGATAGCTCAGAGATCGGAGGGTGCCCATGCTAGGTGAATATTACTTCTCGCCACGTTATCCACCTGGTGTTCGTGAAAAGAGGTAAAATTTGTGTCGTCAGAAAACGTAGATTTTGTGTTCGAACGGCCCTACGTCGCTTAGGAAAAGGAATTCGGAAATTTCGATTTCGGTCCCTCGTAGCGGCATTATTTCGCTACAACTTTGATCTAGAAATCGATGCGCCGAGAACGACGGTGGCGGCGGTGCACGAGCTGGAGGCAAAGAACCGGAAAAGCACCAAACGGGCCCTTTTCTTGCCTAGCCTCGGAGAAGATGCCGCTTGAATGGCTAGCGGTATCTAGGTACGGGTCTCGGACGGACCACCTTAATGATGTAGCCTCGGGGTACGTCGACCCTCTAGATTTCGAGATATTTGCAAAAACGCATTTTTTGGCGTCTCGAGTTTATTTCCTCCGTAGCTCCACGGAGGTTGGACCTACGGAGACGAGCCCCGGTCTCATCTTAATTTTTCGAAATCTTCGTCGACCGGGTGCTTAAGCTCGAAAATCGGACGATAAATACGGCAGTTAGACCCCGAAAAGTAGGTTTTTTTGAAGTTTTTTTATAAGTATATAACTAGCAAAATTCGCTTTGCGAATTCTGCAAGACAAAATCGCTTCGCGATTTTGTGTAATGCATTGCTGTGAAATTAATTTCATTATATAATTTAAATGCTTTGCGTTTAAGACATTCGATTCATGGTAAAAGTTATATTTTCTTAAAAACATCCAAAACTTTAGAATGGTGTGATCAGAACAAAATTGCTTTGTGAACAAAAAGTAAATTAAAGTAAAATTAATTCCTTTACCATCATTAAAATAACTTTATCAATATTGTATGCCGCTTAATAATGAAATAACTACTTGTTCATTTTTTTGTAAATAAACGCTTTCGCGTTTAAGGCCTTCGGCTCCTAGCAAAAGTATGTAGAAACATCTTTTCAAATAACCATGGAACTAAAATATTTGCTAAGTTATTAATTTTTTCTTAAAAAAAAGTTTATGTCAAATTGACCATTCTTACACTTTAAAAATTCATTGCAAATGTCGTCAAATAGAGCTTTTGATTTTGTTTTTGGATTGTGAAGTGCCGCTGCCGGCAGTGCTAGGATACGATATTTACCTCCAGAAGAACAAAATTTCCACGAATCATTTGTGATCCGCAAGCTCTGCTATCAGAGGGGTGCGAGCTGGTGTGAAGGTCTTTTAAAACTTTTTCTGTTTACTAAAGCCGCGTCATATCGTGTATACCATAATTTTAAAGCTTTTTCCATTTTCCTTTTAAGCCTTTAAAAGTACACGTTTTTATAGTGAGAATTGCAATCGGCAAAAAAATTACCTTTTAATTGGTTTTTTATCATTTTTTAAGCCAAAGTTAACTTTTAAGAAATTAAAATTATAAAGAAAATGATCTTGAAACTTTAAGGATTCCGTTCGTGTACATCACGGGGTGCCATTAAATCGTTTAGGATGTAAAAACCTCAAAATTAATTCGTTTTAGCTAAACAATATTCTCATTCGACATTTATCGGCAAAAGACGTAGGTACCGTTAACAAAAGGGAAATTTGCATTTAATACGTAATAAGTAGCAAGTTTGACTCTAAATAGGGGTAGTATAAGACGAAGATATATTAAACAAACAATCAAAGTCTAAAAACAAATTTTAATATCCCTGTTAAAATTTTCCATGCTCGCTGATATGTTAACTTTTCTATAAGTAAGTATACTTCGAAAGCATTCCATGTGATTAGCAAGAGTGATGCAACCTGAGAAATTTGACAATATAATCAATTTTTTAATTTTTTGCAATTCTTTCGAAGTTATTAATCAAGTCCATTCACGCTCGATTCAAAAAATGTCAAATTAACCTTTAGCTAATTATATGATTTTTTTGGTTCTTTCGATGTGTTTGATTACATGTATACCCTGTGACTAAATCATGGATCACTCGATTTAATTTACAGTAAAATCTCTCGTGGCGATCATCTCTATAAGGAGACCCCTCAAAAGCGGTCATTATGCTTCAGAACAGATATATCGTAATTTAATTCTTCTTAAAAATTTTCTTTTAGGTCACCACTCTTTAACCCGACCGCGACCATTAATTGCGCGACCGATACTTTTCAAAATTTTTTAAACTTAGAAAATTTTGTACCTATAGATAATAGCTACAAAAGCGAGCGTACGTTAAACAAAATGCATTTACCTGCATTATTTATGATTCTAAGCCCGATTGATATTTTAATTCTTTCATTCTCCGTAAAGTAAAAAAAACTTCATTTACCATATATTGTATCCGTGTATATATAAGAATACTACTCTGTTCATAATAACTTTGATTTAATAACAATATAATTCTATACGGAGAAAAAAATATCGTCAAAATAACTATCTGACGTATCCTCAATTGACGTATTGTCAGAACAACTATTCGCTTGGCTAATGTAATGACATTTATAAGTTAATTTGACAGTTCATAGTATGATCAAAACAGCACTACATATTATACTTATAATAAGGATTCATTTATTTGATTCAAGCGTTCAACGAAGAACTCTCGTGAACGTGTGCAGTTTCCGTCGCGTAGGTAACTGTACAGTCAATTTGAGAATTTGTATAAATAAAATAGCGATACGTATGGACATTTTGACGATATTTTGTTCTCTGTGCATAACCGTTGAATCACCATGACCAAAATCGTTTGGATGTCTAAAACAATAATACGTATCGTTACTTTGATGATCCGCAATAAGGAAACTCCGGATAGCTAAATTAGCTATACGGTGTATCCCTGATGAAAGATGACTATACAACGTATAGCTAAAATTCGTGTTGACCTGTGTTATTATTAAGATTATAAGCTGTTCCTCTGCGGAGTATAGCCTTTATACCTATACCTCTATAATGTGTCCAAATTTCATTAAAATCGGTTAAAACGTATTTAAAAATGATTTTTTTATTTATTACATAAGTAAAATAAAAATCTGAAACTTGCACGATCAACATATGTTATTACAACCAACCTACTCTCGAAAGATGATTCCGATATTCCTCTGCGAGTAATCTACTTATGTCCTTTATAGTAAAATATAGTTTTTATTTTTGGGGCGCACCACGTAGAATCAATTGAAAAATATATATTATATAAAAGAGTGTAAGGGTTCTAAAAAATTATTTCATAATTTGGCCCAAATAATACCACACATAAAAAATATTTTTGAATTTTTTTACTGGATCATGAAATCTTATACGACTGTTATTTTGTCCTGCGATACTATAACACACTCAAATTTTATCAAGATCGATTAAGCCGTTCCTGAGTAAAAAAATTAAATTTTTAGTATTTTTTAATTTCTTGAAAACAGGCTGAGTTAAAAATCTGAGATTTTCACGATCTTAATACAGTGGTACCTCGATATACGAGTGCCCTAACATACGAGTGTTTTGAGATACGAGCCGCCGAGCGAGCGATATTTTGCTTTGAGATGAGAGCAAGATTTGAGATACGAGGACAGTTTTTTAAACTATCTGCAGGTAAAATGAGCAAAGCGTGACGAAAAAGCGAAGACCAGTAATGAAAATTAAGCGCTTCCGTAAGCACTTCACTTTTTTATTATGTTTTATAGAATATGTATTTGTTATTTATAAACATTATAAATGTTTCTTTTGTAAATACATTTTTCTTATTCAAAACACTTAAGGTAAAAACAACTGAGGTGATGTTTTGGGAGCTGGAACGGATTAATGGCATTTCAATTAATTTCAATGGGGAAAATTGCTTTGAGATACGAGAAATTTGACATACGAGCAAGGTTACGGAACGAATTAAACTCGTATATCGAGGTACCACTGTACTTCATAAGTACCTTACGTACTCCCAAAGTGGCGTATATTTCCCCCGGCAATTTTGACACGCTTATAACCATATGCCCTTTAAAGTTCTTTTAAAAAGATTACACAAAAACCTATTTTTTTATAATAAGCTTTACCTTGCTTTTTTTTTAATATCCTCACGTCCTGCCATTTCGTCCTGCTTTGGTGGACAATCACACATGCACAGACACACGCACCTACACGCACACGCACACACATACACACAAACACACACAACACGCATATATATATACATAGCGCACCGATCTTCTGGACATAAGTTTTCTAACTGAACAGACAGCAAAATAGATGTTCAGGAACCCTCAAATTTTGCCTCTCTAAAACGTCATAAAATTTAAACTGCATTTATTATGGTTTTAAACTCAAATCTAGTATCTACTGTCCTTTTCTTAAAACATAAATCGCCATTGATAGAAACTAAACAAAGCGTTACTTCCTGCCCATTGAAATCTAAATTTTTGACAGCTACCAATAAAATATAATGTTTATGATTTTCTTAAATTGCACTGCTTGGTTAAAAATTTTAGGATACTGCAATAATAAATTTTGAAATGTTTTTATAACAGGCTAAGAAACAATCGCTCGCGTATTTACAGAGAATTTTAAATTAATGTATATAAAGCGTTAATATGGTAAAACATCCAGCGAATGACCGATTTGTTGTATCGAGAGCTATTTCGATTTAAGAAAATTGTAAACGTGTTATGTCTATCTTAATGTGAAAATATGGGATTTACGTTCCACGATGGTTGATATACGTTGTATATATGTTACCGTGTAAACCCGATGTCTGGTAAATGTCTAAATCTTCCAGTAAATGGCAACATTCACGAAGTCGCTTTATGTATGTCCTAAATATTTGCTAAATATGCACTGATAGCGAATGTCGAAATAATCATAATTTTAGATTCTTCTAATTCAAACAAAATGAAAATTTTATATTATAAAAAACAATAGGAGAAGCCTTAAGTAATACCATAAAATTAATCATATTATTGAACTGAAAACAAACAATACACTAAAAAAATCTAAAATAGTATTAATAATAAATGTACACCTAAGTAATTGTAATAAAACCTAAAATATAAAATAACACAGCCTGTCAAAAAACACCATAAAATATCGGAAATTTTTTTGACCCTTTAATTTTTTGTCTTAGTGTATGAGAAGTATAAATTAAAGCTACATCATAAAATATACAAATTGGCAAGAAAAAATAGCAGGTACCTACTAAATACATATAAAAATTCAAAACTGATATTTTTAAATATGTTAGTAAAATGCTTATTTTACCAAAAGAACTGTACATTTAACGAATTTTGTAGAAAATAATTATTTTAATTGATGTGTTTAAAATTTAAAGAAACAAAATTGTTATATATATTAACGATTGACAATGGTACGCCAAAATGCTGCTTTATATAAATAAGTGAGTTTAATCCACCTCATTCTATTTGGTTTTATATTTTTTCTATAAAATAATGTAGATGGCGACCCCTATTTAAAATTTTTAACGTTAAAACATATTCTAATGTTTAGGTAAAGATCCCCATATAAAAGACCAAGGACGAAACACTTTCCGAAACCCAAACAACTACCTGCTTATGGACCCTTCGTTAACAAAGAGAAGGGATTCCCGTTATATTGCAGACAACAGATATTTGAGAAATCAAATTTCTAAATTTTTTATTAACACATGTATAATGTTTCCAAAGCGGGAAAAATCTTAATATCATTCGTAACTATGGAAAAACAAAAAATTGCGAATTTTTACGTGCAAAACCGACTTTTAGGTCAAAATTTGCAAAAAGGGTTAAATTTGCATAAAACTTGTTAAAACCTCTTAGAGAAACTATATCGAGTCGTCTATATCTTTTTGTTTTAAAACGCTTAAATTACGGCAGAAATAAGGTTTTCTTAAAAACCGTCCTGACGCCACCCCTTCGTCCCCGCGGAAAAAAATGTGTCCCAGAAAGTATAAACCGACCCCCATCGTATCCCGAAAGCGGATGTTGCTAAGAGTCCCCGTTCGAAAACTGCATGGAAAAACCGTTTTTTGAAAATAGTCAAGGTCGCGTTTGCGAACTCGTGTACAGCCAAAAGTAAACCGCCAATCAATCCCAAATTTTCAGGTGTGATAGCTCAGAGATCGGAGGGGTGCCCATGCTAGGTGAATATTACTTCTCGCCACGTTATCCACCTGGTGTTCGTGAAAAGAGGTAAAATTTGTGTCGTCAGAAAACGTAGATTTTTGTGTTCGAACGGCCCTACGTCGCTTAGGAAAAGGAATTCGGAAATTTCGATTTCGGTCCCTCGTAGCGGCATTATTTCGCTACAACTTTGATCTAGAAATCGATGCGCCGAGAACGACGGTGGCGGCGGTGCACGAGCTGGAGGCAAAAGAACCGGAAAAGCACCAAACGGGCCCTTTTCTTGCCTAGCCTCGGAGAAGATGCCGCTTGAATGGCTAGCGGTATCTAGGTACGGGTCTCGGGACGGACCACCTTAATGATGTAGCCTCGGGGGTACGTCGACCCTCTAGATTTCGAGATATTTGCAAAAAACGCATTTTTTTTGGCGTCTCGGAGCTTCTTATTTCCTCCGTAGCTCCACGGAGGTTGGACCTACGGAGACGAGCCCCGGTCTCATCTTAATTTTTTCGAAATCTTCGTCGACCGGGTGCTTAAGCTCGAAAATCGGACGATAAATACGGCAGTTAGACCCCGAAAAGTAGGTTTTTTTGAAGTTTTTTTATAAGTATATAATATATAATATCAATAGAACAAAATTGGTTGTAAATAAAAATGGTTATGAATTGTTAAAACAGGTCTATATTATTTAAAAAGAAATTGTAACCTTTATTGTTGATTTTATTTAAATTAATGTATGTGGTTCACAGGTAGGGTAGACAACCCACTTTGATTGCCTGGGAGGCAGCTCAAATAATGCTGACCTTCCAATTTTCCAGCCTACCATAATTTTCCCGGTTTTTTTAAATCTGTTATTGTAGCGCTTTTTACTAACAAATGCGAGAAATATTATATGTTTCGCGAAAAAATTGTAAATATGTAGGTATAAATTTCAACAAAAAAGTACCAATTTTTATTTAAATCAGTCCTAATTGGTTCAGACCCCTCGGGTTAGTTCCGTTGAGAATTAGCAACCCTATTAACAGTGCACTACGATAAGGTCAAATTGAACCCTTTGTACACAATGAACCATGAGAAATAAGCCATATTAAAATGAATTAATTTAATTAATTTTTATAAAGTGAAATTGAAAATAAAAATGTATGTCTTTTTTTGTAAAATAATAATTTTACTTCTTAATTAAATCAGTGTTTGTTAAAAGTTATAATTGTCATCTTTAAAATATTAACGTATAGAAAATGCTTCTTAGCTGTAAAAAAATACAATTTAAATATTTATAAAAGCAATGCTTTTTTTGCTCTGAAATAAGAATTAATTTACGTTGTAGTTTTGTACTAATTTTATAATTTTTCTTACATTTGCGTTGCTTAATTTTATATTTAAATACAGCTTTACGTTTTTATTTTCACACTTTCCCAATTTTGATTGGTTCTATAACGGGGTATACAAATTAACATAGGGCTAACGTCACATTAACATGATTTCGATACAATAATGGATAAATAAATATAATCGATACAATAATAGTTAACTTCACAATGTAAAGGTGTCCCTTTTCTTACAGAAAAGATATTTGGTGTTTGATGTAGTATAAAATATTTTAAACCTAACAAAACACTTGTTGAGTTATTAAAAAAAATTAAAACCGCATTCCTTTGAATATAAGACCCACTTTTCTTCTCGTCTTTGCGTCGCGTAATTTGTGGCGGGTCTTATATTCGAAGTGCGTTTTATAATCGACTCGTCTTTAAAAATAACAATTCAAAAATTCGTGATTTTTAAATATTTTAAAGATAATTATAAGTAAATGTGTTTATAATAAACGGAAAAAATATTATGGTAGATAAAAGTATTAAATAAAATCTGATAAACTAATGGTTTGTAAATATTTCACTTTAAATCTACTTTAATAGTATGGCAATTAACAATGTTGTTTTTTACAAACGTGTTTCTTAGTGGAATAATATGTTTTTATTTTATCTGTAATTATTTTATATGATAACATAAAAAGGAAATATGTGTATACATAAGCAGGATGTTTATTAAACAAAGGGCAAAAATTTAAGGGGATATTCCTGGATTATTCTAAAAATATTTTGCAGTTTGATGATTTTCGAAAAGAAGCTTTGTTTTGAAGATAAAAGGCGATAAAAATTTTCGATAATAACATTTTATTTGACGTTTGACTGTTTGACGTGTATTTTCTGTCTTTAATAGTTAAACTTTTGTTAGTGAAGTGTTCTATCATGAATTGTTATACGATCGCCGAAATTCATAAGTTTTATGTAACTCAATAAGAAACGACCCTGGTATTTTTGAAAGAGTTCGACAGTCAATAAGGAGAAGATTGGATTTTTGTATCCTAGCTGAAAGTAGTCATTTTGAACAGTTATTGTAGATTAAAATCTATACGTGATTTTTGTTAAAAGAATGTTATTGTCAAAATTTTTATCGACCTTTATATTCGAAACAAAGTGGCTTTTCAAAAATCATCAAAGTACAAAATATTCTTAGAATAATTCAGGGAATAGCCTCTTGAATGATTGCCGTTTGTTTAATAAACACCCTGTATATATATATAGTAAAATAGTAAAAAACTCACTTAGAAAAATTTCCTAATATTTAAACTGTTATAAAATATTTTGTTTCTAGTATTAATATAAAAATTTGAAAAATAATTTGTTTTACTATACACGAATTGGTTATCATTTTCAATTATTAGTTTTTTTATCTATAATTGATCTTCCAGAAAAATCAGCTTTAGTAATATCACCGCTTCCAATATTTACGTATAACAAAAGCTCTTCGTTTTTAATTTGTTGATATTAAAAATGTACTATTGTGTAGCATTAATTAGCTACTATTAAAACCAACTACATCTGAATTATTGAAGTATAAAGAATAGAATAAATAAATGGAAACACGACTATTTGTTAACCAGAGACATATCAATTTTCAAAAGTAGGGATAGTAAGTATTTTTTTTTGAAGAGCAGCTATCAAATAGGTGCCAAATGGCTAAACGTGTTGGTCTAGCAAACAGTAGGATTATCGAGATTTTACTGCATATCAGACTATAGTTAGCTTCTGGGATGTCTTAATATATACTTACTCTATACAGGTATTTGCTTTAAACCTCTCTGGAGTACATATGTCTATAAACTCGACACCAAAATTAATTACTGAAGTACAATGTACTACTGTTGAAGATTCACATAAAATTAGTTTAAGTAGTAATCAAATAAATTCAGTTTTGGATATTTTACCGCTTTAATTTTAATACAGTTACGTGGTGCATTACATTTAAAAGGTTAGTAATGATAAGATTATCTTTCTTCATAAACATTGAACAGATTTACTGTCTTAATTATAGAAATGTGTTCTATAAATACACTACTCGTAAATATTTTCAAATACAGTTGCGGGTACTAGAGTTTAAAATTCTCCAACATTTTGTATACTACTGATGTATATGTAGAATTTTCAGATGAATAGTGTTTAATTTACACTTAATTTTAGGCAGTAAATTTATCAGAGTTTCAGGTTCAAGGAAATTAACACTGAAGGGTAATATTCATATTTCGTCTGGAACTTTAATATGACTACGGTTGAGGATAGACAATAGTTATATATCAGTGTCAATTAGATACATTTATTAAATAGTATTGTTTGCCAGAAAAAGAAATTAGCACAAATGCATACATTTTAATCCAGCGAATTCAAATATTTGAACGAAAATTGTGCATTTGTTCCAGTTTTTTTTTGGAAGTCCAGATTCGCAATTTTTTTGCATATGGTTTTTTATTCTTACGGCATTTGCATTTAAAAAGTTTTTATCGATTTGTAAATTGTTTATTAGAGTTGAAATTTTATAAGAATAAAATACATTAGGTAAATATGCTTTGGGGTTCTCCAAGAAAATGGAGGGAAATGAGAAAAAATTAGGTATTTTCGTAATCAGGTTTCGAATAAAAATTTACTTTGTTCTTTGTTTTCATTTTTGAAGTTATACTTCTCTTGTCGCGTTGAGAGTAAAATTTTAGCAGGCAACGGAAGCTGCGCGCGCACAGCTTACGAAATTTCGACATTTGAAGTTGAAAGTAAATTAATTATTGTGAATCATGCTTAACACCGAGTTTGTACATTCGAGCTCAAAGTGGCACATTCCGATCTTGGGAAAATGAAGCGCGCCGTTCCGCGTCGCGCTTCATTTGCTTCCCTCGCTCGGAAATGTGCCACTTTTCGCTCGAATGTGCACAACTTTCTTATTTATTACATTTGTCGAATTTGTCCTACGCATCTTCAAATTAAAAATTTTAATTCAAGATCTGTATTTTTGAAGACTTTTCGTTGGATGGCACTGATATTAATAGCGAAAAAAAAGGAATTCTTTCTATTGTTATACCAATAGTCTAGCTATACACATACGTAAGTTGCGCAACATAACACTTGGTTATGTTTAATTTAGTTACGCCAAAGTATAACTTCTAACGCCCATACCTAAGTACACGAACCGTTTTTTTTTCTAAATTTGTTGAACAATGTAACTATTAATTATATCATTACACCAGCTATAAAAGCGACGTTAATATTTCTAAAAGTATTTTTAGATACTTTAATTTTACTTATTTGCTGGTGAAAGAATGTAGTAATTATAAAAATAAATGATATTAAAAATAGAAAATTACTTTATGTCTCATGTCAGAGAATATCAATCTTTTAAATGAACTTAATAATTAAAGAAACCTGTCTTTCTGGTTTTAACGAAAATTTATATTTTCTTATGAAGGGTTGTGTTTGTAAATAATTGTAGTTATTTTAACTTTTTATTCAATGGATTTTTTTGTGTTTAAGGATAGGGTTATTGAAATATATTTGAGAATATTATTTTTAGCAGAGGATTCTTTTTAATTAAGGTGTTTACTTTTTGTTTATTATTTGCAAATGTTTTTGATATTGCATAGTATGGGTAGGTATTCCTTTTAAATACAATGGAGATCTTGTCAAAAAGAACGATGTTCCGGTGCATCTAGAAAATTTAAACTGAAATCTACGCTAAAATCGAGTTTGTTTGTATACTTTGATCTTTGTATCTCGTCAAGAAACCAGTTCAAAGTGGGTTAGTAAGTTTAAAAAGAAAACAATATAAAGGTGGTGGAAGTTTTTGGTATGACTACATAGTAATTCCTAATATCTTATATATTATTTTTTGCTTATATCTCTTAAGTACCTTTTAAACAGAATTAATAATTACGTTTTAATATAATCTATATTGAGAAAAGCCTGTGACATAATGGCTAGTAACTATGTGCTCTTTAAATCGAAGGTACTGCGTTTGAAACGTATTTTATTGTATCTTCGGGGCCAGAGTTTTCGGAAAACAAACGAGATGTTTTTGTAGATATTTTTATTATATATTTTTGTATGACGTCAATTTGGAGTGTTGTGTTTTATTTCAAAATCTACAGACTTATTATGTTTTTCTTGGTCTTTGTTGTACGTTTCCACTGACCTTTTTTTTAATGTTATATTGATTGCTATTTTAGGTAAAGCAGCTCTAGTTATGTCAATTCAGCGTTCGGGTGGTCGACCTCTTTGTGTTTTTCCAGTGCAATTTTCTTCAATTATGGTCTTTTTCAAACTTTCAGATTTTTTAAACTGTTTCATCTATTTATATTATGCTATAGAAATTTAATTATTCTAATACAGGATTTTTCAACCCGCAAACTAATTTTCGTGCGTCCAGGACTATTCTATTTAAGAAAATAAGGAGAAAATCATTTTTAAGAAAACTTGAAAAATTTGTGATTGTATTTTGTCGATGTATTCAATCTCTTTTTGAGTATTGAAATTTTGAAGTAATATTTTGATGGAACATGGAAAACGGAGCATAAATGCGAAATCATTTTTAAAATCGATCCACAGCAACATAGTTGTAATGGTTGTTGAATATTTAAAAAAAAACCGGTGCGTGTACTTACGGATGCGCGTTAGAAGTTATACTTTTTTGGCGTAATTAAATATAACCTCGTGTTATGTTGCGCAACTTGCGTTTGTGTATAGCTAGATCAGTGGTTTTCAAATTATATGTTACTGCACCTCACTTAAAACATCTAATCATGAAACCTCTCCACTGTACAACCATTCTCCGATTTACACAGAGAAAACCGCGTAAATCGAAAACAAAGCAAAATATGTATAAATTGGTCAGTTATTTTCGAATATTAATAAATATTAGCTGTTTGTATTCAACAGTCGAGACACTGGAGTCAGTTAAAAATCACGAAAAATCAGTAAAATATGTGTATTTTTCGGGGGGTATTAATTGTGTGAATTTATATTTTTTGCACAAAACTACTATCTTTCAGCTTTGAAATGAACGCGTAGATGTCATTAATAGAAACATTTTTACAGCTAAAAATATTAAAGCAAAAAACGACGTTTATAAATGTATTAATTCAGGCCGACGGGAATTGACGTATACGAACATTAACTGACAGTGGATTTCTTTTTTTTGGGACCCTAAAAAAGATTCTCACAAAGTTTGAGCAAAATTTAAAATAGGCTGGCTTTACCCGATTAGTCGATTTCATGTGGAATGACTTTAATTTTAAATAGTTTTTATTTTTTGTTTTTTTTCATGTTTTTGTAAATCGTGTAAAATCAATATTGTCTAAAACAAGTAGCGTGTAAATCGAGAGGTAGATGTGGCGTTTATTGTAGATTTTGGATAAAAGGCGAGTGTACCATTTGGCATTGGGAAAATATGCACTTTTTGCTCGAATGTGCACATAAGTTCGTCGTTTTATTTGAGTACATTACTATTTTTTTTTTAATTCAAAAATTAATGGAAACAAATTGAATAAATACAAAGATGTGCACATTCGAGCGAAAAGTGGCACATTTCCGAGCGAGGAAAGCAAATGAAGCGCGACGCGGAGCGGCGCGCTTCATTTTTCCGAGATCGGAATGTGCCACTTTGAGCTCGAATGTGCACACTCGGTTCTAAGAGTGATTCACAATAATTAATTTACTTTCTAAATAGTATTAATTAAAAATTCCAGGACTGTGTCGAGTGTGCAATTTGATCTCGGGAAGATGTGAACATATGTTGTTTTATTTCAATGCAGTACTATTTTCTTTTTAAATTCCAAAAGAAATTTCAACAAATTTAATAAATATGAGGATGTGCGCATTCAAGCGCAATGTGGAGCGGCGTGCTTCATTTTTCCGAGATCGGAATGTACCACTTTGAGCTCGAATATGCTCACTCGGTTTTAAGCATGATTTACAAAAACTGATTTACTTTCTTCTACGTTTAACTTCAACTGTCAAATTTTCGTTAGCTGTGCATGCGCAACTTTCGTTGCTTGCTAAATTTTTACGTTTAAAGCGCTAAAAAAAGTAGGGCGAAAGTGACATGAAAGAGCCAGTTTTAAAAAAAGGGATAAATAATATAGAAGGATATAAATAAATTATAAAAAATTTATAATCTGTAATTGTTCATTCATTTATGTACATAATGCCATAAAACAATTTTTAAAAATTAACGATATTTTTAGATTTCTAATCATTTATAAAAAGAATAAAATTCGGCTCTTTCATTACCTATAGGTATTGAAAGAGGTTTTGAAAGAGCCATGTTCTTATTACAGGACTAAAACTGTACATTAACGAAAATATTATTTAATAATAATTTTAAAATATAATTTTAGATCTTATATAATTATAAAACGTTTTATATAACGCAAACTCTGGATAAAATATTTACTTAAATCTAAGAAACTGTCAAAAAATTTGACGTTTGAGATCAATCATTGCAAATTGACTAGGTATGTTCTTTTTAAGAAGTAATATAATGTTAATTAAAAACAATACACAGAATTCATGTGCCTAACCGTTACAAATTTTGCATCGGTACCACTCTTGATTGCTGTTACTACAATTATTATTGCAAACTATGCAATTAAAAGCTGGCTCTTTCATAACACTGCAGTCCGGCTCTTTCAAAACATATTCTCTCAAGAAACAAAATCTCGAAAATTAGTATGAAATCAAAGATTAGCCTGCACAATATATATGTTATTAGAAGGCCTAATATATCTATAAAATTATAGTATAATCATATTATTATTAGTTTTGTACGTATAGGCGTTAGAAAACAAATAAACTGAACTCAAAAACTTACTTTTTGACGACAAAATCTTCAATACGTCGTATCGGCGCCGTTTATTAACGGTGAACGATCAAATTTTTGTGGGCGATATCTGGCGAGTGTTGCTATTTTAAATTAATAATACATGAACGATTCGTATGAAAACTATCACGTAATTGATAATGGCTCTTTCAAAACTTCAAAAATTGTATTTTACTACAAGTTAAGCAATACTTATGCGAAAATTCAAGATTGTTGGGGTAATGTAGTTCTGTGCATTCTCAGACATTTTAATGTCTATTGTTTGTAAAGTATCAACAATTTTCTTTTATATTGTATAAGTAAAGTTCTATATGCAGTCGAGTCTCGCTAACGTCAAGTAATTACTGCTAGTGACGTTCACGTTTAGGAGGAGTTCATGAAATTGAATATGTCAAAGACAATAGTAATTGATGTGGCTTTTAGAAAATGAGGGTGCAATTTGAAACTTTAAAATAGTACACATTAAGCACAGTTTTATTAATGAGCGATACATATGAAAAAACAAATATATATTTTTTTCTAAAGTTTTGTAGGGAGCACATATATGGATATACAATGTACATGTGTAGTAAAAGCATTTAACAAATAGTAGATCTTAGTACGAATCAAGTTGGCCACCCCTGAGATATAGGATTGATCTTGCAATGCTTATCTAAAAGTGGAATTAATCATACAGTTTGTATTCTTGTTCACGTTTTAGAGTATCGCAAGTTTTGTAGTTCACGTTTTGGAATATTTAGAATAGAAAACCAGGAGATCACGGTTTTGGGCGTTTGTATTGTAGGATGTTCATATTAGAGAGATTCTACTGTATTTGCTTTGAAAAAAGTTGAAAAATGACGTTTATTTAAGGCAGAAAACAAATCAGCATAGAAATATAAGTATAAAGCATATGCTCCGAATCACATTATCAAAACCCATGTTCCGATGAAATTTTAAGTTGACACCGTTTCTACGAAGAAATGAGCTTTGTAACAAGCAACAAATGCAATTAGCCATGTTCTTTTCTATCATATTTATAATTATCGTAATATTTATAAGTAAGGTGGCTCTGTTCGTATTTTGTACTTTTCGATGTCTTGTAATAAAATGTCTGTGTTGAAAAAACTGCTAAATCTATCGTTCTGTCTCTTTAAAATCTCATAATAATATTTGGTTGGGAAGAACGCAATTTCGGTTTTCACAAATCGATGGCGTTACAATTTTTATGAATCACTTTGGTCAGTCTTATATTTTTTCCGTTTGACAGTTGGCAGTAGTGACTATAAACTTACTTTAAAAACTACTTTGTATTTGGTTTACATTTGTTAGTTCACTGTCAAATTCAACATGGAGCGCAAAAACGAACATTTTTGTCATATTTTGCTCTTTTATTACCGTAAAGGCAAGAACGTTTCTGAGACTTACAAAGACTTATATGAAGTTTATGGTGATGAATGTCTAACAGAAAGTGTCAGAATTGGTTTAAAAAAATTCGTTTTCGAATTTTTTTTACTTAAAGATGTCCAACGTTATGGTGGACCGACTGAAGTTAATAATGATCAAATCATCGCCATAATTGAAGCAGATCGTTATATAACTGTGAGAGAGATTAAATGTATGATACACACTAATCGAATATTATTTAAAATGTCTTGGACTTGTTAAGAAACTCGATATTTGGGTTCTACAACTGATAAAATTGGCGGAAGCAATCAAAAATAAACAGCCAAAATCGGATAATCTTAAAGGTATTATGTTTCACCATGACAATGCTTAACCTCACACATTTTTAGTAACTCGTCAAATATTATTGGAGCTTGGTTCGGAACTAATGTCACATCCACTATATAGCTCTGATCTTGCATCATTAAACAAAATGGTACATTTATAGATAATGAAAACACATTCTTTGTATAAAAAAATTGAGTTTCATTTCAAACTAAAAAAACGAAATTACTTTCTTGTCAACCCGATAGTTAATAATTAAGTACAACAATTTTTTTTATTGTTTTGTTGAATTGTGTATAATAACAAAGAAATAGTAATAGGCATTTTATATTACTTTTTCTAATAATGATTTTTTTGAAATTTATTTACTTTAATAATGTAATTTTAGACCCAGTTTTTTTTATACTTTATCAATGAGCCTTATCAATCTTCCATTGAATTTTATTTTGCACTTATTTATAAAAAGTGGACAAATAGTAAGAAATTGCTTTTTTTATAAATTTAAGCTGTTTTGTAATATACAGGTATATAGAATTTACTACATTTTTAAATGGGAAATATACATTAATTAAAAAACCAATTCGTTATGTTTTAATAGACATTAAAACGATGATATGGGATAACAGAAAATTATTATTAAATAATACTGTAGGTGCCATTTTAATTATATTGGTGGGTTTATCAATGACTATTAAGAATTTAAATTACAAGGAATTTGTAATTCGTAGGTGATTGATGTAGGCGGATTCTTGACTTTAAACGTTATCACGTGACACTTTTAAAATACCTAATTGTTAGCCGAATTGTGATTTAAGTTACATGAAAATTAATCTCTTGTTTCTATAATGTCATTGATTTTGGATTGCGGAATTTGTGGAAAATATACCATTTAATAACTGTCAAAACATAAATTGGCAATTAAAAATATATCCGAAGTATTTGTTTATAAAATTAACGCAAATAACTTCGAAATAGGTTTGGTTGTAATTAATTCTGAATTTAATTTGAGAAATTCATTAGTTTTTTTACACTAATGATGTTGTTTAGACTGAAGTTGTAATTAACAAGCGAACGAATCAAAAAAAGTATGAAATGAGTACTCAATGTCTAGCTTTAAAATAATTTATATTTAGAGTATTGAATTATCAATAAAAATGGTACTGTATAGAAAGAGTTGGTTGATAAATTAAAATATTGTTTTTCGTAGTTTAACGGAAAATTTGATCAATATTTGATTAAATTTAATATATCACATTTTTTTATCCTGTACAGTAAAACCTTTTGTGGCGACCACCTCTAAAAGCGGGCAGTATGCTTCAGAACAGATATATAGTAAATTAATTCTTCTTATAAAATTTTCTCTAAGGCGACCACTGTCTAAACCGACCGCGACCGTTAATTGCGCGACTATAACTTTTCAAAATTACTTAAATTTAGAAATTTTTGTATAGATAATAGCTGTAAAAGCAAGCCTACGTTAAACAAAATGCATTTACCCGCATTATTTATGATTCTAAGTCCGAATGACATATTAATTTTTCATTTTCTGTAAAGTAAAAAATCTGCAGGCGTTTTTGGGAGCTCAAATGTGCACATTTGGCTTTAAGCATAATTTACAATAACCAATGTTAAAAACAATCGTATATATTTATATAATTCATTGGTAGTTAAAACTGTGTAACTAATACACATTGAGACAATTTTGAATGTTCCTCTCACTTGCACTTATGGTATTCTTCGATTATTTCACTTCCTCCTACTTATTGAAGAATAACGCTATAACTTATCCAAATATAAAATTGTACTAAGTTTATTTTTTTTATTTGAAAGGCAGACGGTAAATGAAAATACCTGCTATAACTTTTCGAAACATAAAATGTACTCGTATTTGGACTAAATTTAATTATTTGATTTTAAACAAAGAACATGAATGTAGTCAAATCCAATAAATACGAAGATGTGCGTATTCGAGCGAAAAGTGCCACATTTCCGAGCGAGGGAAGCAAATGAACCGCGACGCGGAGCGGAGCGCTTCATTTTCCCGAGATTGGAATGTGCCACTTTGAGCTCGAATGTGCACACTCGGTTTTAGGCATGATTCACAATAATTAATTTACTTTCGAAATAATTTTAAGTAAAAATTACAAAACTTTATTTAGGAGTTAATTTCCATTTTTAATTCTAATAATTCTAATAAAAAGAGAAAACAGACAAATCCGATGAATACGGGAATGTGCGCATTCGAGCGAAAAGTGGCACATTTCCGAGCGAGGAAGGAATGAAGCGCGACGCGGAGCGAGCGCTTCATTTTCCGAGATTGGAATGTGCCACTTTGAGCTCGAATGTGCACACTCGGTTTTAGGCATGATTCACAATAATTAATTTACTTTCGAAATATATTTTTAAGTAAAAATTACAAAACTTTATTTAGGAGTTAATTTCCATTTTTAATTCTAATAATTCTAATAACAAGAGAAAACAGACAAATCCGATGAATACGGGAATGTGCGCATTCGAGCGAAAAGTGGCACATTTCCGAGCGAGGGAAGCAAATGAACCGCGACGCGGAGCGGAGCGCTTCATTTTCCCGAGATTGGAATGTGCCACTTTGAGCTCGAATGTGCACACTCGGTTTTAGGCATGATTCACAATAATTAATTTACTTTCGAAATAATTTTAAGTAAAAATTACAAAACTTTATTTAGGAGTTAATTTCCATTTTTAATTCTAATAATTCTAATAAAAAGAGAAAACAGACAAATCCGATGAATACGGGAATGTGCGCATTCGAGCGAAAAGTGGCACATTTCCGAGCGAGGAAGCAAATGAACCGCGACGCGGAGCGGAGCGCTTCATTTTCCGAGATTGGAATGTGCCACTTTGAGCTCGAATGTGCACACTGGTTTTAGGCATGATTCACAATAATTAATTTACTTTCGAAATAATTTTAAGTAAAAATTACAAAACTTTATTTAGGAGTTAATTTCCATTTTTAATTCTAATAATTCTAATAAAAAGAGAAAACAGACAAATCCGATGAATACGGGAATGTGCGCATTCGAGCGAAAAGTGGCACATTTCCGAGCGAGGGAAGCAAATGAACGCGACGCGGAGCGGCGCTTCATTTCCAGATTGAATGTGCCACTTTGAGCTCGAATGTGCACACTCGGTTTTAGGCATGATTCACAATAATTAATTTACTTTCGAAATAATTTTAAGTAAAAATTACAAAACTTTATTTAGGAGTTAATTTCCATTTTTAATTCTAATAATTCTAATAAAAAGAGAAAACAGACAAATCCGATGAATACGGGAATGTGCGCATTCGAGCGAAAAGTGGCACATTTCCGAGCGAGGGAAGCGAATGAAGCGCGACGCGGAGCGGAGCGCTTCATTTTCCCGAGATTGGAATGTGCCACTTTGAGCTCGAATGTGCACACTCGGTTTTAGGCATGATTCACAATAATTAATTTACTTTCGAAATAATTTTAAGTAAAAATTACAAAACTTTATTTAGGAGTTAATTTCCATTTTTAATTCTAATAATTCTAATAAAAAGAGAAAACAGACAAATCCGATGAATACGGGAATGTGCGCATTCGAGCGAAAAGTGGCACATTTCCGAGCGAGGGAAGCGAATGAAGCGCGACGCGGAGCGGAGCGCTTCATTTTCCCGAGATTGGAATGTGCCACTTTGAGCTCGAATGTGCACACTCGGTTTTAGGCATGATTCACAATAATTAATTTACTTTCGAAATAATTTTAAGTAAAAATTACAAAACTTTATTTAGGAGTTAATTTCCATTTTTAATTCTAATAAAAAGAGAAAACAGACAAATCCGATGAATACGGGAATGTGCGCATTCGAGCGAAAAGTGGCACATTTCCGAGCGAGGGAAGCGAATGAAGCGCGACGCGGAGCGGAGCGCTTCATTTTCCGAGATTGAATTGCCACTTTGACCTCGAATGTGCACACTCGGTTTTAGGCATGATTCACAATAATTAATTTACTTTCGAAATAATTTTAAGTAAAAATTACAAAACTTTATTTAGGAGTTAATTTCCATTTTAACTAAATTCTAATAAAAGAGAAAACAGACAAATCCGATGAATACGGGAATGTGCGCATTCGAGCGAAAAGTGGCACATTTCCGAGCGAGGGAAGCAAATGAACCGCGACGCGGAGCGGAGCGCTTCATTTTCCCGAGATTGGAATGTGCCACTTTGAGCTCGAATGTGCACACTCGGTTTTAGGCATGATTCACAATAATTAATTTACTTTCGAAATAATTTTAAGTAAAAATTACAAAACTTTATTTAGGAGTTAATTTCCATTTTTAATTCTAATAAAAAGAGAAAACAGACAAATCCGATGAATACGGGAATGTGCGCATTCGAGCGAAAAGTGGCACATTTCCGAGCGAGGGAAGCGAATGAAGCGCGTCGCGGAGCGGCGCGCTGCTTTTTCTCGAGATCGGAATGTGCACACTCGGTTCTACGCATAATTTACAAAAATAAATTTACTTTCTAAATAATTTTAATTAAAAATTACAAGAAACCTTTTCGGAACTTTAAAACTACAATTCTTTGACTAAATTTAGTTTATTCAATTAGAGAGAAACGATTAAATTCAAAAATTAATGTAAACAAATTGAATAAATACGAGGATGTGCACATTCGAGCGAAAAGTGGCACATTTCCGAGCGAGGGAAGCAAATGAAGCGCGACGCGGAGCGGAGCGCTTAATTTTCCCGAGATTGGAATGTGCCACTTTGAGCTTGAATGTGCGCACTCGGTTTTAAGCGTGATTCACAACAATTAATTTACTTTTTAAATATTACTACTTTATTTATAGTAACTTTGATTTAATAACAATATGATTCTGATAAATATTATCTGCATTTAATCTAACATAGTATTCATTATTACATTTACATTATCAATCTTTGTCTTTCTCTCTAAGACGCTGGTCGTGTTAGAGACGTTTTACTGTATTCATTAAAAGAGCATGAATTTATTTTAAGATTTGAAAATCACATTTTGTGAGCACAAAAAGCTACGAAAGTTGAGAATGTTTAATTAACTTAATTACCGAAGCTAATTAATCGGTGTTCATTTCCGAGCGAGGGAAGCAAATGAAGCGCGACGCGGAGCGGAGCGCTTAATTTTCCCGAGATTGGAATGTGCCACTTTGAGCTTGAATGTGCGCACTCGGTTTTAAGCGTGATTCACAACAATTAATTTACTTTTTAAATATTACTACTTTATTTATAGTAACTTTGATTTAATAACAATATGATTCTGATAAATATTATCTGCATTTAATCTAACATAGTATTCATTATTACATTTACATTATCAATCTTTGTCTTTCTCTCTAAGACGCTGGTCGTGTTAGAGACGTTTTACTGTATTCATTAAAAGAGCATGAATTTATTTTAAGATTTGAAAAATCACATTTTTGTGAGCACAAAAAAGCTACGAAAGTTGAGAATGTTTAATTAACTTAATTACCGAAGCTAATTAATCGGTGTTCATTTAATTTCATTATCCTTGATAACATTTGACGAAGTTAAACGAATTTATTTCGAACATTGCTATTGCGTTTCGTTTAAAGTAAGACGATTTTGTTCTGTTTTTCATTATTAAAGTTTTAATTTTAAGTTGACTTTTAAGATTCTGCACCACTATTTCCAACTGAATTTTTATTTCATAAAATCCAAAATAGGGGTCTAGGAAAATTCATCGCCCGCAATTGACTGTCAGCAATTCACCGCCAGCAATTCATCGCTAGCAGTTCACCGCCCTGTCAATTCATCCCTTAAGCAATTCATAGTCTACAAATAATCTCCAGCGCATTTACCGCCGAGAAGTAATATGGGTTTATTTAAATCGCAAAGCTATTTTTTATAAGTTTTTAGTCGAGACAACCACGTTTTATTTAGTAGTTTGTTGTTTATTTATTCAATTTTCTATAAAAAACAATATGTACCTGATAATTATTGTCCGGCAAAAATTAAAATAAAATGTTTCAATTTTCAGGCGGAGAGTTCAATATATAGAATGCAACATAATATTAGGTTCCTATTAACAGTTCTTTGTACTGTTTATGAAACTGGGGAAAACGCATATATATTTACTTTGACATGCTATTTAAGTTAAAAGGTAAAGCAAATATCTACCCAATTCAATTTTTTTTGAAAATAATGGTCTATAATAGTAAGTAAGTATTTCCACGAAAAGTATACTTAGCAAACAACATTTATTTTTATTTGCACTTAATTCTTAAATATCAGCCATAGAAAAGTCATATATTATTGTATTTAATTATGTCATTCAAAAATCAGCTCTGTTAAGTTGGCGGGACCAAGTAGTAAAAAAAAATTCCGCTCCAGCTCTTAGTTGTCCGCTTTTTAACCGTTTTTCAATGGCGCGTAGAAAAGTTTTCCCGCTCTTTCCATTTCCTCGGAAAAGGGGGTCCCGCTAACTTAACATAAAGTTAGCGGGACCTCGTAAAAACAAAAAAAAAAAATTCAAAAAATAATTTTACACTAACTTTCCGCTTTTTATACGTTGTCAAACGCCCTATAGGAAAATTTTTGTTTTTGTTTAACTTCCTAGAAAAACGAGGTCTTTATAACTTTATGCTAAGGCAGCGGGATCTGCCAAAAAAGTATCTTAAAAAAAGCACAAAAATGATTTCTTTTTTATTTACTGGTGACATCATTATGTTTGCTAAGAATCGCGGTCTTATAAATAAAGCTCGAAGTAAAATAAATGCTAACTTCGCCATGTAAGTACAGCTAGTCCAAAAAATAATCAGCACCCCAGAACAGCGTTTACGGTAACCCAGCTATACCAAGAGACGAAAACTGGCGCTTCATGATTGAAAGAAAATTGAATGTTGATTTTAGTAATTTTAGTAACTGGGGGTGAGTTTGGAAGTTAAAGAGAGATTTCTTCCTTGTTGAAATTCGTATACAATACAATGGCGTAAATGAACTTTATCAGTAGCCATGGATACACTTTCGCTTTACACTTAAGACTAACGTGTATTAACTTGTTTTAGTTAATTTGCATCGTCAGTATGTATACATTGAGGGATAAAAATAGAGAGCCAAATATGCGCCAAATAAACATGTGCTTACAGGCGAACTTGTAATAGAAACGGACAGAACTACAATGTAGTCATTGATTTGAAATTGAGAAGATTAATGTCGTACATCGAATAGAAAGTGGTATGTGCACATTCGAGCTCGAATGTATAAACTCCGCTTTTCATGACGATTAACAATGTTCAATTTAATTAAAAAAAATTAAGTAATTCTAAAACCGTTGTTGCGCTCTCAGAATGTCTTCTTATTTTTTATAATTTTTCACTTTATTCATTAAGTAATAGACCGTGCAATTGTTATGTAATTAATTAACGAGGCAAGAATGGAATTCTTGTTAAAATTTCTCAATATTCGGTATCGTAATTAACAATTTTTTGAAAACGGGACATTTTGGCGTCCCCAATGATTGCTTGGGGACAACGGGACAGCGGGACGTATGGCCACATTAGTCATACTACGTACATTGATTATATATTAAAAATATATGGCTTTAATTCCAACTTAATTATATATTAAAATATAACTGTGACGTATTTACAACTTAGAACTTTAGCTGACGTTTTGCTCTGACTTTTAAAATATAGTTACAGGAGTAGCGTTATCAAACGTTCCGTTTTTAGGTTAGCCGTCTCGTTGTCTCTAAGTACAGCTTCGGGGCACCAAAATGTCATGTTTTTATAGTGTTCATGAAGAAAGTGAAGATTAAAATATTCTGCCGAGAATTTTGTCCTTATCGTACATCGAAATCTCGTATGTTTTAGCTACTTTTATTTAACATAAAGGAGCTTACTCAGACACGTTTCTTTTAAATTAAACTCGTACCTTTTCAGCGTACACATTTATTGTCTTCATGTTAATTGTGCCTTAAATATGCATCGCTATATTAGCAAAGTGGGGCATTTACTTTTTGACAGTGGCGTATCTTTGAGTTATTACAACAGAAAAGTTTTAGAAGAAAATCAATTAATATCGTAACATACACCGCTATTGAATAAGAAGTGCAACCTGCAAAGACCTTTCTCCACACGCAGTTATTTTTCTCTGTGTGGGTCTGATTGCACATGCTACAGATCAAGACAGTTTTGATTACAGCAGACTTGAATGCGTATCACAAAATATTGCCCACAGATGTTAAGCTTTGACTGTACCTTGGTCTTCGCACACTTAGACTTTATGCACACGTAGTGTCTCATCTTAGGCGCGACATCTCAAGGAGCGTACGCATACTTGCAGCCTCTTGTATTTTTAAATAATTTTTCACACGAGGCGTCAGCGTAACTTCTTCGTCTCGCCATGCAAGCTTTATGTAGCAAGGCGTATTTGTCCACTCTACAGTTTCATCAAAATGAGTGGAAACGCAGTAAATTTGTGCAAATAATAGAAAAACATGAGTGTTTTGGATAAATGGAACTAAAATTTTAAGTAGTTCTTGAAATTTATATAGTTATTCTAGAGAAGTGTTGAAATTTTGCATCGTCCCCTAATAACTCTCTTGCACTAATGTATAATCTTCTGCTAACATTTTATTCAATATATAAATGAATCTCAAACCGTTTCGGCTGTCTTTTTTACCTTCGTTGACGATTGGTAGAACAAAACGGTATTTTGATCACTAGACATCTTTGTCAATCTAAACTAATATTATAAATGCAAAAGTAACTCTGTCTGTATGTCTGTCTATCTATTTGTCTGTCTGTCTATCTACCTGCCTGTTTGCTTGTCTGTTACCTTTTCACCCCTAAACCACTGAACCAATTTTGATGAATTTTGGTATAGAGATAGATTGGACCTTGGAAAAGGATATGGGCTACTCTTTGTCGCGAAAATAAAACTTGAAGGGGATGAAAGTTTGTATGCAGGATATAAAACTTATCATAATTATACTTTTGGTAAGAAATAAAGAATGTGTCTGCGTTTTTGACCAATCAAGTTAATTCGGGGAAGATTTAAATTATTTTTAAAGTGCGTACCTACCTTTGTATAACATATCTATAGTCTATTTATACTAACCTTGACAGATTAGTAGTAGGTATGATCAGTTTTTTAAAAATTTTTGTATTAGTATTCTACGCAGACAAAGTCATGGGCATCAGCTAGTACTGGAATAAACTTGCTGTTACGCTCCGTGTGCACAAACGTAATGCGCATTTGAATGGTCGCTGCAAGGTGAATTTTATACGCGTCTAACAAGGAGAGGTTCAGAACTCTGAGTCACAGATTTTGTTTATATTTGCAGTATTTGAAGATCATTACTTCAACATTAATTCCTGGAAGCAGTAAGCCGCACTATTCAGAAATAATTGAAAAAATGGCTTTAAAGTTTTAGATAACGGTCTATAGCTATATATAAAGTAAACTTCAGAGCATTTTGCAAGTAACTCCATAGCGTAGTTGGTTATAATTAAAGACTGAAAAATATGCACTAAAAAATGACCAATATATGCATGCAATATGCACTAAAAAATTGCCTAAATATGCAGTAAAATATGCAAAGAGCATTAATAATATGCAATTTCGTTTTTTTTTTAAATAAAATACATTCACAAATAAAAACAAATTAATTATTTATTATAACAATATATAATCATATATTTTTCAATATTTTCTATTGTTAAGTTATATCTACGATTACTTAAAATATATTTGTACGATGAAAATGATATTTCCACATCGCAAGATGTTATTGGTGCATATTCCACACTACAGACTATAGAAGGACTTATAGGTGTACTTTCATTGATATTGCCATTTAAAACATCGTTAGCTAATTTTAAAACACTAAATCCTTTGTTTTTATTTAAAATATCCGTTAATTTATTTGTAATGTTATTCCCAACTAATCCCCCAATAGCTCCTCTTTTTTCTTCGATCTGGTTGACAATGGTAATACCATTGTTTAATGATAATTTCGGATTATACTACTTTTTTATATATAAATATTAACTTGAAAAAAATCAACTTACCGTTTTATCACAAAGTGTACAGAAAAAAAAATTTTTGTCGATGATTTTTAACTCGTTAAGATTGCCTATCCATCCTTTTAACGCTGTAAACTTTTCTTTTGGCACTTTTGGACCGTAAAAATAGTTTTAAAAAGTTTCGTTCGTAAATATACGATTTACACCACGGTGAACGATGAACAACAACAGAATGAAGATATTCCATTTTCGTTCTTACATTTACCTACCTAAGTATTAGGATTTCTGTGAAAAATGCTAAAACTTTGGACCGATTGTCCGTAGAGCCAGTAGAAATTGTTTTTACCTTAAGGATTAGCATTGTCACTTTAATCCCTTTTCTGTAACATTCCCACCCAGGTAATTTTTTGTAGGAATTTTTACCTATTAGGAGAAATTCGGAGAAATGCAAAAGCTTTCAGAATGCTCAAATATGCTAACATATGCAGAAAAAAGCAAATATGCACTAGCATATGCATTTACCATATGGTATAAAATCCAAATATGCATTATATGCACTAAAAAAACTTATAAAAAACACCATATTAGTATGTGAAACGGATACATATATAATTTGGGGCAAATATACCCGAAAATAAAAATATGCTTTTTGCATATTTTCCAGTCTCTAGTTATAATAACAAACAAAGTAAGGCGGCCTTCGATCGAGTCTCCATGCAGGCGAATGATTTTTTTCTGCGGGTGTTGAAAAGTATTCAAAATAACACGGAAAACGTTTGAAATAGGCTAAATTAGCGCGAAATGCCTTCAAACTCTGTAGGCTTGGATATACAGTGGGTAAAAAAAGTATTTGCACACCATATAATGTTAAATAAAATACTAATAAACCGTAGTAAATCATTTTGAAAGTTTTACCAATTTATTTGTTATTGATAATAATAAATATTTTTTAGTATTAAAAATTTTAAAATACAATTAACAATGGTTTTAAAAAACTCTTTTATTTCG
Organism: Sinopyrophorus schimmeli; assembly: GCA_036325965.1. Classification (NCBI taxonomy): domain Eukaryota; kingdom Metazoa; phylum Arthropoda; class Insecta; order Coleoptera; family Elateridae; genus Sinopyrophorus; species Sinopyrophorus schimmeli. The sequence continues at coordinate 1,228,451 of JARFIZ010000310.1, forward strand.
AGTCAAAAAAGTATCACAGAATCTATTTCAAAGTGCTCAAAGTGTAGCCGACAGTATCGCTACAATGTCTCGCAAATCTGTTAGTGCACAAACTGTAAGAAATGTTTTGCACAGCCCATAAATATACGGAATATGGCCCAAACAGAAACCGTCTATAAACGAAATAAATCGTGAAAAGCGCTTGGACTTCGCAAAACCATATGTAAACGAACCTATGGAATTTTGGAATAACGTTATCTTTTCCGACAAATCAAAATTTAATATTTTTGTTTCAAATGAAAAAAGTTTTGTATGGCGTAAACCAAACACGGAACTGAATATTAAAAATGCGCAGCCTACCATCAAACACGGCGGTGGAAACGTAATGTTGTGGAGCTGCATAACATATGGTGGTGTTGGAAATTTGGCATTTCTTGAAGATAGAATGAATGGTATAAACTACATTGACGTGTTGCGTGGTAATTCATTGGTCAGTGTAACGAAGTTGAGCATTGCTGAGACATTTTGGTTCCAACAAGACAATGAACCAAAACATAGAGCAAGAAAGACTCAGTAATGGGTACTATATAATGTGCGTCGACGACTTATTGCGCCCCCTCAATTAGCGGATATAAATCGGATTGAGAATTTATGGCATATTTTGGATTTGCAAATTTGAAAAAAGAAAATTCACAATAAGAAAATACTAAAAATCATCATTACCGGAGAATCGCCTAAAATCTCTGTTTCTATCACAAACAAACTTGTGGAATCGATTCCTAGATGACTGAAGGCAGTTATTGATGCAAAGGGTCTGCTTACTAAATATTAAACTTCTTATTTTCTGCATTAACAGTTACTTTTTGAATAATTAATCTAGCGTGCAAGTACTTTTTTTGCTTTAGTTTTTGTATCTTTATTTTTATATTGTTTGTATATTCATTTTCTTAAAGGTTTGTTAATATAAATTAATTTTCTTATTCATAAAGATTATTTCCACATGTTTTTGAAAACAGTCCTTATATTTTTTGTCAAGTTATTTAAAAAACTGGGGGTGTGCAAATACTTTTTTTACCCACTGTATATGTTTTTGCTGGAAATTTAAAAAATATCTTGTTTGAAAAAAAATCTTTTTTATATTGTGCAAGATGTCGCAAACTTTACTGCATTCCCTGTTGGTGCGATAAATATCCTCCATGCATTGAAATAATGTTAAATTTTTTAATTTTTAATTTATTTTAGATATTGATTATAGTAAAATACTTATATAGAGCATATAAAAAGTAAATTAAAAAAAAATATTAAAAATGAATAAAAATGCACCCAGACTGGGACTTGATCCGAGTATTTCTAACTTGGTTTGTTGTTCTGTAGTAAGTGAGCTACGGAAGTTTATTGAAATCAGCATGAAAATTTACGGTATATAAACCACTTCTTAAAACTTTAAAGCCATTTTTTGCCATTATTTCTGAATAGTGCGTCCTACTGCTTCGAGGAATTAATGTTGAAGTAATGATCTTCAAATACTGTAAATATAAACAAAATCTGTGATTCAGAGTTCTGTACCTCTCCTTGTAAGACGAGATGCTACGTGGGCACAAGCTTTTAAGTTTTAAGCGACCGCTACAGGCCCAGGTTTTATCGTAGGTTTATTGGTGCAAACCGGCTTGTAATATTATATGGAATCAGTTGTATGTCGACGGGAAGTTGGTAGTTTTTAAATACCAAAAAGTGTGGCCTGTGCAATCTTTGCAATGCCACAGATTTGACTTGCACAAATTGCGTTCATACGATAAAGCGGGAGCGTGTGGACGAAGCACAAGCCATGTCGCTAGGCCATTGACATACGATATGAAATAAACATGTTCGACATTCTAAATTGTGTTAAACAATTTATTTTTGAATTTATAGAAGTTTGTGCGTGCTTACCTGCACCACGTGGGCATGAAAGACTATTCTATATTGTTTGGCGATTTGTATCGTACAAGTAAGTCGCTGTCGTGTGGCAGCCGCTTTAAGTCGTCGCTCTGTGTGATTGGGCTCCTTAAGAATTGGCAGGTGTTCTATTTTGAAGAAAAAAAAATCAAATGGTCACATTATTTATAACTGTATTTACGTAAGGAGAATAGTATACATACTTACGTATGTGAAACTCTGTCGCACTTGCAACGAGATTTCCTATCTTATGTTTTTGTATGACGTGTTTGGTTGACGTTCACGAAGAGTTAATCTCTTTTATTATTGAAAAACAATATACGCCATCTATTTTGTACTTATTGAGGTTTTTCATAGCTGCTGGAAAGCTGTCTCTGTCATACTTGTGATAAATTATATTTGTCTATCAGTTTTTGGCAAAACAAGGTTCAGTTTTCATATACGTACACATGCTTTATATTTAACAGTAGTGAGTCGGGTTTTTCGTTATTACTGATTTTTCTATCTTCACTAATAGACAGTGCGGATTTATATATCAGTCGACAGCTATCTATCTCTTTTGACTAGTAGAAAGATTCATATATCTGCCTTTTTCCAACTTGATGATTGTTACATATACGTCTATACTTTTTAATATTATCATTAGTGGCGGCTCGCGTATAGGCACTGGAACTGCAGCACTCCCAATTTCTACTTGATATTATCGATAATATTTGTTATATGATTGTTTTTTTAATAAAATTTTAAAACAGAGGCTGAAACTTTTCTGGAGCAGTGCCTCTTTTAATTTTAGCTACGAGCCGCTACTGATTATCACATTGATTTAATAATATTGATTGTACATTAATCTTTCAGAATTGGGATTGAGTTTGTTAGAATATAATGATTGCATTCTTATGTACTTTTTTTTAGGAATTCTTATTTCTTGTCGTGGAAACACATTTTAAATATAAGTTAAAATATTGTATGTTAATGTTCACTGGAATTGGACACAATAAAACCACAAATTGTTAACTTGCAACGTTTCGTTTCTTTATTGAAACTTTATCAAGCAACTGAAAATTAACAAACTATAACAACAATAACTACAAGTATTTTATAAAATAATATAAATTATAAAATACCTTAACAACACAAAAAGGAAGTTAACCATTAAAACTCAATAATTCTACATGTGTCAAAATGAAAGATTTTTAAATATGAAAGATTGCAACTATGATTCTAAATAATTATATACGTCAAAATGAAAGTTTTTTTTTTTTTTTTTTTTTTTTTTTTTTTTTTAATATATATTTAATATGGGTATGTTTTTGTAAGCTTCGAAGGACCATTTTATTTTAGTTTAAATTTGAAGTGCCAAAATGTGTTCTGAATTCTTCTCGTACTTTCCTTGTTTCTTGAACTTATTGTGTTATATTTCTATGATATAACTTGTTAAATTCAGTACTTGAAAACCACTCAAAGATTCTTATATTTTTGACTAAATATGTGTTTACATTTTTTTTACTGTTATTTTTTCACTATAGTTACAGATCCTCTCTTTTATATTACATTTCTTACGTACTAGATTAGTAACATCTAATGTTTTCTTAACATACTTCCCCCGTTGGAAGAGTAATGAATTTTTGAATTAAACTTTCAATATATTAAAATATTAAAATATATTAAATATTAAATATATTAAATATATTAAATATATTAAATATATTAAATATATTAAATATATTAAATATTAAAATATATTTTAATATATTAAAATAGATTAAAATATTGTATTTATGTTTGAACGGTCTTCTGAAATCTTTTTAAATGTGCCAATTTGGATAACTGCATTAGAAATTGTCGAAAAAATGTAATTTGTTATAATTAATTTTGTGGTTATTTCTTTCGGAGACCAATTGTAGTACAAAGATTGTTGTTGAAAAGTACGATCAATATTTAATACTATTTGTTTTACAGAAAAATAATTCTGTTATTTACACATTTGTATATATTCATTAAGTCCACGAACGAATACTAAAAATGTCATTTTTAAAATACTTATTTCCATAAAGTTTCAAGAAATTTTAATTAGGAAATGTTAATAAATGTTTAAACGTTGCTTGTTTGCCAGTCAAATAAGGGTCTTTTTCTAAACTTGTACGAGCCGTTCAAAATTTTAGAAAATAATTTTGGAAGTTATGATTTTGAATGCTATCTTGTTAAGTTTTGAAGTTTTTTTTTACAATTTTTATTAATTTATAAAGAATGTAGAGGAAGGCACAAAATGTATATTTTTGAATTTTATTTACCTACAATATTTTTGGTGCTTTTTGATTTTTTTTAGTTATATAAATTCGTTTTATTTATAAATTCTTTTAGTTCCGCTTTCGAGGGTGCAACCCAGAGTGCAGATTTGTACACCTACGGGATTGTGTGTCAATCTGAGGACTTTCCAAGATATTTGAGGTAATTTCAACTTCTAAATTTTATTTTGTTACCTAAGTAATAAAATTAATTTGCCCCTGTTCTATAATTTCCAACACTTATAAATTAATTATGGTTTTCCGATCCAACATGCATTTACTTTTATGTTCTAAAACCGATTATAAGTGAAGCGTTATTTATAAATTTGATGTTTACAATTTGTATAGATTTTGTACCTTTAACTTCTATTTTTATAACGAAAAAATATAGCGTCACAATTTTATTGAACTCATGCCACGAATTCTTATTTGATAAAAATTAAGGATTAGCGACAAAAAAAGAGATACGAAAGAAGTTTTCTTTTAAACAAGCTTGGAATAATTTATACGAAATTAAGGCAACTTTTATAAGTAATGAACTTAATTAATTACATAGTTATGCAAAAACGGCAATTAGAAGGTAGTTTAGTAACTAATTTCTATCGATCTGAAAACTTTAGTTTATAAGGGATTCTCTATTAAAATTTGCAAAATCTTTTAAACTAAGCAAATTAGTATTTCCATTTAAAAAAATGACGTTACAAACGACTTCGTGCGCTTATTACTTTTTTCAGGAATATTTTATTTTATTCGTAGAACATAACACTATGAGTTAATGGAAAATTATTAATTTTGTCTACAGCTAAGTTTGTTGTCATTAATATGAAATGTAACATTTTGTATAAATTGCAAATTATAATTTATTAAATTGTTTTTTGTTTAAATTTGAAATATATAATGTTGGCAGTTAATTATAACATTAATTAATAATTAAAAATTTTATATTTCATATGATCTTCTTTCGCTATCTAGTCTTATCGAGTGTGTTCATTTATAGTATGAAGCATGTATTTTTAAAGGATTTAGGGCGGCTACGAACTTCCGATTTTCAGCCGCGCAATTGTTTTATCGCGTAAATGTATAAGGTACAGTTTTCGATGCAAGTCGTCCCACATGCTGCTAAAAAATCACATTAACTAAAAATATGCTATTCACTCTATTTTCTAAGCGATGTTTACGACTGTCGCGAGTAGAAATGTAGATCAGGGAAACAAATGATTTTGCATCTGCGTCGACTATTGATTATTCGATATTGAAAGCTTGGAAATATCACATCTATTGAATATTTTTTCTGTTCACAACGACGGAGCTACCACGAAATCTATCTCGATGAGATCCATTTTTGTACTACTCTAAGTCGCAAAAGCACATTTCGCAGTTTTTCCATAGTGACAGCGATTTTTCTGCCGCGGTGGCTGATAATCACAAGTGTGTGGCCACCCTTAGATTGTGTGCGAAATAAAAGGTTATTACTTTATACTTCTATTTTATATAAATATAACTACATTTATGTAGATAATCAATTCAATACATTCGGTATAAAAATAAAATAGGTATTACTAATTACTAAAATATTAAAAAGGAATAATCGAGTTTTCATTTCGATAATGTTAAACGATTTATTATTAATAAATCGTTTAACATTTATTCATTATAATATATAAAAATTGTAATGCCTACTAAGAACGGAAATCAAAGTCTCGCATGAAAGACCCACTTCGATTAAAAAAAAACTTATAATCGGAATTAGTTTATTCAAAAGGAATTGGCGGAGCTTTAGGAAGTGCGGAATGTATACAAATAGCATGCAATATTTTAGTAACTCAAACAACAAAAATTTAGGAGAGTTTTTATACGACTGGATGGGCTAGTACATACAAAAATTAAATTGCAATTAGGAGATTAGACTTTTTTTAAGTACTTGTTTATTAAATAGGCTATATTAATAAAAAAATGCTTATTTATGTATGTCAATTAAGATTATTTTTCATCGTGTACGTCCGGATTTAAAAGCGTATTGTCGATAGTTCGGTAATATAGAAAATCTGAGAAATTGAACATCTTCAGAACTTGAACAGTTTTTGTAAGAACAGTTTTTACAGCACTTAGGTATAAAAACTTAAAGCTGAATCACTTAAATACCTACTTAGAAAGAAAATGCAGTTTTAACTTTAAAAGTATTTTCTTTATCTTGAACGGATGTTTTAAAATAATTTTCAAGTTTTATCTTGGAAGATTTTTCATCAAAGGACTGCCGTCGTTATCTTTTACTTTGCATTCAAGAATTAGCAGTTTTGAGAATTGCCATATTTGTATGTTGTAAATCGTACTTTTATTACTAATCCTGAATTGCTAATATTACTGGAATATCTTAGTTACATAGTTTTATAAAATCATAAAGTTATGATTATACTTTAAATATCTAAAAAAATATTAGCTTAGAGCTTTTTAATTATTATGCTTTTGTGTATTTATCTGTAATCACGGTTACATTTGTTGTCAACATCTAATTGTCTGTTTACTTTGTTTTAAATAAAGTTCTAAAACCTTTATTTTTTTAAATTACTTTTTAAGTCTATTCTTACCCAACTAAAATTTTCGATAACTATTATTATTACAATTGCAGCGCTCATAGCTAATTCTTATATAATTTTTTACGTACTGATATTGCTAATAAGAATTTGCTGTAAGGAAATAGGTATCACTTGTTGCATATTAACACTTATTCTGCAATTTATAGATGAATGTTGAACGAGATGACATGTAATATGAACTACATTACTAGTTTTTGTGTTAAATTAGATGCGACGAAATGAAAATAGATTTATTCGTATTTCTGAAGTGACAAAATAAATTTCAAAATTTTTTTAAAGATTAATCTTTAAGTTTCTTTTTTATAAATTTATATTTTTCATAACCTATAAAGAGCAATTAAACAAACAATTAGAGATGAAAGTTGTTTATTTACTCTTATTTTAAATTTTAAATATAACTGATAATTAGAGTTTTGTTAATCTGGTTTAGTTAGAAGGTCATTGTACTAACTCAACGATGATGATAATAATAAACTATATTTATAATAAATTATGCCAAATAATAAATACGATATTATAAATTATATATGTATGTTATGGTTTTTTATACGTTGGCATTCGAATTAAATATCTGAGATTTAAATTTGGATATTATTGATATTGTTCGAAATACAATTTTTATACGCATGATCAAACATTATCCGAAAAAGTATTTTTTATTTGATGCAAATTTTCGTCAATGTAACTCCTTTATAGGTGGCTTTTTGGACTTTTTTCGAAAGTAAGTACGAAAGTAAAATTTTAATTTAATGTAGTAAATATCGATTTAATATACCGAAACACGTGTTTACCATAGCAATGAGTGGAAGGGAGCGAGAAGATATGATAATCTTGTCAATGCAAGTGAGAGGGAACGATTAAAATTATTCAATTAATTTTTCGTCTAATTTATTGGCCTAAAATATTGTGAGTGTTTTGCTTTTCTTTTTTTTTAGAAATACACTTTTTGCTGAATTAAAATACCCTGTTTTTGAATATGACGATTGTAATGTACCACAAGTATACCTCTTCCTCGATTTACATAGTGCTTGGTTTACACGTTTTCGCTTTTAAACGGTTATCAAGAAAAACTTAAAAAAATTTCTCAAAAATAAACCATTAAGAAATAATATTTTTACTGGTCATATATTTCTTTAGTCAATTGTGGAAACTATTAGTTTCGTAACATTAGTATTAAATGGAAAAAAGGGAATTTCTTTTTTTTTGTACACACAAAAACTAATTCACGTGAAATACATATTCAGATAACTTTGTATATTTGTTATTTGATGAACGTTTTAATTTTTTTTGTTATCGTATATTTAGAATAAATATTCTGTTTATTTTGCATTGAAGAAAATAAATTCAATTAAATAACTAAGTAAATTAAGAGCATGTTGCATTACTTTGGATTTATTATGAGGAACCGATCTTCCATATAATTTTTGTGATAGGTGTATTTTAATTTTTAAACTATAAAAAAAATTATCAAGGTAATTTGTATTCCAGAACAAAAGAGACGTTTTAATATAATTTTATTTACAATTCGCAAACCATTACTTTTTATAATGTTTTTAAAAGGTCAACCGTCTGCGTTAAAACAAAAATTTCTTATTAATATATTGTATAGGTATAACAGTTTTTTTAAGATTTATTTGATCAATTGCTACCCAATGCGAAAAATATGTTTACTAAATCTTAAATCAACAGTTCGATGATGTCAATAATTGTAAAACATTTGTGTGAAATTTTACTTTATACACACATATACTAAGTAAATTGATTCAATAATATTAATCTAATTAATGTTTTTTTTAATTTCAGAACCTACAGTATGCAGTATTAGACAATTTCGTTGTGCAGATTCCAAATGTATACCATTGACATGGATATGTGATGGTGAAACAGACTGTGATGATGGTTCCGATGAAAATGTAGAAAAATGCAACAGTAAGTACAGTTTGAAAAGTAGAATTACAATCATCGTAGCTTTTAACATAACTTTAATTTACAAAAACGAAGGTAAATTACATTTAATGGTTGCTTGTAATTCGCAAATTATTTCATTACCGGACTAGTAATTAATGCGAATATATATAAAAGTACTTTGATCAGGGCCAACTTGGCGGCGATGGGATTTTTAACAGCGGAAACAAGTATTACATTTTGCACTAGAGAAGTGCAGAGTACAAAGTTTTGAGATAAATAATTATTCATACTAAATTAATCAGTCGATCTTATTATTTGTATTAATTCATTGTTAATTATTTTTAAAACGAGGTATCTTATCATAATAATAATTTAAAATATATATAGACAAGAATTTAATTTAGTAAATATTACTTCATAATATAGGTCATAGTTTATTAAAAGGTTCATAACCGAGTTACATCTGTATAAACTTTTGTTGTTTGCATTTAGACGATATTTACTTTTATCAAAGTATCACGAAAAGTTTAACTTTTTATCATTTAATATCAAAAAGCAATAAAATATTATGAGAATGTATTTTGTGTTTTTATTCTGTAAATTTACTTTAGTTTGATTTTTGTAAAATAATTCACTTGTTCTTTTTGCTTATAATTTATTACAATAGATATTGACAATGTTCCGAGTAGTTCAAGGGTGAATCTTCACTCAAACTTGTTATAACCTCCGTCTTTTACAAAAGAAGTAAAATTTGTTTTTAACGTTACTTAAACCAAACTTGAAAGGGCTAGTTTTAATATAAAATATGAATAAAAAATTGTGTGTATATACAAGTAATAATAAGTATAATATATCAACTATTGGACAAAGTTTGATAATAGCTCTCTTTAATATTATAGCTGTTTTACCATGGAAACTATTGAAACACTATCGGTGTCTGTGTGTAACTGAACAATGCAATAAAGAGGCTAACCAAGTGAAGACGTTTGAACTTTTTTGATTAACACCAAACGAAATGTTTTTTAGTTTCAATGTCTTCTGTTCTCTTACATGTGTCTGAATTTGAGTGAAACATTTGGTCGACCACAAATCCATGAACGTTGAATCAATAGTTGTACAGTAGAATCCCGATTATCCGGCCACTGGTTATTCGGATACCAGATTATCGGCATTCATATGTCGCGGCTCTAATTGCTGATATGCAAACGTTTTAACCGCGCAACGACAACTTGCCAAAGTTTATTCCCGACTCGTAATTTTATATAACATATTTTATTGTCCAAATGACATGTGTGTGTGTATTCTAAAATAAAAGTCCGATTAAATGTTAGTTTTCTTTGATTTGACTACGAAATCGATTATATGGATTTTAAATTATTCGGACTATCTCTGGTTTTAATTAATCCAGATAATCGGAATTCTACTGCAGTTAAAATCTTGTTAGTTGATTAAATGGAATATATGATACGTCCATCCTTGGCATCGAAGCTCGAGTCTTTAATAAAGAAATGTTCAGGAATAGGGGAATAAAAATTTTTGCGTTTTGTCGGATAATGAGCTAAAAACTTCTACTTGTACAATTCTTTCAACAGTAAATAAAATAGTTTTCAGTAATATTCCCGATAATTTACCCACGGCTTTATTTTTATAGACCGCCAAAATGCGGTGAGTAGGGAGGAATAAGTTACCACTCAAATTATTTTTTTTTTAAATTATCGAATTTTAATTTTGTTAATAAGTATGAATTTTTTTTGGTATTTATAAATTTGTACCAGTACTTACATACATATATACTCATTTAGGATCGCACCATTAATCTAGTAGATAAAATATGCTTAATTGGAGCCTCTCTGGGAATAGTGTAATGTAACTAACACAACAAAGTATGAGTTTATTAGTTCTCAGAAATCGATCAAAGCATAAAAATATTTAACGTAGTTTATTTTATTCCAGGTTTTTACTTCCGGGAATTTTGTAAATGAAATATGTATAAATTAAATTACACTATTTCAAAGCTTAAATGATATTTTTCTAAATGCTCGGGTTATGACATGTAATCTGCAGGGTTTCAAGAACACTCTTAGTTACTTATTTTAGTTTTTAAATTTGAATTTGTACTGACTTATTATTGTAATTATACTTTGTTTACTTCTAAATTTTTGAAAAACATTTTAAAAATAATTGAGTTGTTAGGTCACCTGATAGTTTTGGGTGAACAACTTTAGTAGCGAAACACACGAAAATGGAAAAATGCAGTTTTACGATTTCCGATTTTGTAATTTTCTATCTTTAATCTAATATGCAATAACGAAATCAACACGAGAGATCGGAAACGATTTGATCGTTATTATCTGGTCGATCTGCAATTGCCCAATCGGTGGTTTAATGGAATCGTTATTGAATCCATTTACGTAGCAAATCTTTCTCTAAGCTTGTTTATTATATAGGTCAGCATTCATGTTATATTGCCAATAAAGTACCTTAAATTTTTGTGTGATGATTTTTAATACATTCGTTCTAAACTAGTGGTCTCAACTTTTTTTGAACAACTGCCCGTTTTTCTATGTGATTGGGCATTGATGTTCTCCGAAATAGATAGTTGTACTGGTTAAGAGGGCGATATCGCCCACGTTGAGAACTACAGTTAAATTGATTACGACAATGGTTGGCAGTGTGTGGCGTGACGTCTTCACAGGGGCAATGTGGAATACTCCAAAAGTTTGAATTTTTATTTCTTACTTACGTTGTAGGAAAATTTCAGTTAAAAAAGGGATCCTCGAGTTGAAAAGGTTTGGGAACTACTGGGTTAAGAAAGATTTTCTTGGGAAAAGTATTTTTTGTTTTTTTTCCTGTAAATGATGTTTCAATTAACTTGTCGATCTACTCTTATTATTTTAGGATCGTTAATAGCGAGATTGAACGTGAGCAATTTGCTGACATATTTGAGTGATTTTTGGGCACTCAACAATTTGATATTTTTTTGGAGAGTATTGTTTTTACGTCATTGTTATTAGGATTAGTGTAACATAATTTAATTGTTTAATTTTATATGGTTGTAGTGATATTGTAAATTAATCTGTATAGAATAATTTCTATAATCATATAATCTTAATGTAATTATTTTAATATGCAAAAATTTGTATTTTTGTTAATGAGATATTTAAAAAAAAACATTTCTTGATCTAAAGTCATTTCTTATGTAAAAATATACGTTTTTGTACTTTCGTAGATATAAAAGGGAATTGTTTACTATTCAAATTGAATTTCCAGAATTGTAAAATTGGATTAGCTTTGTTGGATTAGTTAATCTTAGTATGTCACAAATTTGGTATATATCAAACAATACTGTGTGTTTTGCTATTGTTTGCTTTTTAATGCCCCACTGAATTCGATAGTTAAATTTGTTGAATTCTCCATTGTAAAATATTTTCAATAGTTTATTATTTAGTTTTGTGATATAATATAATACCACACTAATCACAATCGTACTTAAAAATCTAATTGCTATTTGTAGTCTATTGTTTTAGTGTAAAAATTGCAATTGGATTTCTGATGTTGGTTAAATTTGATTTTCAATAGCGATTAATGTAAAATCTTTTTGAATAGCTTTGAATGCGCTAGGAAATAATGTTTCATAATGAATCACTAATTGCTTTAAACAATGAGTTGCTAGAAATGATACTGGTGGTGTGTTGTATGTCACTGCATTTAATTAAATTATGAATGTTGTAGTGGATTGAATAAATGTCAAATAATTCTTTGCTTATCTTTGAAATGCATTCACTTCAATTTGCCTATACGTTTTACCAATATCCGCAGTAATTTGAAATCATAGTATAATGGAAATAAGATCGTCCTGAATACAAGGTCCAACTAATAATACATCATTTAATCATAAATTATTAGATGTTTTAGCAGATGCATCAAACACTGTTCTCAATTTAATCGTTTGGCTTGATTCTTTGTAAATTCCGTGGTTCAGTAGATAATATATCGATCCTGTTGATTGCTTGGGATTTTTTAATTTTGTCATGTGTCCTAATTCTCCATTTTCGTTCGTAAATTGTGCATGTTTAGTTTTAAATCCTTGATCTCATAAAGATCTTTTTTAAATGAAAATGGCTGAAACTAATGAACCGCCCTAAACTCAATTATATCCTTAGCTAGGAACTGTACTATAAATCTATCGAACGACTTTTTTTTTAATTATTTTGTTCCCAATAATATTCAACCTATATTAAGTTGCAAATTGAATCTCATCCATTTATTTCATCAAAAAGTTCTCGCTAGTCGTTATGCCTGGATTTTATAAATGTAATGCTAATAATTTTGTTGGTTTCTGATTAAAGATACCTGAGACTATCCAAACTAATTTTATTTTTGGTTGGAATTTAATTCGATTTATTTTATTTTGAATTACTATTTGATTTAATTATCTTGATATAAATAGTTCAATTGTTTGGTTTAATGCAAAATTAATTTTCTTTTTTTGATGTATTTGAAGGATTATCTTGATGCAGTAATATATTGTTATTTTGATTGCATTTTTTGCAAACCGAGGGGTTACAATTGTAATTAAAATGGCTTTAATAAAAACAGTTCACTGAATCTGTAACTTTTTATTTTGCACGGGCACTCGTGAATGTCGAATTTTAGGAATTTGCAGTAATAATATAGAAGATTTTCTCTTTTACAACTGTTGCATTTCTATTTATATGTAGGTACATGTAAAACTGATCGTGTATTAAACAATTTTTTGTCAGAAATTGTTTTGGTTTTGTAAATTTAAGGTTTCCATAATTTATACGCGAATAATTTAATTAAAACAGCGTTTTTGATTAATTTAAGTTTTTTCCGATTCTATTTTTAGAGTGAATGTTTAACTTATTTAAAATTATATAAATTTTTAGTTAGTGCCAGCCTTAGTCAATGGAGGACTTAGTTGCCGAAATTTATGCCGTTTTAAAATTACTGATATGCAGCTCTTATTCTTTTTGTAAAGGTATTTATGATTTTTCGTCATTGAATGAACTTATGATTGGCGCTGCTAATAACGTATGACAATGTTATCCTAGTTTTTCTAATTTAAAAAAAAATAGGGATTGATAAGTAACTTGGTGTTCTAATATCTTGGGTTTTTATTAATTAATATTTAAACGGGGTCTGCAAATTACAACCAATTGTTTTATCTAAAATACTAGCATATCGTCGGCGATACTGCAATACCGCGTAACTAGCTTTTTCCATAGAGACTAACATTGAATAAAATAACATTGGAAATTCGACCTTATGACAAAAGCTGGTTACGCGGTATTGCAGTATCGCCTACGATATGTATTATCCAGATTTTTTTCTTCTTACACACCGAGTTTTCTAAAATCTTAATACATTATTAAGTTTCGTTATATACTTAATTTTGTTTAATCCGATATTTAATCCTAAAATTGTAGCATTACTTTTCTTTGAAAACGCATCTAACAACGTTAATGTGCTTTTGCAAATTCTTATTAATAAGAATTTTTTTTTAACTTGACTATTTACCACTTCTACAAAAAAATTAATTAACAAAAAGAACTAGCTGTAGAAATTATAGTATGTTTATAATTGAAAATCAAATGGTCCTAAGAAAAAAATCAATCAGAGTATAATTTTTTTGAGACATTGTTATCCAAGAGTTGCAAAAAAGAAAGGAATTCTTCCATATGAATTTAGGTCGAAAGTAAATTAAGAGAACTATAGGTGAATAGTTTCGTGGTTTCCAGACCCCCTACGTTTAATAAATACTGATGTTCGGTTATGGTAACGTTGCATCAGCATCGAAGAATCAAGTAAAAGGTAACGTTTTTATGCAGACTATTTCTACTGCAATTTGCTTGAAAATATAGACAAGGCTAAAGAAAATTACAGACATTTCGTTCGTGATTCGCTTAAAGACATAAATAATAAAATACAAAAATTAAAGGCGAATAAACTGAAACTTTTGTTGAATATTAAACGTTTTACATTTATTCTTAGTGTCGAAACAATCAAAATACAGTAGAACCTCGATAAGTTGAATCTCAAGGGAGACGCGAAAAAATTGGAGTTAAAGAGGCTTATAATTTAAGGCTTTAGAAGAAATTCTGAGAGCCCAACTAGGGTTTTAGAATTACTTAAATATTTTTTAAAGTAAATTGATTTTTTTAACAGTGTATATACGACGCATCGACCAATTTTTTCTTGTTAAAACGGGATGCTTGGTAATTGTGCTTAAATCCGAGTGTGCACATTCGAGCTCAAAGTGGCACATTCCGATCTCGGGAAAACGAAGCGCGCCGCTCCGCGTCGTGTTTTATTTGCCTCCCTCGCTCGGAAATGTGCCACTTTTCGCTCGAATGTGCACATCTTCGTATTTATTAAATTTGTTTAAATTACTTTTTCGATTTAAACAAAATATAATAATGTGTTCAAATAAAGCCACATATGTGTAAATTTTTTCGACATTAAATTGTATGCTAGGCACAGCGTTTTTTATTAAAATTATTTAGAAAGTGAATTGATTATTGGGAATCTGGCTTAAAATTGAGTGTGTACATTCGAGCTCAAAGTGGCACATTCCGATCTCGGGAAAATGAAGCGCTTCATTTGCTTCCCTCGCTCTGAAATGTGCCACTTTTCGCTCGAATTTACACATACTTCGCATTCATAGAATTTCTCCCTTTTATCCTTCGCTCTTTCAAATCGTAAATTTAAATTTAGTGTAGTAAATATCGATTTTATGTTCGAAAAGCATATTTGAGTGATTTTTTGCGTTCTATACTGTTTGCTCTCACTGGTGATGCATTATAAATCTATTAATGAAATTTTTGTATCAATACGATTATCATGAACATATTTCATCACTTTTCTTGTATAATATAAGTTGCAGTCCAAAGAAAACTTGCAATATCTTAAGATTGAATTCCGGCTTAATAACTTTTGTCCTCAGATTTAAGCAAATTTTGAAATTTGAATGTGTATGACTCGTGCGCCATTTACCTCGATATTAATGAAACAACTAATAAGCCATATTGAAAGTACGTTAACTGAGTTATGTTTACAAACATCACGCAATTGAAATTCTCAATCGAGTTTGTGTCATTTTAAAACTCAATTTTTAAAACATGATGTCATAAATTTACTTGATAATTTGATATTTACTACACAAAATTTAGATTTGGCACATTTCCGAGCGAGGGAAGCAAATGAAGCGCGACGCGGAGCGGCGCGCTTCATTTTCCCGAGATCGGAAATGTACCACTTTGAGCTCGAATGTGCACACTCGATTTTAAGCACGATTATTACACGTCCCGTTTTAACAAGAAAAAAATTGGTCACGTTAGTTATAGAGGGAAAATATGTACTGAAATACTTTGTAAGGAGATCTTGATAATTTCGAGATATAGAGGTATTGGGTCGTGAAGAGAAGGCAGTATGGGTTTCTTTCGAGTTGTAGAGGTTTTCGACTTATCGAGGTTCGACTTATGGAGGTTATACTGTACTATTAATATTCAATTGATCCTATGCATCTCTGTTGTATAAGTCTTACAATTTATTTTTAAATTACTTCATTCGTTAAAAAGCATGCACAGGATCTGCTGATCCATTAAAAACTCCTTCAACAGTTGAAGTCGCACAAAATTTTTCTAGGATTTTAATTTGGATCGCTCGATTGTTAGTTATTTTTGTTTTGCTCTTTTTCGGTGATTTATTTCTTGAGTACTATTGATTTTTTAGATTTATGTAATGCTAACAATCTCAGCTATTATTATAATTCACTGTAATAAAAAAAAGAGTTTTCTTTGGAATATATAGACTTCATCGAATATTGTATAGATTTCTAACAGATATTTAATGAGTTTAAAATTTTTCAATTTTTTTTTAATTAATTGTCATATTGATAATACCTTCGAAACTGCTTTTTGTTTGTGCTTAATATACCATGACCTTTCTTGATAAGAAAATTAGCACAATGTATGATTATTTGGTAATTGGTAGAAATCTGCGTCTGTTTGGATAAAATTACTGTAAATAATGCTAAAACTGATTTAATGTCGGAAGTAGGTGTACTTTGTTAGATGTCATAATTTTTTATCTTCGAAATTTATAATTTTTATATATTTTGTAATGATATTGGGAAATCTGTGAAAGACTATTGGCAAATTTGGCAGATAACATTAATCAGTACCTCCACGTGCGTTTGTATACAAACTGTCTGCTAATATATTTCGAAATTACATCAGATGCAAAAGTGCCTAAGGCTGAGAAAAGCGGACAGGCAATATACTTAAATTGCAGTAGTTGTTCGCAAAGAACAAGTTTGTTATTGAATTTATACTAAGAGGGAGAATACTTTTATCAAGAGCACGCGTATCTGAGATTTGCTCTCAAAATTCAAACGACTTCCAAGACGTTAAGGTCTAATCGAACTCTTGAATAAGATAATTTTATTTAGTTGCCCGCAGTGCAATGAATTTTATTTTAAAAACTAGTGCTTTTGTTATATTCGCTACTTACTACTTTTTACCCTTATCTGCTTTTACCACGAGTGGTGAGTTTCACATTTCGTTATATCGTACTTATTTCTTTTTCATTCGTTTTTTTTTTTTAATAATTTGTTTCATAATGTTTTAATTATGTATTTCATTTCAAACCAGTGAATATGAATTTTTAATTTTAATAGGAAATTGCCAGAAAATTATATGCTTTAAAATAAAAGGAAGCAAATTGGTGGGTTTTTTACTATTTGTTTTGAATAATATAAAACTTGGAAATTCTTAATTTAAATTATTTATTAATAATACGGTAACAAAACTTAATTATTACAAGAAAGTCTTAAAGGATTTTCAACTTCCTAACTTTATACGGAAGCATTTAGAGATATCATTGGCTTAAGTTCCTCCACGAATATTACAGGAAGGCATTATTTTAAACGACCTCGTAGTGAAGGGTTAAGGGGGTAGCAATCTTAAACTCTCTTTTCTAAATTATGTAACATATTACTGTCATTTCGTAATAATGAAAATTATTTAATTTGTAGAGAAATCTACTATAAAGCTTGTGATTAGTTTTTTTATCCTTTTTGTTTATCTAAATATTTACAATTTACGATTTAATGTTATTTACAAACAAATTTTAGCATTTCCTAATGTAAATCTTATTTATATATAGAAATAATATATATTTTGGAAGTTTTAATATTACTTTTATATTAGCAGATTTTCGGTGTAGTAAATCTGGTTGAGTTATACTGAAGTGCTTGAATTAAAATGTCTGGTTGAAACGGAAAATACGAAAAAATTTGGTTTTAAAATGCGTAAAATTTGCAATAACCAAAAGTAACTGTATTGGTTGTTTTTTTACGTAACTGTATAACTGACAAAAACTAGTTATGAATTAAATATGCGCATTTTCATGTGTTACGATTTAAAAAGTATATCAATCTTGACCTTTGTAAGTATTAGGAAGGTTTCGTTATCTTTTGGTCTTAAAGTGTGTATATAAAACTTAATATTGCGATGGATTGCATCTATGTAGAACAATAATAAAAAGCCATTTAGGTTACCAACTTTTATTCCAATATGCAACTTTCTCGTACTCGACTGCTTTTACAGGTACTGAAAATGGAAGTGGCTATCGGTTATGCACCTTACAAATGTAATTTTATGTTAGTTTTTCTCTGGTTTATTTAAACTTTTATTGAACTGTTAAATCTACGTTGCGAATTTATATTTTTGTATATTTGTATACTTTTTAACATTTATACAAAAAAAAGAAATTATTTATCACTATTGAAAATATCACACTTAGTGTTATAAATTTCTATTAGTCTTTTAATAATTCCAATTAAAGGATCAATTTTTTATAATTGTTTTCATATTAACAAAAATTTAATACGAACAACGAATGTTTTGTAAATCTGTGTTTCGGAGAGCAATCAATTTTTTTGAAAGGAATAAGTATAACTGAGAATTCTTTTGTGTTACATTTGGTTTTGACAAAGTTTATTGTATTTTTGTCTTCCAATTTTTTTATTAGGCTTTTTATTTATTTATTAGCTTTTAAATAATTTTATACTAATGGTGTTTATGTAACAAAACGGTAAGTAAACCGTATTTTTATTGTCACGAAATGAAATTTCCGGATACATCATTTTACATTTCTAATAACTTCAAACAGTACATTTTACATCGTTACACAATTAGTATTTATATCGACTTTGACCTTCTTATTAAAATGCTGTTAAATAATGTGAACATTATCAATAATTATAATTATTATCGTACTTGTAGAATTTGTATTGATTTCTTTTTTTTGTTACTTAATCTTATATTTAATTGCAAATTTCTTTTATATATACCGAAATAAATATTGAAATATGTAAAATAATTAAGATTAAAAGAAACAGTTACTTCCTTTTCGTGTTATCAATAAGACGAAACAATAATAATCTGTTGTTATTTGATATCGGTTAAAAACTTTATTCATTTATAGTATTATTATCTAAAAAAAACGTCCAGAAAAGGTTATTGTATTCGTTGTTATTTTTAAGTTTTAAATGACTAATTACCAATTAGTAAGTACTTTACTTTGTATTTAGATTAGGTTTAACGTTTAAGTGTAATTTTTGTCCAATTTCAATAATGCAAAGCCTAATTCATTTATCGTTTCAGCAAGTAGAACGTGTACTCAAAATGAATTTCGCTGTGGAAATGGAATATGCATTCCAACACAGTGGCAATGTGATAATGAAAAGGATTGCAACGACGGCACTGATGAAGATCCACATACATGTCGTAAGATTGTTTTGTTTCTAATATGTATTTACACTTGAATGTTTTTATTTATTTAATCATGATTTTATATAAAAGTTGCGTAAAATTAACTCGTGGTACTGCGACTATTTTATTAAATGTTTAATTTATGTTAATATTCGAAAACAATTAATTTTTATTATCTTATTTGTTCTAGAACAAAAAATGTGTGGTACAGATGAATTTACCTGTAGATCAGCTTCAGGTGAATGTGTTCCTCTGACGTGGATGTGTGACGACAATCCAGATTGTTCAGATGGAAGCGATGAAAAGGCTTGCAGTGAGTATCATCATTTCTAAAATATGCATCAATAAACTAAAAAAACTGTTTTCAGATGAAACTTGTAGATCAGATGAATTTACGTGTGGAAATGGTAAATGTATTCAGAAAAGATGGGTTTGTGATTTGGACAATGACTGCGGAGACAATTCTGATGAAAAAAATTGTCCTCCTATTACTTGCTCACCCGAAACTGAATTTCAATGTACAGAAAGCTATTGCATAACATCGCGATGGAGATGTGATGGTGATTATGATTGTACTGATGGTAAAGATGAGCAAGTATGTTTTTTTTTATAATTTAGGCTGGTTAATATATCTGACTATTATATTATTCAAGGGTTGTCCAAAATTATCTTCATCAGTATCATATTGCTTATCACAGGAATATGAATGTAATGATCATCTTACTTGTATTCATCATGCTTGGTTATGTGATGGAACTAAAGACTGTCCTGACGGCTCTGATGAATCACCATCAAACTGTCAAAATATCACTTGTCGACCAGATCAATTTCAGTGTAAAGATCGAAGTTGTATTGCAGGCCGGTTACACTGTAATGGTCATCCCGAATGTTCGGATGGTAGCGATGAGGTTGATTGTGGTAAAATGATTATCAATGTATATTATAAATTTGGTATTAAAACTTTAATATTTAGGTGTATCTATTCAAACATGTGATATTAAAACTCAGTTTGACTGTGGCGGTGGTAACTGTATTCCTTTATCTCAAGTTTGTAATGGCAAACAAGATTGTCCAGAAGGAGAAGATGAACCTAGAGACCGTTGTGGTAAAAACGAGTGTATTGAGAATAATGGTGGATGTACACAGAAATGTGTAGATACTCCTGCTGGTTATTATTGCGATTGTAATCGCGGATATAAATTAGTTGATAATAGAACGTGTAAAGGTATATATTCCATAAACGAAGTTAAGATGATTTAACTAAATATTTCTTTTTCTAGATATTAACGAATGTGAAATACCTGGTAGTTGCTCTCAAATGTGTATTAACGATAAAGGAACATTTAAATGCGAATGCCAACATGGATATATGAGAGATCCTCGTGATTTAACAAGATGCAAAGCTACAGAAGGACATGCTTCACTTTTATTTGCGCGTAGACGAGATATTCGTAAAATTTCATTAGACCATCATGAAATGACCAGTATTGTAAATGATACCAATTCTGCAACAGCGTTAGATTTTGTATTTAGAACTGGGATGGTTTTTTGGAGTGATGTTACCGATCAAAAAATATATAAGGCACCAATTGATGAAGGCAGTGAACGCTCAGTTGTAGTCAATCATGATATAACAACTACAGATGGTTTAGCTGTTGATTGGATATATAATCATATATATTGGACAGATACTGGCAAAAATACGATAGAATTGGCAAACTTTGAAGGTGAAATGCGAAAAGTGCTTATTAAGGATGAACTAGAGGAGCCACGAGCTATTGCTCTAAATCCAAATGATGGATGGATGTATTGGACTGATTGGGGCAATGATCCTAAAATAGAGCGCGCGGGAATGGATGGTTCTCACAGGCAGACAATTGTTTCATATGAAGTTAAATGGCCCAATGGACTTACATTAGATTTAGTTAAAAATCGAGTATATTGGGTTGATGCTAAACTTAACACTATTTCATCATGTGATTATAATGGGGGAAATCGTAGAGTTATACTTTTTTCGCCAGAGTCTCTAAGGCATCCATTTTCTATTACTACATTTGAGGATTGGGTTTATTGGACTGATTGGGACAAAGCAGCAGTATTTAAAGCTAATAAATTTACTGGAAAGGATATTCAAGCTGTAACTGCTACAGAAATGGTAAGGAAATTGCTATCAATTAATAGTTTTTTTTTTATACTAAAGATTTTATTTGCAGATTCAAAATCCTATGGTAATACATGTTTATCATCCTTATCGTCAACCAGATGGTGAAAATCATTGCCAAGCAGTAAATGGTCACTGTTCACATCTTTGTTTGCCAGCACCGCAAATAAATTCAAAATCGCCACTTATATCTTGTGCATGTCCAGAAGGCTTGCAAATGCTACCTGGTGAATTAACATGTGTTCAAGACAGTAAGTACTTTTTGAAACATAATATAAAAGGGCATAGTTCAATTTGTGAGTTTATATTATCAGTATTATTTTATAGTATCTAAAGATTTATTTCTATCAGCTTCTCAGTTTAGCAATTAATTTTACAAAACTTATGGAAAATTTGGGATACAGACATATTAACTATTTTATTTGTTTACTTTTTATTGTTTGCTATCAGGCAGAGAGCTTGGACGAATAACATAAATATTAACTCAATTGCAAATTTGTCAATAATTTGGTAATTAATTGTTGATGATAACCAAGGGCTTAAATTATCTTAATATATTAGTAAGCTAGTAATTTAATCGTTGAATTAATATTAATTTATATATTATAAATAATAGGTTTGATCAAATATTATAGCTGCATATAACTTTTGATTGATATATTTAGGAAGACACGCAACTTAATACATTTTTTTTTAAATAAGATTTTACATATTGACGTTTTTTAACTTTAAATGTGCATCATATTTGAATGTATAAAAGAATTTCAATTTTGAAATTTATTATTTAAAGTTCACAGGAATTGAACGTTCAATAAAATCAACTCTTGTTAAAATTT
Source organism: Sinopyrophorus schimmeli (assembly GCA_036325965.1). Lineage (NCBI taxonomy): Eukaryota > Metazoa > Arthropoda > Insecta > Coleoptera > Elateridae > Sinopyrophorus > Sinopyrophorus schimmeli. The sequence goes on from JARFIZ010000310.1 coordinate 1,250,948, forward strand.
ATTGAAACTTTTTCAAACAACCGTCCAATTCCTGTGAACTTTAAATAATATTTAAAAGATATTGCACGTTAACATTATGATTAATTTTGAAACAATTACAATAATTCCTTTTTAAAAGTCGCGTGTTTTTTTTTCAAGTTTTGGAGAAACTTGTTTAGTACGTTGTGTTGTATATCTTCTTAAACACTTCAATCATTGATATATTAGTAATGATTTCCATAAGTTTTGTAGAATACACAGGTATGTATTGATTACGTTATATTATTATTTAAGTTTATTTCAGTATTTTGAGTCCGTTTTTATTATTGTTTATATTTATTTAGCAGAGAACGTTACAACTCCATATTCAGTGACACATTCTGATTATACAATCCCAACCCAAACCCAAACTGATGTTATTGAACAAAGGAGTGAGTACAAAATTTAAAACGATTTTGGTTTGGCCTTAGTCTATGCTTCTTATCATAAATAATTTCATGGTGATGAATTCCACTACAATATAGGACTCTTCTGTTAATCCTTGCTCTTTTTTTGTTTTATTTTTTTAGTTTATTTTTCTTAGTTTTCTATTTGGAGATATATATATAACAGCATATGTTTAGGGGTCTTATTCTTTAATTCTCTTTTTTACTAACGTTATTTTTTTAATATTTATTGAGTTTTTAATATATGTTTTAAAAAAACTACGTTGATAACGTAATAGATTCTAGATCTTATAAATTGGTGCATCATTTATTTTCATAAATGAGATTTTCATTTAAAGTCGCAACGGCTATCTTTTATATGCATATATTTACCAACAAGGGAAACTGATAACTGTGGAAACTCCAATTATAATGGGTTTTTAAAGCAAAATTTGATTACAAATAAAACAATAGGAGTCATGGTATTCAACGTAATGTATCTTATGTACCAAGACATTACTAAATTTTAGCATCTTTGTGCACTATTCAGCAAATGTAATATTACAAATTTAATACCAATTTAAACAAGCTCTGTCAGGAAACTGAAACATATTAGCGTCCGATGGACCGTGGCTTACTTCCGGTACTCGGCACTTTTATCGAAAAACATATTATATAAATTTGTTATCGCTAAAATAGAGAATTTATCTTTCAAGTTTAATTTTTTACCAAATAGTTATATATCATTTTTTAAAATAGTTTAACATAAATTTTATTTGTATTAATACGGATTAGTTTTTAATTACTTAAGTTATTACATTTATCTTCTCTATACTTTTTTTTAGAACAATGTCGAAACCGGTGCTTTCATAGTTATCGATTCCCTTTCTGAATATAATTAAATTTTATTTAAAAAATAATTCAACCAAGAGGAATTATATGTTAGAATTTTTTTTTTAATTTTATAAATTATTGTTATAGATGAAACTGTATTATTTGATCCACTGCTTCTAACCTACGTGTACTTAACAGAACATTTTAAAAGCCAAAAATTAGTACATCAATTTGATTCCATTCAATTCCGTACAAGTGAGTAATAGTGTGAACAGCATGACAGCTTTTACACGATATAAAATACAACGTTAAACTGACGGCTTTTTTAATCTATTCTCACAAATTGTTTGATATTTTATAGAAATGATTCCAAAAGAGATTAAAATTGATCAAAAAATAATCTGTTTAATAGTATCTATTCTGGCAAGCAAGATACATTTATCTGCCACGTCAATTGATATCCACAGTTAAAAATAAATTATTTTGTTAGTAAAACCGTGATTTTAAAACAATGAGTTACGTCTTAAAAACTTTTGCTAATTTTTGAATAGAAAGCTAATTTGTATTGTCAATTTAGATTACCGTATTTTTGGAACGAGACGCACTGTTAAACAATTTGTTTGAAAGTAAAAAAACATATATACATTTTTGCAAATTCGGGCCAATCTACGATTTACAAATTTACAAACGACATCAAAAGACGCACCCCAATTTTATATCGAATTTTCTATGTAAAAAAGTGCGCTATATGATTGGAAAAATACGATACTTTATTAAACAAACTATTTTTTTATAGATTTCTTTATGCCGTTTATAAAAAATTCCAATAATTCAAAACTCGATATATAGTTTTGACTATATATATACAAAAATTTGTTTGGATTTTAAATGGTAATTTAAAAAAAGGTAGTTTTATTGTCCACTCCAGTTATTGGAATAAAAAATAAATGAATATTAGTATTATTAATTATTTAATTAAGGGATGATTTGAATAACTCTTTAAAACCGTTTTTTTACTACCGCATTTTCAATAGAAAATTACATATTTCATAGTAACATTAACGAACATTTTTAATTCATATTATATATATCTTATGTACTTTGGATATAATACTTAAGATCAGTAGAAGTAGGAAGAATATTCATATGTGTTTGTTAATATCGTAAAACGGCTGATATATTTTATTGCTGTTTTTTCGTAAGCATTTCTGTTATTTTTATAGTCATTTATCTATAAAGCTTCGTCGATGTGCCAAATTATTGTTTTATCACAGTTTATATAATTATTAATGTATTATTAAGCGTTTATTTGTTATTGTAATTTTGTACCCGATATGAAAGCAGTTTGTATTATGTCTATAATTATGTTACATAAAATTTGTAACAAACCACTTTGTCTTAGGTTGGCTTATTAACAAGAAAACATCAATTAACATTCTACTAATTTCTGTGAGAAATGTGTCTGCCTTATAATAACGTTTCTTTTTTAAATACATATATAAATGAGCAGTATTAAATTAAATGTAAAATAATATTATGTTTTATATCTATTTTCAAATAAGATATTGAAGAGAAAAGTTAATTTGATATTTTTTAAATATATGTTAGATTTATTTAATACTGTTCATTATGGTTGGTTTATTTGGTTTTTATATTTTTAACAAATAGTACAAATTATTGTTTGTCTTAATTTTATTACTTTTTCCAGGTTCTCCTACAAAAGTTGTTGTAGATGCTGTAGCTGACGATACAAGTTCTGGTACAATAGCTATAATAGTGATTGTAGTTACGGCAATCGTATTTTCAGTGATTGGTGGAGTAAGTACAATTTTTCAAAATTTATTATATTCTATTCAAAATTCGGGTTTACTTTTGCATTTTATTTGAAATAATTTTAATCGTTGTTATTTCTTACAGTTGATATACATAATATACAAGAACTATCTTCATCGTAACATGACATCAATGAACTTTGATAATCCAGTATATCGAAAAACAACAGAAGATCAGTTTACATTAGACACCAATCCATTCCAGCCTCCACGAATGTACCCTAGTACTGTAGGAGAAGAGGTAAGAGCTCTTACATTAGATTACAACAATATTACATCTAGATAATCAGTCCATTTCATATTATATATAAGATCACTATTACAGTATCTAAAAATGGAAAATGTGTGTAGCATTATTATAATTTATATGGATACTAACTCAATTTTATTATAAATTCATTTTACTTTTTTCAAAGAGCTTACTTTACATAGATGATTTATTACTATTCACTGTAGATTGCTTTGGATTTAATTTGCTGATAATTTTTATAGAGCTTATTTATAAAATCATTACTATAATAAAATTTAAGTGTAGAAAAATAAATTTTAAAAAAATACGCAGGACTGAAGTAAAGTAAATTCAAATTTTGATACCTATACACTTAACGCGAATTTGAAACTTACAATTAGCCGGTTTACAGCACAGAATGTACATATGAAACTTAAGGTTTTTAGAATAACATATTTTCAAAATTACGTACTGGAGTAAGGTATTTCAAATATATACATATTTTTATTATGAATTTTTTGGGTAATTTTAATTTGCGCTCTTGCTTAAAAATTAACTTATTAATTTATCGTAAAAAGTTAGTCTTATTACTTCAAATAGTTAAATAGCGCGGCGAACTGCAAAATTAATATATGTTGTTAATAAGTAAATGTTTTATTTTCTAACTAATGCTCAGAAGAGTGATCTCAAATTACAGTATTACATTAAACAAACGTTAAATAATAAGTATTCTTCTGTCCGTCAGTATAATATACATATATTAACTGATATTTTTGTAATCATGTATGTTACTATCTATAATGTGCCAAAATTAATGAAATTTATTTATAAATTAAGAGCTATAATCTCTACATTCGCATATTCTATATATGTAAAACTAAGATTTGTAATGTGCGCTTACAGATGTAGTATTAATGTATTTATAAACATGAATTTACAAAAAAGAAAAAGGACTGTGTGTTAGAAAACCGTGACGGTAATTTATTTCTAGTAATTATATAAGAAAGCACAATAGTTTTCTAAAGTACATTGTCAATTTGCAATGCTTTATATAACTGAAAAAAAATTATGATCGATAAACAATTATCATTAAGTTCTGGACTGCATATTTAGTTTTAGAACTTGATGAAATATTTACAATTTAAGTGTAAACCATTGTATATCGTTCGAATCTCGTGCATTTTTTTGTTTCATGCATCATGATTATGAAAAATTGGTAAGTTAATTATTATTACACGCATCCATATTTGTTTACCCATTTCATAATATAATAAACTACTAAAATATTTGCAGGTAAATAATATTATTTAATTTATGTTATAGGCTCAAGAGCCACTCACCAGTGCCAACGGCAATGAATTTGTTTGAGTTTGGCTGATATAATGCTCAATTAAATTAATGCGGAAAAAGTAATTAGAAACATTCTCTTTATTATTATTTATTAAATTTGTGATTTGGTTTATTAAGAAATAAAGTGTCGAATTGACTAAGGATTTGGTAATAGCAGGATTTGGAATTTTTTTCTTTTAGTGCTATATTAATTATAGTTTAGAATAGAAATTCTCAAGTTTGTTGAAATTATTTTAAATTAAAACTATTAGTTTTATTTCGGAAAGGGCTTCCACTAGGGTTCGGTTGTGGCTAAAATATAATGGGCATTAATGGATTTTTCTTAGAAACTGTTTTCAAGCATTAAATTAAAAGATTCACAGAAACATGGGAATTAATGCGATTAAAGGTGTGAATTTAAAACAAAAAAGTTGGTGATAAAAATTATTGATATACTTTTGCTATTAAACTAACGCTTAGATTTTTATGCATCTGCGAATCTCTTAGAAATATTTGTACAGGGTAGAGATTTATTTATTTATTTTTCAGAGAAATATCTCTAAAATAGACTGGTTACTTTATTTACATATGAGAACAAAATTCTTGAAATGAAAGATCTAGATTTTAATTTATTTTATACTTCTTTTCTAAACTACGAAGAACAAAATTATTAAACAAATAGTATTTTTTATAGAAAAAATAAATAAACGAGTTTAATAAGAGTTAATAATAAAGAGTATAGTTTAATTATCCAAAGAACTGTTAATCCTAAGTTCTGCACAGATTTCAAGTTAGTCTTGTTCCTTATTATGTATGGTATACGTACATAATCTTAAAACAATTTAATTAATGTTTTAGAACTGTACTATAGATTATTGTTAGTCTAATTTAAATCTTTATGTATATACGTATATTGAATGAATTGTGCCAGATATACTGTTTGTTTATTAATTTGCAATATTTTAAAAACGTCACGTTTTAACGCAACATGTTATGAATTAAAAATTGTCGAATATAATTGTTAATTATTTTATTGTTATTGCAAAAGCAGTTCAGAAATTCTGCATTGTAAATTTTTACCGTTTTTGTTTGTTGCAATATATAAATTTTTTAATCAAAAATCTCTGTCAATATTGTTTATATATTTGCATTTTATGTGTTAAAATAAATTATTCATCTTGTGAAATAAAAGGATACTTATTTTCTGTAGCATATGACTCTGAATATAAAATTTAATGTTTGTACAATTTAATAATATGTTATTACGTATATTAAACTTATTATATTATTTACACTAATATTTAAGTTTCTGTGATTTACAGTTTTAATCACAGGAACTAAAAATCTAATACATAATAGATAAGGTTAAAAAATCCCTGTTCCTAAATTTGTAAAATGATCGCTTTAACCGGACATTATGATTTGTAATTTTAGAATCTGTTTATTTATAGCGAACGGATTATTTAATTTTCTATTTACTTAGTGTCAGAAAAACATGAAAAATTCTAATAGACTATACCAAAGAAAATATCGTTAATAAATTATTACTTTTAATGTAAATTGATAAAGTAATCTTTTGTGGTTTCCTTTGTGCATTCATTTTAGCACAGTCCAATAGATATTCATATCTTTTGGTTTTTTCTATAGACAAGTGTGTTTTTAGTTATGTCCGATTAGCCGTAATTATATTAATTTTTGGTTCGTTTTTTTTTACAGCTATGTGGAAAATTATTTTATTTTTAATAGTAATAATTTTCGTTGTAAACGGCCAAAATAAAACCAATACAACTACTACCACTACTACTACGACTACAACACAAAAGCCTATGCCAAGTAAGTATTTTACTTATAACTGTCAGTTAAAAAATTGAAATATTAGACAGATATAAACCCAAATCCATAAATTGGCCCGGAAAACATAATAGTGACAGAACCGTATTAGGAGATTGGTTACTTAGGGGATGTTGGACTAGTAATCTTAACTTAATTTGTGAAAATTCTCGTGAAACGCATGTTGAATTTGAAGGATACGATGGATTTTACAATAATTTTGCTCGACCTGATTTAGGAGCAATAGGTAATATACTTTGGATGATTTTCATTTCAGATTATGTTTATTTAATGTATTTTATTAAGTATATAGGTTTTAGTATGATAATAAAATTTTAGATACCCCTTTATTAAGGCGTTGGCCTGCTGCTTATGAGGATGGAACGTATTTACCATCTGGTTGGAACCGTCCAAATCCATTAACGCTCAGTGAGCAGTTATTGGCAGGACCAATTGGTTCTAAATCGAGAACGGGAAAAAATGCTCTTTTGGTATTTTTTGGTAAATCAAAATATTTCAAAAAGCGAGCAGTGCTTGAATATTTAATACATATTTGTTAAAGGTCAACAAGTTGTAGAAGAAATATTAGATGCTCAAAGACCAGCTTGTCCTCCAGAATATTTTAATATACCTATACCAGAAAATCATATGTATAGGCATCAACCTCATCATACGGTTAAGCCATTTTTAAGAACCAGATATGATCAACGTACAGGTTACAGTCCAAACAACCCCAGACAACAGGTATTAAATGATTTATTTCTACAATATTGTTCTAAATACTAGGTTTTTAGATTAATGAAATAACACCATATATCGACGGCGGCTTGATGTATGGTATTACAAAGCAATGGGCTGATCAATTGCGTACGAATAAAACTGGACATATAGATCCTGATGGACTTCTAGCGTTTTCTCACGATGGTTTATTTCCTGAGTATAACACGGATCGTTTACCATTAGCAAACCCTCCACCTCCATTTCATCATGCTACTTTTATTCAACAACATGAAATTGCAAAAGTCTCTCGATTTTTCAGTATGTATTTCGTTCTTTATTTAAAAACATTTAACATAAAGCTTTAAATTTGTATAAGTAAGTGTTTTATAAATTATATCATCACTAACCAGACTGATTGTGAAAATAGTCTCGATTTAGTCGCATTTTTTTTATTTCGCGCTAATTTTCTGACATAATAGTAAGCATGTTGTTGTCTATCTTTAGTGAAAAAGTCAGCGGCTAAATCGAGATGTTTATCGCGATCATTTCTGGCAAGATTGTTTTACAATTTTTTTTTCCATATAGAATTAGGAAATCCTAGGGGTAATGAAAATACGTTTCTTCTAACTTTTGGTGTGTTATGGTTTCGCTGGCACAATTATCTCGCGAGAAGACTTCGAAGTCACCATCCAGAGTGGTCCTCAGATCGGGTTTTTAATGAAGCTAGAAAGTGGGTAATCGCTAGTCATCAGCATATAGTATTAGAAGAATGGCTTCCAGCTTGGGTAAATATGACAGGATTTCCTCCATACAAAGGATACGATCCAAGTATAAATCCACAAATAGATCAATTTTTTCAATCGGCTGCTTTTCGTTTTGGACATACCCTCGTAACTCCCGGTGTTTATTTACGAGATTACGGTAGAAATGGTTGTAATTACACATTTCCTGCCTGGGGTCGTTATGCCATTAGAACGTGTAATGTTTTTTGGAGACCACAAGATGCTATTAAAACAAACTATTCTGATACGGAATTTATTGATATTGATAGAGTCTTAATGGGAATGTCTGTACAATTGTGTGAGGAAGAAGATCATAAAATTGTTGAAGATTTAAGAGGAAATGTATTTGGTCCATTGGAATTTCCACGAAGAGATTTAATGGCTGTTAATATTCAAAGAGCCAGAGATCATGGTTTACCTGATTTTAATTCTGCTAGACGAGCATTTGGATTACCTCCTGTTACAGATGTAAATCATTTTCGTTTTGTTAGTGCAGAAGTGAGTATTAAAATAATTTTAACTACTGTTATAAAACATACAATTGGTTTATAGATAAAACATCGTTTGATGCACTTGCATAATGGTAGTTTTGATGATATAGATCCATGGGTTGGTGGAATTCTTGAAACAGGTGATGGACCAGGTGAATTTTTTCAAGCGGTCATTTTAGACCAATTTAGAAGAATACGAGATGGAGATAGATTTTGGTATAATAACTCTGTGAATGAGTAAGCCTTAAATGTAATTTTCTTTCTAAAATACTTACTTGTTGTTATTATTAGACTTTTCACAACTGATGAAATAGATAGGATAAAAGCTCTAACTTTGTATGATATAATAATGGCTGTTACTAAAATGGATGCCGATGATATCCCAATTTTTCCGTTTAATGTTCCATTAAGAAATGGTGAGTTATAAATTTTAAAAAGTAATTATTATAATCAAATTTTGTACATTTTTTAGAATTTATTTAAAACAAACTTTATTTGTTTCAAATTTAGCTTGTCTATATTTGATTATTTATTTTACTTGTAAGATTTGTAAATGTATTATATTTTAGATTTACAAATAACTGAAAGCTGTAGACCTAAATTACAAGTTTCAGAGTGTAAAGTACAAGTATCATTCAGTAGTTCTGAAACATTTAAATGTTATCATTTACCACAATTAAACGCTCAAAATCTAAATGAATCTTGTGTGCAAGGAGATTCGTTTAACTATTTCGCAAGAAGTGAAGCTTCTTTTATTTTCACCTTTATTGGTATTGGAACATTTTTAATAGGTAACTGTTAGCAAAAAATATATATTTTTTTAGAATACTAAGAAACATATTACAGGTATTATTGGTGCTATATATTTATTAATAAAAATAAAAAATAAAGAAAAGTTATTATTGCAAATGAAAATTGAAGATCAAGTTCGATACAGTCTTAAACATGATAAAAATATTGAACAAATATTTACAGGTAATTGATAGTGAAATTTAAATTACATTTCTTAATAAATGTGTTTTAGTTATGGAATGGGTTTCACCAAAAGTTCCACTTAGATCAGCAGCTGTTATTTTAAATACTAATTCAAAGCAAATATCAGTTGTATCACATAAAGGCAACTTACTAAGAGCTCTTGACTTATCATACAGTAATTGCAAACTTACAGTATATGTAATTTCAGACGAACCATATTTAATTATACAAACTCATCAAAATTATGATTTGGTAATTATTATAATTATGAAATATTAGATACGCATTACATTATTTTTTTAGGTACTACAATTTGATTCAAACTATTTACGTCAAAATTTTCATACAGCCTTAGAGAAATTTATAGATAGTATAAATGTTGAGCGAGAAACCATTAACACTTTTAGTTTGAATATCGCTTTAAAAAATATTACAACTAGTGAAGATAGGCAACGGAGACTGGAAATGTTTTTTAGGGTTGTTTTTGCTCAAGTAAGTCACATTATTTTGGAAATTTCCATTAGTATATAACATATTTCAGGCGTTTAAAATACAACACTCAAGGGACGAAATTCTTAAAGTTGATGCAAAAATGGCAAAAGAAGTTATTTATACTGAATTAACGTTAAGTGAATTTGCAGATGCACTAAATATGAGACCTCAAGCTGAATTTGTTGTGAGAATGTTTCATTTAATAGATAAAGATAAAAATGGTTTTGTATCATTTCGGGAATTTGTGGATTTACTTATTATATTTGCTGAAGGTGATGAAACTAAAAAGGCAAAATTGTTGTTTGATATGTATGATATCAATGCTACCGGAGTATTAACTCTTGTAGATTTTACAGACATGATCAAGTAAGTAGAACAACCATTTTTATATTTTATGTAAGTTATTATTATGTGCCGTTTCAGATCGTTTTTGGAAACAGTAGAAGGTAATATTGAGTCACATGTTCTGAATAAAACCATAAAGGCTATGATTCAATCGGCAGGGTTACACAATAAGGTGAATTTCTTATAATTGATAGTGCATCCTAATATTGACTACATAATTTTAGGCAAACCTTACTTTTGAAGATTTCACTAAAATTATAGGAAACGATATAAAAAAACTTAATCAAGCCAATTTAGGATTTAAAGGAGCACCAGATATAAAAGGAAATAAAAATGCATTTTTGGACGATGCAAGAAATACGATTGAAAGCATTTATGAGTATTAAACTAATAACTTTTTAAAATCGGTATTAATTTAATAATTTTTAGAAATCCTAGTGATATTAAAGCTAGATTACAAGGTGTTGGAGGCTCTAGACATACCAGTGAGTTGATAGACCAACAACAAGCTGATAATATGACTGCTATTAGATATGGTCGTCCTGGAAAGTATGTTACATGGCTGAGATATATTGAAGAAAATTCAAAAAATATTTTTTGGATGGCTTTATACACTTTAGTTTTGTTGGCAATTTTTGCTGAACGAGCTTATTGTAAGTTACACAGTATTATTAAGCGCAAAGGTATTATAATTTTATAAATTTTTGGATACAGTTTATTCGGTAGAACGAGAGCATTCTGGATTAAGAAGAATTGCTGGTTATGGCGTTACCATAACTCGCGGTGCAGCATCAGCAATGATGTTTACTTATTCTTCTTTGTTAGTAACAATGTGTAGGAATTTAATAACATTTTTACGAGATACAACAGTAGGACCTTATTTTCCGTTTGATTCTTTTGTTGAGTTACATAAATACATTTCATATTGGGCCTTATTGTTTACTTGTAAGCGTTAAATTTATTGAAACTTCTGTTAGATTAGGAGTTTAATATTATTTTTTTTATAGTACTACATATTATTGGACATGCTTTTAATTTTTATCACATTTCTACTCAAACTGCGGATGATTTAACGTGTTTATTTAGGAATTATTTTCATGCGTAAGTAATTCATGTTTTTTATTCTAAATGGTAACTTTTCTGTTAATTTTAGAACACACGAATTTCCGAAATTTCATTATTGGTGTTGGCAAACTATGACAGGTATAACCGGCATTATTTTAACTTTAATTACCATAGTTATATATCTCTTTGCACAATCATTTGTAAGAAGGCATTTGTATAATTGGTTTTGGTATACTCATAACTGCTATCCATTATTCTTTCTTTTTATGGTATTGCATGGTACTGGAAGACTTATTCAAGTAAGAATACGTTATAGTGTTTAAAATATTTAATCATTAGGTTTTTTATTTTAGGAACCATATTTTCATTACTTTTTTTTGGGACCTGTTATTCTTTTTACGTTAGATACTGTAATAAGTATTTGCAGAAAGAAGATAGAAATTCCTGTACTTAAAGCTGAAATTTTACCATCTAGTAAGTATAAGTATAGATATATTATAGTATTAATTCTGTCAATTTTATAGGTGTTACAATGTTAGATTTTAAACGTCCAGAAAACTTTGAATATAAATCAGGACAATGGGTTCGAATTGCATGTCTTGAATTAAATGCGAATGAATACCATCCATTTACATTAACTTCCAGTCCCAATGAAGAAAATTTAACGGCGCACATAAGAGCAGTGGGTCCTTGGACTCGAAATATTAGAACATTATATGAAAATATGATACTCTCAGATAAGCCTTTACCTAAGGTACTAAAAACAATCTTTGTATGTAACTTAGTATAACATGTTATTTTACAGATTCATTTGGATGGTCCTTATGGCGAAGGTCATCAAGATTGGTATCGCTTTGAAGTAGCTGTGTTGATCGGTGGAGGAATTGGTGTAACGCCTTTTGCCAGTATTTTGAAAGACATTGTTTTTCGAGCAAATATTAAGCACAAAGCACAGTGTAAAAAGGTATTATTTAATCTTAAGATCAAATAACAAATAATAACATTTTTTACGTATTAGGTATACTTTATATGGGTCTCCCGAACACAAAAACAATTTGAGTGGCTTGTCGATATATTACGTGAATTAGAAAAGTTAGATGAAAACCAAATTGTGAGCAGTCACATTTTTATTACGCAATTTTATCAGAAGTTTGATTTGAGGACAATTTTGTTGTATATTTGCGAACGGCATTATCAGAAGATATCAAATAAATCGTTGTTTACAAATTTGCAAGCTGTTACACATTTTGGTAGGCCTGATTTTCGAAAGTTTTTCAAAAGTCTTCAATCGTTACATCGTGATGTAAGTATGTTTTTTTTTGTAACTTTTTTATCTTCATGTGATGACTATAGATTAGAACAGTTGGAGTCTTTAGTTGTGGGCCACCACCTATGACTTCGTCCGTTGAAACTGCATGCGTTGATATAAATAAAGTCACTCTAGATGGACCTACATTTAAACATCATTTTAAGAATTTTTAATTACAATGAAAAAGAACTACAATTCTTATCTTGCTTTATTAATTTTGTAAAAAAATTACAAAATATGAAAAATGTGTTACATAGTTTGAGGCATGTTACAATTATTTTATAACCGTCTTTGAACAGTAATAATTAAAATACTTAGTACTACTAAGTTTAATTGTATTTGTATTCTTCCTCCTTTTCCACAATCTCTAATTTGTTGTTCCTAAAATTAAAAAAAAATTAATATGACACAAATTTTATTTCTATTGATAATTATTAAAAAGGTTTTAATACTATTTAGTACACCTTTTTAAGAATTTTTGATTAGAGAAATTTTACGTTGTAAATCCACTTTTGAAATTAATTAAATCAGACATTTTTCATTAAAAATAGATATTAGATAATATTGAAACTTAGTTATTTTATAGAAAATACATACTAAATAATGTTCGTTAAAGCATCCTTGTAATGGTTTACGAATTAAATCATTTAAGTATAGTTTTTGGCAAGGGAATGTAGTTTCATTTTCATAAACTATATCGCGAATTGCAGTCGTATGTAGAAAATAGCAGGTCTCTTCTTCAGTTGTGTCTACAGCAACTAGTAATAAATTTGTATATGGAATCATTTTCATGTAAAATGGTCTAAAATTTTAAATCTTTAGCAAAGCGCTTTAAATATTTTTATGTTTTACCTTTTACATCCATCTAGAAGGAACTCTTCTCGATAAAAGCTTTTATTAAAGAATGGTTCTTGGTTTAATACATATAAATCATTTTCTAACTCACACGCAGTTCTCTTTTCTTCGTATACTGGCATTTTATTTGTTTCGTGCCATTCTTCTTCTTCTTTGTTGCAGTTTTTGCGACATTTTTTGGCGGGTGGTTTTGGAGTAAAAGAATCTAGAAAAAGTACCTGCAATTCAAATTCAAAATATTTAAATACGAGGGAATTACCAGTTATATCTTCATTTGCGTTCACTAAAGTCCATTTGAAATTCCAAAATTGATTTATATTCATCTCAATAAAAAACCACGTTAATTGACTTACTAACCATCGAAACGCCCATTTGACAAAATAAAAGGGCTAGACAGAAACCAATGTAGTATAATTGAATTATATAATAACAGCAATTTCTTACACTTATTAATGCGTTACCATCCCCTTTAATCCAACTATTGTAGTAGCAAACTGCTTGATAATTTCGAATAGTTACTTTTTCAAAAACTTTTATTCGCATCATGGCTTCCATAGTTACTCCTTCTATATCACCAAAAAACTTGCCTATATTTTCTTCATCTTGGGAAATAATTATATACCCTGAGCTATCAATAACATAGCATTCTAGATACTCCCCGCAAACTTTACAGTCTGGACACTAAAATTTGTAATTAACCTTTATCGGTGATTACCTTTAGGACGTTACCATTGGAGACGAAGTTGTATATTTAAAAAATTGTTCTTGCAAATGTTCATGTGAGAATTGAAAACCAACAACTCCTGCAGGTGTTTCAATATCTCCTTTTCTTGGAAATATTGCGAAACTTCCAGTTACTAAAAAGTCTTGGTCTAGGTTCCTTTCAAATGGAACTGAATATACAAAGGAACTTGGATTATATCTGTGTTGTATCACGGCACTTTTATACCAAGTTTCGTCTATAGTACGAGGGTGTTGCTCTCCAAATCTATTAAAATGCATCGTTTATATTAAAAGATTATTGAAAAGTACAGTGAATCACTTACGATAAACCGCTAGGTGTAGCATCTCCTATATATTCCCAGCGCGTTAGTCCACTTAATGTAGCAACAAAACGCAAAGAAGCATTGTATAATATTCTCAAATTATCCTCCTCGTTGTTACGCGAAGTCCATGGGTCTTCAAAGGCCGCCTTAGTTCGTTTAGCATCGAATACTAAACGTTGTACTAAATTTCTATCACAATAGTAATCATTGTCTTTTAAATTTTTGGCACCACATTTAGCTGAAAATCAAAAATAATTATCAAAAAACTAAAATGTGTTTATTTTTTGTTTACTATTTTGATTATTGTCATCTTCTTCTTCATATTGTTGTGACCATTCAAAGCTATCAGTATTCATTCGATTTATGAATTCCAGTAATTCTAATTCTGGAGTGTCATATTCGTGTCTTTCCAGGTAATGATATTTACAATAAACCCTAAAATGTTTGTTTTAGTATGACGATATTTAAAATTTAGCGTAACAATTAACCATTGAGGATGTATTTTCCAATTTGTTCCATTAAAAAATGTAGAAATGTTTGTTTCACTGAATTTATGTAATTCTATTTCATCTCCCACATCAATAGAGTAATTTCCATATAAATCGGGAATGGCAAACCCAATTGAAAATGGAGTATCATAAATTGGTGTGAAATAATAATCGTTCACTTCCCTTGAAATTCTTCTTTTGTCATCATAATGGTATTTTATTTTGATGTCATGTTGCACACCATCGATTCCTTGAACTAATGATGTTCGTAAATCAAGAAGTTCAGGTCCTATCTCTCGAGGTCCAGAATCATCATCCAATTGTTCAACTTCTGTTAAATCGATACTATTATAGTTGTCTTTTAATTTACCATCAAACTATTAAGGAAAACGTTTTAATATATTGATAATTAATTATACAGACTTATTATTCATTGTATTCCTACCATGGGGCTTAGACCTGGATGTTTGATTACGTATCCATTATTACTGACAATAAACGAATGCGAATTAACTCCTGTCTGAAAGTCTTAATAATTAAAATTTTATAAATATAAAATAAATTAGTTTTTTTACTTTGTATGGATACATTAGTTTTGCGATATCTATAATTGGGACGTCCGTTCCTGCTACACCAAGTAAAACTGCTGTTTTTGTATCATTGCCTTTATCTGCTGTTGTATTGAATGCTGGACCAGCTACTGATGTAAGAAGTCTGTATTTTTCAAATCTTCTACTGCTATCATTTACAGCAACAAACTATAAGAAATACAAAGATACATTTAGAATTATTTATTTATGAGACTATTTACTGTGTCATCTAAATAAACGTGTGTCCATGAAAGCGGATTTGTTTTAGCTTGTAAAACAAGAGGTCTTGCCAAAACTAATACATATTTATACACGGATGCAGTTACTTGTTCTAACGAATCAACATGACTATGATATCCTAAAATACAATAATCATAGTATTGTGTTAGTATGTTAATGTAAGATATATATATATATATATATACCTCTATTTGTACAAGCAATCCACACAGATTCACTAAGATGAGATGGTTCTTTACCAACAAGATAAGTAAATATTCTAATTGGAATGTTGGAACCATTGTTTAAACGATTATGTGCTGTTATAACATCACTTAAATTACTGGGAATACCATCAGATATAAGCATTATTGCTTGATTGCAAAGTCTCGTATTTTCTTTACATTTTCTTATATCTCTATACTGAAAAAAAAAGAAGTTGTAAAAATATGAAATAAACCTTTACGAAACTATTTGCCAAAAATAGTGGAATAAAAAAAAAATATTAATAAATAACAATATTGATAAAAAAGGTTATGATTTGGCATTATCAACATTATTTTTTACTAAAAAATTTAGCAAATTTTTTAAATCTAAAAATTATATTAATTTGATAGAATCGGTTAATAATTACTTTTACATAGAAATATCTGTATTTTAGAACTGTATGACATTTAATTGTTAATTGTGGTTTTAAGTAGCGTATTAGCTCGAATATAAGTCCAGGGTTTGAAATCCAAATATTCGAAAATAGAGGGTCATCATTAAAGACTGGGAAATATGCACTAAAAAATGACCAATATATGCATGCAATATGCACTAAAAAATTGCCTAAATATGCAGTAAAATATGCAATTTAGTTTTTTTTTTAAATAAAATACATTGACAAATAAAAATAAATTAATTATTTATTATAACAATATATAATCATATATTTTTCAATATTTTTTATTGTTAAGTTATATCTACGATTACTTAAAATATATTTGTACGATGAAAATGATATTTCCACATCGCAAGATGTTATTGGTGCATATTTCAAACTACAGACTATAGAAGGACTTATAGGTATACTTTCATTGATATTGCCATTTAAAACATTGTTAGCTAATTTTAAAACACTAAATCCTTTGTTTTTATTTAAAATATCCGTTAATTTATTTGTAATGTTATTCCCAACTAATCCCCCAATAGCTCCTATTTTTTCTTCGATCTGGTTGACAATGGTAATACCATTGTTTAATGATAATTTCGGATTATACTACTTTTTTATATATAAATATTAACTTGAAAAAAATAAATTTACCGTTTTATCAAAAAGTGTACAGAAAAAAAAAATTTTGTCGATGATTTTTAACTCGTTAAGATTGCCTATCCATCCTTTTAACGCTGTAAACTTTTCTTTTGGCACTTTTGGCATTTTTGGACCGTAAAAATAGTTTTAAAAAGATTCGTTCGTAAATATACGATTTACACCACGATGAACGATGAACAACAACAGAATGAAGATATTCCATTTTCGTTCTTACATTTACCTACCTAAGTATTAGGATTTCTGTGAAAAATGCTAAAACTTTGGACCGATTGTCCGTAGAGCCAATAGAAATTGTTTTTACCTTAAGGATTAGCATTGTCACTTTAATCCCTTTTCTGTAAATTCCCACCCAGGTAATTTTTTGTAGGAATGTTTACCTATTAGGAGAAATTTGGAGAAATGCAAAAGCTTTCAGAATGCTCAAATATGCCAACATATGCAGAAAAAAGCAAATATGCGCTAGCATATGCATTTATGGTATAAAATCCAAATATGCATTATATGCACTAAAAAAACTTATAAAAAACACCATATCAGTATGTGAAATGGATACATATATAATTTGGGGCAAATATACCCGAAAATAAAAATATGCTTTTTGCATATTTTCCAGTCTCTAGTCATCATATACAGTATATAAGGTATCTATAATTTTTATATTTCTCATATGTCAAAATAAAGTGGAAAGTGTCCACAACTGGTATGGTGTCCAAACCCGGTGCTTCTACCCTATTTGAACTTTTATATTATTGAGAATTTCTACGAATGATTGAATCGGCTATTGTGTTGATGGAGACAATAATATTGATAGCGGTTAAACAGCTCTATTGACACAATTTTGTAACAAAACTTAATATGGTTCTGCTTGTATTTTATTCTAATGGTTGATCTATTTGTTTAAAAACTTGGATGTGACCTTATAATTACGTCCTAAAAAAAACGATTTGTTTCTGATGGTTTTAATAAAACTATTGGCCTTGCCTTATTAATGATGTAGTTTTATATTTGAGCTAATACGATATTCTAAATACTATTGTAGTATCACTGTTTTCCTAATGGCAATTGGACAAATTTTAGAGTAATAGTTATAATGTTTCTCTTACCATTTTACTAAATGATTGTCACAGATTTTTATCAATTCGAAGTGTTCAAATTGAAGTATTATTCGAATGTAAATTTATTACATAATGTTATTGAAATATTTTTTAAAGTCTTACCTTATGTAAAAGTTTAAAAGCTTGGGTTAAAGCTTGATCTACAAAAGATTTATCTTGTGGATCTAACTGAGGCAATGCGTCTTCAAATACAGCAATGTTTTCTTGGGTAGCTTGAACCAATTTATCTTTAAAGCATGGTATCAGAAAATTAACCGTTTGTGAATAATTCATTACATTAACATAATCGTTATTTGAAAGAGTATTCATGATTGTCTTAACAATTAAAAATGAAATATGTTTACTCCAACCCGTCATCGATCCAGAATTATCTAATAATATAACTACATCTTTAGTACAAGTGGCAGCTTCTATAAACCAAGTTCGAATTCTGCAATCAAACAATCCTTTATCTTCAATATTCCAGTTCATTGCTAAAATGGTTTAGTTTATATATAATATAATTTAATACAACTCATTTGATATATACCCGGATAATGCCTTAGGATACCAGAAGAACTACCAAAATACTGCCAAGTTAGAGCAGGATCAGCTTTATAATTTTGCTGAAATATATCGTCGAGAATTCCGGACCATCGGATAGCTGTTTCAGCTTCCTCATCTAAATATGATATTAAATTTAAATAGTAACGAAGCGATATTACTTACGTTTGTGGTACACATTTGTAGGAACATGTACTGAACTGTAGGTAGTGTTAACAGCTAAATTAAAAAAATGTGTGTCTTCATCTAAATCCATAGGAAGGTACATCTTTAAATCCGGATCAAGGCCGTCAAACTGTGGAGGATTTGATCTCCGATAATAATAATCATGCAAGGAATCATTTAGTTGCAATTTTTCAGCTGCTTCTTCTGCTGACTGTATAATACACTAAAAATCAAATGTTACTCTACTGCTTAGTTTTTATTCTTGTGATTTATTTACTTTAACAGCTACCATTTTTTTGTGCATCATGTAGGACACATTTCCGACAATTTCTGATATAATTTGTTTAGGATCTTTAGTTTCTAAATTAACTGTTGCATAACTCTGAAATAAAATTATTTGAATTTTTTTATTATCTTAAACATTATTTCTTACCATACATTTTCAATGTCTCTTCGTTTAGTTATTAAAGTGCCAAGATTCCATAATTCTTGACCAATTCGTTCTGCCCATCGACTTATACTGAAATTTCGTGCAATATTTTAATCATTTAAATTTTAAATGTATTTCACACTATTTGTTTTACTTACAGCCCACCTTGTGTTAAACTTAAGGAATTATCAGGAATATAAATTAACAAAATTATTAAACAACTAGAAATTATTCGATGGTTTAATAACATTTTCGAGCATTTATTATATTATTATAACAGACATCTAGTTTCATTACTTTACGTCCGACAAATGTTAAAAATACTGATTTATTTTTAGGCGTTCATTAGCTAACTGGTATAACTAAAAATAAATAGGTAGTCTACACACTTTATTGTCAAAATTAATATTTTAGGCTCTACCAGCAATATTAGACAGATAATTCTGTATATACCTTTTTGTAAATTCTTCAGAATGATAAGTATTGCATGTATGTATGTACATTTTTCAAATATTTTTATCCATACATTCATTCATTGTTTTATTAAAATATAACGATGCAATATAATGTATTATACAATTTATTAAACTACATCAAAAGTTATTTATTTATCGTTCATTATTGATTATACTTTAATAACTAAATTTATATTTATTTCATTTAATTAAATTTATTTCGAAAGTCGAACGAATCATAACGAGGTTCCTATTTTAAATACGGTAGTATAACGAGAAATGATTCAAGTTTTAACTAGGGTATTCCGAATATTTTAAATTTCAAATACTTTTTCGCTTACTGCGGTTTTTACGATTCGCCTTTTCAAAACAATTTTAAAATAATTTTTTGAATTATAACTATGTAGTTGAATTAAGGTATTAAAAAAGAGATTGAATTCTATAAATGGCATTGTCTTGTATTAGACATCATTTCATTATGAATCACAATGCCGATGCGCGGTCACACATCCTTGAATCTTTGATGTTCATTCTGAATAAAAATACAATCTAATGAAAAATAAACAAAATTTTTTATGATGGGATACAAAAATATTAAATTAAATAACCTAATTTTATATTGATTTGTATACTGTTGGAAACCAATATTTGATTACGATAACCACCTACTTATAAAAAAAATTTCAATAATCTTACATCAATGATATATGTAACCATAAATCGAATTCCAAACGTACACACGAATTAGTTGATTTTTTGTACACATAGTAAATATTGGAAAAGTACATAGAACCTACTATAAATTTAGCATTGAGGCAGTCTGCCTCATGGCGCTGATTAATAAGGACGCTCATTTAGTCATATCGTGGTAGGAAAGTATTACGACAATATAATATTTGAGAAATATGCAAGTTTCGTTTACTCAAATAAGGGCCATTATTTTCTATTGATGGTCAAATGGGTGCTTGTACATTAACAATAATAAAGCACTTGCCTCACAGAGCCCTTTCATCTGTTGTTGATCTCCGCAAATATAGTTAATTATGGTTATAAATATTTTAATATATAAGTAAATTTGCCGACAGTTAATTTTATTCCAGGCATTTATATTTTTATAACTCTTACAATGCAAGATTTTAGTGCGGTTCAGTATATAGCTATTCTGTACTTTTATAGTTATTGCAGTGGCAAATGTCAACTACAAGACGAGTACAGATTACCAAATAGACATACCATATTTTAACGTATTTATTAAGACATTGAAAAAATTAAGGGAGACCTTAATTCTAAATTCTCTAAATAAGAACTTCTATTGTTTTCATTTTATCTATTCGATTCCTTACTAAATAATCAAAAATATTTTAAGTGAGGTATAATTATAGATTTATAAAATTATTTAATAAGTTAAAATACTAAAATATATGTACATATGTAAATAACTAACAGTTTTATGTTTTTCTAAATACCAAGTCAAATGATATATTTAATCTATTACCATTTCTTAAACTTATTTATTTAAAACTTGATACGTTGTACTTTAGATATTTAGTTTTAATTATTTTATTATAATAACAAAACTATCTTATTACAGCTACTGTGTTTACTTAGTATTTTAAATAAATAATTTAATCATTACTCCAATGCATTAATAAACTTGTATTCTATTTCATAGTAGAAAGTTAGTAAAAGTTAAACAACATTTTATCATTTATTATTATTAAATAGATGACTAATTACAAACTGTTTTAACATATATTTTAAATATGTAATTACAATTTTTAATATAAAAAAAATTATTAATATATCTATACTCTTAGTCTTACAGCATTAGTTATGTTTATTATTAAGCTGAAAATATGTTTTAAGAGCACTTAAAAATGATAATATTTTAATAAATTCTTTTAATTTTTCTTGTAGTTGCAAGTTTGATAAATATTTATTGTTAAAAAAACAACAAAGACCAAATATTTAAAAAAGTATAAAATTAATAACTAATTATTTATCAGCATACAAATTTATT
The DNA here is from genome assembly GCA_036325965.1 of Sinopyrophorus schimmeli. NCBI lineage: Eukaryota > Metazoa > Arthropoda > Insecta > Coleoptera > Elateridae > Sinopyrophorus > Sinopyrophorus schimmeli. The sequence goes on from JARFIZ010000310.1 coordinate 1,272,826, forward strand.
ACAAATTGTTAGCACAAAGACACATTTTTACAAAATAAATATGATTATCAGAATGCATAGTTTGATATGTTGAAATTTGCATGACGATCAAAGTTGTATTACAATATTAATTTCAATCTTTCATAAAACTAAAAAAACCAATGCCCAAACGAACACAAGCAGTACTTGATAATTTAAGGAGACCTTCAAGATGTTAATTATTATACGTTTATGTGAAAAACGAGTATCTTTGTTAATAAATTTCAAGTTGTTTACTGTACTAAATTTCATGGTTATTATATTTATGTACATTTTAAAAAAATAATTTTTTCTCATGTTAATACATATATATTTTTTTTATTACAATTATATAGGATACATTGATTTATAAAAATATTAAGACTTTTTCAAATATTACAATTATGAATGACTTTCTCAATGACTTGATGTTTAGTAATAATTCTATCAAATGTTATCTACAAAAATATGATTTTAATAATTTTTCCACACTGTAATATTATTTGTTATGGAAAGTGTAGCATATTTTTTAAATGGTAAACTTTTATTTTTGAAAATATAATGAAAATTTCTGATCGAACTCCTTATATGCATTTTACTTTACACATTACGAAGGAAAGACGCCAATTCTAAGGACATAGACATCACTACAATATTCGTCATCATTCTGAAGGTGAAACGTAGTTTAATATTTTTGGATCAACCATATTATCAACCGTAATTATAAACGAACACTTCCAGAAAATAGAAATAAAGAATTGGGTTCAGTTTTATTTAAAATAACAATTATTTTAAACACAATATCATTATTAAAAAACTTGAATTCCACATTTGTAAAAAGACATTTGAAATATTCTTAGAATGCTAAGGATTTATTAATAGCTATGATGATTAAGTATAACGTGTGATGTGTAATATAATAAAGTGCATGATCGCCTACATAATTTTGTATTAAGAATTTTTAGTTTTTTCAAAATTGCAGAGTATATATGAAAGACACATATTAAAATAAGCGGAAGTTCGTGACTAATAAAGCGAAAAGAGTTTATTAAATACGGTATAAAATGATTTCTATTTATGTTCAGTGTGGTATGTAATATATTTCGGTAATTTAAATTGCAGGTTTGTTCCACAACGCCTAGGAAATTTTAAACAGTTGGCAACATATTCTTTCTCTCTTTAGTTCAATGCGCAATAGCAGGGTTAGTGAATCGGTCTCACTTCTGTGGTGTTTCTTGGCTGACCATTTTTGCCATTTGGACGTTTAACTGGAGTCGGTACGTAAGTCTATCTTTGCTTTTACATCTTTTTAATGTTAGAGTAATTAGTTATAAACATATTTTGTTGTTTATTGTATTATATTTGCTTGTAGTTTACAGTTTGGTCGTTCGCGGTTGTTTCGCCATAAAGAAGTCCGTGCATTATCGTTTGTGAACCCCACATTGATCCACCATAGTCGTTCGTACAGACGTGCTCTAGTCGTGTTCCGTGGCTTTTAGACTAGGAATTACACAGCCGTGGCTGCTACAATTAATACTTTTTATAATTAACTGTAAGTAATATCAATTTTATTTTTGGCATTAATTAGGCAGCTTTTGAGTTACTGTTGAACGTTTACGGGCGTGCAAACGATCGGCACATCGTTTTCATACTTTTCGGTTATCCTGAATGTTCGACCTTCAACGATTTCGGCGGTTTTTTTTAGGAAAGGATGTGTTAAAGTGCAATTTTCGCATTAATATTTATTAATATCGTTATGTCGGTTCGATAATTATTCTAATTGCGATTAATTTATTGTGTCCTTGTTAAAACAGTTTCCATCATCCCCCTCAATGACGTATTCGGAGCCGCCATACTAATGACCTATGCTATATCAGACAATCCGGCTTTTAAATAGATTTTTCTCTAAAGCGGTATGTCGAGTTTTATACGAAAATCTGCTTTTTAATTTGAATCCTATCACTGCCGTAATTTGCGTCGCATTATAAAGGTGTGGCAGGCGCCATATTGTCAAAGCTTAGACCGGCAGTTCTCGGTTCAGTACATTCTATTTGCCCGGTTTTCTCATTTATCAATACAAAGGGGTGGAAATACCTTGCGTTAGTCCCTTATCTGGTGGAGGGCACATTTTATGCTATTTATAGAGCAACATCCAAACAGACCTGTTCAATTCGGAGTTTGTCATTTTGAAGTGGTATTAAGCCAAGTAAGTAGTCAAATAATACTTGGGTGTTTGGAAATTTCCCGCTACTTTATATTTTTTAAATAAATAATGCCTATTTTATTAAATAATAAAAGTGTCTACGTATACTCCGCTCACGGCGTAGTTTTCCGGTTGAGGTGAAAATTTTTAGTGATTCACGGTAAAGATGTTGCAGATGGTTTTTTATTGCTGAATTGTGCCATTTCACGTGTAAATTTTTAATAGACTTTGGTGTTTTCTACATTATTATTTTAAAAAATTCAGTTTTTACTTATAATATTGTTATAACTAAACCGGTAATTTGCTAATGCGGGTGTATAACATAAACGTGCTTCTAAAATAGGAATACAGTTGAATCTGTTGTTGCTATGGTGATTAATGTATAATAAAATATTAGTGCAAATGGATTGTGCAAACATTAGATCTGTGGAAATTCACATTTTTCTTAAATCATTAATGTTACACATAATTTTTTTTTCTTTGGAAAATATTGATTACATAGAAATTTGGCATTGGTTCAAACTTACATATAACGGGTGGTTCTGTATAATTATGCGGTAGAAAACTTCTTTTTAATTTGTCAGTTTATTGAACAAAGTACAACGGATAATATTACAGATTACTGATACCAAAAGTTAAATTATACAAATATTGTGGACTATTTAGAAACTTCTGATTTTTTGCTATGATTTGCTTGAACTTTAATTATTTAATATTGATTTTTATTCTTGTTTCAAAATAACTGTATATGCAAGAGTTTTTGTCTCTTCCTGAAACTTGTTTTTTTTTAATAATTTTCGAGAAATTTATTTAAATATTAAAGCGAAATAAATAAGTGGATTTAATAATTTTGATTTATATACGATTATTTTATGTATAATTAAATAAAAACGTTTTTCGTATACGTATTAAATTTTTATAAAATTAGTGCTATCTATCTTCCAGTAACTGATTACGTATTATCAATATGTTGTAAAATTTCTTATGGAACTATAATCATTTTAAAATTTAGGATAATGAAAATATTTCTCCCGATTAATAACTTTCATTGAATAATAAAAATTGAAATATAATTTAGGGTTAAAACATATTACTGTTTTTATGAGAATTTAAAGTCTAAATAAATGTTTGAAGTTATTTGGTTAAAACTAAATTAAACTTTGAGAAGTTTTGTCATTATATTTACTTTATAATCATCTTTTCTAATTAAGTTATGAAAATATAAAAATGAACATTTTAACTACATAATTATAAATGTTTGATGGTTTGCTTTGATGCTAATTTAAATTTTATTTTATGCAAAATACGTCAAGTTGATAATATAAGAAAGTATGTACTTTCTTTAACAGTAATATTTCATAAATTCAGCTTATAATTTATTTATGTAATTTAAATGGGTTAGGTATATGAATAGATAAACATTTTTCTTTTTTTGTTAAAAATTGACGCATATATTTTCCCGAATTCGTTAATATTTGGATGTAATCAATTTTAAAAATTTGACATACGAACATTGTATGAAATATGAGCATTAGGATTACCCTACATTTCATGACGAGTGTAATTGTGAAAACTATGTTTTTGAAATTTAACGGATGATCCATTTGCAATTGCAACATGCCAACATAAAATTGTCTGCAAAGAATATTGTTCGTGGCATTTAATTTATATTTGAAATTCTTCTCAGTATTCCACTCCAATTCCCTGGATAGTATCATTACTAGCAACTTTATTTTTAATATGTATTTTATTTTTATTCGGTTATAAAGAATCGATATTTCTAGCTTCAGTAAGCATAATGCTGTTATTCGAAGTTTTATTTATAATATAAAAACCAAATAGGGATTCCAACTTAATGGAAGTTTAAAGTAGAACATTTTCTATTTGTCCGAAATACTTATGTTTGGCTTACAATAATGTAAAAATATATATTGCTATTTTATAAATTGTTTTTTTTTTAAATTACTTACAACTTTAGATGGCCTTTAAAAGTAAATCAAAGGTATTAGATAACCCACAACATACATAATTAAACATTTCATTGTTGTTACTAAAAGAACAATCAGTTTGAAACTGTGAAAAACAATAGAATTTTCAATTAACCGATATATCTAAGACTATTGTCTATTACTTATAATGTTTATACTTTTGGGGATGCAACAACAGTTTAATTCAATTACATATTCGAATTATTTCGGGAATATATATAAAGCTTTTTTAAACTTGAATACTTGGCAAAAAGCTTATCGTGTTACGATTTTATTTATATATTCAACAATTTCAACTATTTGTAACAATTATATTATAAATATTATCCATTTTAGAGTATTTTAGCGTTATCGTTTTTGTCTTTATTACACGTATGCTTTTATTGTTTGTGAATTGTAATATATTATTCCATCAATGAAACTGCCCACATACTTGGCTTTTGTAGAATATCTTTCTAAAATCTAATCTGAAGTTTATAGTAACAAATAGGTATCGACATCGTTTTGTTCTTTGGTCGCAATTCTGTTTAACCCATATCATCCCAAGGGTAGAAATAAAAAAATAATTGATTTTTTATAACAGGTTCCTAATATATGAATATTGTACTTTTCGGACTTATGCAATAGCTGTTGACATTTATCAATTTTTTTTAATTTCAGGCTAGTATATATAGACTTCAATCACAATGTCTCAAGTAGACAAGGAAGAATTAGTTCAAAGGGCAAAACTTGCCGAACAAGCCGAACGCTATGATGATATGGCTTCTGCGATGAAATCCGTTACAGAAACGGGTGTCGAATTAAGCAATGAAGAAAGAAATTTATTGTCGGTTGCATACAAGAATGTAGTTGGTGCTAGGAGATCATCATGGAGAGTCATCTCATCAATTGAACAAAAGACTGAGGGCTCAGAACGCAAGCAACAGATGGCAAAAGAGTACAGGGAAAAAGTCGAAAAAGAACTCAGAGAAATCTGTTATGACGTCCTTGTAAGTTAATTAATTTTTTATTTAGTTATTTTTTCTCGAATGTGATGATCAAACATAAATATAACTTTCGTTCTTCTGAATCATCTCTGTAGATGTTTGGATTTAACTGAAGTCATTTTTTGTTTGATATACCCCGGTAAAGATATACTAATTGGGTAATTTGATTCCTTTGCTGCAGGGACTATTGGATAAATATTTGATTCCTAAAGCAAGCAATGCAGAATCCAAAGTATTCTATCTTAAGATGAAAGGTGATTACTACCGATACCTAGCCGAAGTTGCCACAGGGGATACAAGAAACAGTATGTATTACAATATAGCTTTTAAAATGGAAAAAAGCTGTTAAAATTACTTTGTTTGTTTTTATTCGTGAATACGAATTAAATTGTTTAAATTATTAACAACACTTACAGCTGTGGTGGACGACTCGCAGAAAGCATACCAGGATGCATTTGAAATCTCAAAGGCCAAAATGACACCTACACATCCCATTAGATTGGGTCTTGCACTCAATTTCTCCGTCTTCTACTATGAGATTTTAAATTCTCCAGATAAGGCTTGTCAGTTAGCGAAACAGGTTAATCTTTGTTTTTTCATATTTCTTTCACAGGTGCAGAATTACATGTGGGTCTTACTATTTATTTTTAAAAAAATTCTAATATAAGTGTTTTTTAAATGTTAGTTAATTGTTTTCTTATGTAGCTGTGGTAGAAGACTCACAAAAAGCCTACCAAGAAGCGTTTGACATAGCAAAATCGAAAATGCAGTCTACACATCCTATACGACTCGGACTTGCCCTAAATTTCTCAGTATTTTATTATGAAATTATAAACTCTCCAGCGAGAGCCTGCCATCTTGCTAAACAGGTTATAGTTGTGTTCTTGTAATTGAAATGAAATTAACATGAAATGCCTTAACACTAGTTATGCCACATGTAATTCTGCCTGCTGCACTAACACATTTTAACCTTAGAATATTAAACTTTCTAAAATAATCTTATAAAATTGAGTACTCTAAAATTATATGTTGATGAGTTTTGTAAAAATGTTAACATGTTTTATTTTGTTATGTTGTCAATTTTTCTGGTTTAGTGATATAGGGTTAATAGAGTGATAATGGTTTTTATACATTAATGAAGTTATATGCTGGTATTACAATATAATTATGTTACAGGCATTTGATGATGCAATAGCTGAATTAGATACTTTAAATGAAGACTCCTACAAAGACAGTACTCTAATTATGCAGCTACTACGAGACAACCTCACATTATGGACGAGTGATACACAGGTATGAGGATTTATTTAAATTGTTCTTTTATTAAAAATTGTAATTTTTTTTATAAAGTCTCTTAAATCATTTATTTAGTGCGATCCACGTTCTATTTTAAAATACATAATTGTACGTTATACAAATTAAACCATTAATTTTTATTTCTGCTATTAAAGGGTGAAGCAGATGAGCCTCAAGAAGGGGCTGACAACTGAAGTGGACGTCCATTTTAAGAAGTAATCGTTAAATTTGAAATTTCATGTAAGTTAACGTATTTGTGGAACTTGGTTGTGAAATTTCTTTGGAAGTACAAGTTTCACATCTGAGACTTTTGATATTTCAGTACTTGTTTTAGTGAAACATGTAAAAATAATAATTTCACATTTTCACACAAATAATGAATACCTTCTTTTTATTATTTTTGGAATGTAACTTTTGCAATTTTATTAATGAGAAAAAATGTGTGATTTGATGTCAATTGTATAAACTACTTAAGTTTCTTTCTCATGTTTAGTTTCCATCTTCATTAATTAATTTATTTTGATTTTTTTTAGTACATTTTAAGTTCTAACTTGTTACACTGTTAAAATTGTTTAAGCTGTTTAGTTCTATTTTTTTATTTTGTATTCATCCATTGTTAAAATAATCACTGAAGTCGTCATACATATACCTCTTTATACATTAAACGAAAAACAACATTTATACCTTAGCCCACAAAATTTGTTTGCACATTGTTGCATGAGCCATATCGCGTTCCCCTTGTTTACCGTTGACACTCACTTTGGATGTGCTATATATAAATGTATGAAATATGTATTAAATAAACTGCTATCAGCTCTATTTGTTTTGTTGTATCTGCAAAAATATCTATCAGATACTAATAAATTTTTAAAAATATAATGTTCTTTTTGTCCACACGTCACACTTATACTATTGTAGCTGTATTATTTTATCGATTCTAATCAAACAGTTCTGAATATTGTTAGAATTTTGCGAGAGCTGAATTAAGTAATAGATGTATATCTTCAAAATCTTATAATACTTAAAATTTATGTAAAGCGTTGATGGAGAATATTTAAGTTTTGTTGTTTATATTGCATTTAAAATACGTATATCTGTAAAATTGAATATTTTGTTATTATTAAACAGATTAAAAAGAACTCTTGCGTATTAAATGAGAAACTGAAAGAATAGCTCTTTTTAGTCGACATTTTATTTTTACATCTGACATAATAAAAAGAAGTGTTGTTAACTAATTTTGACTTACATACCTTTGTAAAATTTATGTAAATTACATCACCACCCATTAGGTATATTTTTTAATTTTATAATGTAATCTATATTGCGACTTATAGTCGTCCATACTTCTTAATATTAAAACTTTCAATTGTATAAAATTGTATTTATTTAATTTAGTTTTTTATATTTATTTGTAATAGTTTAAACTAACATGTGTGCATTTCTGTAATCAGAATGACTTGACTTCTACAATAATTAGTATTTTGCTTTTCAATTACTTTTTAAATTAAAAACCTGGAGATTTTGTTTACAGGAATGCTCTTAAAGTGATCGATATTGTAATGCAAATCTATAAATACCAGGTGATTTTCAAAAAGGTTACTTTTTATATGTACAGTAATACTCTTAAGTTAAGTGATAACTTGGACCAGGAACTGGAATGTAGGTTGAAAGTCGCAAAACTATCAATTTTTCCTACACAAGCAAGTAGGCCTTCCGCAAGCGCGTTCGGCTTGACTACGGCACCGTTTTAAGTAGACGAAAATCAAGAAGGGAAAATGAAAATTATGGAACTCTTGGGTATTGCTGTATCACTGTCGTACCAAGTCTATACCAAATAAAATTTATTTTACTAATGTTTGAAAAGGTTTGGTTTTTCGTTTGTTTGACTAGATTTTTTTAATGTTAAAATTATTTATATGTATTACATTCGAGTTCATTCAAAAATTGTTAATTAAAAGACTTTGAGTTACTGCATTTCAGACGTAGGCTTCTAATAATTACTACTTCTGTAAAATTGAGGTAAATGTTTTTGAATTTGTTATAAATACGATAAAAAGTATGAGTACTATTTCATTTATTAATAAAGATCGTGTTCATGAAAAGAATTCAAAAACGATTACTCTAATTTAAAATTTCATGTTTTAAAATTTGTAGCATTGCTTAATTGAAATTTATTCTAATGGAAAATATTTCAACAAACTGTAAACTTATGAAACATTCTAAAAAGCTTATACTTAATACGACTTAACCCGTAATTGTATACAAATGTTGCTTATAATTCTAATTCTTATAAAAATACCAGTTGTAATAGAATTTTTAATTGAGACTTCATTGTGGTGTTCAAATGTAGCTCATATCCTATGTTTTATAAATTTAGAATCCTATTTCATTTTATTATAGTATTACAATTGGTAAAAGTAAAATTAATAGTTGATATCAAGGTGTCTGTAACTAAACTGAAGGAGCTAAAGAAGTTACTACTTCGCATCGAATAATTAAAATGTGATTCCTACAAAAATATATATTAAAGTAAATGGAGCAGCAAATTAATTGAATTGAAGTACATCGTCTATTTAACAAATTTTCAGTAATTGGTATCTTTCAAGTTGAATGATCGGCCCTTTTTTAATAGTCACTGATATCTAACTGGAAGTTAAATTAATAGGTAAGGGAGTTAAACTACATAAAATTATATGCATAGAAATATGAACCTTTATTTTTAAATAAAATTTAATATAATATATTGCTATTATTTATAACATGCCAGCAGTTTCTTTCAAGTAAGTCATCGTTGCCCCTATGTTAGCGAGTTACGACCAAACTAAAGGTTTTCCTAAAATTCGTCAAGGAATAACTAATATTTTGGTAATGAAAGGTAGATGTATGCGAATAGGATTTATCCAATTTAAAAATATTTTTTTAATTTTTAACGTATTTTATTGGAAGTAGCCCCATCGTAAGAAACAATAATAAAGATACTTTTTTCTGCGATTGATTTCTGATTGTTTTTATATAAATAAAATAATCTTGAGAGGACACGACTGACTTGTAATTCTTATTCTAGTGTTGAAGTTTTTTACATGGCGCGGCCTAAAATTAAATATTAATTTCCAGTAATTGGCATCTGGTATTTCCCAGAAAAGAAAACCATTTGTTATTGCAAAAATTTTACTGGCATATTTGATAATGTTGGTAGATCATACAAATTCTGTTAGAAAATTAAAATTTTTAGATCTACAAAAGTTTAGTCTATTAAATTTCTTAAATCTAGCCTGTTTCTATTATTTTGGTTTGCCGTTTTGAAAAAGTTGGATAGTACTGCCTTATTGTTTAATTGTTATTTATTGTGTTAAAAAAATTGCAAATTTTTCAAAAATCTTAATTTGAGTAGAAGATATATTTATAATAACAGTTATCTACACGACCAAGATACAATCTTAGGAAATAAATCGCAAAGCTGTATAATGAATTGCGGAGCAGTGCAACCGGCCCAAATGTGCTCTAGAGACTTGCATAGAGGATTTATCGACATTTTGGCCATATGCATATGCAACAATTATAGGCCGTAAATCGGAAATTAGTCATGACTACGTAAGGCCGTTATATCAAAAAAGTATATACTTAATAGTCCAGCTCAATGTGTAACAACTCAAAAATGATCATTTTTGAATTTGTTACACCATGCCAAAAAGAAATATGTATTTTATGTAATGTAAAAGAATAGTAAATCAAACTTCTTAGTTGTACCGAAAAATTAAGATATTTTACAAAAATTGTTAAGTCAATTGTTCAACTATTTTACGATTTTTTGCACATTTCTTGAATTGCCATTAATTTAGCTTTAAATTCCAATATAATCATGTAAATTTTTCTCCAAACATTTCTTAACAATAAAGCTTTATGATAAAGTCATTAATAAGAGTTTTTTTAAACATCAATTTTCTCAAATCTGGTTTTAGCATTGTATATATACATATACACATTGTACTATATGTACAATGGTTTTACAGTTGTTACGCTATTCAATTGGGGTCTCGATATAGCGAGGGCTTTGGAGTACATACTTCGTTAAATGTTAAACGTTTTCTTTATCGTTGGCAAATAATAAATACACTTTTTCATCAAATTTTGTTTGAGTGTAGGCAAGAAAAGCATAACACAAAATTGTAAGTACATACTATATAAATGACTAAACATAATAAATAATTATTAATACAAAAAGGCATATTTTAAATATTTTTATAAAATAATCATCGAAACGTAGTGCCCTCTCTTTTAGATTTTCATTATTACAAGTACAGAAAAGGTTCTTAGCTTTCATAATAGCATTATTAATGTTATCTATTTCTTATAAATATTAATAATTACATAGGTTTTCTAAAGAGAAATCTGTATTTACTTCTAATTATACAATTAAATTTCTGATTTTAAATAATTAATAAATTTATGCTTACATTCTTAATAAGCAAAATTATATTAAATTTGAAAAAAAAAATTATAATTTATTTTGAGAAAATCAATATACAAATTTATAAATATATTTTTTGTATAATTATTATTTTTGCTGAATCTAAATTTTTTTGAAAAATGGTTAATTTATGTTTTTATTAAAGTTTTCAATTTGGTTACGGTAAATGCCGAGAGAATGCCCGATTTGTTGCATTGCGAACTATTTTGATGTAAAAAAATAGTAAAGAAATTAATAAATTCAAAACAACCGTTACAGTTGGAATATGATATTATTTCTATTTAAAACTAATGGAAACATTATCGCAAATAGGTCATAAAATTTATAAAATTAACTATAAAGGGTATAAAATGAAACATTCAATAAATGACCTTTCGTGCAAATATTGACCGGATTATAGACGAGTGAATGCGTAATTAATTAATTCGTCTATTAAAAACGAGTAATTCATAAAGTTTTTAAAATTTATTTTAACCATTGCTTAAATATACCATCGTGTTGTTTTTTTTATTAAAGTTCCTTTTGGTAATCTATAAATTACAGGTTTTGTTGGTGCTTAAAGTTTACCCCCATCTTTTATAATTGCAGCCTTCAAATCCTCAACATTATATTGAATCTTGTAAACTGCAATATAAATTTAATTATTCTAGCTATACACTGCACTATTACTTTTATTTTCGGTACTTAAATGAAAAAGGAGACGTGCAAGATTGGATTAATAAATATATCATGAATATAAATTCATTTGTTTAATTGTTATAAAAATTATTTCTCGTAATGGTCATTCATTGCTAGTGGTCATTCATACAGCATTTGCCCTAAAAAGTTTTATTAAATTAAATGTTTTTATTATAATTAAGTAAATTAAATATTAGTACGCAATACTTTTGAAACAATTTGCGGTTTTACATTTTTGATTGTATTACAACCATTAAAAGAGATAAGTAATGAAATAAAGGACCATAACAAATAATTACTTTTTAATAAAAGCGAAATAATAAATTATAAAACTTGATGATTATATAAAATTTTATAAACTAGGAATTTTAGGTAAGATAATAAATGATATTGCTTTTAAAATTTTGTAATGAGTTTGCTTAAGTATGACAACAAGTAATGTATGTCCCTGTTCGTAATTCTATATTGAACGTGTACATTTCATGAAAACAATTTTCAGCTAATCCGACCATTCATGACATCCTTTTATCTACGAATGCAGAAAATGCCTTAGCATCTAACAGAAAATCCATGCAGCTAAAATTTATTTTATTTGTACGAATTGGTACGATTTTTGACAAACAAAATTCGTACAAACACAGCGACTCATTATTCATAGCAGAATACGTCAATTTTAATTAAACATGGCTGAATGATGATTTAGTCCTCAAATCCGTATTAAATTAGAATACATTAGCTATTAGCAATGTTTAATGCTTCAACTTTATCAAATTTTATTTCTAAGTGTTAATAATAATTATATCGTTTATTCGACTACCTATGTATTTATCTTAAATACTTTAAGGTTTATTAAAAATAAACACAGATAACTTTAAAAACTACCTTAGTTTTTATAATATGTTAGACAAGACAGTGTTTTCAATTATAATTTTAAAATTAATTAATCTAAATGTATAGTTAATTGTCAGTAACAAACAAATACAAAAGGTTTATTATAGAATACATAATTCAAACCTTTACCTTACTCAACGAGACCAATATAAACCTTCTAATACCCATTACATATTATAGGTTTAAAATTGTTTCATATTCTTCATTCAAGAAAATATTTTGGTTTAAATTCTCAGTATATTGTATTAGGAAAAAGACGAAATCAGAAAAAACAATTTATAAATTAGAATATACAAATTATATTAATTACTATAAATTTATTTAAATTGTATTGTAATAAAACTCACTTTTGTATATAATTCAAAAGTGGAAATTCAAAAGCGCCTAGGTGCCATATTTGCCAAAAATCTAATTTTGCTAAATTTTAAATTGGTATTGTGCCAATGTTATACACAACAGTTTAAACACATTTTTAATGTTGTGGATTTAATACAGGCAATAATAAATGGCACTTAGTCAATCGTCGTTATCATATTTTATTTTATTTTTATTCACTTTCTCAAAGTTAAAGTTTTGGCACTTTGACGTTTTAGAATTTCCACTTTTAAATTACTAAATATTTGTAAATTCAAAATTTAACGAATTTAGCATAAAACAATGAATACCGCTTTTATCTACATTTATGTGAATAATATGTGGTAAATATGTAAGCATTCTTCTTAAATCTGATATCCTTTAGTTAGTTTTTTTAAATATGGCTTGACGAATAGTCTTACCAAAGTCTTGCTTATCTTTATAAACCTTTAATACCTATACCTATACCTATACAATGATCGAGTTTGATCATTAATTTTATTAAAATTGGAAAATATAGTTGATAAAATAAACATGTAATCAATATCCAATTATAGAATCATAGTTATTATATAAAGTTTGCTTTAAAAATTTCAACTTCATCTAGTAATATTAATTAAGCTTGCCTGATTAGAGCTAAAAGGCGATATTTTAACTAACGCGAAACGTGATGTCTAATTAAATTGTATCGACATGATATTAATTGAATATCAGTAAAACAAGTACAGTAAAATCTTTCGTGGCGACCATCTCTATAAGGAGACTACCTCTAAAAGCGGGCAGTATGCTTCAGAACAGATATATCGCAATTGAATTCTTTTTATAAATTTTTCTCTAAGGCGACCACTCTCTAACCCGACTGTGAACGTTAATTGCGCGATCGCTAACTTTTAAAATTATTTAAACTTGGAAAATTTTGCATAGATAACATTTGTAAAAGCGGGCGTACGTTAAAAAAAATGCATTTACCTTCATTATTTATGATTCTAACCTTGACTAACATTTTAATTATATAATTGTCTGTAAAATAAAAAAAATCTGTAGGGGTTTTTAGACATTTGTAATTTTACATACTGACAGGTTTTTTGTAAATTGATTGCTTATAAGAAAGCTCTAGAATAATAGAATGATTAACCCTTAGAAAATTTTGGAATAGTCAAATCGTAAAAAAGTTATGGTGCATTGTTTGGATATACACACTTAATAAATAATTTTTTAAAGTATAAATAATTTTGAAAAACATACGTTCTCGCATTTAACGGTCGCAGTCGGGTTAGAGAGTAGTCGCCTTAGAGAAAAAATTATAAAAAGAATTAAATTAGATTATTTCTGTTCTGAAGTACACTGCGTAATTTTAAAGGTAACCTCCGTAAAGAGACGGTCGCCACGGATGTGCTTACTGTATAATTTATTAATTATATATATTGTTTTAGTCTATATATAAATATGTAAGGGTACTACTATATTTATAATAACTTTGAGTTAGTAACAATATAATTTTTAATAAATAATAACTGCATTTAGTTTAATATAGTATTTGTTATTACATTTGCAATGACTATCTTTGTCTTTCTCTCTAAGACGGCCACCTCTACAAAAGAGCAATTTGAGCAAAAACCTACGCTGGTCGTGTTACAGAGATTTTACTGTAGTTTTTTTAGAAAAATAAACGCCACAATTTTTTCCGAATAGAAAAATCTAAATTTAAGTTTTTCATTTGAAAGAGAGATAATTAATATAGACAAACCTATTGAATGCGGGGTATATGCACATTCAAGCGAAAAGTTGCACATTTCCGAGCGAGGAAAGCAAAGAAAGCGCGACGCGGAGCGGCGCGCTTCATTTTCCCGAGATCGGAATGTGCCACTTCGAGCTCGATTGTGCACACTCGGTTTTAAGTGTGATTCATAATAATTAATTTACTTCCTAAATACTACTACTTTATTTATAATTTCTTTGATTTATTAACAATATGATTCTAATAAGTAATAACTGCATTTACTCCAATATAGTATTATTTATTATATTTACTTTATCTATCTTTGTCTTTTTCTCTAAGATCAAAAGACCAATTTGAGCAAGAACAGATGCTGATCGTGTTAGAGAGGTTTTACTGTATAAAAAAATCTTAATTATTGGAAAAACACTTTAATTATAATTATGTATTTCAAACTTAATAATTATGTAATAGCTAATACACAGCTAACATATTGATTATTGATGTATTCGTTGACAATAGATTAAATTCTTTTTTGAATCATTGAAAGTCTGTAATAGTTTATAAAAAAAATTAATATAACACACTTCGCCCTTAATAATGAATAATACATAAGACGCATGTAACCTGATGATACATGATTTATGTAACTTAGTAGTGTCATTCTTCATATCTAAAACCCACTTAGACGACATCAATATTTTATCTTTAATCTATCGAAAAACTAAACTACAACCAACCTGTTGACGGAAAACAAAACTTTAGCAATAATTGCAGAAGTTTTTCTAAGAATCAAAACTCTATTAAGCAAGCAAACATTGTGATGTATTAGGAAACCGATAAAAGTTTCAATTTTCTAACTGTAGTATTTTTGTCTTGTAATTTCAACAATTGTATCTATAAAAAAGCTTCACACAACTAATTTAATAAGTATCAACTTCATTTTTTAAATTAGGTATTAATTCAAATTTAGTAAAGACGTAGCTTACAACCATAAGTACTATTAATTGTTCAAATACAATTACCTGTTAGAATTTCAATATATAAGGCGACCAAAAAATCTGTTTATCGATTTACATTTAAAATAATAAACAGCAATTATGTGAAAAATCATGTACTATTATAAAAATATGAATAAATAGTTGGGATAATTTTCAAAATGATGACCCTTGCGTACAGTGGCGCACACCAAATTTAATGGGAGCGGGGTGATTATTTATCATACATTTTGAATTTTTTTGCACTTTTCTTATTAACAAGTCGACCTTGCTGTTGACTTGTATTTATTTATGGTGGACTCTGTGGGAAACTGTAATTTTTGTACGTTACTGGATTGTAGAAAAACGGTTCTTTTTAAATAAACTTTTTTTAGAAAATTAATTAATTAATGTTGATCGTGCTTAAAGTCGAATGTACACATTCAAGCTCAAAGTGCCCGCCCCTTACCTTTCAGGGTGTGCTACTATACACAAGGGCTTTTATTTTGAAAATTATGGTTGATATTTTTATAATTATATATGATTTTTACATATTTGATGTTTATCGTTTTATATGAATATCGGTAAACTGATTTTTGGGTCACCCTGTATAATAAAACTTTGATTTAAACAAAAAGATGAATCAAAAATTCGTTAGATATAAATTTTTTTACAGTGGAAAATTACACATTTAATATAAACAAACTATTCTATATAAATTAATAAGCCACAAATTCTTTTATGTTATTCCCAAACGTTAATTAACTCTTATGATGCTTATTAAAAATATTTTTCTGATTGAAAATTACAAAATTTCTAATTAATGATTGGATGTGTTTATAAAATATTATATTTCAATAAAGTTAATTATACTATTAAAGAGAAATGTTTATAATTGTATTAGATTATTTATATTCGAACTGATAATACAATTCTCCATAATTAATTGTTTTTAAACTCGATCGAAACATGAAAGTTAACCCGATCGCGTATTATCGAATTTTAGTTATACAATTAACAGGTAATGCTGTGACATCAGTGTAATATGAAAATTGAATGCGTTATTACACATTGACAAGTCCACTTGACACGCTTGTTAATTGTTGGGTAATTGTATCTTTGTACTATAGTGATAATTGTTTTTTCAATATTACATTTCTATATACTGAATTATACATTTTGTTTGTAGGGCGGTTAGATACACTGTGCGATAGGGGATCGTTGGATTTAATTACAAGACGTCTGCTGACCCCGTTATTACAGACGAAACATTAAAAGGACTTATAAAATTTTAATAACGCGAATATATTATTCATAATATACTTACACGTGTTCATAATGAATGTAAAGGTTGAAGGGATTCCTTAACAATCTATAGTAAGGCTAATAATAAGTAATGGCCTAATAAAGTGATGACACAAGAAATTCTCTAGAATTAATGAAAGGAAACCGAATGAATACGTAAAATAGTTTTACCGACAGCATCGTCTTTAAACTTCATTTAATCTTATAAAATGGTTGTAATAAAAACCTATTGACTTATTATCAATTTCAAAGTTTATAGAAAAATGTAGTTCATTTTATACGTTGTAAAACTTTATAAATAATAAATTTAGGTGAAAACAAAACAATTCAGAATTCGGAAGTTTTTCAAATAAAATTATTTATTTTAATATACAATATAAAAGTTTATTTTGTGTTTTATAAATAATCCATACTTTTTCATATATTATCGATTATAGAGTTCAACTTTGTTTTGATCGTTTTCATTTTTTGTTAATAACAAAATTAATTCGACACTGATAGGGATAGGATACTACAGAGCTCAAGATACATACATAAATTACGTGTATAAATACTCAAAATTCTGTATAAAAGAATTTTTCATTTAGAAAATCGCACTAGTATAATAATGATTTTTTAAACTCACGATATCATATACAGTAAAACCTCTCTAACACGATGGGCGTCGGTTCTTGCTCAAATTCGTCCTTTGTAAAGGTGGTCGTCTTATAGAGAAAGAGCAAATAGATGAAGTAAATATATAACAAATCTTATATTAGATTAAATGTAGTTATTATTTATTAGAATCATATTGTTATTAAATCAAAGTTATTATAAATAAAGTAGTATTATTTGGAAAGTAAATTAATTATTGTGAATCACGCTTAAAACCGAGTATACACATTGGAGCTCAAAGTGCCACATTTCAAACTTGGGAAAATGAAGCGCGCCGCTCCGTGTCGCGCTTCATTTGCCTCCCTCTCACGGAAATGTGTCACTTTGAGCTGTAAAATCTCTCGTGGCTACCATCTCTATAAGGAGACCACCACTAAAAGCGGGCAGTATGCTTCAGAACAAATATATCGCAATTTAATTCTTCTTATAAATTTCTCTTTAAGGCGACCACTCTCTAACCTGACCGCAACCGTAAATTGCGTGATCGCTACCTTTCAAAATTGCTTAAGCTTGGAAAATTTTGTATAGATAATCGCTGTAAAAGCGAGCGTAAGTTAAACAAAATGCATTTTTATGCATTATTTATGATTCTAAGCTTGACTGACGCTAGTTTTGTTAAGAGAGGGTTTACTATAGTGTTTTTTAGAAAAATATACCACACAACTCCGAATTTAAGTTTTTGATTTGAAAGAGAGATGATTAATATAGACAAATCCATTGCATGGGGAGTATGTGCAAATTCAGGCGAAAAGTGATACATTTCCAAGCAAGCGAAGCAAATGAAGCGCGACGCGGAGCGGCGCGCTTAATTTTTCTGAGATTGGAATGTGCCACTTTAAGCTCAAATCTGCACACTCGGTTCTAAGCACAATTGACTATAATCAGCATTAAAATCAATGAAATATGTTCATAAATACCTATTGAAGCAATTTTGATTATTCCCTCTCACTTGCACTTATGAGAGTTTTGTATCTTTCCGTTCTTTTCCACTCATTGCAATAATACAAGTAAGAACTTTCACAAATGTCGTATTTTTAAATTAAATTCAATAAATACGAGAATGTGCGCATTCGAGCGAAAAGTGGCACATTTCCGAGCGAGGAAAGTAAATAAAGCGTCACGCGGAGCGGCGCACTTCATTTTGCCTGAGATCGAAATGTGCCACTTTTTGCTCTAATGTGCACACTTGGTTTTAAGCCTGATTCACAATAATTAACTTACTACTTAAATAATAATACTTTATTTATAATAACTTTGATTTAATAACAATATGATTCTTATAATAATAAATACATTTAAACTAATATAGTATTTGTTATTACATTTACTTTTATCTATCTTTGTCTCTCTCTCTAAGACGACTACTTCTACAAAAGACCAATTTGAGCAAAAACCGACGCTGGTCGTGTTAGAAAGGTTTTACTGTACTTTGTTTTTCAATCAAATAAATAATAAAACCAAAAGTTAGGAACTATCAAATTTATTTACTTATACAAAATACGAATAAAATGACACAACTACACTTCTCAATTTTAAAGTGCAATGCAAGGAATGAAATAGAAGTAAATCTGTTCATTAGAATTGAAAACTACTAAAAGTACAAGTAACTATGTATGTACTTACTTGTTGTAGGTGGGTATGCATTCAACAAAGAGTATGAGTTGTCTCGAAATTGCAAATTGTAATACTTATCAAAGGTATTTTCTCGAATTGGCAAATATGTAATTTAAATATTTTATATATGCTGTAATGGGTATTGCACTAATTATACTAGAACTTATTTTTACGGAAATTAGCTCTATACCACTTTTCTCGGAAAGTGAAGCGCGCCGCTCCACGTTGCGTTTCATTTGCCGCCCTCACTCTGATATGTGCCACTTTTCGCTCAAATGTCCACATACCCCGCATTCAATAGGTTTGTCTAAATTAATCGTCTTTCTTTCAAATCAAAAACTTAAATTTAGATTTTTTTATTTGATTTAATAACAATATGATTAAAATAAATAATAACTGCATTTAATCTAATATAGTATTATTTATTACATTTACTTTATCTATCTTTGTCTTTCTCTCTGAGACCAAAAGACCAATTTGATCAAGAACGGACGCTGGTCGTGTTAGAGAGGTTTTACTGTAGTTTTTTTTAGAAAAATAAACGTCACAACTTTTACAGAAAAAAATCTGAATTTAAGTTTTTGATTTGAAAGAGAGATGATTAATGTAGACAAATCCATTAAATGGGGGATATGGTCACATTTGAGCAAAAAGTAGCACATTTCCGAGTGAGGGAAGCAAATCATTCGCGACGCGGAGCGGCGCGCTTCATTTTCTCGAAATCGGAATGTGTCACTTTTCGCTCGAATGTGCACTTAGTTTTAAGCGTGATTCACAATAATTAATTTATTTCTTACATAATACTACTTTATTTATAATAACTTTGATTTAATAACAATGTGATTTTAATAATAATAAATGCATTTAATCTAATATAGTATTCGTTATTACATTTACTTTATCTATCTTTGTATTTCTCTCTAAGACGACCACCTCTACAAAAGACCAATTTGAGCAAGAACCGACGCTGGTAGTCTAGGAGAAGTTTTACTGTACTTTGTTTTTCAATCAAATAAATAATAAAAACAAAAGTTACAAACTATCGAATTTATTTACTAACTTATACAAATACGAATAAAATGACAACTACACTTCTCAATTTTAAAGTGCAAAGTAAGGAATCAAATAGATGTAAATCTCTTCATTAGAATTGAAAACTACTAAAACAACAAGTTACTATGTATGTACTTACTTGTTGTAGGTGGGTATGCATTCAACTAAGAGTGTGAGTTTTCTCGAAATTACAAATTGTAATACTTATCAAAGGTATTTTCTCGAATTGGAAAATATGTAATTTAAATATTTTATACATGCTGTAATGGGTGTTGCACTAATTTTACTAGAACCTACTTTTATAGAAATTAGCACTTTACCACTTTTATTTCGAAAATTATTATAACTTTTACTACAAATACACCATCAACCCAAACAACCAATTTTAACTTAAAACAGGCTAATTATATATACATCAGCAACAAATCCATTAAAAGGTAATTTTATTATCAATGCATGAATGGTGCAACAATGATCAAAAAAGCTTAGACAGAACAAAAAATTCAGATAGGCCTTATTACTCTAGGAAATCTTATTTAAGCGTTATTTAATTTATACGCATTTTAATCATTAGTCCCTGAAAAGAAAAACCTGGAATAAAATAAACCACGTTCAATATTTGTATGCTTCCGATCGTTTTCTGAAATCTAATCAACTCATACCAATTTTTTGCATTAGTTACATTATAATAATCGCAGAGAGGCTCCCATTCAATACGTTGCCTTTAGTTAAATATTAATACTATCAATTTGTTAATTTGTAATTTTAAGGTTGATCAATTGTTGATATTGATGGTATACATTTTAAAACGAATAAAACAAGCATAAAAATAACTGGTGTTGAACAACTAAGAATGTATAGAAAATGTATGAAATGATCGAAAGAAGTTTGTAACGATTGTATTCGGAATACGTCATAACCAAAATAATTTTTTATATTGTAGTGTTTTGTTATAGATGATTTTTTATGTTGTGGGTGTTATTTTCTACGCTTGTATTACTTTTTTAATATTCCAAAAAAAGGTTTCATACTTTATTTAATTTTATTATACTATTATTAGGTTTCGTTTTCTTTATGATATTAATAAAATTTTACTTTGGAGTTTAATTTTTAAATAAGAATTTTTAAATATAAAGTTGAGAATATAATTAATAACTTAATAAAATTATGAAATTTAAAAATTAACTTCAATTTTTTTCCAATAAAACAGATAAATGAAAAAAAACCGGTGCGTGTACTTATGTACGCGCGTCAAAAGTTATACTTCTTTGTCGTTAGTAAATTAAATATAACCACATGTTATGTTGCGTTTGTGTATAGCTAGACCACTGGTTTCTAAATTATGCTACTGTGCCTCCTTTAAAAAAAATGTAATCTAGACGCCTCCCCACTATACAAGTATTCATAATTTTTTATATGGGAAAACCTGTAAAGCCAAAACAAAGCAAAATATACATAAATTAGTCAGTTATTTTTAGAAATTTATAATTTTTTTTATGTAAAATACAGTGGAAACCTTTATAACGAAACTCAAGGGACCGAGCGTTTTTTTTTCGTTATAAAGAGTTTTCGTTATATGGAGTATTCATAAAAAATACAGTGTAAGGCCACAAATATACTTTTTTATTTTGATAACCAGGTGTACGTTGATTTTTAAAATCTCTATTATTCTGCATAGTCTGTTATTTTAGCCTGACTTTTCTACTAATGTAAGCCAATAATTGGTTTGTATTTTTTTATAAATGTTATCCATATCTTCGGATGCGGTCAGATCGTGTTCGTAACATAATAAAAATTCGCTTAATAATTTTCGCCAACGCTCAAAGTTTCTTTTATTAGCCATGTTCACAGTTCAAAAATCAATTTACAACTTATTATAATGCATTGCTACCCATTAGGACAATAACGGCAAATAATTTTTAGAAAATATAAACAAAAAACAGTTAAAAGATATGTAAGCAAAGGCGTATTTTTTCGTTATAGAGGATGACCATTACGTAATAGAGTGTTTTAATGTATGGATAATAATGTAAGCGACCCAATCTTGAGCAATATCTATGCCATAGAGAGTTTTTTGTTATAAAGGAGTTTGTTATAAGAAGTTTATGCTGTATTTTCTTGTATTATTCTATATTTTTTTAGAGCATCGGTTTATAAAAAAAAAATACGTCGTATCTATGATATAAAAGCATTTATATATCTAATTCATGCGAATCTATATGCATTATCTACATTAATTTTGCATTGAAATAAATGACGGAATTATGCACATTATATTTTTTTCAATTAATGGTTACAAAACCAAATTTTTACCAACAACTAAATTTGTGTTTCAGTGCCTTTAAACACAGTTATTAAAAAATATACGTTAGAACTTCGAATTTGTGATACTTAAAAGTGAAAGCTTACTATAGACTTATTCAAGGGATACGAAGATGTGCGGGTTTGAGCGAAAAGCGGCACATTTCTGAGCGAGGGAAGCAAATGAAGCGCGACGCGGAGCGGCGCGCTTCATTTTCCTGAGATCGGAATGTGCCACTTTGAGCCCGAATGTGCACACTCGGTTTTAATCGTGATTTACAATAATTAATTTTTTTCTTAGACGACTAATTTCAACTGTCAAATTTCCGCTAGCTGTGCGCGCAACTTCCGTTGCCTGCTAAAATTTTATTCTCAAAGCGCCTAAAGAAGAATAACTTCAAAAAATCAACAGTAGTTAATAATTAAAATGAAAAATATTGCAATGATGCATAGGGTTAGATATTAATTATTCATTGCTAGTCGCAAGAAAATAGATCTTAATCAATTCTACGACGTTTCTCATTAACAATTTTTTGTAATTTAATAATGGAAGTCAGGCTAATGGTAGAAACGTACGGCCAATAGATGATGTGGAAACTCGAAAACAAACATTACATTTCTATTTTAATTATTCTTAAAACAACGCATTAGAAGAATATATTTTTATAATGGAACCTTTCACATTATAAAGCAACGCGCGACAAGTCGCATATTTTAAAATCAACGCCTACATGGGATCTCGTCTCTACAAAGTAGTTCGTGGTAATATTATTAAGGAGTTCTCGTCGCATAAAAAAATAATAGATAAAAATATTACTTTAATGTGTCAGCCATAAATTTGCAAAAGAACGGCCATAAATTTTGTTAAGTAATTAATAAAACTTGCTTTAAATAAAAAATTGATAGATTCATTATAGTACTTGGAAATTGATTAAGAAGTACATATCTCGTAGATAAAATGGAATAATTAGTTAGATTTTGTTGTTGTTTTCATAGAAACATTCAGAATACAATTATTTCAGCGTAAACTAAAGTGTTATCGGAGTGCAACATCGAATCTCTGACCTGCACCGCATTATAGTACTCCAGGGACCGTTTTATAGTCTGTCTTTTGCTCTTTCAACTTAATTACCTTTACGAGACGTGTCCTTCAAAGGATATAGCTAGTATTACTTTTTATATTGTTCTTTACTATTTTCCTTTACAGTTAGATTAAAATTACTTTAATGGAATTTCTAGCGAGTTAGAATGTTGCAGAAGTTAACGATTTTTGAGATTTCTTTTTGCAGCCGAGCGTTTTTAGTTGACTAAAACAGCGATATTCAACTTGGGTTTATATAAAGTAATGTTGAGGGCTGCGCGAAAACAAATATTACGCTACACTGAACAAACAATGAGTGGCACTCCTACTTTCTTTCTTTTCTTTTAATCACTACTAAACTGGTTCGATGGTATATCCTGTAAAAGCTCAACTTTAATGGTACTTACAACTTGGCCGTTTTTAAACCGACGAGTTAATTTTTAAATAAACTTATTCTATTATTTTTTAACGTATAGCTTTAATAACGTTACCTGCTAAATGACGGTTCTGATATATATTTTCTGCAGCAGATCGTCATTTCACTCGGAACTAAATTGAAACAACGTAATTTTATTTGAAATCATTTGACTGTGACTTTTTTTGTTATATATTTAGAAACATTTTTAACATTAATAGTGTAGCATTATTAATTATAAAAGTAACCGTAAATCGATAACGCCAAATACTGGAAAACTGTAGACCACCCAAAAATAATGTCGCACGATAAGTTTTTCCTACAAAATAGAAAAAATACTGGGTTAGCCGGATCACATCCCTTTTGATATGAGATAAACAAGTATATATTCTCAACACTTTTGTAAAATATCGTTCTAAACTTAAGTTACCTTCTGTAATCCCCTCGGCTATCTTGTCCTAAGGATATCAGGGATTATTTCTGCAGTCTACGCTAGACTGCATTCTTGAATTATCTTCCCATTTAATAATAGTTTCACAAAAACATTAGTACTATACTATAATCTAAAATTCTATTAATTTTCTAAGATCATTTACTCTAAATTCAAATTTATTAAAGCACTTAACAATATTAAACTTTGTGCGCAAGAAAACATCCAAAAACATTAGGTCCACTTTCTCTTCTTTTTCTTTATATTTTCGTATCAAAAATAAAAAGAAATTTTAACGTTTTTAAATTATAATAATTATTTTAAAAAAACCGGTAGGTGTCCTTATATACGCGCGTCAGAAGTTATAATTGTTTGTCGTTACTAAATTAAATACAACCACGTGCTATGTTGTGCACCTTGCGTTTGTGTATAGCTAGACCAGTGGTTTCCAAACTATATGTTACTGCGCCTCGCTTAAAAAAATTTAATCTTGGCCCCTCCCCAGCGTTTATTTATTCCCCGATTAGCACGGTAGATGCAATCCGGAGAAAAAACGTGTAAATCAAAATCATAACTTTTTGTATGGAAACCTGCGCAAATCAAAAATAAAGCAAAATATGCATTAATTGGAACGTTACTTTTAGAAATTAATAATTTTTTACGTAAAAAGTGCTTCTTTTCGTAAAAAAAACTACGTATCAATGATATTAAAGCAAACGCGATAAATGAATGTAGCGGCCGCTATAGATTAATTCAATCGAACGCGAGAGATTAACGTAAGCGAACGCGATACATTAATCTAAAACCACGCACCAGAGAAACTTCTATCTTACATTACCTTGAATGTTGATATCGCTAAAGATGAGATCTATCTTGTTCTTTCTGGAAGCACTAATAATGATACTGCAACACACATATAAGCGTAGCCGACTCCCGTAATAGGTAGTTTAAAACTAAGTTTCGTGCGTTCAGTTCGATGTTCTAACTCAGCTGATGCCCGATGAAACCAAGGTAATCTCTAACAATAATGTTTAACGTTAACTGGAATTGGAGACTTTCAATAAAACAACTATTGTTAAATTTGCAACGTTTTGTTTCCTTATAGAAACTTTATCAAGCAACTGAAAATTAATAAATAACAATAACTCCAAGTATTTTATAAATAAATATAAATTATAAAATACCTTTACAACACAACGTATGTGTACATTCGAGTAAAAAGTGGCACATCTCCGAGCAAGGAAAGCAAATGAAGCGCGACGCAAACGGCGCGCTTTATTTTCTCGAGATCAAAATGTGCCTCCTTGAGCTCGCATGTGCACACTCGCTTTTAAGCATGGTTCACAATAATTAATTTACTTTCTTAGACGACTAACTTCATACTGTCGACGCGCAAAAGTCTAACTTGAAAAATTTTTTGTTTGAATTGTTTGGAATTTACAAACAAAAATCTGCGTTCAATTATTATAAATATGTAGAATTATTTCGTAAAACGTAAAACTGTAGGTGCCTTGAATCTTTGAAACACTACAACATTCACAACAAAGTTTCAAGCGGGGAAAACGCCTAAACCTGATACAGGTATAAAAAGGCGCCAACGAACGACGAGAATTATTTTATTATACTCTAACGTAATTTAAAAAAATATTAGTACACATAATGGCAGTTGTTAAAAATAAAAACCAAAATAAATAGAGATGTCAATTTAATAATAAATTTATTTCATAAATCTTAGAAATCACACCGAATTTTAATCTAATTATTTATTCAAATAATTAGATAAAAATTGTGCAAAAAGTAAACAATTTTAAGTTGAAGGAACCATTTGTAAAATACCCATCTCGTGCAGAACTAGCAAATAAAGATCTTCTGGACAAGTTTCTCCATGGAAAAGGGAAAGGAAGTTAATATTTATAAATCAAAATATACGTTATAAACGCGAATTTCGGAAATATTGTAAGCACTGTAACAGTGTTTTGCCTTTGGCCGTATGTTTATTCAGAAGCATGTGGTTGCTACGGAATGCTTTTCATCCAAAGTTAAGGCATAGTTACTGGATGCCATACTGCGCGGAATGTCATGTTCTGGGAGGCAACCAATGTTGAGATCATCGTGTTAAAAACCTTATTCTCTCTACACTTCGAGAAAAATTAGTTGCCCTATAGGTATACAAAATTTCCACCCTAACGCTTCATTTGAGGCGTCGTAAACAGTGATATTTAGAATAATTTGAGGAGATTTGAAAAATCTCTTCGTTATAAGCAACGTGGGAGATCCATCGATTTGCGTAACTTTTGGCGTGTCTCTGTTTATTTTACTCTAAAATTCAATTAACAAGCAATGTAGCTTTAATGACGGTGTTTATAACTAACAAGTGTTAAGTGAAAAGGGCGAGCGAGTAGATATTTATTGTTTGCTGCAGAAGTGTACTTATATGAAATTATCTTAAGTCTGAAGTTTCCCCAGCTTTACCTCAGCGATTACACGTTAGGCGTACAGCTCGAGGCTTTTCTCAGTGCAATCTCTAATCCAACAATCCCGGCCCAAGGTACATTGCGTGGAAACGCTGATGTTGACCACCAAATACAGATTACAACACTATTTCATTTAATGCTAATGTGCACCCTTTATTCATTAAGTAGCCTAAGTATTTCTCGTGTTCTATCTAATTTAGATAATGCTTCTTTTTATATTAACGCATGATGTCTCTTAGTTTTTCCATTTTAAACACGTTTACTTTTTTATTATTTTATAGTTCACTCTCAGACCTCTTTAGATGAGACGAATAATGACGATGTTCCTATAATTATAAACTTCATTTAAACTTTAAATTGCTTCTGGCATTATATTGCAAAATTATCACTAGAAATAACATTGCTTTTTATAGTTAAAATATTATCTTATTTTATTGTAACTTATTTCATAATTTCTCACAAAATTGTTAACAATAAAACGTAGAATAATAATATTTAAACTTTTTATAAATTTTTTTGTCATTATTGGGTTATATGTCGTAGGCATATTGTAAAACTAGGCGTTTTGTAAAATTTCTAGGCATTTTGTAAAAAGCCGGCAAAACGTGAGCTGAAGAATACGTCTTGGGTTCAGTCTGCTAATCTTTAGTCCTTCTATAATTAACCTAATATAATACAATAATAACACGATTGCGCCAAATAACGCAACGCTTTCGATTTTGAGGCATCGAGCACAAATAGGAAATAAAAAGTTAATAATTAATCCACCAAAATATCTAATATGTCATAATTTATATATACATAGTGGAAACTCGGTTATCCGGACTAATTATTGTTACAGCTCATTCGGATAATCGAAAATTGGGTTAATTGAATGTATAGAAAAAACGAATTTTAGCTATATATAATGTGACCATACTTTCCGTTTTGAATGGGATTGTTCCGTTTTCAGATCATTTGTCCCGTTGTCCCCAAGCAATCATTCGGGACGCCAAAATGTCCCGTTTTCAAAAAATTGTCAATTACGATACCGAATATTAAGAAATACCAACAAGAATTTCGTTCTTGCCTCCTTATTTAAACACAAATTAATTTCACAGTAATTTCGCAAAGAAAAAATAAAATATTATGAAAAATAAGCGAAGCCCAAAGGAAACATTTTGAGAGCGCAACTACGGTTTTAGATTACCTGAATTTTTTTAAGCTAAATTGATCATTGTTAATCGTGGCGAAAAGCGGAGTGTGCACATTCAAACTCAAAGTGGCACATTCCGATCTCGGCAAAATAGAGCGCACCGCTCCGCGTCGCGCTCCATTTGCTTTCGTCGCTCGGAAATATGTCACTTTTTGCTCGAATGCGCACATTCTCGTGTTAATTGAATTCGACTATATTAATAACAAATCCTTCAAATCCAGATTTTCTATTAGGAAAAAGTTTTTGCTTGAGAGTGCACATACTCCTCAATAATTGAATTTGCCTATCTTATTCTTCTCTTTTATAAATAATATTCATTAAATCAAACTGAACTAAATGTACCACTTCTCGCTTTTCTTTTAATTAAAAATTACAGTAGGGTATTTGTACCAAAAACCTCATTTCTATTTTAGTACTTTTAAACTAGACTAGATGGAAGACTTCATAGTACATGAAAAAAAATACTTTAATTTTTTCCGAATTTTGACTTTTATTTCTCAACCTTTTTTTTAATATACCCCACCCAAGTCATTCTAAAATTTTGATGCATCCCTATGTAACATATAAATATTTTTTTATATTTAAAAATTGAATTAATCCATAAATGAAGTCTAATTACAACAGTGTATACAAAATATGCCTTAAAACTAATTTGTTTATAATTTTTAAAAAATGAAAATTATCCAAAAATATTTGGAGACATTAATTTTGACATATAAACCTTCAACAATCTGCAAAAGATGATATAAAAATCAACTAGTTGATTTTTAGTGGCCCACTTCAGAAAATTTAACTCGTATACAATTTTAATTTATCAAAAATGCGAATTATTAAACATTCCAAAGTACTCCTGAAAATTTTTTATCAAGTTCGCTATAATTAGACGTGCGGAAGAGCACTATGATAACTTATCAAAAGGAATAAAATATCTAACCTATTTCACACAAAAAATAGATCTAATTTATTCGACTTTTAATTTTTTGAATTGAAGAATAAAATAATAATATAGGCAAATCCAATAAATACGAGGATGTGCGCATTTGAGCAAAAAGTGGCACATTTCTGAGCGAGGGAAGCAAATGAAGCGCGACGCGGAGCGGCGCGTTTCATTTTCCCGCGATCGGAATGTGCCACTTTTAGCTCAAATGTGCACACTTGGTTTTAAGCACGATTACAAAGATTCCCGTTTTAACAGGAAAAAACTTGGTCAAATTGTTAAGTATATGTTTACAAAAAACGCGACAAATATTAATCACTAAATAAAACAGTTGCACATTATGTTAAAATCAACAAAGCAAAAAACACTGTTTAGTGCGAAATACAAAATAAAATATTCAGTAAGAAATACCAAGGTTTAATTTTCGCAAACAGTCCGAACGCGGTTGACAATCCGGATAATCACGAATCCGTATAACTGAGGTCCGGATAATTTTGGTTTTACTGTATATATACATATATATATGGGCGATTCCATAAAATTTGAGTAACTCTATCTCCGCAGTACTTTTTACTTCATCTAATTGAATTAATTTTATTATTAAGATTGCTATATAATAGATAAAAATGTGTTTTATTAGTACGCTCACTTTGTTTAAATTAATAAGTCATATACATTTTTTAAAATTTCTAATGACCGTAAACGTCAGTCCCTAGCCATGTCCGCGCATCGAAATTTTTTATTTGGGCATTTTTATTTCAAAAAACATTTAGCCCATATACTTTTATTTTCTTTACAAATATTTAAAGTTAAATTATGCACTTAATAACATTAATTTATTATAAATTTTAAAAATAATTATGTATTTTTTGCAAGTCAAATTAGTGTCCGCAACTTTAACCGTCAGGCCCTAGTCGCTTACAAATTTTTAAAATTTCGCGGATTAACCAGTAAATGAGTTAATATAAGGCAGTTGATTTTAAAGTAACGACATAAAGTACCTTGCAAAAGCCACTTGTTCGCTTCGATAATTTTTTAATTCAGTGCTACAGCGATTGATTTTGTGAAAGCACGTATTGTTGCAGTCACTGCGTCAGTCCCTAGGTGAGTATTTTAATTGTTAAATAATAAGCAATTGTTTTTAATTAATTTTTATTTACTAGTGCTTTGTTAGTTCTGTTTGATATATGACATTAGATATTCTAGTAATTATTGTAGAACATGTGTTTCTCTTAGTTTTTCTCCAAATCGTCAATCCCTAAACCGTCAGTCCCTTGCGGCAAATGTGATTAGGGACTGGTGGAGTGGCCAATAAAAGATTAACAACATGTATACATTTTATTTTATTACAATAATACAATTTTTCATCAGTCCTTAGCCATATATATCAGTACCTAGATGCCTAAATTTACAAAATTTTAATTTTTTTATAACATTTTTCAAAAAGTGACTGGCCCTGTTAAGTATGACATAATGACTTACAGGTTCACCAGGATAGCTATGCGGGTGAAATAGTCCCGCCTACGGATGCGCATAAATAGGAAAATTCCTGCAGCGTTGAGGTACAGTCGAGAGCGAAAAGAAAATACTAACCGGATGATAGGAATTTCAAAGCAAACTTAAAGGCAAAGTATTGAAAAGTCAAACTCGCGAAATGATAGCCCAATGTGATTCTGTTCATAAAGCGGGAATTATATATTTACAGTTTTTATTCATTTCTAATAAATAAAATATCCAAATAAATTTCATATTTCCTGTATTTTTTCACAAGAATGTACATAAACCGAGCATACATTACGTCTTTTTCTATACGAATGCGTTTTCCCTTCATCGTGTGCGCCGCTTGTAAGATTCTGATCCGCATAGCTATATTGGTCGAATCGTACTTAATTACGTTATACTCTAATCGCAAATTTATCATCGTCCAAAACATGGTGGGGACAAAAACTTCTTAAAAGTTACCCAGATTTTATGGTATTACCCATATATATATGCAGGCTGTTTCACGACGAGCTTACACTATCTATATATTGGAAACTACTCACACGATTTGTCGGGTACGTATTGTACGCGGGCTAGATCATAAGTTAAATATGCAATGCATTTATTATTTTGAATTTTATTTTGTGTTCAGTAAACGAAGTAAATTATTCGGATGCTAAACTGTTACAAGCTCGCAGGCAATGAAATTTTTGGATGTTTGAATATGACTTGTTATCTACTAATGAATTAATTGCGTCTGGAAACTGCAGCCAATTTTCGTCTTTACCGTAGAATTCCGGCAAGAGCATTTCTGGGAACTTAAAATCTGTTTTGAGAACTACATTTTCAATAGTATTGTCAATTATATATTCTACTGCATTGTTTATTTCCTGCAAATATGCTTCTGCTTCAGATGTTAAAAAAAGTAAAGATTTTCAAATTCCTCAATTATTAATTCTTGACTGTTATCACTTATGTTTTCTATTTCTGACAAAAGTTGTAAAAATTCATTGTACATGGGTTCTATGGCTGCTAATCGTCGCTTTATATTGTTAATATCAGCATTAGATATGTTTTGTAAGTATGTTTGAAATCGCGTTAATTTTGCTTTACGGTGCCCCCTTATTTTTGATTAAGTATTTTTAATTGAGCTTCCGTGTTTTGTTTAGGCGGGAAAGAAATGTAAAGTTTGTATTGAGTTAAATGGTCAGGTTCCAAGAAGGTAAGTTAGTTTAAAGTAAGTAGCTGTTTTACCTGAACCAAGTTCTTTGTTGATGTCCAACCCTTTATGTTGTACCGTTAGAAAGTACGCTTGCTGGTTACTGACCTAAGATTTTTCTTTGTTGATGTCCAACCGTTTCTGCTGTCCCACTATGTACAAACACTTGACACTTTATTTATAATTTTTTTTAAATTTATTACTACTTAATTCCATCCGGCTCGAAGGACCATATGTCGGGTGCGCATTGTACCCGAGCTAGATTATAAGTTAAATACGCAATGTATTTATTATTTTGAATTTTATTTTGTGTTCAGTAAACGAAGTACATTATTCGGATGCTAAACTCTTACTGTAGTGGGTTGAGAAATTTCTTTTTTAACCTTTACATGGTTGTGGAGGGGGTAGTTCCAACACGATTTTTATAAAAATTGGTATGCATTAAAGTAGTTTTCGACACGTCATCAATTAGCTTGACTTTTCTACTCATTAACCCGACAAGATATTTTTTATTTGGTATTGGAGATGTTCACATAGAATTTTTAATATAAAGCTCTGCACCTATCAATTATTCATTTAAAAAATTAATATCTCGAAAAGTATACATTTTAGTTATACGGTATTCTACATGAAGTGACATTAAAATTTAACGTATAATCCAAAAAGTTAATAATATACAGATTGTTCTATTTAAAATAACAAAGTTGCTGTTTACTTCCGGGATAACCGAAAGTGGCATGTCTGTCAAAATATTTTCCATCAATTCGCCATAACTTATTACACTGGTCTACAGTGGTTTTGTTGCCCTAGAAATAGGATTGATTTTGGATATATTTATGCTCACAATTCATGAAACTATCAATGATTTTGTAAGATTTGCTCCCGTTTTCTTTTAAATCTTTATTTTCATTTTACATTACAAAAATCGGAAAACAAGAAACAAAATAACAGATATATTTATAATGTCAGTTTTGTTTTAAAAAATTAGAATACATCGAAGTAAATAGAGAGGAAAATGTCAAAAACATATGTTATATTTTCATAAAACGCTTTTTATGAGCTTTTCTTTTATAATTTTTCAGGAACAATCTCTTTTTAAAGACCAGCAGTAATCTGCCATCATGTGACAATCCCATTGGCCCTGATACCTTTCCTCCATCACTTTTAGATCCTGGTGGAACTACTCTCCCTGTTCATCACTATAATTTCCTAAATTATCCGGAAATTTATCCAGATGATTGCGGAGACAGTATAACTTGATACTCATATTTGCTCCTAGAGCCTGAAAGTTTGTCAGCATATTTTTTACAATTCGTCATAATTTGGTGCTATATGGTTACCCAGGAAATTTTCGACCCCCAACACAAATTTTTCCAAGCTTTACTTTCCGAAACAGTCATAACTTTAATAAAATCTGTGTCTTTCATCAATTGCCCTATTTGAGGACCATCAAATATTCCACCTTTCAACTTTTCCATACGAAGCTTCGGAAATTTTCTACAAATATAATTAAAACTATCTCTTTCCTTGTCCAACGCTTTTACAAATTACTTTATCATTCCTAACTTAATATGTAATGGTGGAAGTCTGATTTTGTCTCTGCTCACCAACGACTCCCTTATTACATTGGCTTTACCGACTGTTAAAGAATTTCTTACAGGCGGAGCAAGAGGTCTGAGAGTGGGGATCACGTGATATTTTTATGCGCGAAAAAGTTGCGCAGAAGCCTAATCATGATTGGGAAAATATATTTTGTTACTAACAAGTCGATAATTGTTCAAAATATAAAATATGTAAATAGCATAAAAACAAGAGCACATTCAGTACTTTCATGAATATATTCGTAATTTGGGCACTTGTAAACATAAAAATTTGCAAAGATATCCAGGGCAACACAATTTTTTTTTTTTTGTAGAGCTGTGTTATCTATCTATACCAATTTTTATAAAAAACGTGTTAGTAGTTTCCAATATATAGATAGTTTAAGATCGTCGTGACACAGCCTGTATATATAACACTTTTTTATACCCTTGTGCGAGTTTTAAGGGGGCGATCCAAAACATTAGCGATTTTAACATGATGCGGTGAAATAATGAATTACTACAGTGCGGTTTAGTGCTAAGTTAAGTCGGTCAAGAAATAAGATAAACTTATCTTTTGGTTTCTAGGTGGCTCTCCCGCTTGTCAGAAGATTTAGACAAACCCGGGGCCTTGAATTTGACTGAATACATATATTTATTGAAATTGAAAGATACATATCCATATAATCAAAATAGGTAATTTGATTATTTCGTGGTGCTTTAGGATGATATGTCGTTCTAAGCGGAGACCATGTTTTTAATTTTTTAAATTGATTAAGAATAAAAAAATATTTTTTATATATTAAGAAGCCTGGCTAGTGGCATGGGAACTACTATTCGTAGAGAGAGTCACGATAGTTGTATAGAGATGCAAGATATCGATTTTTACGCTGATTTGAAAAACCTTCAAAATACATAAGTTGTTCCAGGTCTAGTTTTATCGGTCAAACTCGCATACTTTCGTCTATTTTCGACATATAGTTTGATTTACCAAAAAGCTGATTACTTGCAATATTATTTATATATATATATATGTAGCGAGTATTTTACAGCCTAATGCCGTTTCTCGCATCCCAAACGCCATCGGTATTTGTCATTCCATGATTCTTCTTCAAGATTCCTGTCTCTCATGTCCTCTTGAACTTGTTTTATCCACGTATCGGGCGGCCTGCCTCTTTTCCGTCGTCCTGGTGGGTTCCATTTTAGTATTAGGTTTGGCCATCTGTCTGCGTTCATTCTTTGTATGTGCCCATACCATAAGAGCCTTCTTTTCTCTATTTCTTCTGTGGATGTTGAGTTTTTCTGCATTCTGTTTCTTATTTCCACATTCGTCACGTGTTCTAGTTTCGATACTCTACATCCTCTTCGGAGGAAATCCATTTCAACTGCATTGATTTGTTGTCTATGCCTTTTGGACAATTCCCAAGTCTCCGAGTCCGTAGATTAGTATAGTTTGCACTATACTATTATAGATTCTGACTTTCGTATTGTTATATATGCTTTTTGACCATAGCAACGAATTTAGTCTTTGTATAGCTTGTCTGGCCTGTCCCATCCTGCTCGTGATATCTTTCTTTGAATTTGCATCTGACGATATTATGCTTCCTAAGTATTTGAAGTCATCACTTTTTACGATTGTATTTCCGTATATTTGCAGATCGTTTCCGCGGTCTTTTGTTGTTAAATATTTGGTTTTCTTATAATTGATTTTCAGACCGTTTGCTTCATAGGTGTCTACAAGCTTTCGCATCATGTATTCTATATCGTCTTCATCGCCCGCCATTATCACTTGATCATCTGCAAATAACAAGGAATGTATATAATCGTCTCCTATTAGTAGACCCATACATCTACATTTTGTTTTCCATTCCTTTAAGATGTATTCTAAGTAAATTTTAAATAGGGTGGGTGACAGACAGCATCCTTGTCGTACTCCTTTGTTTGTTTTGAATGGATCTGAGATTTTGTTCGAGATCTTGATAACATTTGTCTGATCTTTGTACATTTCCCTGATGGTATGTATGTAGTGGTGATTGATATTTGTGGTTGCAAGGATTTGAAGCAGTTTTTGAATAGGAACAGTGTCGAATGCTTTCTCCAGGTCTATAAAAATTAAATGGGTGTCTAAATTCTTTAGTTTTCTTTTTTCTAATATTTGCTTTAGGGAGTAAGTGTTATCTGTGCAGGAGCGCCCTGCAGTAAACCCACTTTGTTCTTCACCTATTGTTATTTGTTGCTCTATTCTTTTCTTTATTACTCGTCCATACAATTTTCCTACTGTAGCCAACACGCTTATTCCTCGATAATTCTCACAGCTCTTCCTTGATCCTTTTTTATGGATTGGCGTCAAGTATCCTACCTTCCATTCATACGGTAGTTCGTCATGATATAAAAGACATCTATTAAATATATATGCGAGGATTTCATATATTTGAAATGGTGCGTGTTTTAATAGTTCAGCAGGAATATCTCCAGGACCAGAAGCTCTTCCGTTTTTTTGATCTCTAACAGCTTTTTGTACTTCCTTTCCTGTTATTTCGTTCAGGTGTTCTAGGTTTATGGGTTGGCTCTGTTGTTCTTTTTGAGTATATTCTTTCCGGTCTTCTGCAAGCATGTGCGAGAAATACTGTTGGAATTTATCAATATTTATCATGTTGATGTTATTACCTTTGTGGTCTTTCCTAAG
Source organism: Sinopyrophorus schimmeli (assembly GCA_036325965.1). Classification (NCBI taxonomy): domain Eukaryota; kingdom Metazoa; phylum Arthropoda; class Insecta; order Coleoptera; family Elateridae; genus Sinopyrophorus; species Sinopyrophorus schimmeli. Next base: position 1,308,807 of record JARFIZ010000310.1, read on the forward strand.
ATTTCTAATAATATTCCATGCTTCTTTGGTTTTTGTTCCACCTATGTGCTGTTCGACTCTTGCACAGCTTTCCTCCCATTGTTTGTTTTTTGTCTCCTTAACTTTCTGGTTTACTTGGTTCCTCTTTTGTTGATAAGTTCTTCGGTCATCAGGGTCATTTGATGCTAGCCATTTATTGTAAGCATTCTTTTTCTCGGCTATTAGTTTGTCAACTTCATCGTTAAACCATTTTTCTTCTTTTGTTTCGAAAGACGTTTTGTTCTCCCAAGGCCTCGAATGCCGCGTCATGGATAGCTTTTTAGTTTTTCGTATTCTTGTGCGGCGGTACCTGTCATGTTATTTTTTAGTTTTGCAGATAATCGTACTTTGTACAGGAAAGCTGTAGATTCATCCCTTAGGGACGCTATGTTGTATTTTCTCTGTTTGAGTTCACGCGTATTATCTTTGTCTTGATCTTGATTACTGTTTTGTTTAACCGCCCTATGTGATAGGTACGTTGTCATTTTAACTAGATAATGATCTGAACCGCATTCCGCACCTCGGAATACTCTGACGTCTTGTATTTGCCATTTTGTTTTCTGACCAACGATGAAATAATCTATGATGGATTTCAGTCCTCTGGTAGATTGGTGCCACGTGAATTTGTGTATCTCTCTATGTTGATAATGTCCATTTAATATTTTTAATTCATAGGCCTCGCATATAGTTATTAGTCTATTTCCGTTGTTGTTTGTTGTGTCTTCACCGTAGTTACCGATAACTGGATCATTTAATTTTTTCCCAATTCTGGCGTTGAAATCTCCTAGTAGTATTATCTCTTTTCTGTTACTCGTGTTATTTAGAAGATTTATTAAATTATTTTCAAAAGCATCTTTTAGTTCCATATTGGAGTCGTCTGTAGGAGCATATACTGCTAAAAGAATTATTTCATGTCCCCATATGTTAAGTTCCATTTTTAACAGTCTTTCATCAATTTCTTCCCACGACCTTATGCATGATTTTAATTTTTTGTGTATACTGATGGCCACGCCAGCTCTTGCTCTTTTATCTTTTGGGACCCCACTGAAGAATAGTATGTATTCTCCATACTCTTCGTATCCTGATCCTTTCTTTTGGTTTCTGTGAGTGCGGCTATATCGACTTTGTATTTATTTAGTTGTTCATAGATTTCTTGTTTTTTCGTGGAAATACCTTGTACGTTCCACGTTGCGTATATTAACTTCTTTTTTCTTGTTTTTTGTTTGGGATTTTTAGCAACAGAACTGCCCCCCCCGTATCCAGTGGGGCTCCCTCTTAGCGAGGTGTGGATTGCCACCCGAGGATTGTCTTCATTTGACGAATTTTTCATTCTGTTTTTGCGTGTTTTCCTCTTGTGATGGGTTGCAAGCTCATCGACAAGTTTAATTCAGCCGCTCGTTCCGAGACAGACGCTGTTTGTAGCCGTTCGTTCGGAAACAGACGCTACTTACTAGTTTGGTTCTTCCGCCTCTTATTCCGTTGGAGTATCATACCCTCGTCCGCAAGTTGAGCCGTTGACCGGTTTTCACTCGTAACTCTGAGGTGAGGCCCCTACAGGGTGCTATCAGCCGGGCCAGCTGAACCCTGGTTTTTTAGAGAGGTGTTACTCCTCTATCACTCACCCTTTGTCCTGGCTTGTGACAGGCAGAGCCTGAATCCAAAAAATTTTAGATGCAGGTTGGCGGGCTTGCAATATTATTTCAAATGTTATATTCACAGAATTTTCATGCGATTTCGATTGTTAGGTTTGGCAGAAAGCGCAAAGTAAGCGTCGGCGCGCAATTCAAAAACCAGTTTAAATTTAAGAATACATATTTATTATGTTATGAATCTTAATTAATGCGATTTGTTTTATTAATATTACAAAGTAACATAAATATGTGTATAAAATTGTAAAATACTTGTTTTTCTTTAAAATGAAAGATAATAATTATAGTATTGCAGAAGGGCGCCAATGATTAATTTTCTGGATTTCTTTTTATTTGTTCTGATGATATATTTATTGTTTTTAAATATAGTTCTAATTTTATTTATTATAGATCATAAATAAATGTTGAAAATACTTTGATACTAATGTTTTTTAGTCCAATTATATTTATTAAAAAAAGGTTTTCTATATAAATTTTTAAATCATTTTATATATCAAAATTATTTATAATTGTGGTTAAAAAATAACTAACAAAATTTTAAGGGCAGAAGAGTATTTTGTGGTAAAAATATTAACCGTGATGAGGGAGTAAGAACGAAAAAAGTTAAATTTTGAAAATATCAGATTGAAATAAATACTTATATCGTAAATAAATACTAAACATACTTAGTATTTTCAAATTCTAGAATAATTGGAAATGACCGGGAATGCAAAGTGCATATTTAAATTGCATACCTTCAATAAATATCTTCTCAAAGGGGCATATTTTTGCAAGGATTGGCAATTTTGGAAGCAGATGATAACAAAATTTATTTTATTTTATTAGGGGCCGTTCATAAAATACGTTACGCTAAAATCAGCTTTTTGACCCCCCATTGTCACGCGGTGTCACACTTCCTATGACCCCCCTAGAAATATTTTGTCACAAAAACTAAGACACCCCCCCCCCCCTGAATATGATAAATTTCAATCGATAGTACACAAATTTTGAGAATTAAAAATATTTATTTAGTTTTTATAATAAAATTTAAATAAATCAATAAATATCTTTTATAAGGAAAAAATAAATAATATGTATTTACTAAATACGAAATGAATGACTTTCTATTATGATAAAAATTTAAAAAGAAAAATAGTCGAAAGAAATACTAATTTAAAATGTAATGAACGGCGAACGTCACGTTGCCGTAGACCCCTCGACCCCCGTGTCACACTCAGCAAGACCCCCCCTCCCCTGTATGCGAACGTATTTTATGAACGACCTCTTATCTATGTATGCTCCCAGAAAATGTTTACCAAAATTGGCATACTTCAATTGCTTGATAGCCATTTAATAAAAAATTTAAACTCAAAAAATAAAATCTACGATAATTTCACAAGCTTTGCTGTTTGATTAATAAAAATATCATTATTTTGAAAAACGCACGAAAGCTTAGAAGTCGGGCTGCTTTTCGTTTTATTAATTTTTTTGTGCAAAACTCGTTGATTTATCAAAAATCTAAAATTATACAACCACTTCACAACATACTATAACGTTTATCAAAGTCTGTTTGTATACGTGCTTTATTTTTTGAAAGATTGTGATCCCTACCATACCTTTTCAATCTGTATTTTATGAAACCTAGTAACTTTTATATTAAACTTTTTTTGTAAATTTTATAATTAGAAAGTTATTTGACATTACAGAAAATAACGATTTTCAGTTTTTTTACGATTACTTTGGAACTATTCGGAATTTTAAAATTTTAATAACGGAATCTGAATCGGCATCTAAAACTGCAAAACATTGCCTATTTAACTAGACTTGTATCTCCACTAATAAGAAAGATACCCATGTTAGCCTACTTAATTTGGGACCCCCTGTATATGTATACTAACTTTTCAAACATACAGTACTATGAAAAAAAGTGCTCAAATTTTTATCTGTATTGAAGTTCATCATAAATGAAACCTAAAAATAGAAAATAATTTAGACAAAAACTTCAATGAATTTAATAAAAAAATATTTACCACAGACATTATTATTTTGGTATAAAGGTAAAAATGTAAATGGCACATTGGTCATTTACCTTTTTCATGAACTATTTAGGGCTATAATGTGCGAAAACATCGGTCAAAAGCGCCTTCAAACCATAAAGGCAAAGTACGAAGCCGCATTCAACAAAGATTTTACCATTGTAAAGTTGACCATTGTCAACTCAAACTAGGCGATTTAAACCACCGCATAAAGCGCAAGCGCACACTAAGCTGATTTTAAATTCGCAATTTGATTTATATACAATTGGTCGCACTGATTAATGAATGCATTGATATTATTAAACCATTACAATGTTACGATTTTTATCGATCTGCGTTCCTGACGTACCTACGTACCTGAAAAAAATCTGGTCCGCGGGGCAACACCGCAAAGAATAGCGCGATTACGCAATCCGTACTAGTCCTAAACGAATTCTCATATAGAAACCAGACAAATGTGTTTGTGATCATTACAGACCCTAAAATAAATCTGAGTGTAATTTTTAATTATTATAGTATTTTTTTGTCTATCACTGATGTAATAACGCCATCCCAAGGCTCCATCACCCCACAACTTTCAAATACAACTGTTCAACGCTATTACCATCTAACGGACAAGGGTCAAAGTTTTGGTTAGCGAAAACGAGGAACCGCAATAAAACTCTCAACATAACCTTGCCCAGCGAGACCAAAAACAGTGCTTCGGCACTTCAATTACCAAATTGTTATTAATTATTTTTTCAATACAATTTTCTAACAATATATACACAAAAGATGGCTCTACAGCATAGCATATTTCAAATTTGATCAAATTCTTTAGTTTTTATATAATTACAGCTTGAACTATCGTTTTTTTTTGCCCCTTAAAGCATTTTAATTTCAGCAGGTTTGCTATTTTTTTTTAGATTTATATTACATTTTATGGAAAAATGAAATATGCCATGCTCTAGTCCAATCCTTTATTGGTCTATTTAATTTTTTTTGCAACATTATATATTGTTATTTAGAAATGGTAATTGAAGTAAGAAACGTCTAAATTTTAGTCGATATTAGGCAACCCAGTTCTCTCGGACCGCCCCCTTAAGTGATTTCCCCGCTTGTACTTTTGTTGTGAATGTAGTAGTATTTTAAAGATACAAGGGACCTACAGTTTTACGTGGGTTCCGAACCACGGCAATTTTTAAGGAAACTTTTTGAGCAGTTTTTACTATTTCTAGGTGCTCAACCTTAGCGAAAAGAAGAGGAGCGTGAAAATGTAGAGGGTTACCGCGGAGATTTGAACCACTTCGAACCCACGTCGATAGCGCAGCACCCCAAACACTAAACCACTTGCGCCACGCTTCCAATAATTTTTAACTAAATACTTCAATAAAGATAAAACGTACTTCTAAAATTTGCATCCAATTTTAAAAGCGATTTATTGTTTTCATGTTTTTATTAACAGTCAAACCGCTGATAGTTTGAGACAATATATAATCTTTATCTAGAAATATTTTGTATAACAATTTTTTACTATTACTGGCAAGTTTTTCAAAATTTTAAATAATGAAAATCAATTTAAAATCCACAGTGGCTTAAGAAAGACTATCAAACCTAACATTACTTTCTATAAAAAATAAATTATAAGAACACTTAAAAAATAGGATGTTGGATTTTACTGAAATCAAAGAAAGGATAATCAAATTGTATTAATTTTGTTTTTTTTAGATATTAGTAATATTAGTTAATATGATGTAACTTTAATAATACTATTTAGATAAAAATTATTACGTATTCAAGATTTTGTTGGTTTATTAACTTATTTATTTAGTGTTTTTGCCGGGTGCCTCAAAATCTCAAACGTGGCTTTATTTGGCGCAATAGTGTTTTGATTGTATTAGGTTATTATAGAATGACTTGAACTCAGCAGGATGAACCTGATGAGTATTCTTCAGCTCACGTTTTGCCGGCTTTTTATAAAAGTACGAGAAACATTTAGGCATAACGCGAGTATGCACTAACATATCTCAATATGCCGGCTTTTCACAAAACGCCTGATTTTGCAATATGTGTAAGACATATACACGGTAAATCATAATAGATTGAACAAGTTGTAACAATACGTAGGAAAAAACTTTGTTAAGTAAAAACATTAAATAACTCTATGCCGTAATATGCACAAGTGAAAAATTAAAAAATGTCCATTTTTTATAATGTTAAATTGAGAAGGTATTATTAAGAAGTTTAATAAAATGTTAATGGTTACTAATTTTAAACCAGTTTGATAATAGTTCGTGTTATTTAAGACGTTTAAGTTGTTGTAATTCATTGCAACTTGTTGAAAGTGGTAGGACAAAGTTCTTCTTTACAAAAGTACTTGGGAAATGAAACTAATGGAAAAACTTAATTGTGTTGTAACACGTCGAGTACAACATGCTGCATAAAGAAAAATACATTTTAAAAATAAACACAAATGTATTAAGGCTAACTATAATTTGTGGCTTGAATTAAGACTCTCGTCTAATATATAATAGGTAGTACAAATTATTATCTAGCTATCGTTCAGTTTACTCTAGCTAAGAGTTATATTACATTTCTTACATATGATATAGTTATTTCAACAATATGTTCATATGGCACCCAACTTAGAACAAATATAAGTGTGTCGCATTGAAAACAAGTGAAAAAATTGCGTAATGTTTATTTAAAATTATGTTATCGATTAGTATTTGTTCATACTTCGTTTATTTAATAAGCTTAATATTTTCTAGTCTAAAGCCCGAACACTTTTTTACAGTTTAGCAAATAAATAATCCATTAAAGATTTAACTCTTTGTGTAGATATACCTGCATAATACACAAATACGTGTTTTGTTCTTTTATATTACAAAACGATTTCCGGTTAAACCGGAAGTAGAACAAAATTTATATATATGCCAATACATAGATTGTTGTTGTTTTGTTGTTTTTTTGGGCGCGAATAAACCAAGAGGGAAAACATTTGATTGGACGCTGTGTCAACCCTGTTGCATATTAAAGGTTGATTTTTTTTTACAATAAAGTACTAACCCTTGTGATGTTGTGACATAATTATAATTGTTTTAGAATAAAATCTTTCACTAAAAAAATATGGTGAACATTGATAATTTTGAAAAAAGCTCAACTTCGACCCCAAATAAACGCATGTTGAGAAAAAAATAACAATTTGAAATTTTCAAGAAATATAGTCTATATCTTCGTTAATTTTGTCCAATTAGTGCCGTTCTGTTATTTTCACTTCTTTAAGAAATATGATTTTTTTTAAAGTGCTACTTTTACAAATAAATAAGAAAATAATCTGGGAGTTTGACAATTTATAGAAGTTTTATAATTTATTTAAACTAAAAATTATGTCAATTTATGATAAAAATAATGAAATAAAAATCAAAATTTTCAAATTCCGGTATTTATCAAAAAAAAAAATATATATATGTAGAAATAATTTATTTTTCATTACAAACTTTTACTATCTTGAGATTTTCTGAGCTAGAATATCGTCGCACTTTTAATTTATTATTTGAGATGGGGACAACATTAAAGATAGGATCGTGTGTTTTTTATTGTTATTATATTATTTTTAATAAATAACAAAATTTAAAATTTTGATTTTTATTTCATTATTTTTCATTATTTTATTTGTAAAAGTAGCACTTTTAAAAAAATCATATTTCTTAAAGAAGTAAAAATAACAGAATGGCACTAATTGGACATAATTAACGAAGATATAGACTATATTTCCTGAAAATTTCAGATTGTTATTTTTTCCTTCACATGGGTTTTTTGGGGTCAAAGTTGAGCTTTTTTAAAAATTATCAATATTCACAATTTTTTTTCCATAGAAGATTTTATTCTAGGCCAATGATAATTATGTCACGACATCACAAGGGTTAGTACTTTATTGTAAAAAAAAATCAACCTTTAATATGCAACAAAATGAAAAAAAATTGTGGATATGTCGGATGGTCACTATCTTGTTTCTAATTGTTTTAGTTCAATTTTATTGTATTATATAAAATATACATTTACGACCCTTTCAAATAAAAAAAGAACCATTTCAATACCTGTTCTAAATAAAAAGCTACAGTTCATTATGTACAAGTATCAAATTGACCCAATTTTTGACTTCGGATGGGCACTGTTCAGAAGTTATACAATAAAAAAATTAAATGGTGGTAGTTTAGCGTTTCTGGCACCACAAAGATCATTTACAATTTTTTTTATCAAAATTAAAAACCATGCGGCACACTTTTTAATTCAAATTTGTTGCTTTCATATGGAATGACCCATATAACATATTATTGGATCCGTTTATACTGAACAAACTCTATTCTAGGAAAATTAAAATTATATCCCATTTTGCCCAGTGCTTTATGTTAATGCATTAATGCATTTAATGACTGTAGTTTAATACTTATGCATTGTGCTAAATTTTTAAAAAATTAAATGTGATTTCCAAATACCTACGCATTTTTAGGTAAAATACACAAAACTATCGATATTTCGAATTCATCAGAGTTAAATTTCAAATACCAGCTTTAGACCTAAACTAAACTATTAAAAAGAGTCACAGTATAGCTAAATTATAATCAAAGTTCACTAACAAATAAACTTGTTTATTTGAAACGTTATTACATTGTTTTGTACACGATTGTTAAATAACATTTCCAATATAAAACGATAGGTACTAGCATATAAATTACTTTTCGGAAAAAAATTGTACAAATGCCGGTTATTGATTCAACATTTTAATTTGAGAGATAAAATTGAAAACATTTTCGTAACAATATATATAAATATATGTATATAGATTTCGGATATATACATATTAGACTGCTTTGTTTAAAACCATTTTTTTACGCTCTATTGGGAAAATATTTTCCCATTCTTAATCATCTAAATCTGAAGTTTTTGAAGTTATACTTTTTTTGGCGCATTAAGACATTTTAACAGGCAATTTTAGCAGGCCATCTAAGAAAGTAAATTAATTATTGTAAATTATGCTTAAAACCGAGTGTGCACATTCGAGCTCAAAGTGGCACATTCCGCTCTCGGGAAAATGAAGTGCGCCGCTCTGCGTCGCGCTTCATTTGCTTCCCTCGCTCGGAAATGTGCCACTTATCGCTCGAATGCGCACATATTAGTTTTTCTTGGATTTGTCTACTTTATTCTTCGCTCTCTTAAATCATAAATTTAAATTGAGGTTAGTAAATATCTATTTTACGTTCGATAACGTATTTACCATAGCAATGAGTGGAAGGGAGTGAAAAGATACGACAATCTTGTAAATACGAGTGAGAGGGTACAATTAAAATAAATCAATTGATTTTTTGTATTAATTTATTTTTCTAAATTATTGTGATTTATGCTTAACAATGAATGTGCACATTTGAGCTCAAAGTGGCACAACCCAATCTCGAGAAAATAAAGCGCGACGCGGAGCGGCGCGCTTCATTTGCTTTCCTCGCTCGGAAATGTGCCACTTTTTGATCGAATGCGCACATCATCGATTTATCTAGATTAATCGTTTCTCTCTAATTTAATAAACTAAATTTAGTCCAATAAATGTAGTTTTAAAGTTTCGAAAAGGTTTTTTGTAATTTTCAATTCAAAGTATTTAGAAAGTAAATTAATTTTTGTGAATCATGCTTAAAACCGAGTGTGCACATTCGAGCTCTAAGTGGCACATTCCGATCTCGGAAAAATAAAGAGCGACGCGAAGCGGCGCTCTTCATTTGCTTCCCTCGCTCGGAAATTTGCCACTTTTTGCTCGAATGCGCCCATCCTCGTATTTATTAAATTTAATTATAGTAATTTTTACACATGGTTATATTTAATTTAGTTACGCCAAAGAAGTATAACTTCTAACGCGCGTATTGCTTGACCAAGATAAGGTGGCGGGTGAAATAGTCCCGCCTACGGATGCGCATGAATAGGGAAAGTCCTGCAAGGTTGAGGTACAGTCGAGAGAGAAGTGAAAATACTAATTGGGTGTTCCGTTTCGACGGAACCTTTTAACTTTATTTTGAAAACGCGTTCTTCCCGTGAGAACGGGACTTAGGATCCATCCGTAAATTGTGCCGCCAATAGCTTTTACATTTCCAATTATCTATCTTGATAAGCGGCGGGCACTAAAACGTGAAAATTTACTACCCTTTTGTACCTAAAAAATTTTATATTTCATGTATTTTTTCACCAGAATGTACAAGAGCCGAGCGTACAGTACGTCTGTTTCTATCCGAATGCGTTCTCTCTTAATCGTGTGCGTCGGTTGTAAAGTTCTCACCCGCCACCTTATCTTGATCAAGCAATATATAAGTACCACACCGTTTTTTTTTATTTATCTGTATTTCTGCTGCATTTCATGCAATGGTTTTGCTCTTAATGACATATTGTAAAAAAAATATCAATCTTTAGTTAACCCTAACATCACTTAAATTGTTGCAATTTTTTGTTATGGGCATATTACTCCATAATCTAAATTTTTAAAAAATTTAAATACTTTATCTACCGTAATTTAATTTGATTTTGTTTCATAACTTTTACGATGCATTTGTTTTGATAAATTTTAACCCTTAACACTTGATTGAAATTGTACAAGATAGGCTAATATCACCTCGATTATTGTAAAACTATTTGCAACAGAAAGGTATAAGCAACTCCAAAACAATCAAAACCGAAGTGTAGATAGTTGTAGATGGATGTTATAGGTCTATTTTGAATAGTTAAAGATCCTCAATTATTTTAAGGGCGAAAAATTCTTCCTGTCGCGTGCCAGGTAAATTTGTCGGGCATTTGTGGATACGAATGCCAATAGTTCGCCATCCTTGCCTAGGGATATTTGATGGATTCGTATCCATGGTGATCCTCTAAATATTTTCAACTGTAAACTTTCAGCAAGAAGTGTTGATTGATAGCGGCAGCTGCAATAAAATAATTCTTTAGATTTTAAATCTCGGTTACTTCGTTTTTAAGTGTCAGAAATATGAATTTTACTTCGATCGATAGCTCTTATTCTAAATTCTATCTCAAACTAGATTATGTTTAATTTGAAAGATAGGGTTTTCTGTTACATCAATTTGTGCTGAATATGCAATGAGTGCAACTAATGCAAAAAATAAAAGAGCGTTCTTAGTACGTATATTCTTTGTCAGGCTTTTAAAAGTTACATATTGAAGTTGCACTTTTAAAGCGGAGCAGGAGTAAATCTATCTATAAAAAAATGTTAATAGCGCCCGTGTTCCGGCCAAACTATAAGGAATTATGAAAAAAATGTTTTACACATAGAATATTTAGGCACATTTCTAGGAATGTATCGAAGTACTTCGTTAAATTTAACTTATTAAATTAGTTTGTTTTTTGATGATAAAGATGCAACTACTCGAAATAGACCGATTTTCAAAATTCTAAGACGAGACATCCGTATTGAGAATTATTCTTTCCGAAAAAAAAACGTGGTTATAAGTAACAAAAATTTTCAAAATTTGATACGTTTAAGTGCGCGACGTTTTAGTTTCAAGTTATTAATGTTTATAATTTTATATTAACTATATATAGTTTTTAAAGTTTTTAAACATTATATTATCAATTGTAGATAATGTGTAATTTTAATTTTAATCAATAGTTTAATAATGCGTAAAATAGAGAAGTTTTTGATTTTAATATTGTTTCGATTTAAATGAATTTAGTAAATTCAATGACTTACAAATTTATACAAATATTTAATATGTTAATGTTCACTGGAATTGGACACAATAAAACAACAAATTGTTAACTTACAACGTTTCGTTTCTTTATTGAAACTTTATCAAGCAACTGAAAATTAACAAAGTATAACAACAATAACTACAAGTATTTTATAAAATAATATAAATTATAAAATACTTTAACAACACAAAAAGGAAGTTAACCATTAAAACTCAATAATTCTACATGTGTCAAAATGAAAGATTTTTAAATATTTAAAAATCTTTCATTTTTTTTGTAGAATTATTGAGTTTTAATGGTTAACTTCCTTTTTGTGTTGTTAAGGTATTTTATAATTTATATTATTTTATAAAATACTTGTAGTTATTGTTGTTATACTTTGTTAATTTTCAGTTGCTTGATAAAGTTTCAATAAAGAAACGAAACGTTGCAAGTTCACAATTTGTTGTTTTATTGTGTCCAATTCCAGTGAACATTAACATATTATAAGATATTGGACGTGAACATTATGATTAACAAATATTTAATTTCTTCTTAATCATTTCTGTAAGAAAGGTAGAAATATTTAACTAAACTGTTTTGGGTTGAACTTATTTTTGTAAAAAAACCGGTGCGTCTACTTTTGTACGCGCGTTAGAAGTATTTCTTTGGCGTAACAAAATTAAATAAAACCGTATGTAAAAATTAATATTAATAAATTCAATAAATACGAGGATGTACGCATTCGAGCGAAAAGTGGCACATTTTCGAGCGAGGGGGGCAAATGAATTATTATTTATAATACCGGGTCCGTTCCCCGTAAGGAACATTTTACGGGTGTTTGTATATGTAGCTAATTTATTACAATAATTCTATGTTAAAATAAACGTACTTGAAAGATTTTACTTATCATTAAAAGACCGGCTTCCCGGTCACGGATTAGCGCACAATACTTGCAATCGAGATACGCTCAGTTTAGCTCGATGAAGTTAAACTACGATTTCCTAATGAAAAAATTACTAATTAGTTTAACACTAAATAAACATTTCGAATGCTGGACATTTGCATATTTGAGCATTTGATCGGAAGGTGTCGCTTTGAGCTGTAATGTGTACACTTGTATTTAAGCATCATTCAAAATAATTCAGACGAATAAACTAGACGAAAAATTAGTTGAATAATTTTAATCGGTCCGTTTCACTCCCTTTGACATAATTGTCGTATCTTTTCGCTCCCTTGTACTCATTGGTATGGTAAATACGTTTTACGAATATAAAATCGCTATTTACTAAATTAAATTTAAAATTACGATTTGAAAGAGCAAAGGATACAGGTGACAAATTCTGTGAATGTGGGATATGTGCTTATTCGACCGAAAAATGGTACATTTTCGAGTGTGGGAAGCAATGAAGCGCGACGCGGAGCGGTGTGCTTCATTTTCCCGAGATCGGAATTTGCCACTTTGAGCTTGAATGTGCACACTCAGTTTTAAGCATGATTCACAATAATTGAATTACCTTCTAAATGATTTTAAATAAAAATTTCAAGACTCTAATTTAAGAGTTAATTTCAATTTTGAATTTATTGAACTAAATTTAACAAAAAAAGAAAACAGACAAATCCGATGAATTTGAAGATGTGTGTATTGCAGCAAAAAGTGGCACATTTCCGAGCGAGGGAAGCTAATGAAGTGCCGCGCGGAGCGGCGCGCTTCATTTTCCCGAGATCGGAATGGTCACTATGAGCTCGAATGTACACATTCGGTTTTAAGCATTATTTACAAGAATTAATTTACTTTGTTAGACGGCTAACTTCATACTGTCGAATTTTCGCTAACTGTGGGCGCGCAACTTCCGTTGCCTGCTAAAATTTGACCCTCAACACGCCAAGAGAGACATACCTGCAAAAAGTGTTGTTTAAAAGCAGAATTATCTAATTCTCTTTTAGAAAACAGTCATATTTTTACAATAGAATTTAGGGAAAGAGTATATTATGAATACGTGCGGTTCGTCAAAGTGAAAAAAGTTTTTGACTTAATCCGGTCGGCCAAAAATTTTTACTCCTGCGCCGCCTTAACGCTGTAAATAAGAACAAGGTAGGGAAATGAAATGCGTGATGAGCTTTCACTAAAACCTTGTACAAATTTTTTTAAAGTAAACAATTGGCATTACGAAACCTATGGTTATAAGTGGATATTTTGTGAATCGGTTTGTAGGATTGTAGCCATAGAAACAGGTCTCAAATATAGTGTTTAACGAGAAAGTAGTTACGATCGAGTTAATTTAGTAAATGGATGACATAGCGTATACCTTTTAATTACGCATTACAATATTAAGTTTCTCTGGAGCGCTTCCGCATATAAAAGTATTAACATCGATAGTATGGGGGTTAAGATTTCTCATTTTTTTACTTTTATTTATAGTAAAGCAAGCAGTAAGTTTGTCAGTGCGGTTAATCATGGGAGTACGTGTGCTATTGCTAGCGGTGGTTTTGATTGAGATAAATAGCTCTATCCAAGTAGATGACAGTGACATTGCGCGCAAAACTGCGATCAGTTCCTCGAAGAACCCCGAAAAGCTGCTGAAACAGTTTCCTTACAACATTACACGATTGCTACAGAATATGTCCTTGGTGAGCAGCTTAGTGTAGTAAGGCTTTTTTAGACGTCTTTTTTATAATCTGCTTGTGTTCGGTTTTAGAGCAACTTCAACGTTCTTCGAAACAACGGCACGCTGGAAGTAGCCAATCTATCCGACGCCTTTCGAAAAAATATAAAATTTATGTTGGACTCTTGGTCTTGGGTCAGTAAGAAATTTCGATTTATATTTAGGTTCTATTTAGTGTTAGACGTAAAAACTGCGTAGGAAAACTATTATATGGAAATGGGCTTTTAGCATTTATATGATCAAACGCGTCGGTTTTAATATATCTCTCGAATCTCTCATTTCTTAAATGTTACAACGGCTTAGAAATACGATTGTGTTTAAATAGGCAAATCTAGGAGAAGCTCTTAGCGTATAAATCAATAAACGAGATAATAATTTTGTTTTGAGTAAATTAGTTACCTATGCGGTGGCGGCATTCGATAAATAAACTTACTCGTAATCATTTACCGTCTGATCGTTTAATTATACCGACGAAATTTTTCTTCAGCGCAGAGCGTTCCGTCTCTATTATAAATTTTCAAGTTGGCTGTATCGAAAAGCTAGAAACTGCTGTGCAGACTAAAAAATGAGATTGCTCAAAATTAATCAAATCGTTCATTATTTTAGAGAGAGCCGAGCAATATCCTAAATGGGCATTAAAGAAATGACAACTTGCAGTAACAAATATTCGCGCTATCCTGACAAGTAATAAAATGCGCGCTTCTTTCGGAAAATTTAGTTATAGGTATTGTTGGCCGCAAAAATGCGCACGTAAAGTATCCAAAGTTTTTGGTGCATTCCAGTCACGTGTCATCATTCGAAACTGCCGTGAGATGTAGTGAACGAGATGTAATTTGGGTAAAATAGTCTGACAGTGAGAAATAGCGAAGTCCCTTCCGGTAGCCGCTGACAGGTACGCGTTATGAGAGTATCTAACAACAGTGCACTGTCTAATCTTCTGTCACGAGCAGTGGCTTCACCTTCACGCACCGACGACGTCCGCCACATCAGGCTTACTGTCAAGGTGTTGTCGATGAGCTTGGCAGGAATAGGACAGAAACTCCCGATGGACTCCAGATGTATACATCTATATATTTACTACTTCATAAATTCGCCAAGATTCTCAAAGGCACTAGTCCGGCAGCGTCTTGTTTCGTGTTCTTTCAAACGTCGCGGCCAGTGCAATGTGCTTTTGACAAGCTATTCTTGTCAAAATATCTGGTTCTTAATTGCTTGTTTACTCAACCAGCAACACAACGGAATTCTTTCTTTGTGAGGTTTTGATATTTCATTTGTGGCACAAACTGCACTTTTAAATGGTTTCCCACCTCGCTTTGATACAATTAGAATCCAACTACAGTGGAAACTCGGTTATCCCGACTAATTACACTGGTTTGCAAAAAATATATTTTTTTCACTCATTATTATGTACGATTATTATAGGTTTGATACTCATGAATATAAATATGGTGTTCAAAATAATAAATCACTTATAGTCTTTTTGGAATTCATTTTTTTCAACAAAGGGGTTTTTTGCTTTAAATGCAAATTGTAAATGTAATGACTGCGATAATACTAGATACAGTTTGAACCAAAATGTTAATAATCATTAAAACAATGTAGTTACGAATTATCAATAGCACTTCGTTTTGTAGCTTTCTATTGGAGTTACGCCGTGAATCTACCAACAAAAATCTGAATGCATTGTCTCAGATCATTTTCCGTTGTATCGCCTCTCTAATTGCATTATGTCTTGATGAAACCTTTCACCATGTTTATCTGAAACTACGCCAACATTTGCGGGAAAAAAAATCTAAGTAAGTCCAAAAAATGAATTTTCAGAGACATGTTGCATTTAAGATCTTTATAAGAAGAAAAAAGTTCATGCATGATTTCTTGATAGTTTTCATTTTTGTTGTTTTTAAGAAAATTATTATATACTGCTACAAAAGCGGTTCATGGAGTTTTTCAGTTCATTCAATTTAATTTCAAAATTTTGTTTTTACAAAATTTTTCATGATACCCAGCTTTATATGGAGTGGTAGAAAATGTTTTCACTTTGAATTAAAAGTTCTTTATTTATATTTTTGACTCTTGGAGTCAAACTCGTTCTTCGTGACCAGTTTTTTATTACATATTGTCTATCTATAATGCAAAACTTACCAAAATATCTGATTAAAAACAGAAACAATCATTATAGAACTTTTTAGCGTACTGAACCTCACAGAGTCATAGCGAGAGCTGCTCAGGCGGGCGTTAAAGTGGAAAAAAAAACGTTATCTGATATCTTTCTCTCTATTTCTATTAGTTCTAACCGTTTTTGTACATACAAATAAGATCCCAATAGATTGAAAGTAGCGTCAATACGAGAATGAAACAACAAAATACTGAATTTTTAGCAATTGAAATAATATATATTTGAAAAATATATATACGTGATTGCAAAAAATGGAAAGCAGATGTAGAGTCAGTGCATTAAATTCTTCATATTCATCATATTTTTATTTGAAGGAAAATTTTGTTGCAGACTAGTGTTATTGTTGCAGCTCATTCGGATAGTCGAAAATTCGGTTAATTGAATGAATAGAAAATAAACGAATTTCAGCTATATACAATGTGTCCATACGTCCTGTTTTGAATGGGACTGTTCCGTTTTTAGGCCATCTGTCCCGTTGTCTCCAAGCAATCATTCGGGGCTCTAAAATTTACCGTTTTCAAAAAATTGTCAATTACGATACCGAATATTAAGAAATCCTAACAAGAATTTCATTTTTGCCTCCTTATTATAATACAAATTAATTTCACAGCAATTTGTCAATGAAAAGTAAAAAATTATGAAAAAAAAATTTGAGAGCGCAACTACGGTTTTAAATTTACTTGATTTTTTTTAAAATAGATTGATCATTGTGAATTGTGGCGAAAAGCGGAGTGTGCATATTTGAGCTAAAAGTGGCACACTCCGATCTCGGGAAAATTTGCCTTCCTCGCTCGGAAATGTGCCACTTTTTGCCTAAATGCGCACATCGTCGTATTTATTGCATTTAATTTAAAAATACGACATTTGCGAAAGTTCTTAGTTGTATTATTGCAATGAGTGGAAGGGAGCGAAAAGATACAAAACTCCCATAAGTACAAGTGAAAGGGAATGATCAAAATTGCCTCAATAGGTATTTATGAACAAATTTCATTTCTTTTAAAGTTGAGTATGGTAAATTGTGCTTAGAACTGAGTGTGCACATTTGAGCTCAAAGTGGCACATTTCGATCTCGGAAAAATTGAAGCGCGACGCTCGGCGTCGCGCTTCATTGCTTCCCACACTCGAAAATGTACCATTTTTCGGTCAAATAAGCGCATATCCTATATTCATAGAATTTGTCACCTTTATCCTTTGCTCTTTCAAATCGTAATTTTAAATTTAATTTGGTAAATAGCGATTTTATATTTGTAAAACGTATTTACCATACCAATGAGTACAAGGAAGCGAAAATATACGACATTTGCTTCCTTCGCTCGGAAATGTGCCACTTTTCGCTCGAACGTCCACACCCCTTACATTTGTGGAAATTCTCTATGTTAATAGCCAATGTTTCAAAATAAAAAAATTATTTTATTCAGCTTTATTGGATTATTTGATTTGAAAGAGGAAGATTATAATAGACATCCCCAATGTGAACTTTAATATTGCATTATTGTCCAACGTTAAATAATTCTATGCTTGGCTGGAAGATTTTTAAATGGTATAATAAATTACAACAAATAGTAAGGGAGTTTTATTTATTGTTAGAATTTCCTGAATGTATTCACTGAAATATTGAACTGAAGGTTTTTACTTGACACGATACATTCCATGTACAATTTTAATTGATCAAAAATACAAATTCGTAATCTCTCGAAAGTACACCTGGAAATATATTTTATCGGACTCGCTGCAATTAGGCGTGCAGAACTGCAACATGATAACTTATGAAAAGGAATAAAATAGCTGACTTAATGATGAATTATATTGTTAAGAAAGTTTTAACAACTTTACCTTTTAAAATTCCAATTTTAAAACTTTATGTAGATGATAGTTTTATGGTTATTTCTAAAGATCAAGTTGATCTCACATTATCAAATTTGAATAATTTCCACCGAGAATTCAATTTACCATGGAAATTGAAGATAATCATTCTCTTTGGTTTTTAGATATTAAAGCACATAGGTGTTCAGATGAAAATTTAAAAACTGATTGGTACCAAAAGCCTACCAGTTCAGGACGATTATTAAACTACTATATAACCTTTATCAAACCAAAAATAAATCGTAATTTATTCAAGTTTTAATTTTTTGAATTAAGAATTGAAGATTAATATAAGCAAATACAATAAATACGATGATGTGCATATTCGAGCGAAAAGTGGCACATTTCCGAGCGAGGAAAGCAAATTTTCCCGAGATCGGAATGTGCCACTTTTCGCTCGAATGTGCACACTCGGTTTTAAGCACGATTAGAAAACGTCCCGTTTTAACAGGAAAAAAGTTGGTCAAATTGTTAGGTATATGTTTACAAAAAACGCAACAAATATTAATCACTATATAAAACAGTCGCACATTATCTTAAAATCAACAAAGCAAAAAAACACTGTTTAGTGCGAAATACAAAATAAAATAATAAATTATTTAGTAAGAATTACCGAGGTTTAATTTTCGCAACGAGTCCGAACGCGCTCGACAATCCGCATAAGCGCAAACCGTACAATTGTCCGGATAACCGAAGTTTTACTGTATTTCAGAAAAGCGAATCTCTACATTATAGTGCTATTACGGTGTACTAGCTCTCAAAAGCTCGCGGTGTATCTTTCTAAAGTGTATCAAAGTGAAACGAACTTATTGGATTGGCGCCAATATAGTTACGAATGAATTAGCCCCTACGGCGACGCGAGGGGGTCGTAGAACGTTGTCGGAGCTTTCGAGTGAAACGCGCTACGGTGTACGTCGTCTTAGAAAGTCTTTCTTACCCCTAAAGTCGTATGTGGCTGCCGCTTCCAACTTTTACTTATGTCTCTTTTTCTTTTTCTATAGTACAATGACAATTTCTAGCGGAGGCGACAATTTCTTTAGAAATATTCTCAATAATTCGATTCTCTTGTACCCGGTTAATTGTATTTTAATCCTAGATTATTCCTTTTTTAATAATTACAAAGAACAACGAATGAGTCTGGAGAAAAGAATAGAAGAAGCGTTCGTGTGTAATGCGGTGAAGAAGAAATCCCGCTCCGCTACGCCGAGTTTTCAATCAACTTCTCTTGATGCCCTTAACCAGGGGTGTCAAAGTTGCTACGTTTGAGTTCGAAAATTGTATAGCATCGTCGAGTAATACAGCTGTATTATTACGGCACAAAAATACGATAAGTGCAACTACGAGAATCAATTTTATATTTTTACTCGAACGGGACGCTGCCGCTAAACGACGCCAACTTCTAATCGTGTTATTAAAACGTGTATTTAACGAAAACATAAAAATATTTTACGACTAAGAGAAATTCTCTAATTTTTTGTTTGCCTTTTAAATAGAGCTCGTCGGTGGCATTCGATTATACTAATCTCTTTTATCGTATTGTATAATTAAAAAGGAAACGCTCCTGGAACGGGACCATCATGATTCGAGCCTTTGGTTCTTCTAATTAGATTATTGTTAATATTAACAAGCTTAGTAATCGGTGGAAGGGTGACGTAATTCACTTGCGTCCAGATGATACGAAATACGTAAGAAATTAGCATGTGGCTCTGTAAAGTTTCGGTTTGGGTTAATGAGAATGTGCTATTAAGTCAGATAATTGCTGAGAGATATTGATCTGATGCGCTAGTGAGTGGTGTGGCTGCCGATAGGCTGACGGGAACTGCTCTTAATAACAAAGGAGTTATTGGAACTGTACATTAACTGTAATAGAGCATCAGAGCTTTGCGCAATGAAATCCTTTCGAATTTATCTACCGATTTCAGGCTTTATTGCTTCTTTGCTGAAACGGTTCTACGCTATCCGGAACGCAGCATATATGATCTGCCGCCGCTAACAGCATGTATGGTCCAATTCGCGAGGACAGTCGAGAATAGGGAATCGATACTACGTACTATACGTGTCAGAAACTCTCATCGCATAATGTCCTTTCTTTGATCAACCGCATGTGCATCCTGCATTTCTTGATAAACAAATACAATCTGACTCCAATAACCGTGTTTACATCTCGCTTTTCACATGAGAACGTCGGAACAGAAGCAAAATTCATTCAACCAATAAACAAGAAAATCATGATTTTGAATACCTTCAAAATAACTCTTAATCTTGCTTTGATTATTAATTATCTTCTTTGAGAAATTCTATCTACATTTATAGTTTAATTCGGAGTCGGTCACATTTTTATTTTCTTTATACAGTAGAACTTCGGTAAGTCGAATCTCAAGGGAGACGCAAAAAAATTTGAGTTATGGAAGCTTTGACTTATAATTTAAGCCCCAAGAAGAAATTCTAAGAGCGCAACTAGGGTTTTAGAATTACTTAAATATATTTTTAAAGTAAATTGATTATTGCTACTCGTGGTGAAAAGCGGAGTGTGCACATTCGAGCTCAAAGTGGCACATTCCGATCTTGGGAAAATGAAGCGCGCCGCTCCGCGTCGCGCTTTATTTGTTTCCCTCCCTCGGAAATGTGCCACTTTTCGCTCCAATACGCACATCATCGATTTATCTACATTAATCTTTTCTCTTTAATTCAATAAACTAAATTTAGTCAAATAGATGTAGTTTTACAGCTCCGAAGTGATTTCCTCTAATTTTTAATTAAAATTATTTAGAAAGCGAATTCATTTTTGTGAATTATGCTTAAAACCGAGTGTGCACATTTGAGCTCAAAGTGGCACATTCCGATCTCGGGAAAATGAAGCACGCCGCTCTGCGTCGCGCTTCATTTGCCTCCCTCACTCGGAAATGTGCCACATTTTGCTCGAATGTGCACATCTTCGTATTTATTGAATTTGCCTATATTAACTCTATCTCTTGGAAATCAAAAACTTAGATTCAGATTTTCTATTCAGAAAAGGCTGTGTTTATTATTTTTTTAAAATAACTCTTTAATAGTGGTGAATCAGCCCGACGTGGAGTGGCGCGCTTCATTTTCCCGAGATCCGAATGTGCCACTTTGACCTCAAATTTGCACACTCAGTTTTACGGACGATTCACAAAATTTTGACTAATAAATGAGCCAAAAAATTAATTAAGGTAAGTCCGAGATATATGCCCCAGGGAGATAGACGCCTCAGTGCAATTGTGTAAGACACATAAACAAAAGAATGCTTTTTCTAATAAAAACTCACCCCTCCCTTATTTCAATCTGTCACAAAGTGTTGGCGCGTGCTTTTTTGTGTAGGAGCTTCAGTAACAGTTATGAGTCAAATAGTCGTAATTATATTCTTTGGATGATTTTCGGCCCTCTATAACTTTGAAGTTAACAGGTAAGCTTATTCTATTTATACTTCCGAATAAGTAGTAGTGTATGTAGATTATTATTAATTACATTTTTAGGGTAAAATAAACGTATCTACGTTTTTTTTTTCGATGGCATCTATCCCTATGAAAAGGGATATATGCCCCGATATGTTTAAGTATAGTTGCCCTTAAGGGCATCTATCCCTACTTTACTTTAATGCATGATGGCTTTAAGGGCATCTCTAGAGTATTTTTAATTGAAATGTTTATTTTAATTATGTGAGATGACTTTGTTTTAGTAAACTAGTAACCTCATCTTCAATAATTGAAAAAAACAATTAAAAAGAATATAATATTTATGTATATTTAATAAATAATGATAAACATTAAAGGTTTACATGTTTAAAATATTTGTTTTCTTGCAAAAGGCATCTATCCCCTCTAAAAAATTACGTGTGGGGCATATATACCGCATGCGAATCATCTATCTCGTTATGAAGTTTTATTTTCAACTCAAAATATACGGTTTATTTATTGACTAGTCTACAAAAAGCAGTACGTGGTAATTAAATAAAGGACCAAAGTTAGTGCAGAAATGAAAATCATGTGCGTATTATTTGTATGTTAGGAGGTATAAGTAAAATAAAAAAAGTTGGGCATATATCCCGGTTTTACCTTAAATAATTTAATCGTTTTCTCTCACTCGCACCTACAAAATTGTCATATCTTTTTGCCCGCTTCCACTCATTGCTATGGTAAATACATTTTTTGAACATAAAATCCATATTTACTGAACGTTTAATTTTGTGAGTTGAAAATAAAAAGATTATTTAAGGCAAATCAATAAATACAAGGATGTGCGCATTCTAGCGAAAAATGGCACATTTCCGAGCGAGGAAAGCAAATGAAGCGCGACGCGGAGCGGCGCGCTTCATTTTCTCGAGATCGGAATGTGCCACTTTGATCTCGAATGTGCATACTCGGTTTTAAGCACGATTATTAAGCCTCCCGTTTTAACAAGGAAAAAATTGGTCACGTCAGTTATAGAGGGAAAATATGTACTGAAATACTTTTTAGGGAAATCCTGATAATTTCGACTTATTGAGGGCTCAGATGTCGAGATATAGAGGTATTGGGGCTTGAATGGAAGGGAATAAGGGTTTCTTTCGAGTTGAAAAGGTTTTCGACTTATCGAGGTTCTACTGTATAGTGACAAACTAAAATCCGGATGTACACTTGGAAAAAAGATTTTCAATTGTAAAATTATTTAGAAGTTACTCTGTTTTAAGTGCGAAGTAAGTCACCAAAGTTGAATGTAAAATCATTTCGAGCAAAAATGGTTCTGTAAAATGTTCAATTCGAATTTAAGCGGATTCCTTTAATTAGTACAATTTCGAAATTCTTAAATTCCTACTGTAATTTTTATTGATGTTCATCTCTTCCTTAAAATCTTTTCAGCAAATTTTGTGCGAATTACGATCTCAATCTCGTTTAAGTTACCTAAACATTTTCTTCAGATTTCGAAGAGTTTTTATCGTTTCGAGTTATAATTTTTTTTCCTAAATATAAATAAAAGTAATTATTAACTAATTTACAATTTCAATGTGAACTGCTAATTTGTTACCCTAATCTCTTTTGTAACAGGCAAGTCTAAATTCAGACAGTTTGCATTTATTGTCACGAAATGCTTGCCATTGATAGCAGGGAAGGGTTCTCCGTCGTTATTCCATAAAAGACACAAGAAACATTTATATATTCAGTACACTACTAAAAATATATAAAACTCGGAAAAAGTATAGCGACGTTGGCGTAATCCTTATCGTTTCTGCTAAAATAATCCCTTTCTATTAGAATAAAAAAAAGGTTAAATTTGAAGTAAAAATTGAATTCAGGTTGTTGTTATTTTAACCTAAATTATCTAGTACAAAATCGGATTATTCTAACTTAATCTTACTAAATACATTTATAAAACAATTTCCTTATAATTCATCTCGTTTCCTTTCCCTCCTTTAATATTTTGTTCATCTAATCCCATTTGTCTACAGTGTTTTCTCGTATTTCGAGATTCATTCTTGCTTAGCTTCTTAATTCTTTTACTGTTCCTGTCATATATTTGCTGCGTATTCCACTTCTTCTATTCTATTTTTACGATCGCAATTATTTTTTAAGAGTTTCTTTGAATACTCGATAATAAAAACATTTATTAGGGATCTTTAATCTGCAAGTGTTTATCAATTTTACACGGTTTATATTTATTATCTGCTATCTACTAAAATTTCATGTTTCGTTATTTGCCAATAAGTTTTATACATTTTTCTTTGTTCTGTACATTTCTATTACGTTTTCAAAATTAATAACATATTTATTGATACTTTTACTCACTTTAAATATATATTTTTTTAAACTGTTTAAAGTTTAAAATAAATATGATAAAGAATTATTTGTTAAATTCAAATACAGTAAAACCTCTCAAACGTCGGTTCTTGCTCAAATTGGTCTTTTGAAGAGGTGTTCGTCTTAGAGAGAAAGACAATAATAAGATCATGTAAATGTTATAACGAATACTATTTTAGATTAAATGCAGATATTATTTATCAGAATCATATTGTTATTAAATCAAAGTTATTATAAATAAAGTAGTAGTATTTAGGAAGTAAATTAATTATTGTGAATCACGCTTAAAACCGAGTGTGCACATTCGAGCTCAAAGTGGCACATTCCGATCTCGGGAAAATGAAGCGCGCCGCTCCGCGTCGCGCTTCATTTGCTTCCCTCGCTCGGAAATGTGCCACTTTTCGCTCGAATGCGCACATCTTCGTATTTATTGATTTGACTACATTCATCTTCTTTGTTTGACAAGACCTAATTAAATTTAGTCCAAATACGGTTATATTTTATGTTTAGAAAAGTTATAGCTGGTATTTTCATTCCTCTTCTGCTTTTCAAATAAAAAAAATTAAATTTAGTACAATTTCATATTTGGATAAGTTATAGCGTTATTCTTCAATAAATGGGAGCGTGTGAAATGATCAAAGAATCGCATAAGTGTAAGTGAGAGAGAACGTTCAAAATTGACTCAATATGTATTAGTTACACAGTTTTAACTACCAATAAATTATATTAACATATGCGATTATTTTTAAAGTTGGTTATTGTAAATTGTGCTTAAAGCCGAGTGTGCACATTTAAGCTCCCAAAAACTCCCGCAGTTTTTTTATTTACAGACAATGAAAAATTAAAATGTCAGTCAGGCTTATAATCATAAATAATGCAGGTAAATGCATTTTGTTTAACGTAGGCTTGCTTTTACAGCTATTGTTTATACAAAATTTTTCAAACTTAAGTAATTTTAAAAAGTAGTGGTCGCGCAATTAACGGTCGCGGACGGGTTAGAGAGTGGTCGCCTTAGAGAAAAATTTATTCAAAGGATTAAATTACGATATATCTGTTCTGAAGCATACTGCCCGCTTTTAGAGGTGGTCTTCTTATAGAGATGGTCGCCAGCAGAAGTTTTACTGTATATAGACTTTTCAATCTGTAAATATTAAATACAGTAAACCATTTTCTAATAAGAATTTTGTTAATCGCACTAAAGCCTGTATAATAGGAATAATGTTTATCAATATAAACATTACCAAAAAAAAAACAGACAAAAAAATTTTAAATGCTAAAGACAAAAAAAATGTCGGATTTCTCAAAACTATGTCTTTATTGTATTAATGAATAAAATGTTTATGTTATCTTCCAAAAGAATTATAAATCATTATTTAAAATAACTTTTATTAACATGAACAAATTGCTAAAATGAACGGACGCTGTTTTCTTTTGTTCACGGTATTGGATGCCTATTGTAAATCATTTTCCAATCAGATGTTGAATTAAGCTTTTTCTATCTCAGATACAAATGTATGATGTATCGTAACTGAAAGCCTGTATTAAAGCATCAGAATCCATTTTTTTAATCATAGTTTAGATGTAATTGTTATTAATATTGAATTATTATTTTAGATGAAAATGATTTAGAAAAAAATAGCCTAGCTGCATCCAAACAAAAGATTTTTAAAGCACAGTTCTTTAATGGCTTAGGATAATGAATGCATTTTAAAATATTTCCGCTTTCGAAACACATTATTTAAAGTTCCGTCAGTTTATAGCGAGATGACTTAAGCTGATTAAGTTTCAAGGTGTCTGGATGTGGTTTTAATAGTATGGTTGGACTCTTGGAAACTGTAGACCGTTAATGTGACCATTGTTATCCTGCTCCTTTGTTACGCTAAATATTTGTTTATACCAACTATTAAATTACCACTATTTTTTTTATTATAGGTGTTAGGCACGTTAACTAGACTAGTTATTAGAGCGCTAATGAATTACAGTTTTAGTCCAAAGTCAATAAAGATAATTTTTTGCCGGTTAGAATTTCACTAATGGATCGAATAATTGCTTATTCTTTGGGGACACAATATTATTTCGTATTTGTAAAGATTTGTATCTGTTACATAAAACGATAGTTTAGTTGTAAGTACATATTGGTGTTTTATAAGATGTTGGTAATTTGTTACTTTGAGTAGGTTTGGTAATGCTTATTTTGTTACATATATATAATTATATATATGTTATTAATTAAAAGCTGACCTGTCCCAGCTTTGCAGGGGTATTTTTAAATAGTTAGATTGAATACATCATTTTGACATCTACCAATAAAATATAATGGTTTATTATTTTTTTAAATTTTGTTACTTAGGTTTAAAAACACCGCTCATGTATTTACATATTGACATCTCTTTTTATTTGTGAATCAATGTAAGTGAAACAAACACTAAATGTTAGCCCAATTTTATCTCAATACATCACTGAAAATTGTATCCAAATTGGTTTGGTCATTGTGGAGATTAGCGTGCGCGCACAGACAAAAATTCTTCAACGATTTTATTATATATATAGATTAGTCTTGATTTAATATTTTTATTTATTAATCATAATGTTCATGTCTAATATATTTTAATATTAATAAATGTTAATAAGAATTGAACTTTTAATAAAACAACTGCTGTTAAATATGCAACGTTTCGTTTCTTTATTGACACTTTTTCAAGCAACTTAAGCATCTTCAACTTCTAGCATCTCAAAAAATGTTTTAACCATCAAGACTCAAAAATTGTACATGTATCAAACATGTTTGACAATGAAACGTTGTACATTTAACAACAGTTGTTTTATTAAAAGTCCAATTCTTGTTAACATTAATTAAAATTCTTATTTATAGCGTGAATATTTAAAAAATTTTCTTTTTAGTCGTTTTGTCATTGCAAGCTAGTATAATGTACAATGAACGGTTATTTGTAAATTTAATATCAAATTTTTCATACAATAATCTTGATAATACAAAGATATTTTAGGTTTTTATACGTTTGAATCTACTTATTTCATAAACTAATAGCTTTATGGCTTAGACTATTAAAACTTTTTTCCTAGAAAATTAAATTTTATCCAAAATTGCCATTTACGGTTTTGCGATAAATCTAATCGTTTATGAGAAAAATGCAAAAATTGATAAAATTGATTTTAGGATTTTTTAGCGGTAAGACCGCTGCTGAGATCCAACTATGGGCACTTTTAAAGAGTAATATTTTCCCTACAATTTGTCTTTGAGAGCAAGACGATTGCAAAAATACAGCATAGGTATAGATAATTGAAACAAAAGCTGTAAATTTTTATGTTAAATCAATTACAATTAGAAGCTGAATTTTTTTTTGATGTTAACAGTTTTTCGATAATAGAGCGTAGAACAAAAATTAGA
Source organism: Sinopyrophorus schimmeli (assembly GCA_036325965.1). Taxonomy (NCBI): domain Eukaryota; kingdom Metazoa; phylum Arthropoda; class Insecta; order Coleoptera; family Elateridae; genus Sinopyrophorus; species Sinopyrophorus schimmeli. The sequence continues at coordinate 1,336,096 of JARFIZ010000310.1, forward strand.
CGTTTCAAACGAAACACTTTATAAAGTACATTTGCAATATAAAAGTCGATACTAATTATAACATTTAATAATGAGATTATGTTGTATTTTGGGTACTAAATGTCGTATACCGGGTTCATAAGTCGTAACTTTAAACAATGCACATGACGCGCTGCATTTATCGGTCAACTCATTTCAATAACTACATTTATAAAAATTATTTCCGAAACTAATGACTTGCAAGCATAAAGTGAAGAAAAAATACATAGTTCATCAGTTGCTTGTTTTTTTCAACAGTTATAGATTTCGGGAATGGTATTTCAAGTTCTTCTTATTTATTGTTGCGTTCTTTTTAATTGTGTCCAATAACCGATCATATTCAATTATTTCCAAGTCTATTATTACATCGACCATTTTCGCCGAGTTCACAAACCACTAGTTTTTCGAAGGATATCAGTAAAGAATCACTATACTTTTTAATCTTAAATTATTGTTTTATTATAATCATGTCAAGTGATATAAGTGGGTAATTAGATTGAATATATTTTATAAAATGGCATTCAATTTGTACACTGCTTTAAATATCAATAAGAAACAATACTTTGGTTGAATATAACTAAATTAATTGAAATCGATTTATAAACTGGTTGTGTATTTTAATATTTGCTCATTAAACATTATTATTTCGTGCGATGTTATTTTAAAAAAATATTCTGCATTATGTAAAGAAAATTTACTTTAAAAACCTATATTCTTAGTATATATATTGACTCTTGAACTGTGATAGTGTTCAAAATAGAATTTCCCATCTATTAATCTTAAGTGTGTTGATTGGGTTAGAGATACATTTTCGAATAGTTCTACTTGTTTATAAACGATTCAATTATCCGTAGAATAGACACAAGAATAAGTTAAATTAGGGAACTATATCGATCCGCATATATCGTCTCACTTTATAATTATGTCGAAACGACTTTAAAAATAATTGTGGTTACGTTTTCGTACTTCATAATTCGTAAGTTGTCATAAAAATCTCCTTGAGTAGATAATTAAAGGCACAGATTTGGATACACTGGTTTTTAGCAAGGTAATTTGCAATTAAGTACTGCCGTCTCATAACACAACAGGTGGCCGTGTTATATTTTATAATGAATTTCCCTGAAAAAGTTTGATTCTTTAAGAATTTCGTTAATTACTGTTAAAGGTTACGAAACTTTTAAACGATCTTATTATGCTGTTGAGTATTTATTTGGCTGGCTGGAGTTAGGGCGACTAGAAAGCTTTCGATACGTTTTTATGTAATTTAAGGAAATGCCAAATGAAGGGCAGTTAACATTCCGATAAATGTGGGTTCAGAATGAAATATGATACACGATGAAATATAGATGACTGAATAAAATATGTGCACATTTGTGCAATTGATCGGATATGTAACATAAAAAATAAATAGTGACGGTTACCAAATTGTTTTTAAATTATGTTGAAAATATTTTGATTCTTTTAACTGCCTCTCATTAGTATATCTCTCGCGTTATTAAATAAATTCTTTTTAGTTATTTTAAGGCTCGTAAATTGTTTTTAAAATCGTTTAAAGCAGTTGAATAATATTATTGTTGAAGCTGCGCAATAAAATGAATTTAAAGTCGTATATCACTTTACTCAATAGAAAGATAGTTATAGAAAATCAATCTACAGGTTAATAGAAAAATTTCCCAAACGTTATATTAAAAGACGCTATAAATTTTAATACGGCATATAAAAAAGTTATAGATTTAAAAAACGACGAAAGCTTTATTACTTTTAAATAGCAATGGACTAAATATTTTGGCCAAATCTATTTTTCAAATTTAATATAGATAAGTGGAAGAAAACTTTCCTACTTAAATTGATTTGAATAATTGATTTAAAATTTTATAAATGCAAAATTTGCTTTACAATACACAGCTTTTACTTTTAAAACAATGTGTTATTTTTTCTAAAATTAAGTTTCATTCATATTTTAGTCAGAAGTAAAACAAGTAATTATAAATTTGAGAATAAAATAAATATTTATTTAAAAAGAATATCGGTCTTTAAGAGCTTTCGAATAAAGCTCTACTGTATTTTGTACGTACACAAGTGGATGTAACATCTGTCAATACATTAACTGCCTTTCACTTGGTATTTTCTTAAATTACATGAAAACGTATCGAATCATTAGTTTTCTATCAACCTTATTCCAGTTATCCAAAAAATAGTAGTCTCAATGAGTATTATTGCAATAGAGAAAACAAAAACAGAACGATAAAGATAATTAAATCGACCCAAATTTCTTTGTACGATTTATATCTAACTGCGACTGCTTTAAAAGGAACTTTCTATGCTTTATAAGTTGTTACACTTCCCGTGTGAGCTTTTGATAAAATCGCTTTCTTAAAACAACACTGTCGCATCAATGCCCGATGTCGAGAAAATGCTTGGTTTCTACTTTGAAAGAATTTTCCGAGAAATCTTAACTTTTTTTAATTTTACAACTACGACGTGCTTATACTTGAAAGATGCATGTATTTTATTTTAAAATTCTAAGAAATAATAATTTTACCTGTGCATGTGCCAGAACAAAATTTTAAATAATTTTACAATTTTATTTTACTATGTACATAATGAGTATAAGTGTATTTTAAAGATTACGACTTCTAGTTGAATCAATATATTAGCAGTTATTATAAGGTAGTAATTAGCGGGAGCCTGGTGGTTAGTACTATGGGCCGTTTGATCCAGACTTGCAAAATGCAAAATTTTGCGGGCTTAAAGGGCCTCTGAAATATCTGCTACCTTTTTACCTGTTTTTTGGAAAAAAAATTTGAATTTTTGTATTCAATTCTATATATAAATAATCTTATTATAAAAAACACAGTTTTCTTAAATTTTAAAATTTACTGTTAAAAATTATTGTTTTTATGTAATTGAATGGGTAAGATCACAATGCGCAGGAGTCACTATTTTACAATTGTATAGGGGTCATTCCATATGAAATCAACAAATGGGGTGTGCCGCATGATTTTTTAATTTTGATAAAGAAAATTGTAGATGATCTTTATGGTGCCAGAAACGCTAAACCACCACCATTTATTTTTTTTATTGTATAACTTCTGAACAGTACCCATCCGAAGTCAAAAATTGGGTCAATTTCATACTTGTACATAATGGGCTGTAGCTTTTTATTTAGAACAGGTATTGAAATGGTTGTTTTTTTATTTGAAAGAGTCATAAATGTGCATTTTATATAATACAATAAAATTGAACTAAAACAATTAGGAACAAGATAGTGACCATCCGACATTTACACAATTTCTTCCCATTTTTACGATATTTGATTGGACGCTGTGTCAACCCTGTTGCATATTAAAGGTTGATTTTTTTTTACAATAAAGTACTAACCCTTGTTATATCGTGCCATAATTATAATTGTCCTAGAATAAAATCTTCTACGATAAAAAAATAGTGAACATTGATAATTTTGTAAAAAGCTCAACTTTGATCCCAAAAAAAACCTATGTTGAGGAAAAAATAACAATTTGAAATTTTCAGGAAATATAGTCTATATCTTCGTTAATTGTGTCCGATTAGTGCCGTTCTGTTATTTTCACTTCTTTAGGAAATATGAATTTCTTAAAAGTGCTACTTTTACAAATAAATAAGAAAATAATCTGGGAGTTTGACAATTTATAGAAGTTTTATAACTTATTTAAACTATTAGAATTATGTCAATTTATAATAAAATTAATCAAATAAAAATCAAAATTTTCAAATTCTGTTATTTCAAAAAATAATATAATAACAATAAAAAACACACAATCCTATCATCGTTTTGTCCCCATCTCAAATAATAAATTAAAAGTGCGACAATATTCTAGCTCAGAAAATCTCAAGATAGTAAAAATTTGTAATGAAAAATAAATAATTTATACCTACATGTTTTTTTTGATAAATACCAGAATTTGAAAATTTTGATTTTTATTTCATTATTTTTATCATAAATTGACATAATTCTAATAGTTTAAATAAGTTATAAAAATTCTATAAATTGTCAAACTCCCAGATTATTTTCTTATTTATTTGTAAAAGTAGCACTTTTAAAAAAATCATATTTCCTAGAGAGGTGAAAATAGCAGAACGGCACTAATTGGACATAATTAACGAAGGTATAGACTATATTTCCTGAAAATTTCAGATTGTTATTTTTTCCTCAACATGGGTTTTTTGGGGTCAAAGTTAAGCTTTTTTCAAAATTATCAATGTTCACCATTTTTTTTTCGTAGAAGATTTTATTTTAGGACCATTAGAATTATGTCACATCACAAGGGTTAGTACTTTATTGTATAAAAAAATCAACCCTTAATATGCAACAGGGTTGACACAGCGTCCGATCAAATATCGTAAAAATGGGAAAAAATTGTGTAAATGTCGGATGGTCACTATCTTGTTCCTAATTGTTTTAGTTCAATTTTATTGTATTATATAAAATGCACATTTATGACCCTTTCAAATAAAAAACAACCATTTCAATACCTGTTCTAAATAAAAAGCTACAGCTCATTATATACAAGTATGAAATTGACGCAATTTTTGACTTCGGATGGGCACTGTTCAGAAGTTATACAATAAAAAAAAATAAATGGTGGCGGTTTAGCGTTTCTGGCATCATAAAGATCATCTACAATTTTTTTTATTAAAATTAAAAATTATGCGGCACACTTTAATTCAAATTTGTTGATTTCATATGGAATGACCCATAGGGGAATTAAAAACCCTAAAATCTATAATTTGGATTTAATTATCGGCAAAATCGGCTATTTGGAGTCTACATTGTATTTTTTTCGGCCTCAAAATTTTTGCAGAAAACAAAATGGCTCACTGTTTTACCGAAGTTGCATAGCCTTATTGATCATTACATGATTTGATACTTATTTTAAACATTTTGTAATAACAACTTATAGAAACGCTTAAGACAGATTTAGGCTTTGCTCAGAATCACGTTCCAGATTTTTAACAATCGTATTTTTTATTTCACGCAAACTTCATTCAATTTAATACAATAATCGCAAAAATTATTCCTGTCATGTTACTGTGTTTTTTTATGGTTAATTTAATTATCATTAGTTCTGCATGACTATTTTAATATATTTAATTTCCAAATATTAGAATTTTATATAAATACAGTCGAATCTCGATAAGTCGAAGTCGAAGGGACACCAAAATTAATTCGAGTTATCAAGACTTCGAGTTATTAAAAAAAGTTCAGTTACACACTTACGTATATGTATATATATCATTCATTTTTAGCTCCTACCATCAAAGTCACTCTTTCCTTGCTGCGTTTCCCACCGTAACACTTCATTTAAAAAAGTCAAAGTTTTATCCGGTAAGCATTTAAAAAACAAACCAGTTTCATCGGCGTTAAAAATATTGCTATGTTCATATTCTTGCAATAATGCTGTTAAGACTTTATGCCTCCAAAGTTCACAATCGTTTTCAGACACTTCTGCACTTTAACCACATTTTACTTTTTGAATGATGAGTTTTCTTTTTTTGAAATACTCCAGTCAACCCTGACTTGCTTTGAAATTATTATAATGTAACAGGCGCGCGAACTCTTCTAATTTTGTAACAGTTCAGGTTCCGAAATCGGAATATTTTTATTACGTGCATACCGAAACCATTCAATCATAGCTTTCTCGAGATTGGGAAAAGAAGACTCCTTTAGATTTTTTCTAGAAATGTGGTAATTTGTATCTTCAAAAGCCACAATTAGGTCTCTGTTTTTTAAAATGGTTGATAAAGTGTTTGCGGGAATACCAAAATCTTTAGCTATATCCATTTTTCTTTTGAGCCCACGTTTCACTTCTTTTATAAGATTAATTTTCTCTTTTTTGCTAAAACTTTTTAATTTTCGTTTACACTCCATGTTAATACGTAAATAATTTTAGAAAAAATATTAAATTTTTTTAGATTTTCTGTTATACTCTGTTACAAACTATAAAGAACGTAAAACACATTTGTTAGTCCTCGTAGTCGACGAATAACTACCAAAATAAAAACTAAAATGCAAAAATAGTTTCTTTTCTTGTAAAATAAACGGCAAAACCATCTTAAAATTCATAACTGTTCATAAGGCATTTAAACATAAATTAGTTTTTAAATCTAATTGAAGTGCCGCCGTCAAAACAGTTTGTAGTATGAAACCTTTTCATACAATAGAACTTTTAAGCAGCAATAACACCGAACCGACCCGTTCTTAATTCTCTCTCAGGTAGCGTAATTTTAAGAAAAGTTGTAAAATTTAACTTCGAGTTATCGACATATTTACTAATGGAAACTTGAATTAATGAATTGTAAAACGCTTCGAATTAACAAAAAATTTGATTTAACGAAATTCGAGTTATGAATATAAAAATATTAACGTTGAGATAGGCAAATCTTAGAAAAACAGGTTCGAATTTGAGCTATCAAATATTCGACTTATTGACGTTCAACTTATGGAAGTTCGACTGTAATTAGTTAAATAAATTCTTTTGTGTATTTTACTTTGTGTTAATTGGATTTAGTGAATGGATACAGAACAAAATAAACGCGGAATGAATTGGTCGTCAATATATTTTTGATTGAGCAAAATATGATCAACTTTCTAAGTTAAAATTCTGATAAAAATCTTTTCAGAAATAGAATTTAATAAAAATCACTTTAAAAGTAAAGAGATTTTTATATTTGTTTTAGTAAATAAACTGTACTTGTTGAAATATCTTATACCTATATAGAAAAAAACAATTTATTTTGGAAATATATGAGAATTACTTTTATGTTATATTTAAAATTGCTTGTTCTTGGTAAATGTTGCATTGCCATTTATCAGAACATAAAGTTATTATGAGCTAATCATATTTTTCTTAATTAAGGATTTATGGCGTCCAGTTGTTTTAGTCTTGAGTTGAGTCGTGACCGGATAACCGTGTTAATTGACACGAATAGTTTTCGGAGAACTAAGAACAACAGTAGAAAGTATTTTTCAAAATTAAAAATCTAATATCAACTAATTGATCTGACAATAATATTCGTAAAATGGATCTATATCCGGTTGATCCCTGTCGGTTTGACCCGCATTGATTCATGTCCATATACAGTGGTATTAAACCAGGAGCCGAACTAAATCATCAGCATAAAATAATATGAATTGCTTAAAAATATACGAGAATTAAAGAATTGAAAATCAGTTTTAATAATTTTAATCGGAATAATAAATGAAGTAAATTAACAATGTTAAGTAAGTATTTTAGTACATTTAATAATCAGAATTATCAAATTTATGTTAGTAACTATTAAAAATATGTTTATATATATTTTTATAATAACTGTTTGATTGACTGCAAATAACCGCATGATGCATAATTCAAATTTAATTTTTTGCTATACGGTGTGCCTCATATAAAATGCTACGGGTCCTATCATTAGTAAACAAGTAATGATTTATAAAAAACTAAAATTATAAAAATTTCCTCAGTTTATGTGATCTATTGATTGCTATAAATATCAATTTTGACCTTCTTTCAATTCAATCGAAAGTGATATCAAGTTTCTTACCTTAAATAAAAAAAAAATATTTTTTTTCAAAATTGGATAGGACATATTAAGAGCTTTCCAAAAATGTTTAACGAGTTACAATTTCGTTGAGATATATAAAATTTAGTACTTGTATTTTTTTAAAATTATTATTATTTTACGAGTTATAGCCTCGTGGAACCAGGCACGGCTTAAGAAATGTTGAGACCCGTTACTCTGATTGCCATGTGGACCCCCTTGGTCCCTAATTTTGTGGCTGGTAGTTCGTATATTATAATAAACAAGTAATTTACATGTTTTTTAAATAAAACAAGTAAATAAAGCATTTTTTAACAATAATTCATATATTAGTACAAATTCTATAGTACTTTATATGATTGATTTATCTATACCAAAAATTTAATAATTTGTCAAAAAAAAGTTACTTTTTAATTCCGAATATTTATATCCGAAAATATAGAAAAAGTTTATCAAAAATTATGGGTTACAACACGATACACTTCTACCGGTATGCCTACGCGCATCCCCACCTCACCACGTCTGACGTCACTGTGAAGCACAGGCTAGATTTGATACATAGAAAACCCATACATAATGTAGTTTTAATCACGTTTTAATGCAAAAAATACCATTGTATGTAAGGTTCAAAATATTTAATAATTGTTAATAAATAAGGATTGTTTAAATAATCAGTATTCCTGATTTTTAAGGTAAATTTTATTTTTATTTTTAACATGTCATTATGAAATGAAATGAAAGAAAATCTCATATTCCAACTGTAACAAATGTGTACTAAAAGTATTATTTAAATTGAAACCACGATGTTCCGTAGTACATTTACCGTTTGTTCGTAAATTCGGTTCGACGGTATTTCAGTTTTACTAATAGCGTTTTTGAGCCCCTTTTTTATTACTCGTCCCTCCGTGAGAGAATGCGCGTAAACCTTTTGGTCGTGAAGCGGTCCGTAGATACCCTTCGCGGTGCTTCTTTGAGAATACTTTTATGGTTTCGAGCCCGGATGGTGGAAGAATATCCGTCAAATTGTTTAATTGTCTTTTTAGGCATTGCGGGAGCCATAACGGTAAATTTTATTTTTATTGCATTGCAGCGAAATTGCACTTTACGTTAAAGTCTTTGTTTCCTGCACGTACTCGTTCGGACTGTCTCCCATTTTTATTGCGGGTATTCTTCTACACCAGACGGGCGGGAATTTTCCCACCGTCATCGAAAGCATAAAAGACGTGGAACGCGGCAAAATTAGTTAGTTCAAATCAGATCCCTTAGAGAAAACTTATCCCTTTGGTTTGTAAAGTGTTTTACCCTTTGGTTTTAAAATAGTCTTGTTGTTTATTCCTTTTGGTTTTCATTAATTTACTCCTTTGGTGCGTGAGGGTTGCGATCAACCCGTTTCGTTTTGTTTTGTGTTTAACTTTGAACGTTTCGTTTTGTTTTGTGTTTAATTTTGAACGTTTCGTTTTGTTTTGTGTTTAACTTTGGACATTTTATTGTCTCGTTTTTTTGTGTATAAATAAACTTGTTTTGTTTTTATTCGTTGAATATTGAATCACTTTATCCTCGAGAAGTCGAAGCTAGAGATACGCCGTAGCGTACATTTTGGTCCTTCGAGCCGGATATTTAAATTAAAGTCGTGTTAAATAAATTCGGAAAAAAAAAAAAAAAGTGAAGTGCAATTATACCGTCATCGGCAACTCCATCCAATTTCATTCCATTGAGCGGCATCATCACGTGGATCGCTCAGCAACACCGGGCAGTTAGCAGTGCAGTACCAAGTAACGTGCAAAAGGTAGGCTTGCTTTGTTAATCGCCAATTATAGTTTTTGTCAATCCTATTGTTATCCCTATTGTTTAAAATGACGAGGACCGCGTTAGTTACTTTGCGCCAGAAGCGTGGTCATATTAAAGCTTCCATTACTAAATTTCGCACATATTTGGAAAATAATAAAGATTCTTTGGATAAGCATGATATTGACGTGAGGTTGTCGTCCTTGAAAGAGTATGCATCGGGATTGCGAGATATCCATGATTCCATTCAGGAGTTAGAAGAGGATGAAGATGCTAGAGCCGCGAACGATACAGAATTCGACAGCATTGAAGACGCGTATTTTTCCGTCTGCGCCGAGGCGCAGCGTATTCTGCATAAAAAAGATGCATCGGTCGATGTAGCTTCTTGCAGTGGGCCAGTTATTAGGCCAAATTCTGCAACATCATTCCCTTCCGTTGTCGGTCCGGTAAAAGTGAAACTGCCTGAGTTAGGATTACCAAAATTTGACGGCAATATTGAAAATTGGCATTCATTCCGCGATAAATTCGTGTCGCGAATTGATAAAGATCCAAATATTGCACCCGTCGATAAATTACAATATTTGGAAGATGCACTTATGGGCAAAGCGAAGCGGGTTATTGAATCGATGGAAAGCACCGATGAGAACTACAAGGAAGCGTGGAATATTCTTTGTAGTAAATATGATAATTCAAGAAAGGCCATATTGCGGCATTGGGCCATATTGAATAACTACCCGCGCTTGTCACGGGACAGCCCGGAAGCAATAGACGAGTTGATTGATACCTTTAGTCAGCACTTGCGCGCTTTAAAAAGTTTAGGTGAACCGATTGGGTCATGGAACGCTTGTATTATTTATCTACTTAACGATAAGATAAGCGACAGTACGCGGCAACAATGGGAAACGACATTGGAATCCAACAAAATGCCGTCGTATACATCACTCCTTAGCTTTTTGGAGAAAAGGGGAGGATGTTCTGCAAACCAAGTGAAAGAGTCGCAGAAATCTTCACGTGATAATAAAAATAAAGGTCATGGGCATTATTCGCGTGGGCAAGCCTTCTTAGCAGCCGCTCACACGTCGGATAATAATGGTCAACGTAAGAAAAGGGTTAATCCGCATAATACTAATAATGCCAGTAACCATAGTGGGCAAGCGAACACGTATCCACCTTGTCCAGTATGCAACGCCAGTCATTCCATATTTAAGTGCCCAGCGTTTAGAGATATGCCAATCTGGGAGCGTCGACAAGTTGTGTCGCGTACATCCCTTTGTTATAATTGTCTATGGTCAGGTCATAGAGTTCACGAATGTAAAAAGTCCAAGTGCACAGTTTGTGGGGAGAAGCATCATACCTTCTTACATCCGATTAATAATGCACCGGTGGCCGCTCCCGTGACCGAAGACAATAGAGAAGGGTCAGCTGCGAATAATGCTGGCACTTCTCAATGACTACAGGGGGGCCCCATAAAAGCATTCGTTACGGATGGTCCATCGGGTGAGGACATTATACCTACTGCTTTGTTATATATCCGTAATCATAATAAACAACTTATTCCTTGTCGAGCAATCATCGATACCGGCGCGACAAAGCATTTTATCACTGAAGAGTTAGCGTCTTGTTTACAACTACCTAAAGTTCCTCATTACGTACCTATTGGAACTTTGAACAATCTTACGACAATTTCGAATTATGGGGTGTCTACTGTAATAGTTTCCTTTCATAATGGCTATGAGAAGAAGCTAGACTTCTTATGTGTACCTTCCATTACTTCATTGGTGCCACAACAGTATATTGACAGATCCGTAGTCAATGTACCAAGAAACCTTAAGTTAGCCGACCCGGAGTTTCATAAGCCTGCCCCCGATACAGTTAATTCTGGGAGTGGGCTTCGCTCTTTCTATTCTTTGTGTAGGTCAGATAAAGCTATCTAGTAAGGATCAGGCTGACCTTATTTTACATAAAACACAGTTGGGATGGATTATTGGGGGTAGTTGGCCGTCATCTATGGTTGCGGCGAAAGCTCATTGTCATTTATTATCTCCATTGAATGACTTGTCCAGATTTTGGGAGTTGGAGAAAGAGAAGAGTGTGTCCAATTTATCGGAAGAAGAAGTGGCATGTGAAGGACACTTTAAAAAATACATAACTCGCTCCGTGGAGGGACGATTTATTGTAGCATTACCTTTTAACGATAAAAAAGAGCATCTGGGAATGTCATATGGTATGGCATTAAAACGTTTACAAGGACTTCAGCGTAAATTGGAGAATAATCATGAGTTACAGCTAGAATATAAAAAAACCCTGCAAGAGTACATTAAGGCAGGGTACATGTTTAAAATGCAGGAAGCATCGCGGCAAGGTTTTTATTTACCGCATCAGGCTGTGATCAAGGAGACCAGTCGGACTACAAAAGTTCGGGTTGTTTTTGACGCCTCCGCTACGTCTACATCTGGTGTTTCGTTAAACGACTCTTTGCTTGCTGGTCCTACCATTCAGGACGATATTGTATCTTTATTACTTAGGTTTCGAATGCACAACCACATCATTAACGGTGACATCGAGAAAATGTACCTGCAAATAATGGTGCGCGAAGAGGATCAGCCGTATTTACGAATTTTGTGGAGTGAGGATGATGGATCTATCTCCACGTACCAGTTCAAGAGGTTAATTTTTGGATTAAAACCTGCTTCGTTCATAGCTACTCGATGTCTGAAGCAGCTTGCGATAGAAGAGAAAGAGAGATATCCACGAGCTGCAGCAATTTTAGAGAGAGATCTATACGTGGACGATCTGCTTACCGGAGCAGACTCAGTAGAGGAAGCTATACAGCTCAGAGCAGAGATAACTAGTTTACTCCAGTCAGGCGGTTTTAATTTACGGCAGTGTGCTTCCAATAATTCCGAAGTTCTCAATTCTATACCTGACCATAACTTAAATTTGCAGCTGCAACATGGGGATAATACTACATTAAAAACATTGGGGGTGCATTGGGATGCATCACGTGACCGCATAGCGTACACTGTTAATCCAACACATATAAGCAAGATAACTAAACGCCATATCTTCTCAGAAACTGCAAAAATATTTGACCCCTTGGGTTTGCTCAATCCAGTTGTAGTAATCGCCAAATTAATTATAAGAGATCTATGGAACGAGAAGATAGACTGGGATGAATCGGTACCTGCGGCAATTCATACTCGGTGGTGCACTTTAGTTAAGCAATGGCCGAATTTAAATGATATTTCTTTTGAGAGACAAGTTAGGTGTAAAGATCCCGTTAGGACAGACCTGCATGGTTTTTGTGATGCTAGCAAAGAAGCTTATGGTGCGTGTGTTTATGCCAGATCAATCGATAGGTCTGGCAAGGTTTTTGTTAATCTCTTCTGCGCTAAATCTCGTGTTGCACCAAAAAAGAATGAGCAGACCATTCCGAGACTTGAACTTTGCGCCGCATTGCTTCTTAGTAATTTATGTTCGAACATCAAATCGTCGATTCATGTCAACATTTCTAATACTTTTCTTTGGACTGATTCCATGGTTGTCATACACTGGATAAGAACGAAATCTGATTTGTTAAAGCCTTTCGTTGCTAGAAGGATTGCCGAGATTAAGTCCAAAACGGACATTTCTTGGTGGAAGCATGTCCGTACCTATAACAATCCTGCTAATATTCTATCCCGAGGTAGTTTGCCGAACGACTTCAAGGTCAACAAATTATGGCAAGTGGGGCCGTCTTGGCTAAGAGAACATGAGGATGAATGGCCTGTACAATTATCTTAACCAATTATTGATTTACCTGACATGCGGCAGCCCACATGTTTAAATACCGTTACATTAGATTTATCCGTTTTCCTTCAATGTTCTTCATACACGCATTTACAGAGAAAGGTTGCCTACCTGCGTCGGGTCATACCAGCCAATAGACGGAAATCTAAATGGTTGACCACGGAAGAACTGCATGAAGCCTCGAATATCATTTTACGTCATTTGCAAAGTTTAGCATTCAGAAAGGAATTAAAACAATTGCGAGCTAATCAACCACTTCCACCGAAGAGTAAACTATTGAGTTTGAATCCGTTTTTAGGCGAGGATGGGCTTATACGGTTGAAAGGAAGACTGGGTCATACGAGTCTCTCGTTTGACAAAAGGCATCCCGTTGTATTGCCTGCGTCGCATCTTATTACCACTTTAATTATACGTAAGGAACATTTACAAAACTTGCATGCCGGTACACAGACGACTTTGTATGCGGTAAGGCAAAAATTTTGGCTGTTAGATGGTAGAAATCAAGTTCGACATGTCGTGCGCAAATGCGTAACCTGTGCACGAGCCAAACCATCACCTACGGAAGATACAATGGGTCATCTACCTGCGGTGAGAGCCACGCCATTGAGACCGTTTTCTTATACGGGTGTTGATTTTTGCGGACCTTTTTACGTCAAGGAGACTTGCAAACAAAGTCGAAAAAAGATGAAAATTTCATTTGTTTGTCAACAAAGGCAGTTCACCTGGAAGTTGTGGACGACTTGAGCTCCGAAGCCTTTATCGCGGCACTTCGACGATTTACGGCAAGACGCGGAAAATGTGAATCTATTTATTCAGACAACGGTACCAATTTTGTCGGAGCCAATAGGGAACTCAAGGAATTTTATAATTATTTCAACTCCAAGGAAAATCAAGAAAAGGTTAATCGTTTTGCAACGGATCAAGGAATCAGTTGGCACTTTAACCCTCCGGCTTCCCCATTTTGGCGGAATATGGGAAGCAGCGGTAAAGTCTTTCAAACACCATTTGCGTCGTGTTATGAAAGCATTAGTTCTTGCATACAATGAATTTTATACACTAGTAATTGAAATTGAAGCAAATCTGAACTCACGTCCTCTTACTTTTTTGTCGGTCGATCCTAATGATCTTCTTCCCTTGACTCCCGCTCATTTTTTAATTGGCGATACTTCGACAAGCTTGCCAGCGCATGACTTTACAGGTACTCCAACGAATCGTTTGTCTGTTTGGCAACACATTCAGAGAGTCAAACGGGATTTCTGGTCCAGATGGAGCAAGGAATATATACATCAACTCAACATTCGCCACAAATGGGTTAGCGGAAACCATGCGATATTGATCGGATCCATAGTCATCGTCAAGGAGGACAATCTTCCCCCCATGCAGTGGCGGGTAGGACGAGTGTTGGAGATATTTCCCGGAAAGGACGGAGTAGTTCGTGTAGTGCGTTTAAAACGGCAACTGGTGAGATAACGCGTAATGCGAAAAATTAGTTTTGTTGCCTGTTGACATTGATGATGGTGGCGGCAGTGCCATTGAGGGTACCGAGGATCAACTTCTCAAGTAGACCATATTAAAGACTTTGGTCATTTTTATTTTATTATAGGTTAATCTACTTAGAAACAGTTAATTTGTATATTTTGTTTCTTGGATGTTTTATTGTTTTTGGAGTGCAATGTAGAAAGTATCTTGTGTTCGTTGATCGTGACCTCTCAACCCGGGGAGTATGTTCCGTAGTACATTTACCGTTTGTTTTTAAGTTCAGTTCGCCGGTATTCCATTTTCACTAATAGCGTTTTTGAGCCCTTTTTTTATTACTCGTCCCTCCGTGAGAGAATGCGCGCAAACCCTTTGGTCGTGAAGCGGTCCGTAGATACCCTTCGCGGTGCTTCTTTGAAAATACTTTTATGGTTTCGAGCCCGGATGGTGGAAGAATATCCGTCAAATTGTTTAATTGTCTTTTAGGCATTGCGGGAGCCATAACGGTAAATTTTATTTTTATTGCATTGCAGGGAAATTGCACTTTACGTTAAAGTCTTTGTTTCCTGCACGTACTCGTTCGGACTGTCTCCCATTTTTACTGCGGGTATTCTTCTACACCAGACGGGCGGGAATTTTCCCACCGTCATCGAAAGCATAAAAGACGTGGAACGCGGCAAAATTAGTTAGTTCAAATCAGATCCCTTAGAGAGAAACTTATCCCTTTGGTTTGTAAAGTGTTTTACCCTTTGGTTTTAAAATAGTCTTGTTGTTTATTCCTTTTGGTTTTCATTAATTTACTCCTTTGGTGCGTGAGGGTTGCGATCAACCCGTTTCGTTTTGTTTTGTGTTTAACTTTGAACGTTTCGTTTTGTTTTGTGTTTAATTTTGAACGTTTCGTTTTGTTTTGTGTTTAACTTTGGACATTTTATTGTCTCGTTTTTTTGTGTATAAATAAACTTGTTTTGTTTTTATTCGTTGAATATTGAATCACTTTATCCTCGAGAAGTCGAAGCTAGAGATACGCCGTAGCGTACACACGATTTCTGCACTACACCATGCTACGAATGAACTACATACATGCTTCATATGCTTCACCTGCGCGAACTCGACGCGATTGTGCTTCGGGAGTAGCATACCGGTATAAGTGTATCGTGGGTTACAATATTAAAAATTTGTTAAACACTTTCAATGGATGACGTAAAAAAGTATGTCTGACATATGTAAGGGAGACCGGCAATTGTTGTAACAGGCACAAGTAGTAACAGCCTTTTATTGTTAGGAATTTGAACAAATTGACATTCAATTGTTTACTTAAGATTCATATTTCATCGAATTACTTAAACACAGATATTGTTCTGGCACAAAATGTTTTGATGTTTGTTTACACATGCACTTTTTATATAAGGTAATATAGAAAAAAAAGTAGAATTTGATTTTTCCTATCTCTAAGTCGCATAGTAACGCCAAAGTTTTGTAGTAAACTGGGCAATATATATAATGTTAAAATACGACCTTTAATTTGATTCAAAAAGCTTGATTTTTTGTTAATTTAAAAGTATTGGAATTTTAAACCTAAAGTAAAGGCAAGTAGTAACATAATCTCGGGATAAGTTGTACACGCACAAACATGGTCCTGAAATTTCAACTTAAATCTCTCATGCGTGTTTTGTTATTTAGGATTGCGAAACTATAAAACACAATCCTAAAGGTCCTTAAAAAGTAAAGCGGTGTACGAATTGGCGCTAAACAAAATTTTAGAAAACAGAATAAGTATCAGAAAAGTAAGTCAAACATTTAATTTATACAAATATAACTGTTTAGATGTATAAGAAAAGAAAACGGTAAATCTACTGGATAGAAAAAACCATGATTAATTTTCAAATTTGAAGATAGTATCATAATTAGTGAAACATGCAAATATATAATTTTATTTGCTTCGTAAATGTATAATAGTAAAAGCTGAATCCTTTTATGAAGCTTCAGTGTTTTTCTTGTTACTACCACGTTACCACGTTACTACTCCGTCTGTTACAACTGGACCCAAATAGGGGCAAGTTATAACAAATTACTTTTCTTGAAAAAATGCTTACCGAGCAATAAATATGAGCATTTTAATTTATTTTCTTTTCAAATGTAATAAAAGAATAGCTACTTTATTGAAAAATTTTATCACAAGCGAAGGGCAGCCTACAAAATTCCAGTTACAATTAATTTCTTGAAGATTCTTACGACTTGTCTTATACTCCTTTATAAGTGGTTATATGCAGCCAAATCAGACCAAGATTTTATAGAAGTATATACTTATATATATATACAGTATGTATAATGAATAAGTATGGAAATTTAACCAGGTAATACCAGACCTCAATCTAAACAATAAAAGTTTATATGCAATATATACTAAATTCAGAAAATTTTGAGAATAATGCCTTTTAATTTTTCAGTAAATGGCAACATATCATCGTGTTCATGTTCTATTAAAAAAGAAATAGTAATGGGATAGTATTATACCTACTCAATATTGTTAATTAATTCAATTAAATGTTGTTTCAGGAAAAAATACTTAAACTGATTTAGAATTCTATATTTGTTATATGTTTTTAAACAATATATAATGTCTTTACCTTGATAGTTGATGAAGACAACATTTTGAGCTTCTTTATTACTGTATATACTCCAACCAGAGTGCAAATAGTTCACTTTCCAGTCCTTTATTTGAGATGGAGCACGCTCCGGAACTTTCTAACCTAAAGATATTAATATAATTTTTGAATTATAATAGGAGCATATCATATTTATGAAGATTATAATTAAAAATTAGCAACCGAAGTATTGAGATAAAAAACTATTTTTTTTAAATAACAATTTTTAAATAATTATGTTTTATGTTACGGTCCTGTACCATTATAGTTACGCCACTGTAATGTAGTGTGGTGTGTTATTTTATAGATATAAAGATAGAAATATATCAAGTTTTAAAACTGTAATTTGCATATCGCATTATATCATTTATTTGATAAATGTGTTAAAATCACGGTTTAATTCAATAGATGTTTTTATAAATAATTACGTTTTTGTAGTAAAAATGTATTTTATAGTGATTAAAAAAACTATAAAATATAATAAACAAAAATTAGGTTAAAGAAATTAATTTTTGATTACAATTAGATATTAGTGTTAATTGTATTTAATCCACATAATTCTATAACAATAACCTTTGTAGTCGTAACTGCAGTTTGATGCGAAATTTTCAAATATTGCCGTCTTTGGTATTATTTGAATAGATATCGATTTAACGTTCTATTCGACTTATTATAAAACGATGATGTTTCTTTAGCTGCTTTCGAGAAAAGGAATTAATTTTAGTGTAAAAAAATTGTAGAGGCATTTCAAGTATTTTTTATAGGTATTCTTTTATTTTAGATTGCTCGCGAATGTAGATACCGCTATGCTTTTATTATATAAGAATCGCTCCTTTTTGAACATCATCTATACAACTTCGCATCGAATTTTGCAATCGAAATTCCTCAACAGCCAAAAGCATTTTACCTAAAATCTTTAAAACGTGTGTATTGTATAGCGAACCCCCTATAATTATCGATCTGTTTAGTTTTATTAATACAACTATCACTGACGTGCAACAGAGAAAGGAAATAACTGTGAAACAAAGATGCTATCGTTATTTCTTTTTAAAATAGTTAATATTATTTACAGTAAAACCTCAATTATCCGGACCTCAGTTATACGGATTGGCGATTATCCGGATTGTCAACTGCGTTCGGACTCGTGAAAATTAAACCTCGATATTTCTTACTAAATATTTTATTATTTTATTTTGCATTTCGCACTAAACAGTGTTTTTGCTTTGTTGATTTTAAGACTGTTTTATTTAGTGATTAATTTTGTTGCGTTTTTTGTAAACATATAACTAACAATTTGATCAAGTTTTTTCCTGTTAAAACGGGACGCTTTGTAATCGTGCTTAAAACCGTGTTTGCACATTCGAGCTCAAAGTGGCACATTCCGATCTCGGGAAAATGAAGCGCTCCGCTCCGCGTCGCGCTTCATTTGCTTCCCTCGCTCGGAAATGTGCCACTTTTCGCTCGAATGTGCACATCCTCGTATTCATCGGATTTGTCTGTTTTCTCTTTTTATTAGAATTATTCCAATAAATTAAAAAAGGAAATTAACTCCTAAATAGAGTTTTGTAATTTTTAGTTAAAATTATTTAGAAAGTAAAGTAATTGTTGTGAATTATGCTTAAAACCGAGTGTGCACATTCGAGCTCAAAGTGGCACATTCCGATCTCGGGAAAATGAAGCGCGCCGCTCCGCGTCGCGCTTCATTTGCCTCCCTCACTCGGAAATGTGCCCCTTTTCGCTCGAATGCGCACATCCTCGTATTTATTGGATTTGCCTCTATTAATCTTCAATTCATAAAATTAAAAGTCGAATAAATTTAGATTAATTTTTTGTTTGAAAAAGGTTGTAGATTTTATTCCTTTTGATAAGTTATCATGTTGCTCTTCTGCACGCCTAATTGCAGCGAGCCTGATAAAAATATTTTCAAGTGTACTTTCGGGTGTTTACGAATTTGTATTTTGATCAAGTAAAATTGTATATGTAATGTAAAGTAAAAACTTTCAGTTCAATATTTCAGTGAATACATTTAGAAAATTCTAACAATAAATAAAACTCTTCTGCGGTTTGTTGTATTTAATTATACCATTCAAAAATTTTCTAGCCAAGCATAGAATTATTTAACGTTTGACAATAATGAAATATTAAGGTTTGCATTGGGATGTCTATACCAATCTTCTTCTTTTCAAATCAAATAATTTAATAAAGCTGACTAAAATATTTTTTTGTATTTTAAAATTATTTAGAAAGTAAAGTAATTGTTGTGAATTATGCTTAAAACCGAGTGTGCACATTCGAGCTCAAAGTGGCACATTCCGATCTCGGGAAAATGAAGCGCGCCGCTCCGCGTCGCGCTTCATTTGCCTCCCTCACTCGGAAATGTGCCCCTTTTCGCTCGAATGCGCACATCCTCGTATTTATTGGATTTGCCTCTATTAATCTTCAATTCATAAAATTAAAAGTCGAATAAATTTAGATTAATTTTTTGTTTGAAAAAGGTTGTAGATTTTATTCCTTTTGATAAGTTATCATGTTGCTCTTCTGCACGCCTAATTGCAGCGAGCCTGATAAAAATATTTTCAAGTGTACTTTCGGGTGTTTACGAATTTGTATTTTTGATCAAGTAAAATTGTATATGTAATGTAAAGTAAAAACTTTCAGTTCAATATTTCAGTGAATACATTTAGAAAATTCTAACAATAAATAAAACTCTTCTGCGGTTTGTTGTATTTAATTATACCATTCAAAAATTTTCTAGCCAAGCATAGAATTATTTAACGTTTGACAATAATGAAATATTAAGGTTTTCATTGGGGATGTCTATACCAATCTTCTTCTTTTCAAATCAAATAATTTAATAAAGCTGACTAAAATATTTTTTTTGATTTGAAACATTGGCTATTAACATAGAAAAATTCCAAGAATGCAAGCTATGTGCACGTTCGAGCAAAAAGTGGCACATTTCCGAGCGAGGGAGGCAAATAAAGCGTGACGAGGAGCGGCGCGCTTAATTTTCTCGAAATCGGAATGTGGCACTTTGAGCTCGATTGTGCACGATCGGTTCTAAGCACAATTTACCATGATCAACTTTAAAAGCAATAGAATATGTTCTTAAATACCTATTTAAGCAAATTTGATCATACCCTCTCACTTGCACTTATGGGAGTTTTGTATCTTTGCGCTCCCTCCTACTAATTGCAATAGTACAAAAAAGAACTTTCACAAATGTTCTATTTTTAAATTAAATTCAATAAATACGAGGATGTGCGCATTCGAGTGAAAAGTGGCACATTTCCGAGCGAGGGAAGAAAATGAAGCGCTACGCGGAGCGGCGCGTTTCATTTTCCCGAGATCGGAATGTGCCACTCTGAGCTCGAATGTGCACACTCCGCTTTTCGTTATGATTTACAATGATCAATTTACTTTAAAAAAAATTCAAGTAATTCTAAAACCGTAGTTGTGCTCTCAAAATGTCATCTTTGGATTTCGCTTATTTTTCATAATTTTTTACTTTTTTCATTACGAAATTGCCGTGAAATTAATTTGTATTTAAATAAGTAGGCAAGAATAAAATTCTTGTTAGGATTTCTTAATATTCGGTATCGTAGGTAATTGACAATTTTTTGAAAAATTGAATAAAATGAATTGCTTGGGAACAACAGGACAAATGATCTGAAAACGGAACAGTCCCATTCAAAACAGGAATTATGGTCACATTATATATAGTTAAAATTTCTTTTTTTCTATACATTCAATTAACCGAATTTTCGATTATCCGAATGAGCTGTAATAATAATTAGTCCGGATAACCGAGTTTCCACTGTATATTGAATGCGCAATGAAAATCTTTAAATCTAGCAATGTTGTATTATCACTCAATCTATACCGACACATTTTAGAAATATAATTAACTGCAATCATACGTAAAGCTTTTTTGAGTATTTAAGCGACGAGTGCTTGTTTGAAGCTCCTACACGCCCGTGAAAAATACAAAGAAAGGATATAGCACACTGCTGTTGCTTAATCTAACAAAAAAGATATCCAAGTTAGAGCATTGCGACAAAATTAGTTTATATCTGTTTAGCGATTTAAGAAATATTCGTCTTGTAAACTTGCAGAGGGTAAAAAGTTTCTGTAGTTAACTGTTAGCGGTTATGTCGCATTTATAACGAGAAAAAGCATAAAACTTTATGAAATTGATACATAAAATAAAACAATAAATCTCTTAGAAAGGGTGTCATTCGGTTAGAACGGCGTAGAGTGGAATTCGTGATAAGGATTGAAAATAACTAACACTGTCGACACACGCTAAAAGAAGATGGGCACTGCGGAGATGGTGGTGGAAGCGGGAATGGCAGCGGCGGTTCAGTATACTGTAGTAAATCAAAATGCTGGCCCGAATTGAACGCCAACATATTCTATTTTACAATAGCCGTCCGCTTTAGACTTGGTCATTCATTAAGATACAGAAACAGCAGGTGCTTCATTGATAAACCAATTAAAACAAGATACATTTTTCAAGGAGTTGACGCACCATTTTTCTTTTAGCGCTTGTCAATTATTGTATCTAACATAATACATTTTTGGTCATATGTCAAGATAGCTCCCTGATTTTAAACTCG
Source organism: Sinopyrophorus schimmeli (assembly GCA_036325965.1). Lineage (NCBI taxonomy): Eukaryota > Metazoa > Arthropoda > Insecta > Coleoptera > Elateridae > Sinopyrophorus > Sinopyrophorus schimmeli. The sequence continues at coordinate 1,358,003 of JARFIZ010000310.1, forward strand.
AACGCATTTAATTTCCTTCTTAAATAGTTTTACAGTATTTCCAGCATTGTAGTTACAGGAACGGTCCTGCATAGTGATTGATGAATTCTGAAGGTTACTCAGCTCGTCAGCTTCTGCTTTGCTAGACTTTTTCCGATCTCGAAACGTACACAACTACAAAGCATTTACCTATGCATATTAACTTGTTCGCACTTTAGAAGTTAATATTTGTAAAGAAGATTTAGTTTGCAGGATCGGGAGTACAAAGAAAGCGAGCTAGCGCATCAATCAAATCCTATCGTCGATTATACAGATGGGCCCGACGTGGTGGCCCTTCGAAGGACGTCGATGCCAGTTATCAAATAAATCATCTGCCAGTTCAGAGATTATACCTATTTTGTGTACCTAAATAGTCCCCATCGTCTCAAATTTGCTTTTTGATCCGCTCCGTTTTATTGAGGTGCTTTGATCGCCGCTTTAATCCCGTAACCCTATTTTATAATTTTCGCATAATCCGATTTGCTTACGCTTGTTTTAAATATTGGGAGGCGTCAACCCGCCGAATTTCCGGTACGGGCCGTCTCGTTACTTGGAGTAATTATCGAGATAACGAACGTTATTTTCCCTCTGTACCTAGCAACGCGAGAGAGTTTAGTTCTTCGTCTCTTGTTCAAAATGCAGTGACACCGCCAGGGGCCTAACCGCAACGAGAAATCGACTTAGTCTGCGTAAGTGCTTCGGGCATCCGTCGCTTTGTCTCAATTCTCTGTCTAATATTTAACTTTATACCACAACCCCCGATTCGACCACATTCTATGAAGCTCGCTCATTTTTAAGCGTTTAGCGAGGGGGAGTCGTGGGAGTGCATTTTTCTTTTCGCTCGACTGTTTTTTTTTTCTCGCTTTTGGTTAGGAATTGTTGTCGGTGTGAATCTCAGAAAGTGGTTAGAATATGCGGGCACTACTTGCAATCAGAGTACGTATTCTGCGACAGGCGAATGACTACCACCACGAGAAGCAACAGGAGTTGCGGGTCAAGAGGGGTTTTTGCGAAAGCGCGCGCTCCCTTTGGAAGCACGCGGCTGAGCGGCGGCGTCCTGCGGCCGCATTTGATCGGTGACTGTGTAGTTTATCACGTGTGATAACGCGACTTCGTGCGCGTTTTCTTACGACACTCACGAACTTACTCTTAACAGGTAGGCATTCCATCTTACATTACTTTTAAAATAGCTTTCAATCGCTCACGGCGTGTACATTAAATTATTTGGCACACGCACACTTCATCTTTCTACAACACTATCTTCGCTTTTTTGATTTCGCGTTAATGAACTTCGAGGAGCGCTTTGGAGACAATTTATTTATTTATTTACAACGTTCCTACTAGCGGTCCTTTCTCAAATGGTAGATACGATCTTAATAAAGTCTCTATAAAAATCAAGTTTGGGGGTGTGCGTAGAGTGAAGAAATAGCACTTATTTTTAATAACAATAATAAAGGCGGGTAGCGCGATACGTACAAAATTTGCAGCTTAAAAGTACACGTTTAATTGAAGTGTATAAATTTGTATCGCAGTTCGGGTTACTCTTTAAAATAATGTCTTTTTAATGCCCTAACTTTTAACCGGAGCCGCTATTTTTAAATGAAAAGTAAAACACTTTTAAAGTAGTATTAACAACAGTAAATCAATTTTAGTTTTTAATTTAAACTCTAAGCTCTAGAAACGATAACAATAACAATAATAATAATCCATGAAAACTAGAGCGAAACTTTGAATTTAAGTAATAGTTAAAGTAACAAAAGTTTATTTCGGAAAAAAGGGAACAATATGCAGAAACATAAACGCGGATTTTCTACGATCGCAGAGAAAAGGTGGCGGCGACGTTTTGCAGGCGTAAAATTTTTTAGTCAAGAGTAGGTTGTAGTTTTTGGTGTATTTTGAACTAGAAAAATGCACCTACGCTTCGATCGGACACGTAACATTTGTCAGATTAAGCCTTTCCAACATTCTTGATTCAACGAACTGTAAATTCCACATGCACATTCCATCATCACGGAGTCTTCAACTCGCAATTAATGCGGGTTTTTAATTGTTTGCGAGTCTGAATACAAATGGCCCTCGACAAAGTACCGCGAGGAAGCTGCTTATATAACACAGGAACTAGTAGAAAATAGTTGGTTGACTCGGATATTTATTTAAAATTGGCTTATTTGTAAATTTCCTTTTGTACGTATATTATGGCGTCGGGGGCCGGGTGTATAAAGAGTAACAACGGCGGCAGCAATTGCAGCGAACATCTGTTTGTTTTGAGTAGTTTCGAATGTAATTATTCAGCAGCAATTTTAGACTTGGAAGCTGTTTTTGTGCGGCGGTAATGAAGGCGACTTTCTTCGAGTGTCGTACTGAAGTGCGGGGTAGTCGAGCGCGATAGGGCACAACTGGCTGCCAAAGCGTACTTTTATTAGGCCATTAATAAATTATAGCAACAGGCGGGGCAGACCAGGAGGCCTATTGCTCATACATAAACTCAAGTAGCATCTTGGCTTGACGTAGTAATGAGATTCAGCCAGATATGGCAATCGGATTTGGTTAAATAGAGGTGATCAATCACCGTGGCATGTCACTGCATTGACTGGCGGGTGGTGTGCGGCACCTGAGACTCGCAGCCGCCACTTTAGCCGCATGAATATGCATACGCCTAGTGTACACGCGTGCCTGTGATGTATCACCTACAAGCGCATGTCACTTCCTGCCCGCTATCATCAATTACTGGCTTTGATGAGCGTGTGACTACCTACTTCAGTAGTGTGTAACGAGAACTGACCAGAAACACCAACCGCCCCCGTCTTTCGTACCAAACTTGTACAAAGGCTCCGAGAACGACGTCCAAGATTGCCTGGCAGCGAACGCGTAATAACCCTTTACTTGCTGGAAAATACCTTTTCGACGCCGACGATACGCTACGATACGCATTACCAGACACTCGCTTTGCTAATTGATGGACGCAATGCCCATAGTTTCTCTTCGATCATCAATCAAGTGCATTGCATATGACGGCCTTTGATAAGATGGCAGCGGAATCAAAAAAGTTCCGGGTAGCTGTGGGAAATACTCCACATTGTCTGTACATTACTTCTCGTACACTCTACTTTTATTCGATCCCTATCGAAATACGTACGGCTCGAAACATTAGCTCCGCTTTGTGTACAAAAATGATTATCGAGTCTCGCAGTAATCGAAACTTTTACATTACTACGCCATTATTAACTACATAAAGTCTTCTAAACGGACTCGATCAAAGAGACCACAAGTCCTTTCTTTGGGTAACACTTTAAGTACTCTATGTCTCCAGTGTAATTTACAATGATGAAGCCGGTCCTTTTGCGATGCTATTTCCTAAATTGATTTAAAGCGATCGCGAGGGAGTAACGCGCACTAGAGAAAAAAGCGACAGTCAGCAAACGAGTAAATGATGTGGTCACTAATAGGCAGTCGATATATTGGCGGTATTTTATCGTCACAGGCTTTGCCGCTAAACCCAAATTTGAAAGTAAATAACAGTAATGCTGAATATTAGTCTACAGAAAAAAGCGGGACAGGCAGGAAGCAATTGTGAGGATCATTAATTTAAAAGCTACATATTGGGGTGTTTTTGTGGTGTAATGCTGACTGTTGTCTGGAGATGGCACTGTGATAGAACACGCCGCAGCGAGAATTGATGAGAGGGTGAGTCCGTTGGCCGGTAAGCGAAGACCACCCCATCCGCCGATATACTCCGGCAGCATGAACTCTTTCTGCTCCTTATATCATAATTTATCTCTAATGCATTATTTCTAATATCGAACACATATATCTTGCGCATTCGATAAAATTATAGAAAAAAATAATTATACGCTTTGTTTCTGCCTCCTTTCCTTTCATTCGACGCGGCGCGGTGCAAAATTCGAAACAACGAACGTCCCACTTGCTACGTACTGTACTAAGCGTTTGGTTACTTGTAACGCGATTTTACAGTAAACTTGAAGTTCATGTTAAGCTCTAAAGTTCGAGTTGGGTAAATAGGTATTTGAAAATGAATATATATTTCTCGAAAAGGTGCATTCCAGTACGTAGTTGTGTGTGGCAATGCAGCGTGATTAAGAGACGGAAATTGTTTTGTGTAACCGGTTTATCTGTGTCAGCGAAGAGAGTTGCGAACTTCGTTCTGCGCCAACTCCTTCAGATATTGCCTGTATCAGCCTGGAATCTGAAACAGCATAACAATGTTATCAGCGATTTTAAATAAATGTAGGTGGGAGACTTCGAAATATCATTGAAAATGCCCGCAGGTTACTTACTCTATTACTATGCAACTTCAGAAATGACTTGATCGCTCGTTATTTACGAACAACTACCTATATTGGAATGCGGAAGGATATAGCTTCAGATGATATAATGAAACTTCATTCTTTAATTTTTGCATGGTCTAAGGGGGTGCTCATTAGTGAATCGCCTTAGACCAAGTCGCGAAATAATTATACCTTCAGTCGGATGAACCCTCTTAAATGAATATAAATTGGACGCCCCCGACTGTACTTTGTGTATTGTATATGAATGTAATAAATATAATGTACATTCTGTGTAATGCTGGCGCGAGATGCCTCCAAGACACATGCGCTCGCACGGCAGCTTAATTGATTGGAGGCCAACGCGAAATACTTTATGAATGGAAACTGTAGACCGCAGACCCAATAAAGGCACTCCAATATGTCTTAGTCAGCACGGTACCTGGGGCTCTCTGATTGCGAGGGGGTGAAGTCCGGCACTGTAGGAGTTGTAATGGGAGAGCCTGTTAGAGGCACCTCAAAGCTTTCCCATAAACACTAATTTGAAATGGGGCGTCAGAAAGGGTCGAGACGTCAATGTGGTTATTCTCACGCAAACATTAGCTACTAAGAACTCCACTTCTGAATTTATAACTTGCCTCCGCATTTGGGGCAACCGTTAGGGACACTAAAAATTCGATATACCATTTTTTTTATCTCGTATATACGTTTGTTTGCGTAGGAGCCAGATGTTTTTTTTGTTTAAATTTGATCTTAGACAGGCGCTTATAAAAGTCGGATTTATAAAACAATCGTATTTCTAATTTGTTTGGTACATCTACACGGTTACAGTTTGGAACGCGTTCATTTTAATAATAAACCTCACACATTCGTATTCATATTGCGTAAATTATTTTGAATATAGTCAACAAAGTTTGTAATGTTCACGTATAATATAGCTGACAGAATAAGGCACTCCAGCACAGCGAGACGCTAAATTGAGCCCGCCCCGGCACCTGCGACACCCGTTTACTACTGAACAATTGAGAGCTATTGCTTTATTATTATTATAGTTAACCTGCGCCCTGTTGGATTACTTTACCACACCATCCTTCTGGAACACAACTTTTGAATAGTTTATTTTGATATCTGTTACCCTACTAACAAAGAATTGCTTTTTGTAGGTGCCAAAATGGTGGAAATGGGTACAGCGTTGGACAGAGTCGAGGGTACGAGTTTTAAATAGATCCTGCGTTTCTCGACATTTAAAAATGAAGGCCGTCACAGGACCACTTCTTTTGTGCTCTCTTTTAAATGTTGTTTCCGCTACAGGTGAGTTATGCACCGATGACATTATTTTTACTATCGTTTTTATTCAGTTGCAATTTTGGGTTAAGCAAAATTCTAAACAAATCAATCGCAAAACATTCACCGAAAATTAAAATTTGCCATACAAGTCATAAAACACTGTCACATTCTTATCAGGAAATAGTACAAGGGTTTTTACAGACATCCCTAACATTACAAATCCCCAAGGAAATGAGAACCCCAATTTGAAAACCGCTGGTCCTTAAGATATGTACAATAACACATGTCCATATGTATTTCGTAAAGTACGAGCTTCTTTTTTCGGCGCACGTATATCTTTTACTATATTACCATTCTAACATAAGCTCACTTCCCGTGTATTTTATACAGAAACATAGTCTGCACTGGCTTTATGGTTCTATGACAAAAACGCACAAGATAAAAGCGCACACGTTAAAACTGCCCACAGACAAAAACGCGCAGTAATAAATAGTAATAATGACAATAACACACGGTAATAAATATGCACATTTACAGATGCTTCGAATCTATTATAGTCTTGTAAAATAGTTATACAAAAAGATTTATACGAAATTCATTTCATTTTTAACCAGAGTTTATACATATAAAAATTCTATTATTCCATGCGACTGAAAACACTACTGCTGCTTAAGATCTTGATATATAATTAAATATACAGTCGAACCTCTACAAGTCGAACATCGATAAGCCGAATTTTTGATAATTCGAATCTGTTTCTCTAGGACTTGTTATTTCAACGTTAATATTTTTATATCGATAATTCGAATTTTTGATAACTCGAATTATTTTTAGTTTCCCTTCAACTTCGACTTTGACTGTATAACATTCGAAAGAAGAAAACAAAAACTTAGCAACTATTGTCTGATAAATATTAAATTGTGTCGAAACTTTTTACTACTTTTGAAGATATGTATTTATTATAAAAACTTAATTAAAAAAACCCGTGCATGTACTTATGTACGCCCGTTAGAAGTTTTACTTCTTCGTCTTTACTAAATTAAATATAACCACGTGTTATGGTGCGTAACTTGTGTTTGTGTGTAGGTACACCATCCGTAACGAACGAATAGCATGCGTGTAACAGACGACACGTATAAATATTTTTCTAGAACGTTATACGATTTTTTAATTGTATTCCCATTTTACAACAAAAAACGAAAAAAAATTGTCCGTTTGGCCATTCTGGCCTTTCATTTTATACTTTCTCTCTAACGGTATATCTTTTTTCGTAACAAAACTTCAGATTTACCCTCGCATAAGAAGTTTCACTTCAAAACTGTAGATTTACATGTTAATTGAACGGGAAAATTTTAAAATCAACTAGCGACCTTTTAAAATTAAGATTAAGGACTGAAATTTGTCGAGAACCTTTTTTTCGATATTTAGAGTAATATTTTGACAATGGAGCGTAAATAGAAGAAGCCGTTTAGAAACGAAGCATCCTAATACATATAATTATTTATCAAAAAATAATTGTTTTTGTAAATATACTTGCAAATTGATATTTTAGAAATATTTGTTCTTTAATTTTAAAAATATGTGCTTTATTTTTTAGATAAGTTTAATTCATTATCATTGGTTTGACGATTTATAATTGTGCGTATTTATGATAGTGCACTTTTATCGGTATGAGCAATTATCAATGTGCACTTTTATTTGTGTGTGGTTTTATCGTGTACGTATTAATGACGATGTTTTGTACGCTGTTATTTTATGCGTCTTTGACTGGTCATCGACTTCATTTTTATTCGGAATAGTAAAAAAACAAATATTAAAAAATAATTACGCACGTCCATAAACATTTATAAGCCGCAAATGGGAAGCAACCCTAAGGGAGGGGACATTGTCATATTTTATAAGCGTATTGATGAAAAATGAAGTATCGATGAAAATAAATATGTAACAATAAGAATTTTCTACAATATCTCAACAGAGAAAAGTTATAAAAATGAGAAAACCATTCAAGAAGCCAATTAAAGTAGATATTGTAGAAACGTTTGCATTGATGCAAATTTTAACTAATAAACTATTTTGACGTAATGTTCTGTTATTTATGAGTTTACTTGGAACTTTTATCGCATTGATAATGTAAAATATCTTGTATAATACTTGAGCGTAAAAATTGAAAAATTAGCTTCTATTAAGTGGGTTATAGGCCTTTTTCATATCTGTTCTCGCGAAAATGGTGTTATCACCGCATACTTAAAATTAGTTAATTGCTAACCACCGATTTTTAACAGCCCTCTTAATAGAGGAAGACCTCACCTATAATGTATTCAATATTGCACTAAAAATGGCACTATTTTTATCGCATTATAACGGAGCGCGTTATACAGGTGTCCACTTTACACACAGACACATATTTATGGTAATATTAAGCATATCACCATAAGGGTCATTATGCGCTTTAGGTCAACTTTTCTTAAAAAACCTGGTCAGTACTTTCTATTAAAGTTATAGGGGAAGGTGGCCTAAAGCGGGTAGTTCGCCCAAAACGGGTAACGGCCCGTATGTGGATATGTTATATATTAGCTGGAATTTATATGTATATTTACACTGCCAGTACCCTGCCTAATTGATGTCATACTACTTTTGACATCTAAGTTGCTTAATAACGTTACAAAATTAAAAAACAAAAAATTTAATAATTTTGTAAAATGTTTGAAATTAAATTAACTTCAATTGCTACAAAGCCCATAACAGTAGCCCCTTTTTTATAGTGGGGTGTTCTTTTACAATAAACTAGTTTTATTATTTGCCTAAGTATTTTAATATCCGACAATTATTTTTTACGTTAATGTATCAAAACAAAGAAATGTGTGTTTGTACCAGAAGTAGTAATTTTATTATAATTGATAGGAACTAGTTGATAAGAATAAATTGGTATTAAAAATACGTGATTTAAAGCGTTGAAGCAATTAAGATTTAAAAACAATGGTAAACTGAAGTGATATTAAGATTGGAACAAATTACAAGTCTGAATTAGCAGTTTATAACATTAAAATGCTTAATAACCTAATACCAATGTTACTGTCAAGAACATATTAAGTGTAGATAATTATTTTCAAATGTATTGATTAAGTCGATTGGTTTATGGGAGCCTACCCTGTCGGGCAAAACGTGTAATTTCTGAAATTTTATATTTTTGAGTTTTTTTCTTCATTTAAAGCAGAAAAAATGTAATTATTCTTTTTTATAAAATGAAAGTTTAATAATTGTATTGCGTAAATGTAAGAAACACTTTTTTTTTGAAGAAGTGGTTCATATTGATAGATGAACCTTAACCTACCCGCTTTAGGCCACCTTCCCTATATACCGAGTGTTCCATGAATAAGTATTGAAATTTAGTCTACTTATATATGACCTTAAACTGAAACCTTATGTGTCATACTTTTGAGTAATGGTATTGTAAACTTTAATTTAAAAATGTGTAGAATATTTTAAAAATTTGTATTTAAGGCTATTATATCGATGCCATGAAAGTCATATATAACCAATTAAAAAAAATTAATATAACCATAGAAATTGCATTTAAATATGCAAATTCGCAATGAAGCACGTAATAAATAATCTCACTCTTTTTTAAAAGCATATTTTGACGACACTGTATTGCCATTTACTGGAAAATTAAAATAAATCTACTTGAAATTCTTTAGATTTAGGACATATGGTATGTAAACTTTTATTGTTTAGATTGGTGTCAGGTATCACTCGGTTAAGTTTCAGTACCTATTCGTGTGACACCCTGTTTATATATAAATTTCGTATTTTTTATAGCACATTTTTTGTGAAAAAGGATATGTTTTAAACTATTCTAATCATCCGAGCAAAAACTAGTTGTTGAGAAATGGAATAGCTGTTATAGTTTTTTATGTAACATTTCGTATTTCTTTTCTATTATACAGTAAAAGTTTGTTATAGCGCTCTTGATTGTAATGCTATCCCGTATATTGCACTAGTTCTGATCCGGGATAATCTTATCTTATAATACAAAAACTATATTGTTATATCGTTAGAGTGTATAATAAGTCAATAATTCAAGTATTAATTGGTACTTAGGAAAATAACATTTGGTTTCTCTTCATTAAGTTTGTATAAATAGTATAAACTGCTCAGCAACTCTAGACTCACTTTTAGCCGTAAGTGACTATTATTTTAATAATATTTTTATCTGCACTCTCTGTGCATCACATTGACGTTTCGTTAGTGAGCGTCCAGAAAAACATGATGGTATTTTTGTAAAGATTTGGTCTGTGTTGGAACACATAACATAATTATGTCTAATAATTTATTTTGTTACAAATTCTAAGAATTGACATTCAACACACCAGTTACGTCTAGAGTTTTTCAAGATATACATAAATGCAACAAAATTTGCAATTTTATCAACATTTCGTTGTAAACAGACATTAATTTTCACTTAGACTGACATTTTAAATTATTGTGTAAATCCTACACGTCATGGTGGCACTGTGATGTGTTTTAATATATTTTTTACAGAAAATAAACAATTTATGTTGTATTGTAATTATAAATCTTTCATTATAGATATGTTTGGAATTTTTGGCATTTCACATTTGGGCACTTTCATTTTCTGTCCCATAAATAAATCAAAGGGTTTTTTTTAAATTTTATGTGCAATTTGTCAATTTACAATACCATCAAAATTAAGAATACAATAATGGTATATTATTTAATGAATAGATATTGTTTTATCACTTACACTAAATTGAAAACTACTTCGAAGAAGAGAAAACTATAATAAATAAAAAGCACCTTTGAGCCCTTTCTTATTGCGTCTTTTGTCTAAGTAAACGTCAGTTTAAGTTCTTAATGTCGGATTATTATCACAAACCGGGAATTAAGATAAAAGGAATAAATTGATTACTCTTTAAGTCGTTTTCATAAATGTTTATTGGTTGATTATATTGCTTGTAACTACTTTTAAAAAATCGAGTTTAAAGGTAATCTAAGGAACTGAATAGAACTCCGTATCTAAAAGTATATAGAGGTAGTACGTTTGTTTTTGTACGTTGTATTTGTAGATGGAAATTATTGTTTTGCACTCAGTAGATGTCACAATAAAATTTCAAAGTACCAACTAAATAGTATGTGACAATAAATGACGGTTCTAAGTTATAGTCTTGAAATTAAAGAGGCTACACATCGGTCTGGTGACGTCATCGATTTGGTGCACATTGAGGGAGCATTTACCATAAGCGAGCATGTAAAAGGCTTGGCAAAATTAGACAGGCAATAATGTTGAGGCATGTATTAAATGGCAATTTGATCCTTTTTTGGATTTACAAAGAAATTTTCATATGTCGCTCGGACTGACGTAAAATTAATATCATAATTAAAAAGAACCCATCTTGGTCATTCAGAAACCATAAAATCACGTTCCACTTATTTAGCATTTTAGGTTGAAAAATGTATATTATTGGAATGTTTGTAAACGTATAAAAAAGTATTTAATTGAAAAGGAAGCAGATTATGCTTTACCGAAGATACTTGTGAATCGAACAAAAATAATAATTAAACTTGTAATCACCAAATTCAACACAAAAGTGAGTGAAACAACAGAAAATTTTACAATGCGCGCAATGTATACGCGCTGGGTCTTTACACATATCACAGTTTGTAAACACATAATAAAAGGCTAAATTTTTGAATTTGGAAATTTTCGACGCTAAAATCTCACAAGCGAACTTTCAGATTACGCCCTTGCTGACAGAAAAATTAACATCAGATTCATAAAGCGAACACTTAAGTTAGCGCGTATTGTAAAAATTTCTATTGTTTTACTCACTTTTTTGTTGTTGAATTCGATGATTACAAGTTTAATTACCATTTTTGTTTTATTCACAAGGATGTTCAGTAATGCATAATTTGTTTTCTTTACAATTAAATACTTTTTTATATGTTTATAAACGACCGAATAATTCGTCTTTTTCAATCCAAAATATTTAATAAGTGAAATGTTTTTTTTTTGTGTTTGCTTGATTAGTCTGTACTATTTGAGATTATGATGTTTATGTTTTGTCAACGAGGGTGACTTGTGATGGTCTCCTTGTTCGATGTAAAAATAACGTTCACTAAATCTAAAGTTGTTGCAACCGCTTACGAGGGGGTTATTGATTTTTAAGTATTAAATTTAATTACGTTTTGCGAATATTATTAATTTAAAATCTTACATCATATTTGCATTCCTCAAAATAATTGTAATCTGTCTGCAATAATTGTAAATATGAAGAACTTCGTAGATTTTCTTCAGTTTACAATTATATGTATATACATATATTGTAATGAGTTTGTTTATTTACCAAGATAACTAATATTTGCCAAAAGTAATTGTTTATATGTAGTAACTTGTATATTATATAAAAGTTTAGAACACATTCTTGTGGGCAAGTATCATTTCAAAGATGTTCTTGTGGAAAGTCTTTTTTTATTCTCCGTAATTTTTTTACTTTCTATTAACATAAAAAGGTATTCAATGTATTCAAAATAAAACGTGAAGGGTAGTCCCCCAGAAGAAGAATAAGAGTTAGTAGACTGATAAACTATTATTTCGATTGTTATTAGACATTTTAGCAATTTGGATTAACATTTGAAACTATTGACAACTTAACTAACAGTTTAGCATCGGTCTACTACTTTTTTTCCATACACGTATACATATTTTTCTATTAACCCTTCGTTAGTCATCTAGAGATCGTAACGTGTTTACTCATGTGGTCTACAATCGTAGACCACTTTAATTTCCATATAAAGCTTATAATTTTGACATTTTGAATGAGAATACAGCATTAGCTATCTTCTCTGAACTCTACTCAATGATATGAACTAGTTATTACTTCAGAATTTTCGTCTATTTTGTATGACGCCAATAAAAACCAAACTGCATTCATTTTTCAATGTTTAATGACAATTAATTATATTTCGCTCTAATAACACCTTTTGAACAAATTTGAAAAAAAACTTGTATTCTTCATTGTTAAACATAAACATAACATAAACATAATTAACTAAAAATCAGCAAAAAATTAATAAATGCGTTATAGGTCACTAAAAACAGTGCATTCTTAATTGCCTACAAAATCAGTGGAGCTATCTCTCATTTGATTTTTGCAAGCTAACCTGCCGAAATTCACGCAAGACCGTCTAATACAGAGGTCCCAAAGTAGTCTATATAGACTCTCAGGGGTCTATTTAACAAAATTAGGGGTCGATCTGAGTCAGGGGGTCGATTGGGAGTCGAAGAAAAAAAAATTCTTAATACGCAAATCACACATACCTGACTGCGTATGTAAAATAATAAATGTTTAAAATCATAAAATAAATGTACAAACACAGTACCTAATAGATAGTTTTATTTTAATTAACTAAAAATTACTTTTTTGGGGGTCGATGAAGATTTGTAAAAATAATAAGAGTCAATGATCAAAAAAGTTTGGCGATCCCTGCTCTAATAAATTTGTTGATACTTTGGACAAAGATGACAACGCCTGACATAATTCAGGAGTTGCTGAGAGGGTGGAATTTTTTTAAAGTAAATTGATCATTGTTAATCGTGGCGAAAAGCGGAGTGTACACATTCAAGCTCAAAGTGGCACATTCGGATCTCGGGAAAATGAAGCGCGCCGCTCCGCATCGCGCTTTATTTGCCTCCCTCGCTCGGAAATGTGACACTTCTCGCTCGAATGCGCACATCTTCGTGTTAATTGGTTTTGACTATATTAATAACAAATCCTTCAAATCCAGATTTTCTATTCTGATAAAGTTTTCGCTTGAAAGTGCACATACTCCTTCATAATTTAATTTGCCTATCTTATTCTTCTTTCTTACAAATAATATGAATTAAATCAGACTGAACTAAATGTACCACTTCTCGCTTTTCTTTTAATTAAAAATTACAGTAGAGTATTTTTACCAAAAACCACATTTTTAATTTAGTACTTTTAAACTAGCCTAGATGGGAGGCTTCATCGTACATGGAAAAAAAAATACTTTAACTTTTTTGGAATTTTGACTCTCATTTTCCAACCTTTTTTTAACATACCCTAACCAAGTCATTGTAAAATTTTGATGCACCCCTTATGCAACATAAATATTTTTTTTATTTAAAAATTGTATTAATCCATAAATGAAGTCTAATTACAACAGTGTATACAAAATGTGCCTTAAAACTAATTTGTTTATAATTTTCAAAAAAATGAAAATTACCCAAAAATATTTGGAGACATTAATTTTGACATATAAACCTCCAAGAATCTGCAATAGATGATATAAAAGTCAACTAGTTGAATTTTAGTGGCCCACTTCAGAAAATTTGACTCATATACAATTTTAATTAATCAAAAATGCGAATTAGTAAACATTCAAAAGTACATCTGAAGTTCGCTACAATTAGGCGTGCGAAAGAGCACCATGATAGCTTATCAAAAGGAATAAAATATCTAACCTTTTTCAAACAAAAAATAGATCTAATTTATTCGACTTATAATTTTTTTAATTGAAGAATAAAATAATAATATAGGTAAATCCGGTAAATACGAGGATGTGCGCATTCGAGCGAGAAGTGGCACATTTCCGAGCGAGGGAGGCAAATGAAACGCGACGCGGAGCGGCGTGCTTCATTTTCCCGAGATCGGAATGTGCCACTTTGAGCTCGTATGTACACACTCAGTTTTAAACATGATTACGAAGCGTCCCGTTTTAACAGGAAAAAACTTACAATTAGTCAAATTGTTAGGTATATGTTTACAAAAAACGCAACAAATATTAATTATTAAATAAAAGAGTCGCACATTATCTTAAAATGAATAAAGCAAAAAAACACTGTTTAGTGCGAAAATAGAAAATAAAATATTTAGTAAGAAATACCGAGATTTTATTTTCGCAACGAGTCCGAACGCGGTTGACAATCCGGATAATCGCGAATCCGTATAACTGAGGACCGGATAATTGAGGTTTTACTGTATTTATAAATTAGTAAGTAATAAAAACTGAAAACAATAACACAATGCATTATCTCAGAGGTGGAATAGTTAAGGCGTTAGGTATTAATCTTTAAATCATTTTAAAACAATTTATTGGATTATTATATATTATAGTTTTTGGATTTATATTTTTTTAAAACTTTAGTTTGTATTAGCCGATTACAATTTTCTTTTCCTACTTGTAAATTTTATAATTTTCTAACGTGTTAGAAAGTTATTATTAAAAATTCCAACAATATGTATTTAAAATATTTCGAGTATGAATACTTAACTTAATCCTCTCTTAGGTAATGTCCGGCTGTGGCATACCACGAAACCAATTCATTGCTGTATGTGCTACCGGGGCTCTAATTTTACACAAAATAGCTTTCCGACGATGAATGGTATAGGCTAAATTCGCCTAATATCAGTCACCTCTTAAAGTCATGATTACCAATATAATTTTCATGTTACATTGTAATCCATTAAATAATTTGTTACTATGTTCTATTCACTTTTATTATACGATATTAACCAAAGTGAATTTATTAGTAGGAAATTTGTCCTATTTAAAGAATCAATATTGCTTAATTAAGACAATGGACCCCTCGCAGTCTTTAAAATTATTGCACACATCAAATTTTTACATTTACAACTAACAAATAATTTTTTTTTTCTACAGCGATTTCAAAAGGGACTAAAATTTCTGAAAAGAAGAGATTTTATTTGGTTAGTAGAGTTGATCATTTTTTGGACAGAAATTTAAATTCATCATTTTTTTTATTTTGTTCGTTATTTCGCATGTAGATAAGGTAATTCTCGTGTTAGCAAAGCAATAAAATGTATTTTCAGCAATTTTTAAATAGAAAAATTACGACAAATATGACATTGCATACAATTTTTGTCCAAATTTTCTTAGTACATTTAATATGGTGCAATTCTGGGTAAATCATTTTTCATTTGAAAATTGCTCAAAATATATTTAATTACTTTGTTAACAAAACGATCGGGTTTTCTACTTTTGAAATAAATAATAAAAGCAGAGAAATGTTGAATTTAGATTTTTATCCGAAAAAGGATCAACCCGACTAAGCAAGTGAAATCTCTCCTATTCAGAAATTTTAATCCGTGTTTAAATTGCTGCTGCATAAAAATAATAGATTTATTATTTGTAAACTTTAAAAAGTTAATGTATGGAATCTTTTTAAAGATCTGTGAGGGGTCGATTATATTAGCTAAGTGATACCACTCTTTTCATATTACTTCAATTATGTATTTTGTGTACATAGCGATATTATCACGTATTAGTTAAGATTTTGTTTAATATGACAATTCAATTATGATGAATTCTAAAGCGGATATTTAGCTCGCAAGAAACAAAATTGTAATATTTCATTGGCAAAGCCTTTCTTTGCCGAAAAGTACTTTTTTCCAAAATCAACTATTCAAATTTTGCTTATCCACCAATTTTGATTAGTATAACTTCGTTCAGACAAATAGAGTTAAGTTATAATTCACCAAACGGAAAGCACGATCTTTTTTTTTTTGATGCAATTCAGCTTTTGATGTGGTTTCTACTGCTTTGTCACGCTTGGACCATGATCGTTTTCAATTAATATTATTTTAGACAACCCATTTTTCATCACTTGTGATGATTTGTGTTAAAAAGGATTAATTTCGTTGTGTTTGAGATGCATATCACAAATACTCATTCGCTGTATGAAGGGTCTAGTCTACCAAATTTCTTGCTATATACTTTAAATGTAAACTTAATATGGCTCTCACGGGCGTATTTTTGAAGATAAAAACTTGAAATTTTTTCCATATATAGAAACCATCTGGATCAATCCGTGATTGCCTTTGATTTTTTTTAATATGCAAATTTGGCTGAAAAAAATTAATAACTGCAAAAACAGTGTCACACGTCAATACTTCCTCTGCTTCAAAAATATAGATAAAAATTTCAACTTTTTACCAAATGAAGCAGAAAACTTGTGAAATTGTGGCGATGTTTTCGAAATTTTGATAACTATATTTATTAATAAGTTACAAGCAATTAAAGTATGTGAATTTTGAACGAAATTCTTTAAAAATCGAAGGCGTTTTGTATGATTGACAGATCTTAAGCAGCTTATCTCTTGTAATCGCATGGTCTATTCAAAACTCGAAGGAACAATAGGTTGTCGGAAGAAGGCCAGATTCACCATTATTTTACTGACCAACTTTTTAAAATTATGTTACCTGATATTCCGAGATCTATTTACGTATATAAAATAATGCAATTTGAATTCTTAGATTATTTGCGAGTATCAGGTGTTGTGTTATTTTTAAAATTGATATGTTCTATTAAAAAGTTGAAGCATTTATTAATAACTGAAAATTGTATGTACCTTACTTTCAATTTTAGTAGATAGTTAGTAGTTAAAGAGAAATAGTAATTGCCAACTTACTTAACTTTTTTTATGAAGTAAATTTAAATGGTCCCCTTGTACGATCACTTATCCAACATATGTTTACAAGGTAATGTATACATGTTTAAGCAAACAAATTCCTAAAAAAATATTTTATCATTAGTTTTTTAATAATTCTTAATTGAAGGAGCAAGTGGATAAAGGGGTTAAATGACATTTTTTAATTTTTTATCGTGGTTGAACATTTTATACCATAAAACCTCCAAAATTGACAAAGAATTTAAAATTGTTTACTTATCTTCTTTATCGACTTGCCCCTTTAATTACGTAAACCTATTATGTTTGAATAACATAGTCATACTTTATAACTGAAACAAATGTAATATATTTTCAATTAGTTTAGTAATAAAAATGTCTATCCTGTACACTACTGAATAATAGTTAATATAAATGTTACTTAATTTCAATTTATATAGATATAATGTCGGAACCACGAAAGAAAAAACCTGTCATTAATAATGAAAGTATGTATTAATTAATACGAGTATAAGTCTTTTTCATGTATTTAAACTCCATCTCATAATACTTCAAACAACTTGCACTTATCAAATTTTAAAACATTAATAACCAATCAAATACCTACATACTACATTTTCTCTAACAACCAGTTTCTTTTATATTAAGAAACATAGAAAGAATTGCATTCTAGCAAACAAAACATATTCAATATGTATATTTTCTAGCTAATTTTAGATAAGTTTGCTTTATTCAATTTTCTAAAATAGTGTACAATCGGTCTGCTGAATAATACTATTTTTAAGCGTTCTTCGCAACCTTTTGTTACTTCGAGTTTTGAATAGACATTGCGATTACAAGAGATAAGCTGCTTAAGATCTGTCAATCATACAAAACGCCTTCGATTTTTAAAAAATTTCGTTCAAAATTCACATACTTTAATTGCTTGTAACTTATTAATAATTATAGTTATCAAAATTTCGAAAACATCGCCACAATTTCACAAGTTTTCTGCTTCATTTGGTAAAAAGTTGAAATTTTTATCTTTATTTTTGAAGGAAGAGGAAGTATTGGCGTGTGACACTGTTTTTGCAGTTATTAATTTTTTTCAGCCAAATTTGCATATTAAAAAAAAATCAAAGGCAATCACGGATTGATCCAGATGGTCTCTATATATGGAAAAGTTTTCAAGTTTTTATCATCAAAAATACGCCCGTGAGAGCCATATTAAGTTTACATTTAAAGTATATAGCAAGAAATTTGGTAGACTAGACCCTTAAATGACTATTTTTCAATTCGTGTAAAACCCAAATATCAAACTTTTTAACAAGTCCAAGTCATTTTCGAATGTTTTATAGAAAACATTTAACCTCTTTGCAATCTCTCTCACGACTATATGACGATCTGCTTTACTTATGGCTTTGATTTGATCATTATTAATTTCAGTTGGTTGACGGTGGTCATGTTTAAGTGAAAAATTTCTAAAACCAAATTATTTAAACCAATTCTGACAAATGCGCTCTGTTTAGCTTTCATCACTATACCCAAGTCATTGTGAGCTTCAACAGTTTTCTCGCTTTTATAGAATTAAAAAATAAAAACAAAATATTACGAAAATGATTTAGTGCGCTCCATGTCAAATTTAACACTGAACTAATGAATATAAATCAAGTACCAAGTAATTGATTTCTAATGTAAGTTAAAAGTTACTACTGTTAACTGTCAATCGGAAAAAATTATAACATTGACCGAAGCTGTTCAAAACAAAATGTATCGCCATCGATTTGTAAATATCGAAATTACTATCCTTTCAACCCAATACTTATCTACATACATACTTGAAACTATAACGTTTAAATTATGTATTTTGATTAGTTTGGGAGAATATGCCAGTTCGGGTAAAATATGCCATATATCTATAATTTTTTTACTGAAAATTTGGGTAATGTTTTCTCTTGCCATAAGATTCTTTTTAAACTAGTGGATACGTTGACAAGAATGATTTTTTATTATTTGTACAAAATTTAAAAAAAAACTGGTTAAGTTTACAAAATACGGTGGAATAAATTTTTCGTAATTATACTCAAACATGAATTATTCATTTACAGTAAGTAGTTTGTAGGAAATCGACTGATTATTATACACTTCATATTTGTACGGTTTTATAACTTTTCTTGAATTGACATTTTTTTATGTTGTATACTTCACTATAGCCATTTGAATTTCTGTCAGTTTATTAGGAAAATATGCCAGCTCTTTTCTAGTAAAGGCAGCCAGCACTGACATAGTACACCAAAAAAGTAGAGATTTGTTATTCATGTTTTGATGTTATTTTTTTCTTTTTTAAAAAACATGAATCTTCAGACTGGGGTAAGGCGTTCTAATCCACTTCCTGCAAAAAGTGAATGGATGAAGACTACATTGATCTCAATGTTAGCGTACTATTGGCTTGTTAGAATTAGCTTTTGGAAGCATTAACTACTTATTTTAATTGAAGAATTTTGGTTTTTAAAATTAAAAAAAAACAATACAGTCAAACCTTGTTAGTATGAACAAAACCTTTGAGACAAACATGTTCATAACATCGAGCTTTGACTGTATTTGAAAACAAGCGTTAAAAAGGAAAAAAAGTAAATTGTTTAGAAATATGATGATTGCTTGCGGGCTGCATAAAATTGGCCTATGACCCATAGGTATTCCTAGGTCTATTCTAAAGAAAACTTAACTGTGAATATTCTGTAAACACTTCATTTTTTATTTTCAAAGGTTAATTGTACTGTATTTTAATTTTTAATTAATTTCTAAAAATATATGGAATATTTACGTATGTACTTATTATGCTATTTTAAGAACAAAAAAACCTTTAAAAAATTATCGTTATTAGGTAATCACCGCGTTACTTTTGATTACTTGTTTTTTAACTATTTTAGTGAATTTTTAAAAAACATTCCAAAAATTAAAGGACAGATTTATATTTATTATGCCTTAAATTTGAATTTTTATACTAGGATGCGGTTATAGTCCAGTTCAGAGCTGCTAAAAGACATCTACTATTACCCTAAATATTGAAATTGAATTTAAGTTAATGCTAGGATTTTGTTTAAAATTAAAAGTTATTTATAACTTTTAATAAGAATCTATAAATGAATGGCAGATATACTGATATTTATAATAAAAAGTTTATATCAGCAGACTAAATTGAAAAATTCCTTCAGTATTACACTATTTCAATTTCTTGTCATTATGTATTATAATATAAATATAAGGTATTAATAGATTAATATATTCTATAGGTTTATATTTATAAGTATGATTTTATTTAAAAGGACTTAGTAGATAATTGTTTTTATAATTGATGAATCATATTCCATTATTATTAGATCCTTAGTCATACTTCAGAAAGAAAAAAGCAAATCTTTAGGCAAAATTAGTGGATTATTAAGTACTAGCTCATACCCGCAACTTCATCTGTGTAAAATTAGTACTTGGAGTAGTCTATTTATATCCTTTACTTGGGAAATGATCGATTCCCAATACAAACTTTCGTCCCTTATTTCACCCCCTTCAAGTTTTATTTTTGCGACAAAAAGTAGTCTATGTCCTTCTCCCAAGTCCAATCTATCTCTATACCAAAATTTATCAAAATTGTTCCATTGGTGTAGGCGTGAAAAGGTAGCAGACAGACAAACAGAGAGATAGAGTTACTTTCACATTTATAATATTAGTATGGATTGATAAAATTACTTTTCAAAAAAAAACTCTGATTGGTTTTATAAAAAAGATAGAATCTATGATATGCGATCCAATAACAAATCACAAAAAATAATGTAATTAAGAAATCTAACAAAAACAACAGTTATTTTTCTTTTACTGCGAGATGGAAATCTTTAGTAAATGTGGTAAAAGTAGAAAGTATTACTATTTTTTAAATATAAATTCCACCTATAGAATTTTTGATAAATATATTGTTTGTCGACGAAAGTAAATTTTCTTTATTTCAAAACGATAAAAAGCAACAAATAGGTTGGCAGAAATGTAATGAAGCCTACGCTAAAAAACATTTATCATACTCTAGAAAATATAGTGGACAAAATACAATAATATAGGGAATAATGGGTCACAATGACGTAGATAATTTTCAATTTATAGAAACTAATGTAAATAGATAAAAAATATACATTCAAGTATTTTATTCATTTGAAGGAATTTTCTAGAAATGTAAACGTACTTACACTGTTAAAAATATTTGTACAATAACAATATTATACAAAACAAATGTATAGTGAAATTAAACAACTGTGTGTTATAATGTCATATTAGGATACATTTCTAGCAATATTTGAATTGGATTTAAGGTGTAATTTCACAATATAGTATTGTAGTCTTACAAAAAAAAAACGATGACCTTTTACTACAAATGGTTGTGATTTGACCTACTACAATAATTAGCAAAATCACTAAACAATATTGTAATTTAAATTACAAGAAAATAGATTGAACTTTGCAAATCATATTTTTTTACAGCGTCTCTTAAAAATTTATTTTTCTATCTTGCAATTTTATAAAATTTAAATAATTTTCAATTAATATTTGTAGCATGACTACTTCCGTAGTAAACGAAAAAGTATGCGCCTTCTTTCTAGCTTTAGTTTATCACGTTACCGCTAGATGACCGCTGGATATAAGTCGCCACTTATATCCACTACGAGTTTATAGAAAAGGGTTATTGGAAAATTGTACTATAAATACATCTATACGTTTATCTACTTTTCTTTGTAATCTCTCCTTCAATGTGACTGTATTCGGTTTGACTTCTGCCGATCAATCTGCGAACTATTACATAATAAATTAAAAAAATTATTAAAAAGTTTAATAATTAACAAATTTTTGATAAATGCTTAGCAAAATTGCAACAAATGTTTTGTAATATTCCCAAACTGAGTCGGGATACGTTGTATAGTAAAATTCCTATGAAATTTTTTAAAACAAATACAGTAGAAATATTTTGTGAAATTACAATATAAATTTTTAACAGTGTAGAGAATAAATTTTTATATTACTAGGATAATGACATAAAACACGAAACTTCACACGTATTCCAAAGTAAAAGAAACACTACCACAAATTCCAGATATTAATTGTATAAAGTAGGTTTAAAAAATTTTAGATAAACAATTTCATTAAAATTAAAAAACAATACAATTCAAAAATGGACAAGATAATTATTGTATAAAAAATATGTAATGCATTTGAAAGCCAAAGCTTTAAATTTAGTTGCGTCCTTCGACAAAATATAGAACTGAAAGTAAATGAATCAGGTACTTTCTTCGATGACTAAAATGTGTCGTTGTTACGTCTCTGCCACATTGCTTGAGCTTTAGTAATTTGGACCCAATATTTATAACACTGTAAAGGCGAGAATACTGCATCTCCTTTAGAAATTTCATCACCCACTCTGCAGAGTTCTCACGCCAGTAGCAAGGACACCTTAAAGTCCTTAATTTAATTGGTAAATGAAGTTAACATAAATAAACTCTGTCTATTTATTTTATATTACAATTTTCGTCAATATGATTTTGGTTATATGAGTACTTATTGTAAGTTAAAAAAAAATGTTTACGAAAATCTCTTGTGTTAGAAGTGATAACTTCTGAGCATGTCTGTTGAAAGTGAAATTTTCAAACCTAGACTATGATTGGACGTCCTCGTGCTAAAGCATGATAAAATTTGGACATGCCGGGATAAATAAGCTTTATTAATGAATGTAAAACACGTTAAGTACGAAAATAAATTTTTATTCTGTTTCTATCTGCGCTTTTTGTATTAATGAAACAATTGACTTGTGATATAAAAAATGTGACCAAAAAATTTTTGATTTAATTTCTTCACTCTATAAATTACTGGTCAATAATAACTATCTGGCAAGCTAATAAAAATTTACACAATTGACATATAGTAACAACTACACAGTTGATGAAAAAATAATGATTACACAGTTCGAATTACTACAATATACAAAAAAATATGAAAACAAGTATATCATTTAATATGATAAGAAAAACCGATTCAACAGTAGTAAGAACGAATTCATGATCACTTTGATATGATGACTGCCCTCTATGATTACTCGTCTAAGAATGATTGCGTCCTCTTAGCAAACAGCTCAGCGTTAAGGGCCCATTTCCCCCACTTTTGACATTGTCGTTTTTCGTTGCGGCCAAATAAAACTACTCGTAGCTAAAGAAGTTATTACTTTAAAAATTTATTTAAATTATGAAAAGTAAATTTAGACAACTGTTTTAATTTTCTAATAGTACTGTGTTTTATTACATACAATAGATATTAATTTTTTTTTTCGTTTATCTTAATCTAGACAAACCGTAACTAATACTTTTAGGGCAGAGGTCGCTAAAGTGGTCTATATAGGCCCCCAGGGGTCTATTTAACAAAAGTAGGGGTCGATCTGAGCATGGGGGTCGAGGGAAAAACAATTCTTAATACCCAAATCAAACATACCCAACTGCGTATGTAAAATTTGTGAATGTAAATTCAATCTTAACTAAGTACAGAAATAAATTAAATGTGGAGTGTCGAGGGCATTTAAGATTAAAATTGACCAATTTTGAACCCAATATAGCGAACCTTGCAAAAAAACACCAGGCATACCCATTTCATTGATTACTTTTACGGGGGTCAATGGAGTTTTCGAAAAATTATATAGGGGTCGATGTTCAAAACAGTTTGGCGATCCCTGATTTAGGGTTTTCATTTACCTTACATACTGTTAAAAAAAGAAATATAGTTACATACCTAACAAGTAATTTAGGACCATTAATCTGCTGATATATAAATAATATTTTAATTTTTAAATAACATCATTATAGTAATATAAGGTTTTGTGTTGTGCTCAATTATATAGAGACTTTTGAGATAGTTATTGTTCATAAAGAAAATAGTACAAGGTAAAATTAAACTTAGAGATGAAATTGACTTTACACAGTCAATTATGTGATGCAAAATAGGTGCACTTAACCAAGAGTTGAAAACCTTTTATAATAAATACCTACCTCTAGTACCATATTATTTAAAGTGTTTCGTCGAGATTTCACTAAATTCGAGGTAATGTAAATTAAAGTGTGTTTTTTATTAAACAAATAGTAAATGCATTAAGTAGATAAATGCTTAGTAATTATTCGCCAACTAAATTCGAAATTAATAGAAATATAAGTAAAAAGGATAAAGTTGGCACTAACTTACATATTATCGTTAACCGAAACAATAGCGCGATATATAACTAAAAATAAACTGCAAGTTATTGTCGTACTCCCTATATTGACTCTATACGGCTGTGTGCGACCTCTGGTCGTATTTTGGTTTCAAAAAAAACATTTGTGGTCATAAGTTTTTTTCAGAGCACGAGATTGATGATGTGGTTATGTTATATTTTAACAGCATTTCAGCGAACGCGATAAATTTTCGTTAGAGCAAAATACTTTGAACATATTTAAAACGACATTATTTATAATTGTATACACCGAGATCCGTCACTTTTTTTCTAATTTAATGTTAAGCGTTTTTTCTTTAAATAATTAAATTTATTTTTTGATGTATCCACGATTATCTACAAATTGAACGTCGAAAACGAAATAGTTGTTTATAGGCAAGTAGGTTTGTGGCCTATGTGTGTATATCACGAAAGGGGTAGAAAGTTAGGGGCTAATTACGGTGTTAAACCTTTGGGGAGTACAGAGGTATTACCCGAATTAATTAGTAAATGAGTGTTAGAACGCAGATCTTTACAAATACTGTTTTTCTATAAATAATATCAAATCAAACTTCATATTAGATTACAACTTCAATATTCTATTGGAAATTAAATACGCTAGTACTAAAAAAAGCAATTCGTTTTGGAAATGTATTATTATTTTTATTAAAAAGTATGAAAAATAGCAAACTGTAGTTAATGAAAACGGTGATGTTCATTTTGGGCGTTGTTGTCAAATGTTTTGCATAATTAAATTTTTATTGTTTACGTTTACGAACTGTGCTGTATTTTTGTACTGTACAAAGATTAATCGAAGGATGTTGGCTAGAAGTTTGCGTAGCCAGATTTTTTGGTGTCGCTGATCTCCTGTCTTCTTTTTCTTTAACTTTAGTTGGCGATTGAAGAGCAGCCTTCTTCTCATATACAGTGTTCTATGCGCCTCTAGATTCTATGTTTATAATACGCTATCACTTCCTACGCAATATTTTTCATTTTGTTAATTGTCACTTGCTAGTTTTTTCAGGGGTTACATAAACCTAAAATTCAAGACTTTGATTTTTTGCAGATTTTTATGTTTAATATCTTTTAACAATGATTTATAAACAAAGTTTTTTAGAAAATTTCATTCTATTATGAAGTGAAAGCAAGAAATGTGAACGCCCGTCGGATTGGGATGCCTAAACCTAAGTTCACTTGCCACCTATATGCAAAACTTTAAAGGCATTTTTTAAAACTATGTTTTTAGACATTGTCATGGGGATTACTCGGTCAATTTTAATATTTTTGAACTTTTTTTCTTTATAGTAAGACGAGAAGTTTTCTAATTTTTGTAATTACATAATTCCTTATAAATAATTAAACATAAACGTTTTGTTCAAAAACTGCACACTAAAGCTCAAAAAACCAGAAATTTTGTATTTTTTAGAAAAAAACCCTGTCATACGATAACTACTACATTATTTTAGAAGATTATTTTTTATTTTTGCAAATTGGATCATTTTTGGCGAAGTTATCTTCATGTCCGGTCATCGTTTTTATCAGTGACCCATTTGATCCCATAGAAAATAATGTCAATTTTCAAAAAACAATGTTTTATACATTTTTAATTATAATTTAAAGTTTAATAAAGACGTATAATCAATATTTTTCATTTAAAAACCGTTTAAATATATATTTTGCAAAATACACATTTTTCAAGGCGCTCAGCTGTATAGATGCCTTTTAACCTTTTTAGATGTGGCGAAGTTATAGTTGCTATCGTGCTACTTTCGTACTTTTTAATCATCAGGTTGTTTGTGTGGCAATTATCCGGTTTTCATTTTGTAAACTTGACTAAACCATTCGAATCTCATTTTTAAAATTTGCTCCTCTGCTAAAGGTTGGATATTACAGTAGAACCTCCACAAGTCGAATCTCGATAAGTCGAATACCTCTACAACTCGAAAGAAACCCTTCTTCCCTTCCCTTCGACCTCCAATACCACTATATATCGAAATCTGAACTCTCGATACATCGAAATAATTAGTATTTCCCCAAAAAGTATTTCGGTACATACTTTCCATCTATAACTCGGAAAAAAAATATTTCTGTATCTTGAACATATCAATGTTTGATCCTGCTACCTCGACAACACAAAAATGTGTACAAAGAAAGGTTTACCGATTTTTATGACTGACGTCAATACGTGTTTACTAGGTGCCTCTTTGTTTCATTTTGGGTATATATTGTTACTGTTGTGGCTTTTGTTTGAGCTCTACCGAAGCAAGTCTTAAATTATAAGTCAAAACCTTTATAACTCCAATTTTTTTGCGTCTCCCTTGAGATTCGACTTATAGAGATTCTACTGTATCATGCTACGATAGCGACCACGCCGAGACATTCACAATACCTCTTAAGTATAGTATTTGGAAGACCTCACTCTTTGCGGTGTCTTGTTTGAGTAAAATTTGTGTTTCCGATACATGCAGAAAAATTGTTAGGATCGGTGTTCAGAAAAGGTAAATTTAGGATGTTTACCTTTTTCAAATGCACCATTCGATAGAGGCGAATGCTGCCGCTGTCTGACCAATTTTGCCGTGGACTTCAGTGGCGAATACTGCTTTCTTCTACTACACGCTTTTATAGAAAATCGGCTAGCAATATAACATTTTTACAACTTCGTATTAAATTTATATATTAAAATTGATCTTTCCCATTTACAATAATAAAACACTTTAGAATTTTATTTCGATTTCTCCGTATTAAAAAACGTAAACTTTTAGGGAGACGTATCGATTATGTTTTTGTCAAGTTGACCGATCACAGATTGAATGCAGTTTTAGTTCTAATCCCTAGATGCTTTCACGACTAACTTAATTAAAATAATTCTATTGTATATATCATTCATTTTGTAACTGTGCTTTTTCTATTTTGTGCTCAAATATTATCGTGACTCTTTCATAATACTGAGTGTCCCATTTTTATTTTAAAACTCCAATAAATTCTGTCTTTGTTAAGAATTTAAAAACCAGATATAAGGGACTATTTCCGCTTAACCAATCTCGGTTATTACAATGTAACCCAGCTTTATATGCTATCTATTCTGCGTGATTAGAAAATTCAGTAAACGGGTATGTCGTCCTTTCTAAATATTTTCTTCTTATATTTTAAGCAATTTTGTATTACTGTGTAATATAATTAAATTTTTAGAAAACATCCAAATTTTTTGTATGGTTCAATATGTTTTATTTTTAAGACAGTAAAGCCTCAATTATCCGGACCTCAGTTATACGGATTTGCGATTATCCGGATTGTCAACCGCGTTCGGACTTGTTGCGAAAATTAAACCTTGGTATTTCTTATTACATATTTTATTATTTTATTTCGTATTTCGCACTAAACAGTGTTTTTTGCTTTGTTGGTTTTAAGATAATGTGCGACTGTTTTATTTAGTGATTAATATTTGTTGCGTTTTTTGTAAACATATACCTAACAATTCGGCCAAAGTTTTTTTTCTTGTTAATACGGGACGCTTTGTAATCGTGCTTAAAACAGAGTGTGCACATTCGAGCTCAAAGTGGCACATTCCGATCTCGGGAAAATGAAGCGCGCTGCTCCAAGTCGCGCTTCATTTGGGTCCCTCGCTCGGAAATGTGCCACTTTTCGCTCCAATGCACACATCCTTGTATTTATCGGATTTGCTTATATTATTATTTCATTCTTAAATTCAAAAAATTAAAAGTCGAATAAATTAGATCTATTTTTTGTTTGAAAAAGGTTAGATATTTTATTCCTTTGATAGTTATCATGGTGCTCTTCCGCACGCCTAATTGTAGCGAGCTGGATAAAAATATTTTCAGGTGTATTTTCGAATGTTTACTAATTTGCATGTTTGAGTAATGAAAATTGTATATGAGTCAAATTTTCTGAAGTGGGCCACTAAAAACCAACTAGTGAATTTTTATATCATCTTTTGCAGATTGTTGAAGGTTTATATGTCAAAATTAATGTCTCCAAATAATTTTGAGTAATTTTCATTTTTGTAAAAATTATAAACAAATTAGTTTTAACGCACATTTGGTATACACTGTTGTAATTAGACTTCATTTATAGATTAATTTAATTTTTAAATATAAAAAAATATTTATATGTTACATAGGGGGTGTATCAAAATTTTAGAATGACTTGGGTCGGGTATGTTAAAAAAAAGGTTGGAAAATAAGCGTCAAAATTCGGAAAAAGTTAAAGTATTTTTTTTTCATGTTCGATGAAGTTTCCCATCTAGTCTAGTTTAAAAGTACTAAATTAGAAATGTGGTTTTTGGTAAAAATACCCTACTGTAATTTTTAATTAAAAGAAAATCGAGAAGTGGTACATTTAGTTCAGTCTGATTTAATTCATATTATTTGTAAGAAAGAAGAATAAGATAGGCGAATTCAATTATGAAGGAGTTTGTATACTTTCAAGCGTAAACTTTTTCAGAATAGTAAATCTGGATTTGAAAGATTTGTTATTAATATAGTCGAAACCAATTAACACGAAGATGTGCGCATTCCAGCAAGAAGTGTCACATTTCCGAGCGAGGGAGGCAAATAAAGCGCCATGCGGAGCGGCGCGCTTCATTTTCCCGAGTTCGGAATGTGCCACTTTCAGCTCGAATGTGCACACTCCGCTTTTCGCCACGATTAACAATGATCAATTTACTTTAAAAAAATTCCACCCCCTCAAAAACTCCTGAATTATGTCAGGCGTTGTCATCTTTGTCCAAAGTATCAACAAATTTATTAGAGCAGGGATCGCCAAACTTTTTTGATCATCGACTTTTATCATTTTTACAAATCTTCATCGACCCCCAAAAAGTAATTTTTAGTTAATTAAAATAAAACTATCTATTAGGTACTGGGTTTGTACATTTATTTTATGATTTTAAACATTTATTATTTTACATACGCAGTCAGGTATGTGTGATTTGCGTATTAAGAATTTTTTTTTCGACTCCCTATCGACCCCCTGATTCTGATCGACATATAATTTTGTTAAATAGACCCCTGGGGGTCTATATAGACCACTTTGACACCTCTGTATTAGACGGTCTTGCGTAAATTTCGGCAGGTTAGCTTGCAAAAATCAAATGAGAGATAGCTGCTCTGATTTTGTAGGCAATTAAGAATGCACTGTTTTTAGTGACCTATAACGCATTTATTAAAATTAAAAAATAAATATACCATAAATTTATTCGAATTTTAATTTTTTGATTTCAATATTAATAAAGGGAAATCTTATAAATATGAGGATGTGCGCATTCGAGCGAAAAGTGGCACATTTCCGAGCGAGGGAAACAAATGAAGCGCGACGCAGAGCGGCGCGCTTCATTTTCCCGAGATCGGAATGTGCCACTTTAAGCTCGAATGTGCACACTCCACTTTCCGCCACAATTAACAATGATCAATTTACTTTAAAAAAATTCAAGTAATTCTAAAACCATCTCCTTTGGGCTTCGCTTATTTTTCATAATTTTTTACTTTTTCATTTTCAATTAACCGAATTTTCGATTATCCGAATGAGCTGCAACAATAGTTACTCCGGATAACCGAGTTTCCACTGTAATTACTTTTTGATGTGAACATACTTACAGATTTTTATATACAACGTGCTTGGGTAAAATTGCCCCATTTATTGAGTGTTAATTTAAACCATTTTTTGTTCACCAATAATGGTAAATTCAACGAGATTCAACACAAGCGCATAGCACAAACCGCACGTTTTCATGGTTGGAACACAATTAGGCATATATTATTGTACCGGAGAACTGATCGTTTTTTTTTCTCCGAATTTAACTCTCTTTGACTACATCTTAGGTAAACTAAACCAAAAAGTGCCCATCAAACAATTTAACATTTAAGTAGGTATTAACTCTTTGAATTAATTGCGACAACACTAACAGCCTGACCGGGAGATGGGGATAAAAAACTGCTATTCTGTACTTATACAAAGGTATTCGATATCAAAGGGTTTATTATTTTTATAACTATACAAAACAAATATTGACTATTGATGACAGTATTCACAAAAACTACAAAATAAAAGTTTATTTTGCGCTTTTATGCTGCATCTGTTTTTCCATTGATAAGAAAAACATCAATAAAATAATGCAATTTTTTTTTAATACTAAGTACATAACAAATGATCCAACTAATAAAAAAAAATTAAAAAGAAATAATATTTTGGCGTGATCCAAACTTGAACATTGTCGACGCATTCCATACAAACTTTTTTTCCACACTTTAAATAAATGGGCTTTTGACAGTGGTAACTCACATAAGCCGTTTATTTTTTGAAATGAAGCTTCTTTGCTGAGGGACCTATAATTTTCGAGCGTTATGAAAATTCCAATCGTATGACGAATATAGTCAGCGTCATCGGCGACGCCACTCTAACGCATGGGGGACTGGTCGTCCAAAGAAAAGACAATAGTTGGGGGTATGTTTCATGAATTTAAATACGTTTATACATTTATAAGAAACGGTTTTTTAAAGCGTTCAACCTTCCGTGTACTAGGTGGGGTATAATTAACGTGAACATTTTTTTTTCGTTAAAACGGGACGTTCGGTAATCAGCTTAAACCCGAGTGTGCACATTTGAGCTCAAAGTGGCACATTCCGATCTCGGGAAAATGAAGCGCGCCGCTCCGCGTCGCGCTTCATTTGCCTCCCTCGCTCGGAAATGTGCCACTTTTCGCTCAAATGTGCACATCCTCGTGTTTATTACATTAGTATAATTTACCATGCGCTTCTTCAAATAAAAAATTTTAATTTAATTTAGTAAATATCGATTTTATAATCAAAAAACGTATTTAAAATAGCAATGAGTGGAAGGGAGCGGGAAGATACGATAATCTTGTCAATACAAGTGAGAGGGAACGATTTAAATTAATCAATTAATTTTTCGTGTAATTTATTGGTCTAAATGATTGCGAATTATTAAGCAATTGCCGTGAAATCAATTTGTATTTTAATAAGGAGGCAAAAATGAAATTTTTGTTAGGTTTTCTTAATATTCGGTATCGTAATTGACACGTGTCATTGGAATTTATTACTCAAGCAAAGACTCGATAGTTTATAAGTTGTAGAAAAAGTAAAGTTTTAGTATTTTTATTAATAAAAGTCTATTCTAATGGATAAATAAATATGTTTTTTACTTAAACCTATTCATTATTGGTTATTAAAATATATTTTTTGTCATTTAACTGTCATAAAGTACAATTTTGTGGATTTTAATTAATTTTTTTTTCGGGGTATGGCAAACCCCACCTAGTATGGCATGGGACATTTAGTCACCTAGTATACGGAGGGTTAAATAAAAAAAAATGATTTTGAACATTGAAAGAATTGGGCAGTGACTTCAGCATGAATTTGTATTATTTTATTTTTTGGTTACAACAATTGATGATGTATTCAATCCCAAATGTTTGTGTCATATATTAGTTATCATAAGTCAATTGTCACAATGATAGACATTGATAATTGAGAAACAAATTATCATAATTTAATTATTGTTTTGTTAAATTAAATAACAATTTTTTTGTAAAATATAGGGGAAGATGGGGTAGTCCCGGACACTTGAAAGAATTACAAATAAAAAATATAAATAAATAAATTTATTTATTTTTTGTGATTTAAAATGAAAGTCGGTACTATTAAGTTTATACTAATTAAAAATTTGTAATCATATATTAGATTTTTTAGGAAATATGTCCAACCTAATTTGCTCTTATTTTTTGGCAATACAAAAAGGTGGCGGGTAGCCCCGGACTAGTACTCATTGGTGGCCCAATCCTTTTTTGGCCTTATAAACAACACAAAAATAATTAATATTTAAACAATTTTTATGTGCCCAGTATTTGCACTCATAACATTGAATCCAGTTTTAATGCAACGTGAGTAGTTTCTTGGAAATTCTTAAGTCCGCGGTTATCCGCTGTCTGGGGCTACCCACTTTCCCTTATTTGAAAACGTTAACTTTAAATTGTTTTTTTCATTTGAGATTATATTCGCATCCTTACTATTCTAAATTAATATCTCTTGTTTAATAGAAAAAATTCTAATAGTGTCTAATACTAATAATATCTAATAAGCAAGAAGTTTCACTTCTGTCGCGCGTGGACTCTACGCACACACTTCTTTTTTCTTATAGTGCCACCAAGAACAATCTTTTCTTTTTTCTAACTTCTCAATTCTACTATCTAACGCATAATTCGACATCCACTTTTTCCGGCAACTTTTCCAATCGTTAATTCATATTCTCCTAAATATAAACATGTCTGGATCACATGTTTCTGTTTATAACTTGGAAAGTTATAAAATAGTAAATCGCGTCTTACATTTTGAACATGATCAGTTTTAAACAATATTCTGTCCCAAGGCATTAAATCTAGCCGAACTTGTCTGTTTTTGAGGTAGCGATGATATAAAATTCGATGGAAATACGGTAGTGGGACATGGCTGCTTTTGTTTGAACTTATCAATTTTAAATTGTTGCTAGTGTTTCATATTATCAGTTTCGTTAAAAAGCGAGATGACTAAGATACGAAAGCCGGTCTAAGTTTATTTTTCATAATTCTTGGACATGGCCATTTTTGAAGTATTTTGTTTTAAGCATTATGTATGAAAACCGAAGTGACATTTCAACCGGGCACTCTGTAAATTTAGACTTAATAGTAACAATTACTTTTATTTATTATAAGTAAATAACCATTAATTGGATTTTAAGAAAGTTTCGAAATGTGTTGAGTTGGCTGTAAAAGGAATCTCTCACTACTGATTATTTATTAATTAGATACATGATAGAGATGTCAACATAAAATGTCACAATAAACCACGTACAATAAGGATTGTCTAGCTTAAGCTATACTTAAAAAAGAAATTCATGTACTAAGGGGTCCGTCAAGAAAAAAAGGTCGAAAAATACTGTTTTAAGGGAACGTTAATAAAGTTTTGTAGTATGGAATCTGACGTTCGAGTTGTTTTTACAGTTTTGCGAGCTTTAAAAACCGTTATTTAGTTTGATTGGAGTAAAGATATAACAACGAGAACTTCTGTAAAATTGTAGGGAAAATGGCGTTTTAAATGTAACCTCTTTTTTAGTATAATTTTAAATTTACAAAACCAAACTTTATCTGAAAGTGAAGTTAGTGACTGCTGAAGTTACAATGCAAGCCTTTTATTGATCTTTAAAACGGCTGTAACAGTGTTTCATGAATAAACTAAATTGGAATACAGGGAATAAGTGCTAAAACGTAGCGTACGTATTAGTCCCGAAAATCTGGTTAGCTGTGTTATTCTAGATGTGTGTAGTTGAATAACTAATTCTTTTTACGGTGTGATACCCTTAACATTAGCCTGTCATTTCATTTAAAGTTTAAGTACCAAGAATTATTTAAAATCCTATAGTCCGTAGACATTCGCATAAAACGTTTAAATTTGAATTTTTAACTTTCCGTATACTGGGTGACTAAATGGCACATGCCATACTAGGTGGGGTTTGCCATACCGTGAAAATAAAATGTAATGAAATCCACAAAATTGTACTTTATGACAGTTAAATGATAAGAAATATATTTTAATAACTAATAATGAATAGGTTTAAGTAAAACATATATTTATTTATGCATTACAATTTACTTTTATTAATAAAAATACAAAAACTTAACTTTTTTTCAGCTTAGGTATAAACTTTTTTTCTTGAGTACTAAATTCCAAAGGCACATGTCAATTCCGATACCGCATATTAAAAAATCCTAATAAGAATTTTATTTTTGTCTTTTATTTAAATATAAATTAATTTCACGGCAATTTCTTAATGAAAAAGTAAAAAATTATGAAAAATAAGCAAACCCCCAAGAAGAAATATTGAGAACGCAACTGCGGTTTTAGAATTACTTCAATTTTTGTTGGAAGTAAATTGATCATTATTAATCGAGGCAAAAAGCCGATTGTGCACATTGGAGCTCAAAGTCCGATCTCTGGAAAATGCCACTTTTCGCTCGAAAGTGCACATACCTTGCATTCCTGGAAATTCTCTATGTTAATAGCCAATGTTTCAAACCAAAAAAATTATTTTAGTCAGATTTATTGGATTATTTGATTTGAAAAGAAGAATATTGGTATAGACATCCCCAATGTGAACTTTAATATTGCGTTATTGTCAAACGTTAAATAATTCTATGCTTGGCTGGAAGATTTTGGAATGGTATAATTAAATACAACAAACCGTATGGGAGTTTGATTTATTTATTGTTATAATTTTCAGAATGAATTCACCGAAATATTGAACTGAAGGGTTTTACTTGATACAATACATACCATATACAACTTTAATTGAAGTAGTAAACACTCAAAAGTACACCTGCAAATATTTTTATCAGACTCGCTACAATTAGGCGTACAGATAAGCAACATGATAACTTACAAAAAGAATAACATCTATAACCTTTTTCAAATAAAAAATAAATATACCATAAATTTATTCGAATTTTAATTTTTTGATTTGAAGATTAGTAGATTAATAATGGGAAATCATATAAATACGAGGATGTGCGCATTCGAGCGAAAAGTGGCACATTTCTGAGCGAGGGAAGCAAATGAAGCGCGACGCGGAGCGGCGCGCTTCATTTTCCCGAGATCGGAATGTGCCACTTTGAGCTCGAATGTGCATACTAGGTTTTAAGCACGATTACCAAGCGTCCCGTTTTAACAAGAAACAAATTGGTCACTTTAATTATACCCCACCTTGTACATGGAAGATTAAAATAAACCAGGTTCCTTTCGGCAAATTTCCATTTTTCTCTTAATAAGTGAGTTTAATTCTATATTTATTTACCTTAAAGCGCGATCTACTTTACTAACGGGGAAAAACTATAAAACGCTTTTGTGAGAAATAAAAACAATAATATCAAATGTTACATCAAAATGCACTAAACTTATGCATTCTGAATAAACACAATCTTTACTGTTCGCTGAGATATTTACAAATGTAATTTAATTATACTTTAATTTACATTTTTATTTGCTTTTTTCTAGATGTTATTTTTCATACAAATCTCTACTGAATTTTTCTTAAGTATTAAACAAAATTCCATTAAAACTATAGCTGTCCATGAAACCGTTTGCCAAAAAGGTCAATTTTGAAATTATAATTTCCACCTTGGTGATTTCAACCGAAGACACAATTTTTCTGGGCTAATTTCTATTCTCGTCGATGCGCCACTCCTTACTGACAATCACAGTGAAAGAATTTTCCAGATATCACTTAGTATTCAAAAGTTATTATAACTCGAATGAAATTCACATATAATAATCTAGGTTATTTTCATGTTGTTAAATTAACAAAATATTTGTCTGATTGATTCATCACATGATGCTCTGTCATTGAGCCGAAACTGAGCTGAATCAATTACTTATTATTCTTATGCCGCTAAGTCGTTTAATCACTATTTATTAAACTTAAGTTTAATTAAACTCTTCCAAACGGTCTTACTAGGAATAACGCTCCATACGAGGCCGATATAATAAACCAGTCGTTTAACTTAAAACTAACTTTGTGACAATCAAAATATCTGCTTATACTCAAACTACATAAAAAGGTGTTTCATTAAAACGAAACATTAAATGCTTACCATATTATATTCACTTATAAAATACTCAACAAACATTACTGGAACGCATTTTTATAACTAAGAGTGTATTCGTGGAAATGTTTTAAAAATAATACTAATGAGTATTATATCGATATCAAATAAGTTACCAATAACTTTTATAATGAAATTATAAAAAATTTAAACTGACCTAAAATTGCCTTCTTATGGGTCCGTTCCTTGTAAGGCCAAAATGTTTCTAAGAAAGCTAAACAATAAAAAAGATTATCTACTTCATCTCTTCTCGATCTTGTGGACTTTCCTTTTTTCTTACTCTTCTTTTGTTTCAAATCTTCCTTTTTTCTTATTTTCGTAATTTCTAAATGTTCCTAGTACCTAGTAAGGCCAACCATCAAATTTTTGATCGGCCTTACAAGGAATCATTAAATTTTCTAGGAACACTACCGATATTTTAACTGCCATCGAAATAAAGTAATATTTTTTTTCTTTAGTACCATAGAAAATCCTTATATATTAATTCATAGTAGAAAAAATAGAGAAATTAATAGGTTATTTACTTAAAAACTTACGTTTTGCTGAGAGCGCGAATTACAATTTTAACGTTGACGACGGAAGTCAACGAAGCGACGGACCGCACTGTCAAAAGAGCGGCGCGAGCGACTTGCCGCCGCGTCTGTGTCTTTGAGTTTGATGGGTGTTAGTGTGAGTAGAAGAAATTTGTCATCACATGGCAATAACTACGACTTTTTAATAATTGGCCTTTGAAGGAGCATGGCCTTCCATGATCCACCCACCTTATCTAACCTTTTTCAAACAAAAAATAAATCTAAATTTATTCGACTTTTAATTTTTTAAATTGAAGAATAGAAAATTAATATAGGCAAATCCCATAAATACGAGGATGTGCGCATTCGAGCGAAAAGTGGCACATTTCCGAGCGAGGAAGGCAAATGAAGCGCAGCGCGCTTCATATTCCCGAGATCGAAATGTGCCACTTTGAGCTAGAATGTGCACACTATGTTTTAAGCACGATTACCAAACGTCCCGTTTTTTACAAGAAAAAAATTGGTCACGTTAATTATACCCCACATTATACACGGAAGGTTAAATTAAACCAGGTTCCTTTCGGTAAATTTCCGTTTTTCTCATAATAAGTGAGTTTAATTCTATATTTATTTACCTTAAAGCGCAAACTTATTTACTAACTGGGAAAAACTATAAAACGCTTTTGTGAGAAATAAAAACAATAATATCAAATGTTACATCAAAATGCGCTAAACTTATGCATTCTGAATAAACACAATCTTTACTGTTTGCTGAGATATTTACAAATGTAATTTAATTATACTTTAATTTACATTTTTATTTGCTTTTTTCTAGATGTTATTTTTCAAACAAATCTCTACTGAATTTTCTTAAGTACTAAACAAAATTCCATTAAAATTATAGCTGTCCATGAAATATCTCAACTATTTAAACACTGACCGTTGCTTTAAATATTAATGAAGATTTGGTAAGTGGAATTTCTAGATTGCGTTGTCTTACAATTAAACAATTACAGAAAGCTTTGTACCAGAATTATAAAAATAGTATTATTTTAGACGGCTATGGTAAACGAACAAAAGTGTAATAAGCAAATTTAACTAGTAAACGAGTTTATGCTGACCTTAAACTATTTCAAAAGTTTTCTCAACTACATACCTACGTATGCATATTTAAACGATTAATTTATATGATTTGGATATTTACCATGACTAGTTTGGAGCTATTAAAGATGGATATTAAAATTAATGCAATGGTTTTCGATATTCACTATGTATTTTGAAAGCAATTAAAATTAAAAAATATTCACATTTCCACAATTCTAAAATGTAATATTTTATGTTATAATTAAGCTTAAAACAACTTTGAATGTATTTTAAAGTTAAAATAAGCACAATTTCTATTATCATAGGTCTTCAAAGCACAGAAAAGATATTCAATACTTTTAACAACTTAAAAGTGCATATTCTAAACAAACAACGTTTTTGCTGTTTCTATTATAATACGTACACACGATATATAAAATGAAAAGCTATTTAACACTCGACTAAGAATTAATTAGAAAAATTACAAATATTCTAAACGTTACAAAAGTCGAATCTTTTAAGCAAATAGATGCTTGTGATTACATTAATCTTTTCGGTTTAATGCAATTTCTAATTTATTACATATACAGTAAAATCTTTTCTGGCGAGCACCTCTATAAGGAGACCACCTCTAAAAGCGGGCAGTATGCTTCAGAAGAGATATATCGCAATTTAATTTTTTTTATAAATTTCTCTCTAAGACGACCACTCTCTAACCTGACCGCGACCGTTCATTGACTAAAGTAAAAAAATCTGCAGGCGTTTTTGGAAATATATAATTTTACATACTGATAGGTTTTTTTGCAAATTGATTGCTTATAAGAAAGCTCTAGATCGATAAAACAACGATTAACATTTAGAAAATACTGGCATAGTCAATTCGTAAAAAAGTCATGGTGCATTGTTTGGGTATACGTAATTAATAAAGAAAATTTTCAAGTTTAGATAATTTTGAAAAGCAGACCTTCGCCCGTTTAAAGGTTGCGGACCGGTTAGAGAGTGGTTGCCTTAGAGAAAAATTCATAAGCAGAATTAAATTTGATTATATCTGTTCTGAAGTACAATACGTAAAGAGATGGTCGCCACGAAAGATTTTACTGTACAATGTATTAATTATCTATGTTTCTGTAGTATATATATAAATTAATATGTAATTTTTATATGTAATTTTCAATGTCACGCCAGTGCCGGAGTAGGCAGTAGTACAGAGAGCCTCCGATTTAAACTTTTTTAAAATAATTATACCTATTTATTGATTGTATTTAATTGAGTGAAGAATTGAGTGAAGAAATTGGTTGTGCCGACAGCGAGTATCTTGGTGACAATAAATCACTCGTTTACGGGTCTTATTACGCTGAATATTCGCAAGTGAAATACGAGAAGATAGATTAAAGTGCGCGGAGTAAAGTGCAAGTGCAGAAACAGTGGAAAGCAAAGTCATAGGAGTTTAATTAGAAATAAAGTTAAATTAAAATACACAACTTGAGCAGGACGATAATACGGAAACATATAGCGAGCGAGGTCACAAAACCCGGCGACGTGATAGCGCTATAGCGTATGAGCAGCTGAACACGTTAAAATAAAGTAAATAACAGCGGGCGAGCAGTGGCGTAGAGTGCGGGAAGGAATATTTGTTCGGGTCGCGCTATTAATCAGCCAGCAAGGTCAAAAAGGGTCATATGAGTAGCAAAGAAAAGGTAGGGGCAGGGAGATCAAGGGCACACAGTGTAACGAACATAAAAGAGTTTATAAAGAGGAAAAGAGGGGAAGAAGAACCAGCCGAATTAGAAAGGTGGGAGCAGCAGCAGATTTCCAATTTTAACAAAAGTGCTAAACTAAGCAGAACCCCACCAAAACAAAAAACCCTAACTGACTCCACAAAGGACAAAGCGTCAGAAAACGAAACCAGCGAGATGGAGACAATTTTAAAAAAACTAGATGAAGTGAACAATGAGCTAAAAAAAGAAATTAGCTCCAAACTATCAGATATGAAGGAAGAACTTACGGGAGTCAAAGGAGAACTAAAAAAGGTAAACGAAGAATTACAAAAAGTAAAGCTGGAGTGGGAAGCAAGCGCTAAAATTTGGCGTAAAGAAAGAGGTGAAATGGAAATGAGAATGAATAAGCTGGAAAATAAAATAGAGAAACAAGAGAAGGAAAAGAGAAGGAATAATTTGATTATTAAAGGAATGCTTTTTGAAGACGACCAAAGTCTAAAGCAGAAAGTGATGGAGTTCTTTGGGAAGGAAATGGAGATGGAAGTAAACATAGAAGAAGCATATAGGCTGGGAAAAGCGGAAGCACGAACTACAGTAGCGAAGTGTGCAAATTTTGAGCATAAGGTAGCAGTACTAAAGAATAAGCGCAAGTTGCCGAGTAATATCTATATAGACTGCGACCTTACAGAACAGGAGAGGGAAGTACAACTTGCTATTAGAAAAGTAGCCAGAGAAGAGAAAGACAGAGGAAACGGACTCAGTAGGTTACCGAAAGCTGGAAGTAGAAGGGGTAAAATACGAATGGTCGGAGGTAGAAGGTGGCAGACTGATAAGGACTGACTACCCAAAAACTAGAGAGTCAGGTAAAGGACGGATACTTCATGACGAAAATAGGCGTGGGAAAAGGACAATGAATGCAAACAAAAACAGGTCCGCAAAGGGAAAATAAAAGGGAACAAAGACAAACAAAGATAGGGACGTGGAATGTTCAAGGGATTTTCGAGGAGGGAGCAGTTAAAAATTTGGTATCGGAAATTAGAAAATACAACATAGACATACTGGCAATACAAGAGACCCACTTAACAGGGAGTGGAATAACCAAAGTAGGAGATTATATCATGTTTACAAGTGGAAACCAGCAAAGAAGATACGGCGTGGGTTTCCTGGTTAGAGAATCTTTAAAGGGTT
Organism: Sinopyrophorus schimmeli; assembly: GCA_036325965.1. Classification (NCBI taxonomy): domain Eukaryota; kingdom Metazoa; phylum Arthropoda; class Insecta; order Coleoptera; family Elateridae; genus Sinopyrophorus; species Sinopyrophorus schimmeli. The sequence goes on from JARFIZ010000310.1 coordinate 1,398,470, forward strand.
CGATTAAAGAATTTAACCCAGTATCTGAAAGACTATGCTACATTAGAATAAAAGGGAAATGTAAGAATTTAACTATCATAAACATACATGCCCCAACAGAGGTGAAAACTGACGATGAAAAAGACAAATTTTACGAAGAAATGGAAAGGGTATACCAGAAACTCCCGAAGAGAGAGATCAAATTAGTCATTGGAGATGCCAACGCACAGGTAGGGAAGGAACTGATATATAGAAATATAACAGGTGGACAAAGTAAACACAATAATTCTAATGATAATGGAGTCAGATTGATCTCATTTGCGGCACAGTACGAAATGAAGATAATGAGCACTTATTTCACGAGAAAAGACATATATAAGGGGACGTGGATAAGCCCAGGAGGAGATTACATAAATCAAATTGACCACGTGCTAATTGAAAACAATATGCAAGTCTAGTAACTAATGTGAGAACATACCATGGAGCTGATTCAAACTCTGACCACTATTTGATTGGAACAAAATAAAAAAGAAATGAAACACCATTACAAAACGTATAAACCTCGAGGCAAAAGGTACAACATGGAGGCCTTGCAGAACAAGGACGGAGCACGAAGTTATAAAAAGGCTATCCACATCAAGACTGAAGACCTAAGCTGGAACCCAACAGACCCGGTAGAAAGAAAATGGGAAATGGTGGAAAGCATTATAAAAGAAGCTACAGCAGAAAATGTTCCTTTGGCTAAGCAAGAAATGACGAAAAGCTGGATGAATCAAGAATGTAAGGTAGAAATAGAAAAAAGAAAAAGACTAAGAATAAAAATGTTGCAGTCCAAAGCAGAAAGAGACAAACTAGCCTACATAGAACAAAGAAAGAAGACAAAAAATGGTGTAGACAGTTAAAACGACTGCACAGTGAAAAGAACTAGAAGGCATAGAACAAAATATGAAAAACAATGAGCTAAGGAAAGCATACAAAAACATTCGAAGAGAAAAGGTGAGTTGCAACCCAGGACAATTTATTGTAAAGACAAGGAAGGTAGATTAGTTGGGGAAGAAGAGGAACAACTAAAAGTATGGAAAGAATATTTCCAAGATATCCTGAACCCAATGTCAGAAGAACAATTGGATGAAATGGTGGAGGAGGGGACAAGTTTAGCGGAGGTTGTGGAGGGAGAAGGGATGGTAAATCCACCCACTAGAGAAGAACTGGAAAGGGTAGTAGGCAAGCTGAAAAATAACAAAACCCCTGGCAAGAATGGAATAACAGCCGAAAACATAAAGTATGGAGGCCCAGCCTTAGTGCAAATAATTTATGAAATGATAAAGGAAGTGTGGGAAAAAGAAGTGATGCCACGTGAATGGAGTAAAGCAATCGTGCACCCAATTCACAAAAAAGGGGACAAGGCTGAGTGTAATAATTATAGGGGCATTGCACTATTGGACACGGTATACAAGGTAACAGCAACACTTATCAAACAGAGGTTAGAAGAGTGTGCAGGAAATAGAATAGGCGAGTATCAAGGAGGTTTTAGGAAAGGCAGAGGTACAGTTGACCAGATCTTCCTTCTAAAACACGTAATGGAAGGGTGTTATGAATATAAAATCCCGCTAAACATTCTGTTTATCGATTTCCAAAAAGCTTACGATTCAGTTAACAGGAAGAAGTTGTATGCAGCCCTAAAAGATCTAAGTATTCCACCTAAGATAATCAGGCTAGTTAAAATGAGTCTGAAAGCATCAGTAAATCATGTAAAAGTGAATGGCAGCCTAACAGAAGAATTCACGGTCAATACCGGACTACGACAAGGCGACCCGCTCTCTACCCTACTGTTTAACCTGGTACTGGAAAGAATTATACAGGAAACAGGGATAAAAAGGGAAGGAACAATAAGAACAAACACACATCAGTGTATAGCTTATGCCGACGACGTGGTCCTGCTGGCACGAAACAAAAAAGAGCTTCTTAAAATTACAACTAATTTAATTAACGTGGCAGGAAAGTATGGGCTAAAAGTAAATGCAGGCAAATCTAAATTTATGCAAGTGGCAACTGGCCAAGACGAGAACATCCGGGATGATTACACAGTGCGATTACAGAGCGGTAATATAATAACATTCGAAAACGTCAAAGACTTTATATATTTAGGGGTGTATCTAACTAATAAGTGCCACGAGGTAAAAGAAGTGGAGAGAAGAATTGCCAAGGCTAATAAATCCGCGGGTGCACTAAATCAAGTGTTAAGGGCAAAAAACATTTCGTTCAGTTCAAAACTTAGGATTTATAAAAGTGTAATAAAACCAATCGCTCTATATGGATGTGAAACGTGGGTACTCAACAAATGCCTACAGAATACAATCGAAACATGGGAGAAAGCTACTACGGAGGATATTTGGCGGAAGAAAAACGGATCAAGGATGGGAACGGAGAACAAACGCAGAGATTTATGGGATGTACAAGGGCGAGAAAATAACCGATACAATAAAAGTGCGGAGACTGCAATGGCTAGGCCATCTAGGAAGAATGCCAGAGAATCGAGTGGTGAAGGGGATAGCGTGGAAAAAAATGGAAGGAACAAGGAAGAGAGGAAGGCCAAGAAGGAAATGGTGGGAAGCGGTGCAACAGGATTTACAAGACAAAGGAATAAAGAACTGGAAAGAAAAAGCAAAGGATAGGAAAGAATGGAAAAAATTAATAACGCAAAGGGCCTAAAGGCCTGTAGCTGCGTGATATATATATAATATGTAAGAATATTACTCTATTTATAATAACATTGATTTAATAACAATACCATTCTGATAAATACAAAATAACTGAATTTAGTCTAATATAGTATTCGTTATTACATTTGCATTGACTATTCTTGTCGTTCTCTCTAAAACGACCAACTCCACCAAAGACCAATTTGAGCAAGAACCGACGCTAGTCGTGTTAGAGAGCATTTACTGTACTTTTTAAAAAAAATATACGCCACAACTTTTCCGAATAAAAATCTGAATTTAAGTTTTTGATTTGAAAGAGAGATGATTAATATGGATATATCCATTGAATGCGGGGCATTTTTTTTTTGTTTTATAAAATTTATTTATTAGCAATCAGAATTTCCATTCTATGGGCTAATGTGATATTATTGGACCTTAGTCTAATGCTAAAATCCATATGTCGGGATGAGAACTCTTTCAATGAGGAATCCCCCGGGTACTTAGTTCAAGCCAATAGGCCAGCTCCTTTTTAATCTTGGTTAGGATGCTGATGTAGAAGTGGTTGGATGAGTGGGTTGGTGTGTTGTTCTAGCTTGGCATGGTGGTTAGTGCTGTGTTGTCGAATAATATCTTGTATTTACGTAAGGAATGTTGAGGTCGTTGTGTATCATATACTTTGAGACATACCAAGGTGCATCGGTAATTGCACGCAGAATTTTTGACTGAGATTTTTGGATAATTGCAAGATTAGACTTACTTGCACAACCTCAGAGCTCGATGCCGTAAGTCCATATAGGTTGGATGACTGTTTTATAAAGGAGAATTTTATTTTCGAGTGGCAGTGGAGATTTTCTGCCAATCAGCCAATTTAACTGCTTGAATCGAAGGTCCATTTGTTTTTTCTTCTTTAGTATCTGGGTGATTCCATTCTAACTGTGATTTTTTGTTTGCTCTTACTGGTCATACATTATAAATCTATTAATAAAATTTTTGTATCAATACGATTATCATGAACATATTTCATCACGTTTATTGTATAAGTTGCAGTTCAAAGAAAACTTGCAATATCTCACTTAATTGTCAGTACCGTGTCATATCCTTTTCTAGAATTTATCTATAAACCGGTTATTTTGTTTGTTGCAATAAATAATTCAAACCAATTAACTGATAAATCTTAATGTATATAATGCATAAACTTAAAAGAAATTAACGAAATTTTTTGTAATACATCAATTTAACATTGAATTCCGGCTTAATTACTGTTGTTCTCAAATTTAAGCAAATTTTTAAATTTGAATGTGTATGAGTCGTGCGCCATTTACCTCGAAATTAATGAAACAACTAATAAGCCATATTGAAAGTACGTTAACTGAGTTATGTTTACAAACATGACGCAAGTGAAATTTGCAAGCAAGTTTGTGTCATTTTAAAACTCAATTTTTAAAAGTTGATGTCATAAATTTAATTGTCAGTACCGTGGTATTGGTAAACTTAATTAACGATTAATTTTTTTCATCATCTATAACGAATTTCTGTACTTATTACTAGTCTAAATTATAGGGTAATAGAATATTATCAAATTCATAATCAAAAAATTCCAGTTGTTATTTTAATTTAAAATGTCAGTACCGTGTCAAAAAAAATATTTAATTGTTAATAAATAATATTGACTATTGGCGGAGAAGTTTAAGAATTAAAAATGCTGTAATGAAAACCAAAAAAGAATTTTAGTTAAGTTAATTTTTGTGAAATGTGTTTGATTTGAGTTGATTAATGTTTGATATAAATTATAATGTATTATTTGTCATACATAAGTTACTATGTATTATTGAAATGTTAAATAATCAATAAAAAAGAGTTTTAAAATGTTACAATACAATTCATAAATTAATTTAATAATTTTTCTGAAGAAAGTCGACCAAATGTATTTTATGTCAGTACCGTGGCATAGAAATTATAAAATATAATTTTCATTCTCGATATTTTAAAGTTGTAGCAAAATCCTCTCGCACTTTCATTTTTACTATCAAATAGAGTAATAATATGCATGAAAAATCAAAAGAAGTTTAGTTATAGAAGTCAAAAAATTTTAATCCAACAAGTAACAGTTAGAACAGAATCACCCATGTGCGCTTTTCAATTCATTTTTGTCAAGATGTAATCCTAGGTAACGTGCTGATGATGCGGTAGGGATAGTTACATTGTTGATAGCGTTTGGTGGACATTGCCCTGTACTTAGAGTAAGTATCACTTGTGTGGATTTGCTTTCATTAAATTTCATTAATTTTACCATTTTTCTATAATTATCAGGGTTACTGCAGTTAATTTTTAAGGTATTATTATTCATGATTCTGGTGGTATATTGTTCTTGTTCAACATTGTTAGCTAGTTCCTTAATCATACCTGGAAAATTATTAACACCATAAACAAAAATATGAGGAGGTTTTGGGATAGGCGTTTGTGTTTTATTTGCACTAGATGGTTCATCATTATATAGGAAGCTGTAGGTATTGTGCAAGTTTAGTTCTACTTCAGTAGACTTCTTGTTAGTGAATATTTTTCTCCTTTTAATCCACTTCATTACTTGCCATGGGTTTTTGTGTTTGCATCTGCAATTTCCTCGTCACTAGTTGATTCCATTTTTAGTAGCTGTATGTTGCGTCTAGGTTATTAGATTTGCTGGTGTAAACTTTGTTGCGGAGGCCTTGTTTCTGGTGCGCCTGCAATTGTATGTCAGTTCCACACTGCTCTTGATTTTCTGAACGAAAGGTACCATTTGACAACGTGGTGTTGCCCGAAAATTGTGACGGATGTATTTGAGACATTTGAGAAAATTGTAGGGTTGTCATTGGTTGACTTTGACCATAACTTGGTGATGGCGTTACACCCTGTAAATTATTATTTATAATACCGGATCCGTTCCCCGTAAGGAACATTTTACGGGTGTTTGTATATGTAACTAATTTATTACAATATTTCTATGTTAATATTTTCATGTTAAAATAAACGTACTTGAAAGATTTAACTTATCATTAAAAGACCGGCTTCCCGGTCACGGATTAGCGCACAACACTTGCAATCGAGATACGCTCAGTTTAGCTCGATGAAGTTAAACTACGAATTTCTAATGAAAAAAAAACTAATTAGTTTAACACTAAATAAACATTTCGAATGCTGGACATGTGCACATTTGAGCATTTGATCGGAAGGTGTCGCTTTGAGCTGTAATGTGTACACCTGTATTTAAGCATCATTCAAAATAATTCAGACGAATAAACTAGACGAAAAATTAGTTGAATAATTTTAATCGGTCCCTCTCACTCCCTTTGACATAATTGTCGTATCTTTTCGCTCCCTTGTACTCATTGCTATGGTAAATAGGTTTTTCGAATATAAAATCGCTATGTACTAAATTAAATTTAAAATTACGATTTGAAAGAGCAAAGGATAAAGGTGACAAATTCTGTGAATGCGGGGATGTGCTTATTCGACCAAAAAATGGTACATTTTCGAGTGAGGGAAGCAATGAAGCGCGATGCGGAGCGGTGCTCTTCATTTTCCTGATATCGGAATGTACCAATTTGAACTCTAATATGCCTACTCGATTTTAAGCATGATTTACAATAATACAGGCCAATAAACTAGACGAAAAATTAGTTGAATAATTTTAATCGGTCCCTCTCACTCCCATTGACATAATTGTCGTATCTTTTTGCTTCCTTGCATTCATTGGTATGGTAAATACGTTTTTCGAATATAAAATCGCTATTTATTAAATTAAATTTAATATTACGATTTGAAAGAGCAAAGGACAAAGGGGACAAATGCTGTGAATGCGTAAAATAGAGAAGTTTTTATTTTTAATATTGTTAATATAGATAAATTTAGTAAATTCAGTGACTTACAAATTTATACAAATATTTAAATATTTAATTTTTTATTAATCATTTTGTAAGAAAGGTAGAAATATTTACCTAAACTATTTTGGGTTAAACTTATTTTTGTAAAAAAATCAGGGAGTGTACTTTTGTACGCCCGTTAGAAGTTACAGTCGAACTTCCATGAGTCGAACGCCGATAAGTCGAATTTTCGATAGCTTGAACTCGAACCTGTTTCCCTAAGATTTGTCTATCTCCACTTTAATATTTTTATATTAATAACTCGAATTTCAAGAAATCGAAGCGTTTTACAATTCCTTAAATTAAGGTTTCCATTAGTAAATATTTCCAAACTCGAAGTTAAATATTACACTTTTTATAAAATACCTGTTAGGATTAAAGAACGAGTCGGTTTGGTGTTATTAGTGGTTAAAAGCTCTATTGTGTACTACGATGAAAAGGTTTTTACTTCAAGCTGTTTTGACGGCGGCACTTTAATGGGATTTAAAAACTAATATATATTTAAATGCCTTATGAACAGTTATGAATTTCAAGATGATTTTGCCGTTTATTTTACAAGAAAAGAAACTATTTTTGCATTTTAGTTTTCATTTTGGTAGTTATTCGTCGACTTCGAGGACTAACAAATGTGTTTTGTGTTCTTTATAGTTTGTAACAGAGTATAACAGAAAATGCAAAAAAAATTAAAACTTTTTCTAAAATTATTTACGTATTAACATGGAGTGTAAACGAAAATTAAAAAGTTTAAGCATAAGGGAGAAAATTAATCTTATAAAAGACGTGAAATGTGAGCTCAAAAGAAAAAAGGATATAGCTAAAGATTTTGGTATTCCCGCAAACACTTATTCACAGAGACCTAATTATAGCTGCTGAAGATACAAATGACCACCATTCTAAAAAAAGGTTAAAAGAGTATCATTTTTCCATGGAATGGAGAAAGCTATGATTGAATGGTTTCGGTATACACGTAATAAAAATATTCCGATTTCGGGGCCTGTACTGTTACAAAAATCAGAAGAGTTCGCGCGCCTATTACATTATGATAATGTCAAAGCAAGTGAGGGTTGCCTGGAGAATTTCAAAAAAAGGAACCTCGTCATTCAAAAAGTAATATGTGGTTAAAGTCCAGAAGTGTCTGAAAACGATTGTGAACCTTGACGGCATAAAGTCTTAACACCATTACTGCAAGAGTATGAACATAGCAATATTTTTAACGCCGATGAAACTGGTTTGTTTTTTAAATGCTTTCCGGATAAAACTTTGACTTTTTTAAATGCAAAGTGTTACGGTGGGAAACGCAGCAAGAAAAGAGTGCCTTTGATGGTAGGAGCTAAAAATGAATGATATATATATCTATACGTAAGTGTGCAACTGAACTTTTTGTAATAACTCGAATTATTGATAAGTTGAATTAATTTTGGTGTCCCTTCGACTTCGACTTATCGAGGTTCGACTGTATATTTCTTTGGCGTAACAAAATTAAATATAATCACGTGTAAAAATTAATATTAATAAATTCAATAAATACGAGGATGTGCGCATTTGAGCGAAAAGTGACGCATTTCCGAGTGTCGGAAGCAAATAAAGCGCGACGCGGCGCGGCGCACTTCATTTTCCCGAGATCGGAATGTGCCACTTTCAGCTCGTATGTGCACACTCGCTTTTAAGCGTGATTCACAATAATTAATTTTCTTCCTAAATAATACTACTTTATTTTTAGTAACTTTGATTTAATAACAATATGATTCTAATAAAAAATAACTGTATTTAATCTAATATAGTATTCGGTATTACATTTACTTTATCTATTTTTGTCTTTCTCTCTAAGACCAATTTTAGCAAGAACCGACGCAGGTCGTTTTAGAGAGCTTTTACTGTAATTGAAAAAACGTACTTAAGTAGTTAATTTATTATTAATCCAATACACCCTTTTAATTGATTTTAACTACAAAGCTTCATTGTTTTTATTTAATTAAAAAGAAACAATATCTCCACAGAATTATTTTGATAGGAAATTTTATTAAAAATATTTCATATGTTAATTAGTACAAAAAAATATTGTAATAAGTGGAGTTTAGATTTTTTTAATTTGAATGTTTAATTGCACAGAAATTGCTTAAACCTGACTACAGGTACAAAGGGCAAGAAGAAGAAATGTTTAATTGAACAAAGATCTTTATTTTAAATTAAATTAAAGTAGAAAAGTGTTGAACAATTCAAATACAAAATTTCACATAAAAGTGGCCATGTACCGGTTCAATTGCTTTAAATGCTCGCAAAACAACCGCGGCTGTTAAATATGAAGAATCAATGCCTTCATAATTTCTGGTTGAATTGTTACAAAATGGACAGTACATTTTAAGCTTGTGTTTCCGATACCGTAAAATTGTAAAATACGTACATCAGTAGTTCAATTCAGGATCAAAATAGGAGAATAATTGAAAGTTACAAAAACATTTATTTTTTAAAAGATATATTTATTTAGTAAAAACAGTCTCTAGATATTAAACAATATATATATATATATATATGGCCTAGAGACAATTATTAGAAAGGGCAGACTATCGATTAAGAGTATTTAATTGAAATATATAAATTGATTAATTTTGGAAATGATTTTAAACATTCGTAATTTACAAATTAAATAGCTAACTATAAATGATTGGTTCCAAACTATTTGATTTTAAATGAATTTTGGGCCAAGAAGACACCGTAAATGCAGTTTTCTGCGATAGGTCGATTGTGTAGTTTTATAGATTTCAATTATACTGATACAAAATTCTTATGCCGTAATTTCTGCTACTATGAAAAAATGTATAGTGTTTTTACAGTTTAGGTTCATGTTATGTACAACCATGTTTTTATATACATAATTAAAAGGTAAAGCAAAATGGTGAAAGAAAGTATTTTATTCCTTATTACCGAAAACTATTAAACATTACAAATGTTTTAAATCAAAAAGGTAATATGTAAGTACACAATATTGACAAGCAATAAAAAAAAATGGAAAAATATATATATTAGATTTTCTATTCTAAGTATTTAACTAGAAATATTTGATTTTAGTATAAGCCGAGTTCTTAAGCTTTGTTGATAAAAATATTATAAAAGTTTAATAAATGACCGATTTATTGAATCGAGAGCTATTTTGATATAAAAAATAGTAAACAAATTAATAAATCCAAAACAACCGTTACAGTTGAAATGTGATATTATTTTTGTTTATAAATTAATGAAAACATTGTCATAAACTTAGTCATGAACTATAAAGAATATAAAATGACGAGTCCAAAGAATGACCTGTAATAGCCCAGCGAATGACCTATTAATCAAATTATCTATTAAAAACAAATAGTTCATAGAATTTTGTAAAATTTATTTAAACACGAGGTAATAGGTAACTAGAAAATAAATGTATAAAAAAAGTTTAATCTTTAACATTTTATTTAAATTATCATGTTTTTTAACTAATTTCTTTTTTTAAACATTTTTTGGGACGATGACGCATTATAATTTGTTAAATATAAAAATTTTGTTGTTTATTTTAATTGTAACTCAATCAGAATTTTTCTTCCTTTTTTTTCGGCTTCTAATCGAATATTTTTTTTAGTATCTTATCTTCTTGTTTTGTTTTTTATATCAACAAACGAATGAACATATTAATATTTTAAAATAGTCGATCATTTACTGCCTGAGTATTACAATAAAACATACCAGTGAATGACCGACATAAAATTAATTAAAACTAATTATTCATTAAAGTTAAAACTTAATTTAAACAATAATATTAAATCAATATAAATCAAGTGATTGATAAAAAACGACTACGATCTTCAAAGTACATAGTTTATGGAACCGTCATATTTTGTAAATTTTAATTAAATTTCAGCAATAATCAAATAACAAGCAAATTGCAATATAAAATTAATGATTTTAGCTATACACTTCTTTATTCCTTGCATTTAAATGAAAAAGAATACATAACATTGCATAAATAAATATATCACAAATATCAATTAATTTTTTTAATTGTTGCAAGCATTATTTCCCGTAACGGTCATTCACTGATAGATGGTCACAGACTGGACGTGTTACCTTATTTCTGAATTATTTAATTTTAAGAAAGGAATACTTATTGGAATTAAACAAACTTAATAAGGAAACGCAAATTGACTATTTTATTTCTATCAGTAATTGAAAAGTACAAATTTAAAAATATTATGACAAAACACAATTGAAATTTCTGCACAATAATAATAATTAATTACGGAGCTTTAATATTATTCATACGAACGAGAAATTGACACAGAGAGTAGTGTTTAAGTATGTATTTTCGTAATAGTACACAGAAAATTTTAGCATTCAATTAATTGTCTTTCGTCCCTTAATGTTTAAGTTTAAGATTTTAAGATGTTCCTACTACGCATTCGTAAATTTGACGTTTGGAATACTTCCTCCTGTTTGAAGCTCTCAATATCAATACTTTATGTAATTATGCATTTCGATGTGGAGGTATTATAACGCAATAGATTTAATTAAACTATGGAATCCGATATCTTAATAAAAATTCGATTTGAAAATAATTAATGATCTCTTATTGGCGATTTTTCCTTTTGTTAGCAAGTTCGGTTTTTAAATATCTTCAATAATTAATTACAGTAACACATTTACCTAGTATAATAGTATAAAAAAGCTTGGTAGATTAATTACCGAAATAGCTGGTTACGTTTTATAATTCGAAACGGCAGTAATATGCGCGCCAGTAATTAATTTAGAATTAAACGATGGGCGTTATAAATAATTTTGCATTTATTAAAACCGCACAAGTTTTATTAAATTTAATGTACTTATCTTTAAGAAGTAAATCGCTTCACAGATTCTCGTTTTTACCGCTAATACTTTCAAGAGCGAATTTTCGCACTCACCATAATACAAAAAAGATTATACTGAAAGTTGATATATAAATATTACAGATAAGCATAGAAGTATTTACTGTTCGACAAGCACTTACATAAAGCAACAATAGAATATATTACAATCGATATTAATTTAAATTCTGTTACTTATGTACAATGCCAAAGTTGTATATGAACACAACAGAAATGTTTGGTTGAAGGTGTTAGACCATTGTCTTAACAAGTATTCAGATGGTATGTAAAGTCAAATTGCAAAGAAGTGGGAGTTTAGAAAATGATAACTGCCTGAAAACTGAGCTGAAATCGGTTACTCCGATAAGTACGACATTTCTATTATGAAACGTATGAAAACAGACCGGCGTTATAGAAAAACCTAATTTATACAGCATACTACAAGGAATGACGCTATATCATAAATATGAAACCCATTCCAATTTCTCAAGGTGTTGGAAACACGAAAAAAATCATTAGTTGATATAATAACTTCCCTTACAAAACGATCGAACGAATGTTTATTGCATTACTAATTTACATTTACCGTTAAAATGTTTTTTTTTAAATTAAATACAACAGAAATTGATGACCGAATGGAAAGTTAAAAACCAATTCTCTTAAAAATGTTTCTTCAGCTTTGTTTTTCTTGAGGTATCCCGTATGATTTGCAAATTTTAATATCTGAATAATGTTAGAATATTCGCGACCTTACTTATAGGATTATTTACTTTTTTTAAAACGGATTTTTCGAGATACTCTTATTTTATTAAAAATTTCTAAAAATGAATTATATTTAAAAGAATTCATTCTATGAATTTTATCTTCTATCTTATTATTTTAGATACTTTTTGGAAGTCTATTTGAATTTTCAATTATGCGACAAGCTCAACTGTACTTTATACCGATGGAATCGTTTTAGATATTTTTTTCTTAGTTTTAATAAAATTCTATTGAATGAACTAAAAAATAAATGTTAAACCGTAGGAACGTATTTGTAAGAGCTGCAGAATAGCAAAATAAAATTTATGTACTGACCAGGGCTGGTATTTTACAGTCATTTACAACCATAGGTATAATTTGAAAGGCTGAAATGTAATTAATTTAATGCAAATAATGAGGGTTATTTCTGGAAAGTGTTTAAAGTATGTTTTGCGTTAAACGTAAATTCTAAATACACTTTTAGTTTTAAATACCTTAATCTAGACACAAGAAAAAGTTTAAAATAAAAAACTCGTAACCTGTAACAAAATAAGCATCCGAATTAGAAGGTAACGTAATTTTCAATTCCACGTTATAAAAACTACGCTCAACAAAAATAAATATAAAAATCAGAAAGAATCGTCTGCAGAAGCAATAAAGTTGGAAAAGATAGATATCTATACTGCTACGTAGAATTATAGAAGTTGTTGCGAAGCTTGGCGGTAGGTTTTACTATACAAAAATCTTTAAACTGCGTTAAAAACAGAACAAAGGTAAAAAATGTATTGTTGGCTAATTAATAATACGATTTAATTGGTGTCGGAAAATACGATATTCCGTGAAAGCGTGAGTTCCGCGCTGTTAATGTAAGGAAATGAGTTGCATCGCCAAGAATAATTCATATTTAAGGCGCAGCAGGACTAAAATTTTTTAGCCTAGCGTATTAAGTCTAAAACTTTTTCACTTTGACGAACCGCTGTACTGGAGTTCCCTTTTGCAAGTAGTTTAACACCAGATATTCATAATTTACTCTTTCACTAAATTGTATTGTAAAAATATGACCGTTTTCCAAAAGAGAATTAGAGAATTCTGCTTTCAAACCAACACTTTTTGAAGTTATACTTTTCTTGGCGTGTTGAGGGTAAAATTTTAGCAGGGAACAGAAGTTGCGCGCGCACAGCTAACGAAAATTCGACAGTATAAAATTAGACGTCTAAGAAAGTAAATTAATTATTGTAAATTATGCTTAAAACCCAGTGTGCACATTCGAGCTCAAAGTGGCACATTCCTATCTCGGGAAAATGAAGTGCGCCGCTCCAGCGTCGCGTTTCATTTGCTAACTTCACTCGGAAATGTGCCACTTTTCGCTCAAATGCGCACATTTTCATATTCATCGGATTTGTCAGTTTTTTCTATTTATTAAATTTAGTTCAATAAATTAAAAATTGAAATTAACTTCTAAATAGTCTTGAAATTTTTACTTAAAATTATTTAGAAGCTAATTGAATTATTGTAAACCATGCTTAAAACAGAGTGTGCACATTCGAGCTCAAAGTGGCACATTTCGATCTCGGGAAATTGTAGTGAGAGTAAATAATTAATTTAAAGAAAAACAAAATACGTTCAAAATCATTTACTAACCAAAAAAACATTTTCGACTTTTCAAGTGAAGAAACACTTGTAATTTTGAACCTTCCGTGTACGAGGTGGGGTATAACTAACGTGACGAATTTTTTTTTGTTAAAACGGAATGTTTGGTAATCGAGCTTAAAACCGAGTGTGCACATTCGAGCTCAAAGTGGCACATTCCGATCTCGGGAAAATGAAACGCGCCGCTCCGCGTCGCGCTTCATTTGCCTCCCTCGCTCGGAAATGTGCCACTTTTCGCTCGAATGCGCACATCCTCGTATTTATTGAATTTATTAATATTAATTTTTACACGTAGTTATATTTAATTTTGTTACGCCAAAGAAATATAACTTCTAACGCGCGTACAAAAGTACACTCACTGGTTCTTTTGCAAAAATAAGTTTAACCCAAAATAGTTTAGGTAAATATTTCTACCTTTCTTACAGAAATGATTAAGAAGAAATTAAATATTTGTATAAATTTGTAAGTCACTGAATTTACTAAATTCATCTATATCAGAACAATATTAAAAATAAAAACTTCTCTATTTTACGCATTCATAGCATTTGTCCCCTTTATCCTTTGCTCTTTCAAATCCTGCGAATTTAAATTAAATTTAATAAATGGCAATTTTATATTCAAAAAACGTATTTACCATGCCAATGAGTACATACAAGGGAGCGAAAAGATACGACAATTATGTCAATGGGAGTGAGAGGGACCGATTAAAATTATTTAACTAATTTTTCGTCTAGTTTATTGGCCTGAATGATTATAAATCATGCTTAAAATCGAGTAGGCACATTGGAGCAAAAATTGATAAATTTCGATTACGGGAAAATGAAGCGCACCGCTCCGCGTCGCGCTTCATTACGTTCCTCACTCGAAAATGTACCATTTTTCCGTCGAATAAGCACATATGTCGCATTCACAGAATTTGTCACCTGTATACTTTGCTCTTTCAAATCGTATTTTTACATTTAATTTAGTAAATTGCGACTTTATATTCGAAAAACCTATTTACCATAGCAATGAGTACAAGGGAGCGAAAAGATACGACAATTATGTCAAAGGGAGTGAGAGAGACCGATTAAAATTATTCAACTAATTTTTCCTTTAGTTTATTCGTCTGAATTATTTTGAATGATGCTTAAATACAATTGTACACATTACAGCTCAAAGCGACACCTTCCGATCAAATGCTCAAATATGCAAATGTCCAGCATTCGGAATGTTTATTTAGTGTTAAACTAATTAGTAATTTTTTCATTAGAAAATCGTAGTTTAATTTCATCGAGCTAAACTGAGCGTATCTCGATTGCAAGTATTGTGCGCTAATCCGTGACCGGGAAGCCGGTCTTTTAATGATAAGTAAAATCTTTCAAGTACGTTTATTTTAACATAGAATTATTGTAATAAATTAGCTACATATACAAACACCCGTAAAATGTTCCTTACGGGGAACGGACCCGGTATTATAAATAATAATTCATTTGCCCCCCTCGCTCGGAAATGTGCCACTTTTCGCTCGAATGCGCACATCCTCGTATTTATTGAATTTATTAATATTAATTTTTACACATGGTTTTATTTATTTTTTTTTACGCCGAAGAAATACTTCTAACGCGCGTACAAGAGTACACGCACCGGTTTTTTTACAAAAATAAGTTTAACACAAAACAGTTTAGGTAAATATTTCTACCTTTCTTACAGGAAAGATTAAGAAGAAGTTAAATATTTAAATATTTGTAAAATTTATATGTCATTGAATTTACTAAATTCATCTAAATCAAATCAATATTAAAACTAAAAACTGCTTTATTTTACGCATTATTAAACTATTTATTAATTGATAATATAATGTTTAAAACTTTTAAAAACTATATAAAGTTTATATATAATTATAAACATAAATAACTTGAAACTACAACGTCGCGCACATAAACGTAGCAAATTTTGAAAATTTCTGTTATTCATAACCACGTTTTTTTTTGAGAAAGACTAATTCTCAATACGGATTTAAATAGACTTTTTAAAAATACAATATATTTCCTTTTTTTTAAATGAGCATTTTCAGAAACTTGATAGTTAGTAATAAATTGAACATCCAAAATAGTCGGTCTATTGATAAGACCTGTTGTAATTATTTTTATTGTTGTTCAAGTTTGGCATGGTTTTAAGAAAAGTTTATATTTATTTATATTTAGTTGGATTTTGAAAAATCTTTTTCAGTAAATTAATTATTGTAAATACTTTAACCAACAATTTTGTCTTTCAATTGGAAAACTTCTTGATTTTAGGTTTCAGTGTTGTATTAAAAATTTGTTATACTATTTAATTTTTTTAACTCAATGCAAACGTGAATATTACTTTTACATTACTTAATTTTTAAATAGGCTAGACATATGTATCTCTATATAGGTATAAGTAAATGCATTAAAATTATTTTGTAACGATTTTGTCTGTACTAATATTGCTGTTTTATTAAACACATGGCTGTTTTATTTTCTGAGCAATACAAATAGATCAAACTGGTTTTACTCTTGAAATTTTGGTTTTATATCTAGCTTTAAATTATCAAAATAACTAAAATTATTTTAAAAATAACTGGGTATATGCAAAACTGACAAGGCATTTGTTAACAAACTACCTGTCTTGAAATGCATTTAAGTACGTTTGAACGCTTTACCACTTGGGATATCCCCAACACAACCATCCAAATAAATCGCCATCGAATAAAATTTTTCAGTTTGCCCGTGTTTCCTCATTCATTTATAGATATAGTATTCAAAAAATTTTCGGCAATGTAATTGTATGACAATTTTGAAGGGATGCCTCGAGTTATTTGAAAATCGGTCTATTTCGTGTAGTTGCATCTTTATGACAAAAAAAAACTAATTTAAAAATTTTAATTCAAAAAAGTACCTCGATACATTCCTAGAAATTTGCCTAAAGATTCGATGTGTTAAATTTTTTTTTTTTCATAATTCCTTACAGTTTCGCCGGAAACACGGGCTCATTTAACATTGTTTTTCTTATGGATAGATTTACTTCTGCTCCGTCTTAAAACACAAAAACGACGGGGCATGTGTAGAGACGGGATCGAAATAAAAATCGAAATTGTAGTTAATTGTAATAAGCAACAAGTAGGAAATGTTTACGGAAGAAAGAAACGCGAGTAGAACAAGAAGAATCTGTTACAAATTCTTCGGGCATTTCGGACAATAAAAGATGTATGGAGAAAGTTCGCCTATTGATAGAAAAGCAAACGGCCGTTAGTACGCAATTATTACCAATTTAGTTCCATCCCCATGTTTTACAATGGCCGTAAACAGGGAAATAAGTACGGAGCGTATTTTTAGCAAAAGGGCGCTTCTGTGTGTGTGCCAACAGAGAACGGGCGATGTAAAACGAATGTTGGATGATCTTCTAAACATAGCAAATTAAGGAAGTTAATTTGGGGCTTATCTTTCAACAGACATGTTTCCATCCGCTTCGCAGTACTTCTGCTTCGAGGTAGTATTCGCTTCGTTTTATGTTCGGAATATTAATTGTTGCAACACACATTCCTTTAAACTACCCAGATAAGCACATTCGGGAGCGAGCAGATTTCGAGAGCGAAAAAATTAAAACAAACAATCCCGCAAAACGTTAATTTTCGTCGGCTATTGTCTATAAATAAAAAAAGAATTAGGGGAGCGTTGTCGACATTGGTTATAAGAGTTAGAAACAAGAGAGTTCCTTAAACCTGTACAATTTGAAATCCTGCGCACGATTGCAGTTCACTCAAAAACACTGTGTACGTAAGCTCTATAGTCCCGGCATGGAGCAGTTCGCGTTTAATGACGCGAGACAATGACATAGCCTTCGTTTATTAAGAACCGTAACGCCGCTTGTTCGACGGGGTTAGTAAATAGCTACGAGTGTCTTAATCCGCCAGTAAATTGAGTCTCGGTTAAGTTCAGGCTAGCGGCTCAAATAATAGCGGTACGCAGAGTTGCACGGCAGGCACACGGGCCTTCTTTGTTTTCGAAAAGACGAGGGGTCGTAAGATCGGGACACTTCTCTATAGATCTCTATATGTCATGAATAGGGGTCTTGTCAGATGAGCTTTTCACGACACGTTAATTCCTCCTAGTCGATGCATACTGAATCAACAAGTATAAAACGCTTAGCGTTCGAGCGAGCCAAGTGGGACTTATCTTTCTAAAACGGTAAATATGCACGATAGACCTACGGAACTCCAACTTAAATAGCATAGAATTAATTTCTGCGAGTGTGTGCCCGTCGCGATATCTGCTTGTAGTTTAATGCGAGCTCTCTAGCGGAAGTATATACAACGTAATTGTTCGTTGGCGCGGAATCTAGTACCAAAAACTATCTCTCCCTCTTCGCGGCGCCCGTTAATATCATTTTTGAATCGAATTCAAAATAAGAGATAGTTTCCCGATACGGACGTTTGTTGGAAACGCCTACAATGAAGCACATTCGGACGCCATTGCTGTGGCTGCATGTTAAAGCCGCGACTAATCCCGGATTAGCAACGTCGGAGTAGCTGCAATACTAATTTGTTGATTTTGCCACGGCGACACTGAATTATTTGAATCGTTTTGTTGCCTGTGGGAGTCGTCATTCTTTAGCAGAAAATCTACAGACACGCATTCTTTCAGGTTGTCGGAAAATAGTTGGCCGCTTATTTAACCTAATGTTACGAAGTGTCGGTGCTGGCTCCATGTTCTAATATTTTAGGAATTTAATATTACTCATACAAACCACGTTTGTTAAACATTTTCTCCAACTTGTGATCCGGAGCCTGATCTCTCTTCCTATAGGGGCATTAAATTTATTAGGTGATTATAAATTGTAAGAGCGGCGCGATTGAGGGTTGTAGTGGAGAGCCGGACAACAGACGTCCCGAACTTACATTCTATTACTATTACTATCATTATCAGGCGATGCACGCTTGTTTCTTATTTTTCTGTTTAATGCCTCAGGGCTTTGCTTTGCGACTTCAGTAATAACCAATAATAACTAGAAAATACATATTTCTCAATGTAGAAACTCCTAGCTATATAATTTGCGTATACAGTAAAACTTCGATTATCCGGATCTCAGTTATACGGATTCGCGATTTGTGAATTTGCGAAAATTAAACCTCGGTATTTCTTACTAAATATTTTATTACTTTATTTTGTATTTTGCACTAAACAGTGTTTTTTTGCTTTGTTGATTTTAAGATAATGTGCGACTGTTTTATTTAGTGATTAATATTTGTTGCGTTTTTTGTAAACATATACCTAACAATTTGACCAATTTTTTTCCTGTTAAAACACGAATCTTTGTAATCGTCCTTAAAACCGAGTGTGCACATTCGAGCTTAAAGTGGCACATTCCGATCTCGGAAAATGAAGCGCGCCGCTCCGCGTCGCGTTTCATTTGCCTCCCTCGCTCGGAAATGTGCCACTTTTCGCTCGAATGTGTACATCCTCGTATTCATTGGATTTGCCTATATTAATCTTCTAATCTTCCATTAAAAAAATAAAAATTTGAATAAATTTAGATTATTTTTTGTTTGAAAAAGGTTATAGATTTTATTCCTTTTGATAAGTTATCATGTTGCTCTTCTGCACGCCTAATTGCAGCGAGTCTGATAAAAATATTTTCAGGTGTACTTTCGAGTGTTTACGAATTTGTATTTTTGATGAATTCAAATTGTATATGGAATGTTTCGTGTTAAGTAAAAACCTTCAGTTCAATATTTCAGTGAATACATTTAGGAAAATCTAACAATAAATAAAACTTGTCTACGGTTTGTTGTATTTAATTATATCATTCAAAAATCTTCCAGCCAAGCATATAATTATTTAACTTTTGACAATAATGCAATGTTAAAGTTCACATGGGGGATGTCTATATTAATCTTCTTCTTTTCAAATCAAATAATCCAATAAAGCTGACTAAAATATTTGTTTTGATTTGAAACATTGGCTATTAACATAGAGAAATTCTACAAATGCAGGTATGTGCACGTTCGAGCAAAAAGTGAAACATTTTCCCGAGATCGGAATGTGCCACTTTGAGCTCGAATGTGCACACTCGGTTCTAAGCACAATTTACCATAATCAACTTTAAAAGCAATGGAATATGATTGTAAATACACTAAGACCCCATTTAACGCGAGGGATACGTTCCAATGAATTTTAGCGTTATATGAAATAGCGTTAAACGAGGTCATCTCATCATGTAAATAATGGGGTTAGGGAAAAAAAAGGTATAAAATTGAAAAATTTTCAAGTATTTCGTCATTTAAATATGTTTTTTTATTACAATGCAACAACAAAAACTTATTTCTTACAAATTTAGAAACAGCAAATGAATATGTATATAAAAATTATTAAATTCTAAGTCACTATTTATATTTGAGATCATGCATTTCCAATTTTCTAATTTTTTATCAAGAAGGTATCTAATGTCATTTGCATTTGCTGATGACACTATTTTTTCTTCATTCTTGAGAATTGTTCTTATTGTCGAAGTTGCCAAGTTTAATGCAACACCAATTTGACATTGACGTTCACCACTATTTAATCTTCTAAGCACTTGCATTTTAGTTTCTAGTGAAATGTTTTTTTGTCGCTTTATTTTTGTTTTTTATTATCACCCATATTAAAAATTAAAAATTATTATATTTATCACTATATCAGTCATTATATTTCAAAAATTTATACTTAAAATAACAGCAGCAAATGTTTAAAATAATAAAAATACGCTTGTGTCACACTACAGACAACAAAACAATGCAGATAAATTACTTTGAATTTCGGTGAACCCCCAATGCTGCATGAAATTTTCAGGGAATCCCAGTTCCAATAAAAGCGCGTTAAACCGATACAGCGCTAAACGGAAAAGCGTTAAGCGGGGTCTTACTGTACCTATTGAGGCAAATCTGATCATTCCTTCTCCCTTGCACTTATGGGAGTTTTGTATTTTTTCGCTCTCTCCCACAAATTGCAATAATACAAGAACTTTCACAAATGTTGTTTTTTTAAATTAAATTCAATAAATACGAGAATATGCGCATTCGAGCGAAAAGTGGCACATTTTCGAGCGAGGAAAGCAAATGAAGCGCGACGGGAGGGCGCGCTTCATTTTCCGAGATCGGAATGTGCCACTTTGAGCTCGAATGTGCACACTCCGCTTTTCGCCACCATTAACAATGATCAATTTATTTTAAAAAATTCAAGTAATTCTAAAACCGTAGTTGCGCTTTCAAAATTTCTCCTTGGGACTTCGCTTATTTTTCATAATTTTTTACTTTTTTCATTAAGAAATTCCCGTGAAATTAATTTGTATTTAAATAAGGAGGCAAGAATGAAATTCTTGTTAGGATTTCTTAATGTTCGGTATCGTAATTGAAATTTTTTTGAAAACGGGACATTTTGGCATCACGAATGATTGCTTTGGAACAACGGGACAAATGATCTGAAAACGGAACAGTCCTGGACGTATGGCCACATGATATATAGCTAAAATTCGTTTTTTTCTATACATTGAATAAACCGAATTTTCGACTATCCGAATTAGATACAACAATAATTAGTCCGAATATCCGAGTTTCCACTGTAAGTCTAAACAAGATCTCGCAGCTTGTTGAATAACTCTTCTTTAAACGCGAAAGGAGCTTTCTTTAGTCCGTATGTTGGGAATTGATTCTACGAGTTTCGTCCATAACGTCGAAGCTCGTAACAATTGTATGCATATCGATAGCGTATTGTTTAGTCGAATCTTTTCAGTTTCGCGAGTTTTTTGTTGATCATACTGTAGAACGTAAATCGTATGGTTGCTGACCCTTTACAGTTCACTCATGCGCGCGTCTGTTACTGTATCCAAATTCATTGCAGATTTTCAGCTTGTCGGCTCTAGAAAATGGAAGGCTTGAGTGCCGCGCCATTCGCCGGGAATGATGATAGAGTTAAAGAAATAATAGGGATTTGCCTTTCCTCCGGATTCCGAAATCAATATAGCTTTAAAAGAGAAGCGTATGTTTTATTTGTTTCAGATTTTTAAGTGGATTATTTCCGTGGTCAACTCCACTAAGAACTCGTAGTTTACGAGTGTTTGATAACTATCCAATCGTAGTTCAATTATTATTCGAAAAATAAATCGCCTCGCTCGGCGAAGTTGCGAGAAATCACACGAGAATGACTAATAACAATTGCTTTAAAAGGAAATCGTTTCGAATCAAAGTTTATAGGAATTTATGCGTACATAAATATAGAAATACGATATATGTGAGGTATATACAGTAAATATGTAAAGGTTGATGTTGGTGGAAGCGCGTTATTCGAGCAGAGCGCAGGCTAAGCGCGACTTTACAACTAGAGCTTTTCACAAAGCACTCAGTCGAATGATTTTGCGATTTACTGTGCCAGAAGTGACGTTTCCCGAGAGCTACAGAGGGCGAAAGGCGGACGCGTTGCGATACAGAGGGGTTGGCACGGCCTGAATGCTATCAGTCCCCGTTGTTTAAACCACATTTGCGGAGTTGCACATCGGACCGATAGCGACGTCCATTCAAGCGTCTTCTATAGGTCTATTTACACCTGAAGTCTCGGACTGTCGGGTTAAATATTTAATAAACAGCGTTCCAATGTAAATCAGTCTCATTTGCAAAATGTGACATCTAGAGTATTAGAATTCTTGCGCCAGAAAAGATCTCGTACGCCGGACACGTTCACGGCTCGCTTTCAGCGAAATATTTTCAAGAATATCTTTAGTTTCACTTCACTTATTCCGTTGGCAAGTCTAAGCAGTTATCTCCCGCTCTGTTGCAGGTCAGGTGATCGAGCTCGAGCCCGAATTTCTAGCGCCTCTCGAAAATCATACTGTGACACAAGGCCGCGACGTCTACTTTACCTGCATCGTCAACCACCTCTCTTCGTACAAGGTATTACCAAGTGGCAGCATCTGTAAAATGACGTTTATTGCTGGCTGACTCCAGCATATCTCCACTAGTTTTTATGACAATGAACCCGAGAAACTGCCGCATACGCCACCGGTTAACATATTACGCGATATCGGTGCTGACACTTTCCTCTCTGGCCCGAACCCAAAATACTTAGAGAAGAAATGTGGTTCGTATATAGTTTTGTTCGATTTAAAAAGGATTTAATTGAATTTTAGTTCCATTCTTTTTTTGTCCGTTCTCTTTAAACACTTTTTCGTCGTTGTTTCTTTCGTCGTAAAAAATAACACGTAAAAATGCGGAAAGTGGACGTACCGCAAGTACGTCCACTTTTTTACGAATCTCCGTACCTATACCCATCTACGTTTATGTATTTTACTATGTGACAACTTGCAATTCCAAAGTAATGAAATTTCTGCCTTGTCAATAATCGCATATTCGACGAGCCAGGCATTCAAATAAAATGATAAAAATTTCGTAATTCGAATATTGCCGTTAAAATTTTCGTTAAATATAGCGAAATATTATAGCACTTAAATAGATGCGCATCTAAAGACAAATTATGAGAAAATTACAACAAAGGCTACGTCTTCGCTCGGTTATTTCTTTTAGCATCGCGGCCTATACGTGTTGATTACATTGTGCGACAGGCCCGGAGGTAACACAAAGACATCCAATCAGACGTGCATTTCGCACTTATTGAGTTTGTTACCTACTACTTTTCAGACCAACTCCGATGTAATAAAATCACGGTGTATAAACTCAACCAAGGCCTCAGGCACCACACTCGCCAAATACCGTAAATGAAATTATATAGAAAAGTTCGCGACGATTCACTCTGACTTACTGCACATTTGTAAGAGAATATATCCACAATTCGTATCCAAGTTAATGGAGTTTCAGGTGGCTTGGATTAAATCCGATTCAAAGGCGATCCTGGCAATCCACACGCACATGGTGGCACAAAATCCTCGTCTCTCTGTTACTCATAATGGTCATAACACGTGGATGCTGCACGTTTCTAACGTGCAAAAGAACGACTCCGGAACATACATGTGCCAGATTAACACCGACCCCATGCGGAGCCAGGTACGTTACGAATATATTTATTGTTCCGCTCTTAATCCACTTAATAGGCTGCTTTAGTCTTGGAGGCTTAATTAATGTTGTTTACAGATGGGAACTTTAAAGGTGGTCATCCCTCCGGACATTCTAAACGATAACGAATCTACAGAAAGCGGCGATGGATTGGCCGTCGAAGGCGGCTCCGTTAAATTAAGATGTCATGCTACGGGGGTTCCGGAGCCTACGGTTTCGTGGAGGCGAGAGGATAGCCGCAACCTAGTGCTACGCCACGAAGGAGGTCGCGAAAAACAAGGTAGAACCGCCTATCGCAAAAATCGATATCAAACCGAAGAAAACAATTTATTTACGTTCGCTGAAATAATATCTCATTGAATTTGAGAGCAGCTGGTGCGTCTTGTGCTTAATCCAGCTCTCTACCGAATCCGAATTTGCATTCCACCGCTACTGAATATGTGCAATGAAAAATTTAAGTTTCTAGTCTATTGGTAGTTCTGACAAGTTCGTACTGCTGCATTTTGCTTCCTTTAAATCCCTTCTTATTTAAATTTCAAATCGGTTATTATCTTGAAGGGTTCGCTTCACACCGATCTCGAGGTGTGTCGATTTCTTTAATGCACGTGCTCCAGCATTGCTGCCTCTTCAATTTTAAACGTTAATGTATAAAGCATCAACATGTGCAGTTTAGCGTTCATCTCGAGATTATTATTGCAAACATCGATTCAGCATTTAACGTAAATTCGCTCGCGCATTCCATCAAATAGTAAATGCAACTGGCATTTATATCCAGCAACGTTCTACGGCAAGCATTTGTCTTTATTCTTTCCGTTGGTTGAATGGTGGTCGCGAGTCGACAATGGCCCACATTGGCACTACTCAACATTATTTCTTGGCATTTTGAAATATAGCTATGTATGGGACGCCTAACATTTTATATATGTGTATGAGACTCGGTGTTACTGCAACTGACGCTTGATAATATACTGGCGGCACTAAGCTTATTTTGTTTAGACGGATACTCTTCGATTATTTCCTTATTATTATTACAATCGCTATTATTATATTGTTTTACGTTGCTTTACGTTGTTTGCAGTTCTTCGTTCCTACGACGGCGATATGTTGGTTTTGAATAACATTCAACGTTCCGATATGGGACCCTATCTTTGTATAGCCAGCAACAACGTTCCGCCTTCGGTGAGCAAACGGTTCGTCGTTAAAGTGCATTGTAAGGTTGTGTGTTGTCGTTTGCCACCTTCGATTACTATTTGCCTTCATTATTTACAGTTCATCCGTTAATAAGGGTATCAAATCAGTTGGTTGCGGCACCCCTGTCTAGCGACGTCGTAGTCCAGTGCTACGTCGAAGCTTCCCCTAGCGCAATGAACCAGTGGATGCGGGATGAAACTGGTAAGCTGCAGGGCAACACTACTCCCCCGAGATCTGCGACCGGCTTAACCCATACTCTCGTATATCTATAGGAGAACCATTCGAAAACGGAACTTCAAAAATCTTCTCGTTCTGTTTTTAAAATAATGCTATTGACCATTCGTATATCACTTTAACTCCGAGCATTTTTATGTTCCTATAACATTGCCTTTCACTTTACGCTTTTTATTGATAGCTAATAATGGTCTAAAAAATCGCCATTTATTTATAGGTGAAATACTTCCGCCTAGCGAAAAGTACGTTATGACGGAAACGGCGCTAAGCGACTACTCTCTTCTTATGAATTTGACAATACGATCTTTAGAGAAAAAAGATTTTGGAAACTACGTTTGTACTTCTACGAATCTTCTCGGAAAGGCTGAGGGAATTGTAAGACTGCAAGGTAAGAACGGTCGAAAATTATTTCGGAACGTCCCGCAAGCGTTGCGTTTCACTAATCGATAAAATTTTAGAATTACATTTAATAGCTAAATCTACGAGTACGGCTAGTACTCCTAAGCACGTTAATGTTAAGCTTCGTAAACAGCAACACAAAGACAAATCTAAAAAGCGTCCGAGAGGTCGAAAAGAAAATTCGGAGTATTGGGACGCAGAGGACGAACAAGAAGTAACAACTGCAGCTCTACCCGAATTTAGAACCTTAATTTCTTCACAGATTATAACTCCTACAGCGAGCCGGCCCCCATTATGGATTTTACATACAAACTCAGCAGTTGGCTTTTCAATCGGTGATCCCATCACCGTTGGACTCATTTTCCTGTATTGTCTCTGTCAGCAGTGAAAATTATCGATGTCTGTTCTAGCATAATGTTAGTTTATACAGATGGGTTTTTATACTTTCTGGTTATCCAACAATTAATGGACAAGAAAACAGGTTCCAAATTTATATACTATAAAATTAATTAGGCGCAGATGCAATTTGGCCTATCACATGTCTTCCTATTTACGATATTTACAAACCTTTTGTTACATTATAAGAGTTAGTAAAGGCATATCATTATTCTGATTATCAGCCAAGTCTTCCCCATTTAATTAAAATTCGAAAGTCAAGTTTTATTTGACTATAGGAAAATTCAATAAAAAGAAATGCCCAAATATGATCGCATTTATCATGATGACCCAACGTCTTCCGAGTGGCAGTGCTGACATGTGTTAATGCGGCATTTGATTTCATTGCCTATATTATTCATGTAAGTGTATAGTTAACACATATATGCACGTGTATATGTGTTTGTTGCCGTACTGTATTATATATACACAAAATAAAAAAAAATTCTAAAAATGTTAAGTTTATCACCTACCGTTAAACGACTTAACAAATATATTTTTTTTTATACTTGGACCTTTCTTTCGAGAATTTTTATACAACGTATTTTTGAACGCCCTATTATACAGATTTTTAATAAATATAACTTTCGTTTAACTATTTTTATTCATGTTACTATAATTGCAGTAACAATTAAACAATCAAATGAAAGTTAGCTATTGTAGCAAACTTGTAGTGCATGAGAAAAAAGTTGTTGCAAAATATTGTTAATTAATATACAATATTACACTTGGTGTGATGTATACACGTTCATGTTTGACCTTATGGAAGCTGAACTGTAACGTTTATTATGACAATAACTACAAATCAATAATAAAACACTGATACAATGTGCTTATGTGTTTATTGCATATTTCCTATTGTTGCAAGCGTCGTTAAAAATCCTATTCATTTTTCTACTTCAAACTTTGCAATGAAAATATATAAGAGAAGTTTCAAACCATCGAGTCTCTGGATGTGTTCTGTTTCCGCGCTACGGAAAAGCATTTTCTAACCAAAATCGATTTTAGCGAAGATTTGAACTATTATTGTACGTTTCGCAAGCTTTCTGTTATCCAACAGCCCGAAAAGCCTCGGAAAACGTTGTCAAACACGGCTCACGTTATAAAGCGTCGAAACAGTTTCCTTTTTTAATGAAAATTCGCAGTTCTCATTTTGATGGAAAATTAGTTGCCATATTGAATCGCTAGATACTAAGAGATGAACTGTATTTACTGATTTAATTTGAAGTATAATCAAGTTTTCAAATATTACACGTAAAAGTGATAATCGTATTAAAACGATAAGAATTGATTTAAAAAAGCAATGGAATATGCATGGTAATAAGATGTTGTTGGTGTTTAATGAAGTTTTATTTTAATTAGAATCGATGAATATTAAAGATTTTTATTTTAATACGAAATGATGCGATAGGCTTATTTTTATTTTAGAAACGCAAATATCTCGAAAGCAGTGGTTAAGAATTTCGCGGATTCGTTTCTGTGTACTAACAGAAGCGCACTGTGGTGTTTACAAAGTAAATATGTGGCAATAAATTTCCTTCTCACGGAATCAACGAATATGCGTATCCATGGAGCTAATTCATACTGATTTTGATCCTCTGCATGAAGGGAGCGCCGAACTTCTTATCCCTTATAAATGAATAGGGCGAGAGCGTACAGACACACATTTCCGTGAATAGATAATGCAAAATACTGAATTATGGGACAATGAAGGAAGCAACTTGACAGTTGCCGTAATACCTGCGTCTATTAATCAGTAATCTGGTTTTGAAATAACTTTATCTGTGTATTTTAAACGTAGAGGGCAGGTTAAAGAGACAATAATTGCGTCTTGAGGCGTAGGAAGTTAGTGTCGTGCGCGGACTTCCGATGCATACTACCCTTGGCTGTAACCCAGATGGGACAACAGCTGTAAAATTGAAACTTAATGAGGTGTGAACAGTTGAAATTGATATTTAAAAGAGCCAAGATAATCTTTAAGACTTGAACAGCAATCTGATTTAAGAAACAGTTTACTGTATAATGAGCACGGCATCCACTTTTCGTTATTCAAATCAATGACTCGCTAAATTATAATGCTGATATATTCCTATCTGAATTTCGGTTGTCTAAAAGAATCGCGGAACAATTTGTTATAAATTTTAAGAATTAATGCGATATCAATAGCAAGGAATATACAGTAAAACCCCTCTAACACGACTAGCGTCCGTTCTTTTCCAAATTGGTCTTTTGCAGAGGTGGTCGTCTTAGAGAGAATGGCAAAGAGAGTCAATACAAATGAAATAACGAATACTATATTAGATTAAATGCAATTATTATTTATCAAAATCATATTGTTATTAAATCAGTTATTATAAATAAAGTACTATTATTTAGGAAATAAGTTAATTAATGTGAATCAGGCTCAAAATCGAGTGTGAACATTCGAGCTCAAAGTGGCACATTCCGAACTCGGGAAAATGAAGCGCGCCGCTCCGCGCCGCTTTTCATTTGCTTCCCTCGCTCGGAAATGTGCCCCTTTTCGCTCGAATGCGCACATCTTCGTATTCATCGGATTTGTCTGTTTACTCTTTTTATTAAATTTAGTTCAATAAATTAAAAATTGAAATTAACTCCTAATTAGAGTTTTGACATTTTTACTTAAAATTATTTAAAAGGTAATTGATTTATTGTGAATCATGCTTAAAACCGAGTGTGCACAATCGAACTCAAAGTGGCACATTCCGAACTCGGGAAAATGAAGCGCGCCGCTCCGCGCCGCGTTTCATTTGCTTCCCTCGTTCGGAAATGTGTCACTTTTCGCTCGAATGTGCACATCTTCGTATTTATCGTATTTGTCTGTTTTCTCTTTTTATTAAATTTAGTTCAATAAATTAAAAATTGAAATTAACTCCTAAAAAGAGTCTTGAAATTTTTACTTAAAATTATTTAGAAGGTAATTGAATTATTGTGAATCATGCTTCAAACCGAGTGTGACATTCGAGCTCAAAGTGGCACATTCCGATCTCGAAAATGAAGCGCGCCCTCCGCGCCGCGTTTCATTTGCTTCCCTCGTTCGGAAATGTGCCACTTTTCGCTCGAATGCGCACATCTTTGTATTTATCGTATTTATCTGTTTTCTCTTTTTATTAAATTTAGTTCAATAAATTAAAAATTGAAATTAACTCCTAAATAGAGTCTTGAAATTTTTACTTAAAATTATTTAGAAGGTAATTGAATTATTGTGAATCATGCTTCAAACCGAGTGTGCACATTCGAGCTCAAAGTGGCACATTCCGATCTCGGGAAAATGAAGCGCGCCGCTCCGCGCCGCGTTTCATTTGCTTCCCTCGTTCGGAAATGTGCCACTTTTCGCTCGAATGTGCACATCTTCGTATTTATCGTATTTGTCTGTTTTCTCTTTTTATTAAATTTAGTTCAATAAATTAAAAATTGAAATTAACTCCTAAATAGAGTCTTGAAATTTTTACTTAAAATTATGTAGAAGGTAATTGAATTATTGTGAATCATGCTTCAAACCGAGTGTGCACATTCGAGCTCAAAGTGGCACATTCCGATCTCGGGAAAATGAAGCGCGCCGCTCCGCGTCGCGCTTCATTTGCTTTCCTCGCTCGGAAATGTGCTACTTTTCGCTCGAACGCGCACTTCTTCGTATTTATTGAATTTATTTAAATTAATTTTTACACCACTCTAACTGGTCCCAACAACCTTTAAATGCGTGAACATCTGCTTCAACTTGAAAATTTTTTTTATTAGTATATAGGAACAGTTGGGGCACAATGGAACGCGGGGTATAATGGAACGATGACGATTAATATTCAAATAACAAACGAATTCGCGGACTTTTGTTTTGAGCGATTACAGCGCCTAACTATCCACACGGGAACGCAGTGAAATTAGGCCGCTCTGCAACAACGAAGTTCTGAAAAAAAAATAGTTACCATTAGTAAAAAGTTTTATTTTATTACCCAAAAACTATTGTTTTTACTGAAAAAGCATACTACTAGGTATGTGATATTTTTTTACATACATTTTAATCATATTGACTATTTAATACAGTTAAATATAAATTGGAAATCATTACCAAATTTTTTAAATTCGTGTTTGAAGCTTTTGAAGCCCTATGGGGCACTTTGGAACGCTGCACAATGGAACACTGCTTTATAGAACCCCAATTACTTTATGGGTTTTTTGTTGCCGATTTTAAAATCATATTGGTTAGAGAGCGTATTAGAAAAAGTGATAATAATCTGCATAGTGAGGCTCATATGTGAAAGGCTTTTACTGTTCTCTAAAACGCGATATGGCAATAGTGTCAATTCTAGATATAAAATTGTTGTTGCCAAGTCCATGCTTAGCAAGCAAGAGTGTTAAGGAAGTATTTTATTGGTTAATTTTTTATTTTAATATACTTTATGATCTTACGCGATTTAATGATCATGTTCCATTGTACCCTAGACCTGGGGCACAATGGAACAAAAAAGTATTCTACAAAAGCGTAAATATTTTAGGTTTAAGATTATTGTTTAATCTCTTTTTTGTGTTTAATCAACAGTGTTAGGTCTGTTTTTAATTGTTTTAAGCAAAAATTATAAAAATGTAAAACACAGATTTTTCTAAAAATCGAAATAACTTTTTCGTTCCATTGTACCCCAACTGTCCCTACACCCAAACAATGCACCATGACTTTTTTACGATTTGACTATTCCAAAATTTTCTAAGGGTTAATAGTTGTTCTATTATTCTAGAGCTTTTTTATAAGCAATCAATTTACAAAGAACCTGTCAGTATGTAAAATTTCCAATTTCCAAAAACGCCTGCAGATGTTTTTTACTTTACAAACAACGAAAGAATTAAAACGTCAGTCAGGCTTGGAATCATGAATAATGCAGGTAAATGCATTTTGTTTAACGTACACTTGCTTTTACAATAATTTTTTTAAGTAACTTTAAAAAGTAGCCGTCGTGCAATTAACGGTCGCGGTGGAGTTGGAGAGCGGTCGTCTTCGAGAGAAATTTATAAGAAGAATTAAATAACGATATATTTGTTCTGAAACATTCTGCCCGCTTTTAGAGGTGGTCTCCTTATAGAGATGCTCGCCACGAGAGGTTTTACTTTATTTAATTTAATTTTTTAATAAATTTCTTTTTTTTTAAACATAAACGTGCCAAATCATCGGCGAAATAAAAATTAATTTTGTGTTAAATTTATTAAATTCTATTTTTATTATGATAAACGTTACTAAAAGCTAAGAGTCTACAAACCACTTTATGAACGTTAGTAAATCACACAGATACAGGTGTTGCCTTGCGTTAAATGTAATTGGGTAATAGCACATTTCTTTCCTATTGTTTATTGTATTTATGTTTTCAATTAAGTCTTAGTACTTAAAAAGCAGGAATATTTAATTAATTTTAAATAACGATTCTAATTATTAGCGTGCTTTTATTTGAAGAAAGAAATTGAATAAATATCCGTGATTGAATTGCATCATAAAATTGGGAATGTGTTACATCCAATCAAAAAAAAAATTAAACATTTTGTATATAACGTAATGCTAACTTATGGTCAATAGTAAAAGCGATTGTTTCCGGTTGAAATACTAGCAGTAAAGTAATTACTCAGGTTTGGTTTTAGATCTTTGGATCAGGAATGTGAAAGATCTGTTTAGTTTAGTAAATTCCAAGCAGAGACGAATTGATACTGTTTTAAACCATAACAGATATTTAACTAAAATTAAACTGAAAAAAATACGTACGGTAGGTGTATACAATTTTTCTTATGTAAATATGATTGTAAATAGTTACGTAGTCAAGGTTATAGGATTAATATACAAGAATGAAGGAAGCAGTACTATTTATGTAATTATTATTAATATTTTTCTAAAACAATGTCTTACCAACATAATTTTTATTGATTTGTTTTAATTTCTACTCATATGTTTAATAAAACTTACCTCAGTCTCAAAATAAGTTGTCGGATTAGAAAACACACCACTGACCGTTTGAATAACCATCTAAATCAATTTCTTTAGCGTGTATTACTATACGGGCGTGACCATTGTGAAAAAATAAAATTTATTAAATTTGGAGATAACTGTATTGAAAAAAATCATGTAGTGTATATGAACATTAAAATATTTAAGTTTATCATGGTGGCCAAATTGTAAAAAGATTGAAATACACTTGCGCTAGGTTACATTCTATTGAGAGTACAGATGTTTCTTCAGAAGCCATATTTCAATTAAACTGGTACTCCTAAAAAGCACAATAGTCCTCTTTTGAAGTTTTCAACTTGGCAAGCACAATGATCTTGTTCAATTCAACTACGTATTTGTAAATACCAACTTTTACAAGTGCCAAACAATGTTGCATAATGTTTCAAAACAAAACTAAATTTGAACAAAAAAATTAAATCTGATACTTATTATGAGACAGCAGTAATGATACATTAAACAGAATATGTTTAATAGGATATAAATAAGAGTCCTCAGTAGCAGTTTAAGATGACGATAAAAACACTGTTTATTTTCTTAAGTAGTTAAATTGTTGAAAATGTTATTGAGTATAAAATTTATTAGACATTTACGCATGTCATTTTGTTATTAATAAACATGTAGTTACAATTAGTACTGTACAATATATTGGGTTGTACCTACTTACAATTCACGATCTATTCTAAATAATAGAATTTTTGTGTGAGAATAATTAATACTTTGTTATTATATTTAAATGAACGTTCGAAAACTGAATATTCTTTTACTTATGACACTATACAAATCAATAGCGACTTTTGGGATAAAGCAGGTAGGTTGGTTCCTCATTAAATTTCTTTTTAAATAAATTGGGTATTTTAAAGCTGTTTTAAAATTGTAATAAATGAATATATTTTTTTGTACAACAAGTTAATCATATTGAAAAATAATTATGAATTTACATTTAAATAGATAGCTTTTAAATTTAATACCAATTATTATTTTTTTAGGTACTTAAAAGATTTTTTTCTTTGACTTATTGCCTTAAATGATGTTTATGTAAAACATAATAATTTTATATTTGTAAAAATAAAAATGTATATGATATATTAGTATTTTTATTTATTTTAACATACCTATAATTGAGAGTTCATCTTAATCTCCAGCTTAACTATAATCCAATCATGATCATCTTAGTTTTAAAGCCATTTACCTTTGATTCAAATTTACCACACTGCACTAATAATATCTGGTTTAACTTATATATTATGAAGAAACAAACATAAATTGAGATTTACAGCAAATAAGACCTCAAGCTGGGATAGACGTGCTTTCAAAAACGCAACTGCTTCATCGTCATAGTAACCAATTCCTGAATTTACTAATTCCAGATTTAATGTTTTGGTATTTGTACCAATAAATTCATTGCTTATGTTACTTACTGAATGTTATAAATTTGTTCAAAAAATTATAAGAAAAAAAAGTATTTGTAGGAAATGGATAGGTTTTGGTTTTGTATTTAATCTGATGACATCGCGAATAAATTTTTTATACATTTACTAAAAAATTAAATTTTCTATTCTACACTTTTACATACACAGACTCGTAATTATTTGATTATTTTATTTTAATGTTAATATTGACTCTGAAAAAGATTTATACATAAGGCTATAAAATATTGAAGGCTCTTAATTAGACGAATAGTTCATTAAAAAAATGGTATTCTTCAATGGCGGAATCAGTGGAGCATCCAGAGAGAAGTCAAAGGTACTTATGATCTTCTTTTTAATTTACAATTAAAATATTTTTATCCGTTCAAATCAGTTTCGCTCAAGAATAAAATCTGAGTGCTCTACTGATTATACTAACAAATCAATTAAATGTAATTTTTATAGAAATTTCAAAAATAATCATTTTAACTTAATAATAGAGCTCATAAAATACTATATATGTAGTTGCTTATAAATTACATATTTCCTAATTAGGTATTTTACAATTAGGTAGGAAGTAGTATGTCTAGAAAATGAAATTGCAAGCTGACAATGTTACGGATAATTCAATGTCTTTCATAGGAAAGCTGCAAAAATTTACAATTAACTTATATAACAACAATATTTAGCATGTTTAGGTTATTACATTTGTAGTTCTTATTTTTTGAGTCATATTAAAAGAAAAAATTAATACGAATAATAATTCATTTAATCTTTGTCTTTTCCCAATAAAATTCTTAATTACCCAAATGTGTAAAGCAGGCTTTAATATTTTTCGAATTATTTCGTCTTACTGTTTGCATACGTATATATTTATTTAATACGAAGCGCAATAAATATATTTTTAATAGTTCGTGTAATTCGACAAAGTCTACTTTAAAAATTTATAAGTATTTATTTTAATAACTTTTAGCTATGTTGTAAAATATATTTCTTTTATAATAAAAATATAATACTTTGTAGTTTAATACGGTTTTAATTTTTTCTAAATAAATAAAACTGCGTAGGCAGATATTTGTACGTGTATTGAATATTTTTATTTGGTAATTAACTGTAGTGTATTTTGCTACATACTTTTCACGGTTTTATTTAAATAGAAACTTATTTTTTTTATTTATGAATTAAACGTTTAATTTCAATTTGATCCAAAGATTTTTAAATTTGATTATTATGTTAATATGTATTAAAATTAAAATTTATCTGCCAATTAGTTACTGAATTTGTGTTTATCAAATAATATATTTAGACGTTTATAATTGTTTAGCGAAAAATTAAGTTACAAATCAAAATTAAAAATAAACAATATTTCAATAATAGCCCTTAAGTAGTTGCCAAAGTAATGCTTAAAAATGTATTTTTTTTACCTTAAATGCTTTATTATTAAACATAAAAACGAGTAATCTGACTTACTCTTGTAAGAATTTTTATTACAATATTATTCTTTAAGATTTATTCCGTACAGCGTAGCGGCTATAATAACTGATTTTGGTTCTTCGACGTATTTTTGACTAGAGCATTGTAAAATAAGAAATCTGAATACACTATTTGTATATGTAAATACCAAGTAATATGAGTTTAGCTTTAGCATTTTAGGCAAAAGCTTTGCATAGTAGTTAACCGATTAAACATGTTACTTTGTGGAGATATACATTTTTAAATAACAATATATAAAAAATAAAAATTGCCCAATTTTAAATTTTAAAAAAACATAGGAAAATCTGTATCGTTTACTGTATAGATATTAAATTGATTTATTTGTGCTTTAAAATTTTTTTAATTATTCCTTAAAGATGGATAATCTTCAAGTACGGTTTACTATTTTCTATTACACCGAGTTCAATGTATCTCTTTTTACCGTCTGCTTTAGGATTCTGGTTCTAATTGCATTGCTAACATTCCAATGTGATGGGTCTCGTGATTTTCAAGCACTTAAAAGCAGTACATGGAAAACATTAAATTATTAACGAATAATAAGAAATACTCAATTTTTAAACACGTTAAAGTACCGCTCCAGAAATTTCAATCTCAACCCCATCAAGGGCTTATGATTGAAAAAACCCCAAAAATCTATACAAAATAATCTAGAAAGTCACAGTTACTTTGCGGCGAATATATTCGTTTTCAAACTTTAACTATTTATAAATTATTTACAATTGATTAAAAGTTGGAAAATTTCATCAAATTTAAATGAAGTAATGTTATTTCCTTTAAAACGTTTTTTTGCTAACCAAAGCCTTATCTACTTAAAGAGAAGAGTACTCCAAAGCAATGGAAACTTAGAAGGTGAAAATCGAAAGATGCTGTTCTAAAATATTTAATTTGGAAAGTAGTGAAGATGTTTTGATAAGAATTAGAATGTTTTAAAAAACAATTTTCTATAAAGAAAATCGATACTAATAAATTGAAATAGTGCTGGTACAGTAAAACCTCGATAAGTCGAAGCTCGATAAGTCGAAAACCTCTACAACTCGAAAGAAACCCTTATTCCCTTCCTTTCAAGCCCCAATACCTCTATATCTCGAAATCTGAGCTCTCAATAAGTCGAAATTATCAGGATTTCCCTACAAAGTATTTCAGTACATATTTAACTAACGTGACCAATTTTTTTCTTGTTAAAACGGGACGCTTAATAATCGTGGTTAAAACCGAGTGTGCACATTTGAGCTCAAAGTGGCACATTCCCATCTCGGGAAAATGAAGCGCGCCGCGACGCGTCGCGCTCCATTTGCTGCCCTCGCTCGAAAATGTGCCACTTTTCGCTCGAATGCGCACATTCTTGTATTTATTGATTTGCCTTGATTAATCTTTTTACTTTGAACGCACAAAATTAAAAGTTCAGTAAATATGGATTTTATGTTCAAAAAATGTATTTACCTTAGTAATGAGTGGAAGCGACATACCTATAATTGAGAGTTCATCTTAATCTCCAGCTTAACTATAATCCAATCATGATCATCTTAGTTTTAAAGCCATTTACCTTTGATTCAAATTTACCACACTGCACTAATAATATCTGGTTTAACTTATATATTATGAAGAAACAAACATAAATTGAGATTTACAGCAAATAAGACCTCAAGCTGGGATAGACGTGCTTTCAAAAACGCAACTGCTTCATCGTCATAGTAACCAATTCCTGAATTTACTAATTCCAGATTTAATGTTTTGGTATTTGTACCAATAAATTCATTGCTTATGTTACTTACTGAATGTTATAAATTTGTTCAAAAAATTATAAGAAAAAAAAGTATTTGTAGGAAATGGATAGGTTTTGGTTTTGTATTTAATCTGATGACATCGCGAATAAATTTTTTATACATTTACTAAAAAATTAAATTTTCTATTCTACACTTTTACATACACAGACTCGTAATTATTTGATTATTTTATTTTAATGTTAATATTGACTCTGAAAAAGATTTATACATAAGGCTATAAAATATTGAAGGCTCTTAATTAGACGAATAGTTCATTAAAAAAATGGTATTCTTCAATGGCGGAATCAGTGGAGCATCCAGAGAGAAGTCAAAGGTACTTATGATCTTCTTTTTAATTTACAATTAAAATATTTTTATCCGTTCAAATCAGTTTCGCTCAAGAATAAAATCTGAGTGCTCTACTGATTATACTAACAAATCAATTAAATGTAATTTTATAGAAATTTCAAAATAATCATTTTAACTTAATAATAGAGCTCATAAAATACTATATATGTAGTTGCTTATAAATTACATATTTCCTAATTAGGTATTTTACAATTAGGTAGGAAGTAGTATGTCTAGAAAATGAAATTGCAAGCTGACAATGTTACGGATAATTCAATGTCTTTCATAGGAAAGCTGCAAAAATTTACAATTAACTTATATAACAACAATATTTAGCATGTTTAGGTTATTACATTTGTAGTTCTTATTTTTTGAGTCATATTAAAAGAAAAAATTAATACGAATAATAATTCATTTAATCTTTGTCTTTTCCCAATAAAATTCTTAATTACCCAAATGTGTAAAGCAGGCTTTAATATTTTTCGAATTATTTCGTCTTACTGTTTGCATACGTATATATTTATTTAATACGAAGCGCAATAAATATATTTTAATAGTTCGTGTAATTCGACAAAGTCTACTTTAAAAATTTATAAGTATTTATTTTAATAACTTTTAGCTATGTTGTAAAATATATTTCTTTTATAATAAAAATATAATACTTTGTAGTTTAATACGGTTTTAATTTTTTCTAAATAAATAAAACTGCGTAGGCAGATATTTGTACGTGTATTGAATATTTTTATTTGGTAATTAACTGTAGTGTATTTTGCTACATACTTTTCACGGTTTTATTTAAATAGAAACTTATTTTTTTTATTTATGAATTAAACGTTTAATTTCAATTTGATCCAAAGATTTTTAAATTTGATTATTATGTTAATATGTATTAAAATTAAAATTTATCTGCCAATTAGTTACTGAATTTGTGTTTATCAAATAATATATTTAGACGTTTATAATTGTTTAGCGAAAAATTAAGTTACAAATCAAAATTAAAAATAAACAATATTTCAATAATAGCCCTTAAGTAGTTGCCAAAGTAATGCTTAAAAATGTATTTTTTTTACCTTAAATGCTTTATTATTAAACATAAAACGAGTAATCTGACT
This sequence comes from Sinopyrophorus schimmeli, assembly GCA_036325965.1. Lineage (NCBI taxonomy): Eukaryota > Metazoa > Arthropoda > Insecta > Coleoptera > Elateridae > Sinopyrophorus > Sinopyrophorus schimmeli. Next base: position 1,436,731 of record JARFIZ010000310.1, read on the forward strand.
TACTCTTGTAAGAATTTTATTACAATATTATTCTTTAAGATTTATTCCGTACAGCGTAGCGGCTATAATAACTGATTTTGGTTCTTCGACGTATTTTTGACTAGAGCATTGTAAAATAAGAAATCTGAATACACTATTTGTATATGTAAATACCAAGTAATATGAGTTTAGCTTTAGCATTTTAGGCAAAAGCTTTGCATAGTAGTTAACCGATTAAACATGTTACTTTGTGGAGATATACATTTTTAAATAACAATATATAAAAAATAAAAATTGCCCAATTTTAAATTTTAAAAAAACATAGGAAAATCTGTATCGTTTACTGTATAGATATTAAATTGATTTATTTGTGCTTTAAAATTTTTTTAATTATTCCTTAAAGATGGATAATCTTCAAGTACGGTTTACTATTTTCTATTACACCGAGTTCAATGTATCTCTTTTTACCGTCTGCTTTAGGATTCTGGTTCTAATTGCATTGCTAACATTCCAATGTGATGGGTCTCGTGATTTTCAAGCACTTAAAAGCAGTACATGGAAAACATTAAATTATTAACGAATAATAAGAAATACTCAATTTTTAAACACGTTAAAGTACCGCTCCAGAAATTTCAATCTCAACCCCATCAAGGGCTTATGATTGAAAAACCACAAAAATCTATACAAAATAATCTAGAAAGTCACAGTTACTTTGCGGCGAATATATTCGTTTTTCAAACTTTAACTATTTATAAATTATTTACAATTGATTAAAAGTTGGAAAATTTCATCAAATTTAAATGAAGTAATGTTATTTCCTTTAAAACGTTTTTTTGCTAACCAAAGCCTTATCTACTTAAAGAGAAGAGTACTCCAAAGCAATGGAAACTTAGAAGGTGAAAATCGAAAGATGCTGTTCTAAAATATTTAATTTGGAAAGTAGTGAAGATGTTTTGATAAGAATTAGAATGTTTTAAAAAACAATTTTCTATAAAGAAAATCGATACTAATAAATTGAAATAGTGCTGGTACAGTAAAACCTCGATAAGTCGAAGCTCGATAAGTCGAAAACCTCTACAACTCGAAAGAAACCCTTATTCCCTTCCTTTCAAGCCCCAATACCTCTATATCTCGAAATCTGAGCTCTCAATAAGTCGAAATTATCAGGATTTCCCTACAAAGTATTTCAGTACATATTTAACTAACGTGACCAATTTTTTTCTTGTTAAAACGGGACGCTTAATAATCGTGGTTAAAACCGAGTGTGCACATTTGAGCTCAAAGTGGCACATTCCCATCTCGGGAAAATGAAGCGCGCCGCGACGCGTCGCGCTCCATTTGCTGCCCTCGCTCGAAAATGTGCCACTTTTCGCTCGAATGCGCACATTCTTGTATTTATTGATTTGCCTTGATTAATCTTTTTACTTTGAACGCACAAAATTAAAAGTTCAGTAAATATGGATTTTATGTTCAAAAAATGTATTTACCTTAGTAATGAGTGGAAGCGAGCAAAAAGATACGACAATTTCGTAGGTGTGAGTGAGAGAAAACGATTAAACTATTTAATTAATTTTTTGACTAATTTATTAGTCAAAATTTTGTGAATCGTGCGTAAAACCGAGTGTGCACATTTAAGCTCAAAGTACCACATTCCGATCTTGGAGAAATGAAACGCGCCGCTCCGCGTCGTACTGATTTTGCGCTTTTAAACAGTTATTTTAACAAAAATAATAAACAGCTTTTCTGAATAGAAAATTTGAATGTATGTTTTTGATTTCCAAGGGATAGAATTAATATAGGCAAATTCAATAAATACGAATATGTGCGCATTCGAGCGAAAAGTGGCACATTTCCGAGCAAGGGAAGCAAATGAAGCGCGACGCGGAGCGGCGCGCTTCATTTTCCCGAGATCGGAATGTACCACTTGGAGCTCGAATGTGCACACTCCGTTTTAAGCACGATTCACAATATTTTAGACCAATAAATTACACGAAAAATTAATTGAATAATTTAAATTGTTCCCTCTCACTTGCATTGACAAGATTATCGTATCTTCTCGCTCCCTTCCACTCATTACTATGATAAATAAGTTTTTCCAATATAAAACCGATATTTACTAAATTAAAATAAAATTTTTGATTTGAAGAAGCGTATGGTAAATTATACTAATGTAATAAATACTAGCATGTGCGCATTCGAGCGAAAAGTGGCACATTTCCGAGCGAGGAAAGCAAATCATTCGCGACGCGGAGCGGCGCGCTTCATTTTCCCGAGATCGGAATGTGCCACTTTGAGCTCGAATGTGCACACTCCGCTTTTCACCCCGAGTAGCAATAATCAATTTACTCTAAAAAATATTTAAGTAATTCTAAAACCCTATTTGAGATTTAAATTAGAAGTCGACGCCTCTATAACTCGATTCCTTTCGCTTCTCCCTCGAAATTTGACTTATCGATGTTCTACTGTATTTGAAATACGATAGTTTGCATGTAAACAATAAAATCATTTATATAATCAATTTGGTGACATAATGGACCAATTAAATGAACAGACCTTGTTAATAAAGCATTGTTATTTAATGTTTTAGGTATAAATTTGTATTCTAACATGTAAATAAAAAATAGATTTACCTGCTACAAATGGCTATACAGGAACGTAGTGAGCAGAGTGCTTCCTTCTTAACGTTTCTCCTTTGCCTAGTAATTTGGAACCTTTTTTAACCTGTATATGTATGTGTAAGTATATTCGTGGAGCAACTGAAAACCAAATAAAACAAAATACATATTAGTTTCGTTTTTATTTTATCTATGCTTGTCTAATGATTATTAAATAATATTTACGATTGAAATGTTAACGTATAGTTATCGGTTATTTTAGTTGAATTTTAAATTGTATTTACTTTTACTATTTAATTTATAATGGGGCTTGCTTTTATGACAACTTATTATAAAAAGCTGCATAACTAATTTGATTTTAGTTAATTGTCCCGCTTCGTTATTTTTAGATGATTAATTTTTGTTAGTATTTGGACTAAAATTTGAATAATATAACGATAAATTAAAGTATACTCACAAAAAAGTATATTATTCCTCATCATTCCTTTTCTGATTTACTATCCTAAGGAACTTCCTACTATGCGGCGAAGTTATAAGCGAAGATTTAGATGTAACTATATCACAAATATTTTGTGTTAAATGTTATGTGGGAAAAGACCTTCATAAACGGTAGAAACTATTTGATGTAACATTTCTACGAAGTTAATTCCAAATACAAAACAAATAAAATTAATCGAAATACATTAACGTATATTATTTTCGATGTAAACATTAACGACAATTAAAAGAAAAAACATTAAAATCAAAATTAATCGTGTAATGTTTTAGATAGTACGGAAAGCAGTCCGGTTTCCTAAATGGGACTAGCGGTAAATCGTTACTGTTGACGTAGCCCTCAAATGGAATGTTCCGGTATTATTATTTTATAGTATCAAAGTTTAATATCTTTATAAGATACCGAATTTAGAAAATATTTTTATAAAAAGGAAACTTAAATCGTCCAAAGACCGTTAAAAGCTGTCTTGGAAACGGCGCTCTTAATTAAATTGATAAAATAAAGGTTCGAAAAGAAAACCTTTCGATAATTAGTAGGTGGAAACTATGAAAAATTTTCTATAAATCTTCTTTTTCGTTTGAAAGTTAATCTCGGAAATTAGTAACGTTCGATAAAATTTTTATGGATGTGTAAATATAAAGTTGTGGAAAGAAATTTAGCGTAAAAAGTTAGCAACCAGCAAATGATTTGATTGCTTTTGGTAAATATATCCAGACATACTTGGGTAGTGTTCCGTCCAGAGAACTACGTTCCGACGAGAGATTTAGCAAAGCACGCGCCCCGCTTGTCGCGGCCCTACCCCCCGGCCAGCAGCGTGCCATCATTCGCATGCCAGAACAAGGGTTGGAAATTTAATTTTGAATCACATTATTTCTGCCGGTTACAAGACGATAAATCGATCTCGGCTTGTTTGCATATCCTGCTTCCTTGCTATGACGGATCCGTGCAGAATCGACGAACCGGGTTTAAAACATTAAAAGCAAGAACTGTGCGTGAGTCCAGTCGGGAAGCCACCGTAATGGATATAGGCGGATGTCCCTACTTTGCTAAATGCAGCACTTAGAATTGCCGGTTAAGCAACGAGGGATTATCGAATACACTAGCAATGCCGTGAATGTCTGCAGTTCGAACAACTTCAAAAGCAGATAATCAACAAATAGGTCGTCTTGTAGGCGCATTTGTTCAACAAGTCGAACTGAAGCAGGTGAAGTAGGTTGGTTGGTTGGTTGGCTGGGGTGATGTGAAACAACGGCAGTATGTTGAAGAACTTAAAAGTTGATTTGAAGTATCGAGTTACATGAGGAGTTTCGCTACACGGACAACTTATAAATTGAGATTTACTGCTCGACGTATACATAATAAGGCCATTAGAAATAAATGTGTATCTTGAGATTTTGTTGATATCAACGGCCCGTAAAAATATCTTGTAGTATTATCTCAAGGATATCATTGCTCCACGCATACTGAGATAGAGCAACGTACATATGCGAAAGCGTTTTATCAATGTCCAGATCACGGTAATAGATGTAGTGGAGAATTGGTGGCAAATGGGTACTCGGAGGCCTGACGGGCGGGAAATGGATAGGTCGTAGCATGCAAACGATTCGCGCTCCCAAACGTATGTGAGATTGTATGTATTTCTCATCCTCATTCGTATGAGGGCCACGTTCGCGAATTCAACTCGCCTTAATTGAGAATCGCACGCTTACAGATAATTACTAATAAAGTTAGTAGGTCTTTAGTAATCAATGTCTCGTTTAAAAAGCGACATTCTTTAGAACATTCGTATTTCACACTTTACACCTTCCTCCGAATTAATATTATCGTCAATCCGTGCCTTCGTTTTTCACGTAGCACCGCAACAACGTTATGCTAATAACCTGTATTTCTGCATAACTATTATTTCTCTAAAATCAAAAGATAAGAACTACTTGCTCATGTAGGCATCTAATTAGCAACAACGAAGCCTAAACATTGATTTTACTACAGAAATATTTCCTAGAACAATCCGTATAATACAGATATATTTTATTCAGAGCACTGGATAGCGAAGCACGAATAAATTTGGCACATAATCACCACACCTCACTGTTCACACGACGCATGTAACCCTTCACGGTGACGTTAAAAAGATCAGCAACAGCAGCACGAGGTGCCCCGTTTGGAGGAAGTAAGAGGGCCGTTTCAATAAGGTACCCCTAGACGACGAGGAGGTGTCGACGTCAGGCATAGCTTTATTGTCACCAGGCTCTGTCAACGATCCTTGAAAGCCATTGTAAAGTCGATTATTAGAACTGGTTTCTTCGCTGTTCTCTTCTATTACGGATTCTTCTTCGGTCTCCGTTCGGTCTTGCATTTCCATTTCTGAAATTTCAAGCAGACTCCAGTGAAGAACTGGTGATAGAGAATTACCGTAAGGGCGATACACACGAGTATAAATTTGAAAACTGTACGTTAGTTTATCTCGAGGGCTTTGTAAAGCGATCCGCCTTTAAAAGTATCGCGGAATTGAAATAAATTTGTAGCGCAATAAAAAAAAGTACAAAACCCAAGTCCTTCAAACGCTACCAGACATGAATTGTCTCGTAACTGAACCAGATTTCGATACAAAACCAGTTGTGGCTGAAAATTCAGTGATTTTCTTAAAAAATCCAATTTCATTTTATTGCGCCGCCAATTCTGAAGTCAGTCTCATCAGCATTTCATAGTTTCGAAGCTTTAAATCAGAAAGTAATTCGAAACCGGCTTACCATAGAGACGAATGTTGCCTTCGGCGTCACCGATCGAGTTCTTCGAGATGCACTTGTAGCCGCCCAAGTCGGACTTGTGAAAACGATGGATGACGAGACGCATCTGGACGCTGTAGTACGAATTATTAATTTCTGTCATGAAGTACTTATCGTTCGAGATAATCATTTCACCTGTCCAACATACAAGATAATATAATAACGGCGAGAAAGGCATCTACTACGATATTAATTAAACACTAAACAAAGCTACATTGCGGTTAATTAATAATACATAGTTGTTTCGAATAAAGTTTTGCCAAAATGTGTTTGTCGACAAAACAGAGTAACGCAATAGAAAATTAACGGTACCGTTTTCCCTTGTCCAGTAATTAATAGCCTTCGGTGAAGCTTCAACGTGGCATTGCAACGTGACATCCGTATTTGCCGGAGCGCCAACTAGTTGGTTAGGAACCTGGATTAAGGGATGAACTGAAACAATGCAACGATTGAAAATGCAGTTAGCTCAACAAACACATTCAGAAATATATTCGCCTCCTTATTTAGCGGAGGGAAAAATTGATCGAATAAATGGGGTGCCGTCAGGACAATTATTCCGAAACAGTCGAAAAAGGTGCGAACGAACTGGGAGAGATAGCGACTTGAAGGATGAGCTGGCGGACCAGTGAGTCATAACGAGTAAGATAAGACTCCATAATATAAGTACTCCTGCACGAGTAGCTATAACTGCGCGTACTTTACTTTTTATCGGCCTGCGGAGACTCCTTGGTGCCCTCTACACTAACATTCTTAAGAGATGACTTTCAATTTCAGACTTTACACAGTTTATTCACTCAGCGGACGGAGCACCGCGGCTGTGAATGTATAGCTGAAAATTCATTCCCCTCGACGATAAAACTTTGGAGCACGATCGAATTATTCACTATATTGTGGCTCGGGCAGCGCAACCGAAAGCTGATAACAAGTGCTCAAAATGATTGACTGGTTAACTCTTATACCCTAAGTAAAGGAAATTGAAATTGTTTTAAAACTTATTTGGATATTTAAAGTATGCGGCTCGCTTTATCTCGAGTTGCATTTGCCATCTGGCCAGTTCATTCGGAACCGATTTAGCATAGTTTATCAGCGAAATGAAACTCATCAGTAACCGAACAAAGCATCCCCAACATTTGTTAATACTAAATCTTCCTATTTTTTGTTTTATATTTATCTTCTCGCTTCGAAATTATTCCAAATTGCTCTCGATGTAAAATAATAACGTCTAATTTGTGATAAATCATTGCGCTACCTTCCGCGGCTTTTATTATTATTTGCGTTATTAAATTGTAAGGTTTGGAATTTTTATGTCTAAACGTAAAATATAAATATAGTGCGTAAATTCTCGACCGGTAAAACCGACAGCGCTTGGCGTATATGTCGGAAAATGATTGAAGTTGTGCCACCCCACGTTTGTATTTATGGTTGTGTTTATAATCGGTCTGCATTGTCTACTTCGCGCGCGTACATTACTCCGGGTCATTGTGGCGTGTGCATCCCACAGCATCCATATTCAAATGCTTTTAAAGTAATTGTTCATTTTCGCCTTTATTGTAAATCTCCACATCCAACAAATGCACGACACGACGAGCTAACGTTATTTCAAAATTACAACCACTGTAAGATAGTTGCCATTTCATTTAATATTTAGGAACGCAAACGTAACGCACTAATGTTCTGTAAAATGTCATTTACCAGGAACATTTTGTTTAACCTCTAAAAAGGTTTTTCGAATTTTTTTTGCAATTAACTTACAATGCACATGTAGCATCAAACGTTTGCTTACTGATGGCGGAACACCGTTCGCTGCGATGCATAAGTAAGCTCCCATTTCAGAACGGGTCACCTTTGTCAATGTTAACGTCTCCCCTTCTACAGAAGTCAATCTACTTTTCCCACTTGCGCCCCCACGAGCTATAATCTCGCCACCATCTTCCCGTCTCCAAACTATGCGAGGTTTTGGATATCCTCGTGCTTTGCACACGAGTTTTGCAGACCCTCCTTCTGGAACCATCATGTCTCCCGATGTTTCGTCGTAGATTATGTCTGGCGGTATTACTACTTCTAAAAAAGCGGTCTATAACAAAAATAAAATGTCTTTAAATCGTTCGATGCCACGCGCACCATAAATACCTGCATTTTCATCGGATCCGTATTAACCTGACACATATATTGCCCTCTATCTTCTCTTTTCACCCCTCGAATACTCAGAGTCCAAGTATTATAATCATTATGAGTCACCGATAATCGTGCATTATTGGTGATGACATGCTCGTGAATTGCCAAAATTGCTTTAGTGTCGGCCTTTATCCAAGCTACCTGATTACCAAACAACTGATTATTGTATCGAATGAAATTTTATACAGACATTCCTTATACATATTATCAACATTTTTTTTAAAAACATATTAAAAACTATCAATATTATTATTGATACACCATTGAAAAAAACGCTTAGTTTCCTTATACAAATCGACATGCAGAAAAAACTAATCATTTTTACATGTGCGACCGTGCATGTGCAGTGACTAAAGTGCAGATACAATTTTCTATGATTATTAAAGTGATCTTAAAAATCCAAATTATTATAAGTTATAAGTAGATATATTTTATTCTGAATACAAAAATTGGATTTTTTGACCACAAACTATTACCTTCATGCAAACCCATCCCAGTTTATATTTTGTTATTATCATGCAGAGCTGATGTTTTAATACTCAATAATGATACTTAGTCCCTTCGGCATTTTAACGTTTAAATAACCCCGGAAACCTTAAAGGAGTAATTGACGACTGCCTATAAAATAAAACCTTACATTACTATATTAAATCGACCTACTAAAAAGATCCCCTTTGATTTACTTCAACGTTATATTTAAAACATAAATTATAATTAATTTCTTTTTAAATAACAAATTAACTTTTTGGATCTTTTCAATATCTACCTACATTAGGAACCGCCGCTTCTAAAATCGAAGCAAATTTAATTTTTCTCAACTTACATAAAAACTAAAATTTAAAAATCTCAAAAGAGGAATGTGCAATAAATTTACAGTTCGTCTAAATCAGAGCTTCTTAAACTTTTTTCATTCACGACCCCATTTATGATTGTGAGTTTTTTGGCGATCCAATATAAATATAAAAGAAAGATGTATAAATCTTATGTGATGATTTATTGATTAGGTAACAATATACATACATAGAAAAGAATATAGTTTTAGAATTTTTACATACAGTGGAAACTCGGTTATCCGGACTAATTATTGTTGCAGCTTATTCGGATAGTTGAAAATTCGGTTATTTGAATGTGACCATACGTCCTGTTTTGAATGGGACTGTTCCGTTTTCAGATCATTTGTCCCGTTGTCCCCAAGCAATCATTCGGGACGCCAAAATGTCCCGTTTTCAAAAAATTGTCAATTACGATACGGAATATTAAGAAATCCTAACAATTTCATTCTTGCCTGCTTATTTAAATACAAACTAATTTCATGGCAATTTCGCAATGAAAAAAGTAAAAAATTCTGAAAAATAAGCGAAGCTCCAAGAAAAAATTATGAGAGCCCGGTTTTAGAAATACTTGAACTTTTTTTAAAGTAAATTGATCATTGTTAATCGTAGCGAAAAGCGGAGTGTGCACATTCGAGCTCAAAGTGGCACATTCCGATCTCGGGAAAATGAAGCGCGCCGCTCCGCGTCGCGCTTCATTTGCCTCCCTCGCTCGGAAATGTGCACTTTTCGCTCGAATGCGCACATCCTCGTATTTATTGAATTTAATTTAAAAATACAACATTTGTGAAAGTTCTTTCTTCTATTATTGCAATTCGTGGGTGGGAGCGAAAAGATACAAAACTCCCATAAGTGCAAGTGAGAGAGAATGATCAAATTTGCCTCAATAAGTATTTAAGAACATATTCCATTGCTTTTAAAGTTGATTATGGTAAATTGTGCTTAGAACGGAGTGTGCATATTCGAGCTCAAAGTGGCACATTCCGATCTCGGAAAAAAGAAAAGCGCCGCTCCGCGTTGCGCTTCATTTACCTCCTTGCTCAAAAATATGCCACTTTTAGCTCGAACGTGCACATACCTTGCATTCGTGGAATTTCTCTATGTTAATAGCCAATATTTCAAATCAAAAAAATTATTTTAGTCAGCTTTATTGGATTTGAAAAAAAGAAGATTAAAATAGACATCCCCAATGTGAACCTTAATATTGCATTATTGTCAAAAGTTAAATAATTCTATGCTTAACTGGAAGATTTGTGAATGGTATAATTTTAAATACAACAAACCGTAGAGAAGTTTTATCTATTGTTAGAATTTCCTAAATGTATTCACTGAAATATTGAACTGAAGGTTTTACTTAACATAATACATTCCATATATAATTTTAATTGATCAAAAATACAAATTCGTAAGCACTCGAAAGTACACCTGAAAATATTTTTATCAAAGTAGCTGCAATTAGGCGTTCAGAAGAGCAACATGATAACTTATCAAAAAGAATAAAATCTATAACCTTTTTCAAACAAAAAATAAATCTAAACCTATTCGAATTTTAATTTTTTGAATTGAAAATTAATATAATATAGCAAACTTAATAAATACAAGGATGTGCACATTCGAGCAAAAAGTGGCACATTTCCGAGCAAGGGAAGCAAATGAAGCGCGACGCGGAGCGGCGCGCGTCATTTTCCCGAGATCGAAATGTGCCACTTTGAGCTCGAATGTGCACACTAGGTTTTAAGCACAATTACACGGTGTCCCGATTTAACAGGATAAAAATTGGTCAAATTGTTAGGTATATGTTTATAAAAAACGCATCAAATATTAATCACTAAATAAAACAGTAGCAAATTATCTTAAAATCAACAAAGCAAAAAAACACTGTTTAGTGCGAAATACAAAATAATGTAATAAAATATTTAGTAAAAAATACCGAGGTTTAATTTTCGCAAACAGTCCGACCGCGGTTGACAATCCGGATAATCGCGAATCCGTATAACTGAGGTCCGGATAATCGAGGTTTTACTGTATTTTACATTAAAATCTCGCGACCCCAAGATTGTGCTAAACGACCCCATTTAGGGTTGCGACTCACAGTTTAAGAAGCCCTGTTGTAAATAATAATTCTAACCATAAAATTTTTGTAGAAAATATCTGGAGTTTCTACACCTTGTAGACCCACTGTGGTTATTTTCCTAATTTCACAAAGCTCTTTCCACTTTTTTTTTGCTAACATTACTATTTTCTTTTAAAAGTTACTCTATCGATACTAGCCTATTTGTTTCAACTTTAAATTAATTTTGTTTTTGAAAAAATACAAACTATTCTATCTGTTCAAATACTACCGTGAAATCTGATTAAATGAAGATTTTTTTATTAATCACGTGCGGATCTAATAAAAGTGTTATAAATAAAATAAACCATTTAATAAACCGCTAAAGAATTATCTTCACGGGAAGTATTTATTAAACAAAGGTGGTTTGTCTTACACAAGTTCCCAAGTCACACTTAGCAGGTGTTGTGAATTGTTTTGCGTTTAATTAAACAAGGCGTTACTTTACACACAGCTACAATAATCATCTGTTTCAAAACTAATTTCAATAATGAGTGCTAATGATAACAAACTATCACATAATTTAGAAACATCCTTAATTTTGAACTTTTAATTCTGTAGTTAAAAATCATATTTTATTTCATAGTTATACTTTTAATTTAATATGTTTTGAATCATTAGAAAAAATATTTTTTGGAACATAAATAACGGTTAAAAATGCATTTTCTTTTATATTAAAAATTGATCAGAAACGTAAAATATACACGCAAAATATTATCAAAAGTACTAACTTTCAGAATACTTCTTCTTGTACAGACTTTTAATGTCAACTACATGAATATGAAGTTAGTAGAGTATTATTACATTACAATAGGGTTGCCAACCTTCCTGGATTACGCTGGAGTTTTTCACAATAATGTAAATCCTCCCGGGTTTCTGGATTAGTACAAAATCTGAGATTTTTTATAAATAATATTAAAATATTATTTTTTACTAATAAAATAAAGAATGAATCGCACGTAAACGCTTTTTCCCACTTTACATACGTTTTGTCTTTTCCTAGCGCGGCCACCCTCAGTTCTCTTACCATCGCGATCAAGTTTGCGTGCGTGGTTTCATTATACGACAATATATTGTCGCATTTTCACAACCCTTTCTCTTTATTTGTTGTCAATTTACTTCGCAAAATGTCTCCTGATGATATCCCATGTAATAAAATTAGTGGAGGTAAAGATGAAATAAGGTACTATTGTTACTTAAGTGATCTGTGATTAAAAACTGGTTGTTGAAAATAAATTAATTTACAACAAAGTTTTTAAAATTATTTTGTGAAAAACCTAGAAATACCAAATGCTTCTCGAAACCAATGTAAATATAAATTTAAAAAATTAAAAAGAATGCTGTCTTTGTGGAGAGTTGGCAACCCTTATTCAGGTGACATTTCAATGTTTTACAACTATGTATGTATAAATACTTATATATTTAAAATCGGTTATTTTCAAACATTTTCAAAGAATAAATTTTTTATACGTGTTATTTTATATAAAATCTGACAATTTTTTACTTTCAATTAAATGCATTTTAACTATTTAAACTATGTATTGTGCTCTTCTATTTAATATGCCAGATATGTGAAAAATTTAATAATATTTACTTCTGCCATGAACCCAAACGTTAAAATCTAAATTATACAGGGTGACAATAAAATACCGCGACTAATCTTTAAAAGTGAATTTATCTTAAAAAGAAATTCTAATTTTTATACAATAAATATAAATTTTTTGTTTAAAATCTACCTTTTCTAATACAAAATATAATGTCCATAATCATTTTCTTTTTTTTACTTATAAAGTCTCAAACAAGTCGTCTTGATATCAAAGAACTTTACAAAGCTGGGAATTCGACCAAAGGCATTATTCAAAGTCTCCGTCTTTTCCGTCTTTCCGTCTTCGCCGTCCAACCGTTTTCAAAGCAATAAAAAGGTACCAGGAGTTAGGAAATTTTTTGGATCGACCAGGCAGACGTCGCATACGCGCCGTTGACACTCCGTAACTCCCCAATACCATCATATGTCGAACACGTCAAAATCCACGAATTAAGATGCGCCAAATAGCCAAAATCTTAAAAGTAAATCGAAACCGTTCCAAAATAGCCAAAAACAACATTAAGTGTCGACCGTATAAATTCCAAAAAGCTCACCTTCATACGGACAAAATGAAGCTCGAAAGACTTGAAAGATGGAAAGCGTTACCACGGCAGTTTAGACACAAAAAATCGAGAAAAATTCTTTTTTCAGATGAGAATTCTACCATTGCCAAAATGATCGTATTTGGTCAAAGACACCTCCCGCAGAATAATCGCCAGAAGTCAAAAACCTAAATCCCTTATGGTTTGCACTAAATTTACCTCTGAAGGCAAATTACCGTTCAAATTTATCAATGAAAGGGTTAAAATGAACCAAGAAAAATACCGTCGTGAAATTTTCGAAAACGAGAAGATTTTCCTGAACTCGTGAGCATTATCCGAACAACGATTAGACATTTCAAGAAGATCGTACTCCAGCTCACAAAGCGAAATTAACTCAACGCTGGATTCAACATCAATTTTGGAATTATATCAACTTTATGCAATGTCCAACGCATTCACCGGATTTGAATTCGTAAATTTAATAAAATAATACGAAAAATTTCGGAGAATTATAATTCGAAGTTTTTAGAACGTCTTGATGAATTTCATATAAGTAATAAGTTGCAATTGAATAATACTAAATGAAGACATTAAATAACCAACAATTAATTAGTTCTTGTTCATGAATTGCTTATTATGGCAAAAAAAATATTTGACAATGTAGACATGAAAATTTTTTGTATGGATTTTTCAAAATTTCTTCTCTATTCATATATGTATTGTTTATTTATTATTCGAAAATCGACGAATGTCTACATACACCATAACCTTATAATATCAAATGTTTGTAACATTTTAATTTAATTGGATTACTTTCTTCAGTGAGACATGTGCAAGAGCAGTTGTAAATACGGTTTGTGACACTGCTGGTTCCTGCGCGAGGCAGTAGCCCCAGATGGGAAATAAGCGCTACTCATAACTGCAGCACAGTAAAGAGAGTAACGCTCAGAATAATGGTTACTTTTTGAGACGCCAATGATTAATGTTTGTACAGTAACTATGGCAGGTTTGACGATAATGTGCACAACATTACTCAGTATAGTCCCTGACAGTACCCATTGCTGTGAGAAAGATACTGTTTCTGCCGTGACCATAATCATTGAGATTTTAACAAACTTTTGTAATTTCAGATGGTATATTACCTAAATTACTGTTTTGCTCAGCACTGATAAACTGATTTTTTTTCTCTGTGTAGGTATAACGGATGGTAAGAATCTTGCCATTAGCATTTGCATAAAATATTCGCATTTTTACGAATAACAGTATATTATGAAACAAACTGTGTTTAAACAAAATAAGTATATTTGAAAACATTTATAGTATTACGATTTTATAATTTACAATTTATTTTTATACACTTATGAACATTGTGAACAAATATTTAATTTGTTTTAATATAAAATTTTAGGAATGGTATGGTAATCTTTAAAAATAACAGTTTAGAAGCTTTTTCTCGGTCTAGTGTAAATTTTTGTAAAATTAGAAATCGAGAAAAAACGGATGTTAACCCATGTTTTTTTGGCAAAAAATGAAAAAAATAGAATTACTTTATATTTCAAGGTGATGTTCTTACGTACCCCTAACAATTATAGCCGGTGTCATTTCCCGGCGCTTTCACTCTAAAATAAAAATATTCGCCCTTTTGAAAAATTAAATTTGGCTTTAAAATTAAACTTTTAAAAGGCTATAACTATTTTATTTTTGAGAAACACGCGTAAAGCGTACATTTTCTAAAATATTAGGTCTTGGTACGTCCAAAACAAGTGCTAACTCGAAACCCCCAAAATCAGTTAAAATCGAGAAAAAACATGGATGTTAATCCATGTTTTTTTGGCAAAAAATGAAAAAAATAGAATTGCTTTATTTTGCAAGATGTTCCTACGTACCCCTAGCAAATATAGCCGGCGTCATTTCCCGCGCTTTCCGTCGAAAACAAAAATTTTCGCCGTTTTGAAAAATTAAATTTGTGTTTAAAATGAAACTTTTAAAACGCTATACCTTTTTTATTTTTGAAAGTTATTGGAAATTTCAAACTTTAGTTTTTATTGACAACGGATTATTAGTTAACAGTTTACATGTTATGCTTTTTTTAAATGTAAATCCAGAACAAATCAAAATATGCATAAATTAATGTAAACAAATTCAATAAACACAAGGATGTGTACATTCGAGCGAGGGAAGCAAATGAAGCGCGAAGCGGAGCGGCGCGCTTCATTTTCCTGAGAATTGAATGTGCCACTTTGAACTCGAATGTGGGCACTCGGTTTTGAGCGTGATTCACAATAATTTATGTACTTTCTTAGACGGCTAACTTCAACTGGCGACTGTTTTTTAGCTGTGTGCGCGCCGTTGCCTGCTATAATTTTACTCCCAACGCCAAAAGAAGTATAACTTCAAAAATAAATTTCTGATATTTATTGTTTATTGCCAAATTCATTTATAACAAACCGTTTTTTCGGTGTCTTGAGATTCGTTATAAGCCGACATTACTGCAGTTTTTTTTATCTTTGTACTGTAAATAATTATATATTTGTCTTGAGGGTACTTTACTTGGCAATTGTATACGTCTTTATTAGTAAATACGATTTATTTCAAAACTTAAGTAAAATTATTTCTGATTTAATTTCAATTTGAATTCCGATTTGTTTCGTTAAGCGATGCCTGCGACTTGCGAAAACTTGGACTTATGATGGGTATGATGGGTTATTGCGGTCGTGAAATATCGGCGTTTAATATTTTATTTTAATGTTGTAACCTGATATGGCGATATATGCAATGGGTATATAAACTTCTAAAATAAATCTGTGCCTGTGCGTTTGTATATACCGACAGAAAAAAGTAGAAAAGTCTATATACAAGCAATTTGACTTACAGCTGATCAGTGCGAACAAAATCCCGTAGTAAATCAAGAACCTTCTGTATTATTGTTTTTTATTTCACAATTAATTTTACATTATTCTTGCGTTAATGACTTGCCGTAATATCTCAAAACTAATCGAAAATATAGGATATAATTTTTTAGACCATAGTTATTTGTACAAAATGATAATAAACAATTTTTAATTTGTTTTATCGATTAGTACTAGTCATAGATTCTCATAAAGTAAATCAAAGTATAGTTGGTGAGATGACAGTGCAAAAACTTTCCAACAACGCAACAAAACATCAAGCGGTAAGCGGTATATTATTGTGTAAGCGTGAACGAAAACCCGGATTTATTGAAAGGATAAGCTTAATATTTGAAATCAGAGATATAGTCTTTGGTTTCTATAACGATATGAATATAAAATGAGTACTCTCAAATTTTTCAATTAACTTTCTTTCTGGTTATTCTAAGAAGCGATCGTAAATTTTATAAAAATTAATTACAATTTAAAAATTCGCTCCCGTCATATTTATGGTGAATTATGATTCTAAAGAAAAGTGAATACAGAAATCTAACAGATTATAAATCAGTATTTAATGAATCAGAAAATTTTGTTCACACTTGATTTTTAATTTTAATATAACCCAATAATCTGGGGAAAGTTTCTGTTTTAATATACGAAAAATTCTTATGTATAAAATTTCATAAAATCAACAAATTTGAAATATAAATAAAATGTATACCAGATTGTAATATAAATACTTTGTGTATAGCTTTGTAAAATGGATGAAGGTTTGAATAAAGCAAAAGTTTGGTTGCGTGACAGAATTAATAAGCTCTTATATAAGAGGATACTAGTTCACCAAGTCGGTGTTTAATATAATATCCAAAAAATATAGCAAGTAGCTTGTACTATGTTAAAAGATATTTAAAATTTCTTTTGAAAACTGTAAAAACAAAATCTTTAAACCGGACTTGGTTCAAAGTTTCCCAAATAAAATAATTTCTTTCGCACATGCGGAAAGAGTTAATTTACATGTTATTTCTAGGTTTAAATCGTAATACCGTATGAACCCGAATATAAAATAAAGTTTTCTATTAAAAATATTATTAAAAAATAGCGAGAAGGCTAATAATATTTAAAGCTTAAAATTTTTGTGAAATTTTGAGAAGCATCGGATTGGTTAATGCGGTCTAAAATGCACGGTCTAAAATTATAAGAAGTATTATGTTATTAATGAGTTTAAAGGTGTTGTATTATTACCAACTCCTTGGATGGCGCTGAAAATGATATTCAGTCTTAAAATGCCGGCGATATTAAGTTAGGTAAAGAAAGTGCATAAAAAAAAGCTATTACCAACGATGAAAGTTCTGATGAAGATTACCTATAACAATTAAAAATTTTGAGCAAGTCTTAATATGTTTCTGTTCATTTTTTACTTTAATTTTTGTTTCATTTGTATTCTTATACAGATTAACAAAATGATTTATGTTTGAAAACTTGTACGTTGGCTTATAATTGCCACCTAAAAATTAGTTTTTTGATAGTTTTGGTAAAAAAAAATGGATTTGCTTTCAAATTCGAGCTAATACAGTAATAATAAATAATACCTCGCATAATTCGGTTTCGATCAGTCTGAATTCGTTATAAGAAAAGTAAAGCTTCGCTAATCCGAACGTACACAAATCTCGATGTCCTTGTAATTCGGACGATATTAAAAAATGCCCATTTTATATTATGAACCTTGTAATCCACATCGAACAGCGATCTCCTAATCCGAATCATAATTATCTTTTATCTTTTCTTTAATATACTGGGTGTTTCATTTGAAGTACCACGAGCTTATAATTCTTAAAATAATAAAAACTTAAAAAAAAAAACAAGTATAAAAGTTTTTTTAATTTATACAATCTATGTACGGGCATAAATATAAATTTTTTACTACTTTTGGTTTAACCGGAAACGGTGTCAACTTCTTTATCTTAAATAGAAAGGTATTAATTTTCTTTTATAATTGGATAGAGCTTGTCAAGCGCTTTTCAAAAATGTATAACATGTTACCATTTGATTAATAAACTAATAAAAATGTCAAAAATAGTATAAAAGATTCTTTAATTTATTTTGTACTTTTTTTTGAAATTTTAATTATATTTGGAATTATAATTGCGTGGCAGTTTACTGAAACACTTCCATAATTTGAAATATAATTTTTTTTAAATTATTTATTAATCAAATGGTAACTTGTTCTACATTTTTAGAAAGTACTCGACGAGCTCTATTCAATTATCTAAAAAAAATAATACCTTTTTATTTAAGATAAGAAAATTGACACAATTTCCGGTTAAACCGGAAGTAAGGTAAAATTTATATTTACTCCAGTAAATAGATTGTATAAATTGAAAAAACTTTATACCTGTATTTTTTTTTAAATTGTTATTATTTTAGGAGTTAGAAACTCGTGACACTTTAAATGAAACAACCGGTATAATGTACACAAAACGTTAACTCTGGCTGAAAAGTAAATGGAATTTTTAATACGATAAACTCGATAATACAAAGATATTTTAGGTTTTTATACGTTTGAATCTATTTATCTTAGAAACTAATAGCTTTACAGTTTAGACCCCGCAGACATTTTTTTGTAGCAAATTCGATTTCCTCCAAAATTGTTATTTATGTTTTATAAAAAAATCCAAAAATCGATAATAATTATTTTTAAGATTTTTTATGGGCGAAACTGTTCAAATTATATGGATCCCACTAAGGGTACTTTTAAAGATTGATATTTTTCTTACAATTTGCCGTAAAGAAAAAGACGATTGCATAAAATGCAGCAGATATATGGATAATTGAAAAAAAACTGGAGATTTATATGTTAAGTAAATGGAAAAATTTTAAAATCAACTAGTGACCACTTAGAATTAAAATTAAGGACTGAAATTTGGCGAGAATTACTTTTTTGATGTTTACAAAAATATTTTGTCTGTGCACCGCAAAAAAACACAAAATTATTTAAAAACGAAGCACCCTAATGTACATATTTAGCTCCTTAATTAGCCGGTAGGCAAACATACCGAGATATTAGCGGAACCGCTTACCCGGATTATGCGAGATATTATTGTATGGTGATTTTTAGAAGAAAATGTGGATGCGATTCGTAATGCTAGGTTCCCTCGTTTCGTATTACATTTTATTCGTTCTGAAAGTGGAAAGTTTTGCACTAGATCTGTACGTCAATGTGATTTTTGTAATTTATATTTTACAAATCTTTACAGTAGAATCGATACTTAGAACTTAGGAAAGTTTCTAGAGAATAAAATATAATGTGAAACGAGCTGCAGGTAACAACTTCTAGAAAAATATATGTTGCTGAAAATAATCTATTGGGTATTTAAACTGGTTATAGTTATTATTCTTCCTCTCCTGTTTTTTCTGATAACAAAAAGGACGTTTCATAGGTAACAATTCATGTTTGCATAAGAAAAGTGAGGAAACCGCTGTCGGTCGCAAGTTACGACCTTCTAGCATGTCACTTGCAGACTCAATATACTAACTGCGATACCACTATATCCAATAATTCTGTTTTAGTAAAAGTGAATTGAAATTAAATACAAGCGAATGAGCAACGTTCTCGACGATAGGGCTTCGGATAATTCTGTGAAACGTCTATTGTGCGGGATAAGCACAATTGCATATTTCATTAGCTACTGAAGCAGGAGGATTACAGGACCACGACAGTGCGACGTTTAAACAATGGGTCGCATAATACTTCGTACAAATGTCTGTATTAACGAGAGAAAGGGGGGGATTGCCCTTATGCAGGACACTGGGGTCGAGTACTTCTACTTATTTCGCATAACTCCTCCGATTATTATGTGTTAACTAACAATGCGAAATAACTTTATTCGTTATTGAAAAGTTGTTAAGTTCAACATCGCGGTTATCAATTCCCTATCCGAGGACTGGAGAGCAAAACGCTGTGCCGGTCCCAGTCGGGAATGAGGCAACGAACACGCTTAAATTTGAATCTCACGTTTGGCGATCGAACTCTCGAACCCTCGCACCGTCCTGCGGATACGCTATCCCTGCCCAACTTGTGCTTTGAAGGATTTGCCTTATGCAAAGCAAATATTCCTTTGATTCTGTTTTTGATTGGTGTTTTTACATATCGCACGTGCATTTACCCTTTAACACTAGAACCGCGGAATCAGTCATTTTGACCGTTTCGCAATTTTATCGTCTTGTTACTTTTTATTAGTAGAATATATAGTCCAACCTCGATAAGTCGAAGTTGAAGGGAAACTAAAAATAATTCGAGTTATCGATATAAAAATATTAACGTTGAAATAGGCAAGTCCTAGAAAAGCAGGTTCGAGTTATCAAAAAATCGGCTTATCGAGGTTTGACTGTATTTCTGCCATATTACATGACTTTTCCTAATTTTAGTTGTTAATTACTATTCTATAATTGTTTTTCTTTTTAAATTGTATTTTTTTCCCTTTAACAGGAAACACATACTTTTTTCTTTCCGATTATTTATTTGATCGGTTCTATCCATAATTATTATTAATAGCAGGAGAGAACTGTTTTATTACATAGAAAAAAGAAACCGGAAACAGTGCCTTATTATAACGAAAACTAAATAAAAGTAGACCTTTTTGATCAAATGGCCAAATAACATTGTGTAAAGGCAGCTTCTTGAAAATGGTTGTTTTTAACAGGAATCACTCACTATATTTGCTCGAAACAAGTAAACCATGTCTTAGTTCAAGGTTTAACATATCTCTATATCAAATTTCTTCAAAATGGGTTGAGTGGTTTAAGCGTGAAATGTAACAGACAGACAAACAGACAGATAAACAGACAGAGTTACTTTCGCTTTTATAATATTAGTTTGGATAATTAATTTTTATTAGAAAATAAATGAAGTATTGTGAATTGTGCTTAAAGTGGAGTGTGCACATTCGAGCTCAAAGTGGCACATTCCGATCTCGGGAAAATAAAGCGTGCCGCTCCGCGTCGCGTTTCATTTGCTTTTCTCGCTCGGAAATGTGCCACTTTTCACTCGAATGTGCACATCCTCGTATTTATTGATTTCCCTTGATTAATCTTTTCACTCTCAAATCAAAAAATTAAAAGTTCAGTAAATATGAATGGTATGTTTAAGAAACGTAATTACCATAGTAATGAGTGGAAGTGAGCGAAAAGATACGAGAATTTAGTAGGTGCGAGTGAGAAAAAACGATTAAATTATTTATTTAATTTTTTGAATAATTTATTAGTCTAAATTTTGTGAATGGTGCTTAAAATCGAGTGTGCACATTCGAGCTCAAAGTGGCATATTCCGATCTAGGGGAAAATGAAGCGCGCCGCTCTGCGTCGCGCTTCATTTGCTTCCCTCGCTCGGAAATGTGCCACTTTTCGCTCGAATGTGAACATCCTCGTATTTATTGATTTGCTTAAATTAATCTTTTCAAACTCAAATGAAAAAAATTAAAAGTTCAGTAAATATGAATTGTATGTTTAAAAAACGTAATTACCATAATAATGAGTGGAAGTGAGCGAAAAGATACGAGAATTTAGTAGGTGCGAGTGAGAGAAAACGATTAAATTATTTATTTAATTTTTTGAATAATTTATTAGCCTAAATTTTGTGAATGGTGCTTAAAATCGAGTGTGCACATTCGAGCTCAAAGTGGCACATCCGATCTGGAAAATGAAGCGCGCCGCTCCGCGTCGCGCTTCATTTGCTTCCCTCGCTCGGAAATGTGCCACTTTTCGCTCGAATGTGCACATCCTTGTATTTAGTGATTTCCCTTGATTAATCTTTTCACTCTCAAATCAAAAAATTAAAAGTTCAGTAAATATGAATTGTATGTTTAAGAAACGTAATTACCATAATAATGAGTGGAAGTGAGCGAAAAGATACGAGAATTTAGTAGGTGCGAGTGAGAGAAAACGATGAAATTATTTATTTAATTTTTTGAATAATTTATTAGCCTAAATTTTGTGAATGGTGCTTAAAATCGAGTGTGCACATTCGAGCTCAAAGTGGCACATTCCGATCTCGGGAAAATGAAGCGCGCCGCTCCGCGTCGCGCTTCATTTGCTTCCCTCGCTCGGAAATGTGCCACTTTTCGCTCGAATGTGCACATCCTCGTATTTATTGATTTCCCTTGATTAATCTTTTCACTCTCAAATCAAAAAATTAAAAGTTCAGTAAATATGAATTGTATGTTTAAGAAACGTAATTACCATAATAATGAGTGGAAGTGAGCGAAAAGATACGACAATTTAGTAGGTGCGAGTGAGAGAAAACGATTAAATTATTTATTTAATTTTTTGAATAATTTATTAGTCTAAATTTTGTGAATGGTGCTTAAAATCGAGTGTGCACATCCTCGTATTTATTGATTTCCCTTGATTAATCTTTTCACTATCAAATCAAAAAATTAAAAGTTCAGTAAATATGAATTGTATGTTTAAGAAACGTAATTACCATAATAATGAGTGGAAGTGAGCGAAAAGATACGAGAATTTAGTAGGTGCGAGTGAGAGAAAACGATGAAATTATTTATTTAATTTTTTGAATAATTTATTAGCCTAAATTTTGTGAATGGTGCTTAAAATCGAGTGTGCACATTCCGATCTCAGGAAAATGTGCCACTTTTCGCTCGAATGTGCACATCTTCGTTTTTATTAGATTTTTACATGCATCTTTTTTTTTCAAAGCAAACAATTAAAATTGCAATCAATTTTGATTTTATATTCGGTGAAAGTTATGGCATTTATTATTGTTAAAAGCTGTTCAAAAGCATTAAATGTGTCGCAGTAAATATTTAAGTGTTAAAAAGCCAATTTCTCTTAAAGGTCTAATTGACCGGTAACCGCGGTTGCAGTAAGTTCAAAATTGGCGCGGTTCTAGTGTTAAAGTTCGACCTCGCATGCAGAAGGCAATGCAAAGTACCTCACAGTAACCCCATACGTTTTGTACGTTTTGCTTTTAAACGATATTTACATAACGGGTGGTTATAAGTAATTGTTTTGCTGGAATAAACGTGGCACGTAACAACAATCGATGTGTTCGAAGTGAAGCCACTAACTATTTATAACACGCTGAAATGAGACAATAAGACTGGCGATATTTTACAGTTGATGTAAAATACATTCATTTGACGTTAACGTTTAAGCGTTAGTCGTAATTTTGACACTCGCGTTAAATAGGAACAAGAACGGTAAATTTAAGGTTCGTCTCCCACCCACATGTTTCTATTTACAATAAAAAAAGTAACTAGGAGAGAGGTTCCTGGTGACCTATGCCGATGCTCGGTGCAATTTTTGCAGGTGCTGGTGCAGAAATTGGTGCTTGGTGCAGAAGTAAGGGTGGAAGCAGTCTGACCGCCGTGTTTACTGTACTTACATCGGTCAATCTGCTACCTACCCCCTTCGTTGAGTGCATATTGAGAAGAATAAGATAAATACACACCCGGGCTGTGGTCGACTCCCCACTCACCCTGTATCCCCCCAGGTTGTTAACGACGCAGGTGAAGGTAGCGTCCCGACCTTGGGCTACTGTTACATTCTCCAAAGGATACAAAAAGTCCGGTTCGAAACCGGAGACTGCCACTGTAAATAAAAAATAAGCAGTTAAAGTCGAGATAGCATTCAGAAGTCGATGAAAAGATGAAACGTTAAATAAATTGTGCGAGATGTAAAAGTGTGGCGTGTAAATATACTAAAACATCAAATCCTATTACGTTTTGCGAGAATTTTCCACTTACGTTGCCAGTATACATATCGGTGATCTGGGAGGGGGGCCCCGAAAGGAAATCGCGAAGTATGAAATAGATTTTAACATCGCCTTAGTGACTGCTCTCGCTAGGACAAATATAAAATAAGGCAGAAGGTTTGACTGTTTGCGTTACTAACACGATGCACACTACCGAATGTTTACTTACACTTTCCGTAATAGAAAAATGGCAAGAGGCATGATGTTGTCGCAAGGGCTGGAGTGGGCTGCCAGCGGTCCGGCGTAGTACTCTCCATTTAGCTAACGCAATTATCGTTCTCTACTACTTTCGCAATATGATAACAAAACGCCTACATTTTTCGACGCTACAATTTACATATATATGTTTTACAATTTCCCGATTTTCCGCAACATAAAAAGGCAACCATTCGATAGCGTCATAAATCGAACTAACAAATACATTTTCGAGCTCGCAGCGAGTGGGTTTGTAAATGAAACGGTGACCTGTCCTAGAACGGCCGCGTACTAATTAGACCTGAGCTGATTCCAACTTGTAAGTTCGTCTTTGACTTTCCGTTGTTGGAAATGAAATATAGACTTATAGGACTTTTCTGCGCCATAAATCACGATTGTTTTATTTGACAGTCGTCGTAAAGTTTGATTTTAAGTTAGCATTGAATGAAACGGGGTGGTTCATTCAGGAGTCAAAGCATGCTGAACTTCTTTGATTAGCAATTGCATTACGAAGGGGGTCAGAGAGAAGGCGGCGGTGTCGGTGGTTTAAGAGGAAATATGAATGGCCGAGCATTGTCGATGACACCGCACAGGAAGCAGCTGCGGTACGCCGCTTCGCGTCATCTGCACGAATGACAAGAGCGGTGACGGCGGCGGTCTTGTATTCGAATAATAATAGTCAGTGGCGTCAGGCGTAAACAGTAAAGATGTTAATACGAATAGAAAGCGAAGTGAGAGCACGCACGTGCAACATTCACGCATGGATAGCTCGATTGTTACGCAGCTTGTGTCTATTTACATACCTACGCCCAGGAAGAATCTTTCGTCCCGTCCCGCTACGCGAAAAGATTCGTTCCGGTAATAAAACACTACACTGCACTGCAGGTAGAGTAGCATCGATATTATAATTTGTCGCTGTTTTGGGGAAAGCGGGCTCTAGACCCGGGCAAGCAGAAGAAAAACTTAGTCACGAAAAGTTTTCCCCGACCGGCATGTCTCGAGCTAGCGTCTTACCAGCACGTTGCCTAAGAGGAAAAGTTTTGTTTAATTTTGTTTGGTTTGACGTTAAGCTTGCCTCCTGTCACTTTCAACCCGTCTTCTTCGGCGGTCCGCATCTGTTGTTAAGCGCTGTGTTATGCTGAACAATATTTGTTTTAGCCACATTTCAAAGTTTATGCATAGTTGCGCTTATTACATTTAAAAGAAAAGATTTCGCAACTTTTATGTATTATACGATTCCGTATAGAGAGATGCATCGTGACAAACGCATGCGACGCATGGTCTAGCGCGTCGCTTTATTGCCGACGTGACTCGCGCTTTTTCAATTTCGAGTCGTGGGAATGATTGGCGCTCGGGGTGTGATTGTCGTGATGACGTATCGACTCGGACAACCCGCACTTGACCGGCTATTTCATCCAACTTGCTTGACAAATGTTTTTAAACTGTTTTCGGCCGAGGTGGATATTATTTCACGCTTACAATACTAAACCTAAAGGGCCACCTCGAGCTCGAGTTGAAAGCCGATTTTAATTCAGGCCGATTGACGATTATGCCTTCTCGACTTTCGTCCAAAAGCACGTGCTTATATGTATACGCTCCTTTAACTGTAGCAATTTCTTCGACCGATACATTTTTCGCCTGTCCCTTTATATCCATTGCCTTCTACTGGATGTTTGACTGGCCAGCCGAACCCCTGGGAAACATATAGGATCAACTGTTATTGCTCGACTCGGATCTCCAAGTTCTGCTGCCGCTTGGGACCTAGCAAATCTCGTCGCTGTAGAAAAACACCTACTTGCGGATAGTCGATTATAAGTAACGCCGTGTACTTTCCAGATAATATCCTTTCTCACCAACGATAATTCTCTTAAGCTTCCGCATACTAGGTGACTAAATATCACATGCCATACCCCGGAAATATAATCAAATAAAATCCCCCAAATTCTACTTTATGACAGTTAAATGATAAGAAATATATTTTAATAGCTAATCATTTATGCATTATAATGTACTTTTATTAATCAAAATACAAAACCTTAACTTTTTCTTCAACTTATAAACTATTGAGTCTTTTTCTTGAGTACTACATTCCAATGGGACGTGTCAATTACGATACCGAATATTAAGAAATCCTAACAAGAATTTTAATTCTTGCCTCCTTATTGAAATACAAATTAATTACTTAATGAAAAAAAAAATTATGAAATTAAGTCCCACGTTGAAATTTTGAGAGCCCAACTACAGTTTTAGAATTACTTCAATTTTTTTAAAAGTAAACGGATCATTTTTAATCGTTGCGAAAAGCGCAGTGTGCACATTCGAGCTCACAGTGGAACATTCTGATCTCGGAAAAAATAAACGCGCCTCTCCGCGTCGCGCTTCATTTGCCTCCCTCGCTCGGAAATGTGTCACTTTTCGCTCGAACGTGCACATACCTCGCATTCGTAAAATCTCTATATGTTAGCCTTCCGCATACTACGTGACTAAATATCACATGGCATACCCCGAAACTAAAATCAAATAACATCCACAAAATTGTACTTTATGACAGTTAAATAATAAGAAATATATTTTAATAGCTAATCATTTATGCATAAAAATAGACTTTTATTAATAAAAATACAAAAACTTAACTTTTTCTTCAACTTAGGGGAGAGTGGGGCACGACGGCCCCCCTCAAAAATTTGGTCAAAAAACTGTTTTTTCATTTTTGGTCAAATTATGGTACCTCTGATATTTTAAAGATATTTCGCCATCGCCAATTCGCTCCATGTCATACGTTGATCTTTATTTACATACTGACGTACCATTACTGAACAATTAATTTAGGTATTGACAAAAAAGACCAAAGAAATATTAAATGATCAAATTACAAACACTGTCAAGTTATTACCGCCAACACAGATAAAATCACATGTTTTAACGTTCGGAGCGCCACTCGATGCTAGCGTTCAAAACGATTACTAGCGTTCAAAGCTCTTACTATAACTACTGTCGGTAAAGCTGCATCGTATTTGGTGGTAATTTCAAATTTTAATTTTGCTAAACTACATTATTTCCACTACAAATCAAAATTTATTTGATGTAAATTTGCTATTTTAAACAAAATCAAGGTAGAGAGAAAGAGAGAGAGAAACAGGTTATATCAGCTGAATAAAATTTTTTTTGGATAATTTTGAAGACAATGGGATTATAAAGGTACGGAAATAGTATATTTGTGATTTGCTTAAGATAGGACCAAATTAAGTTAACCTGAAGATTAAAAGCCATGAAAAATAATTACCGGCTTAAGGGGCCGTTGTGCCCCACTCTCCCCTAATCACAAATATATTCAAATAATCTTTATCTACACGTGCACAGAAATCATGAGACCATCCTTTACCATTTTGACTCTATATTCATGATTCCGTAGATTTTAAGTAAAGTCTACTTCAATAAAAATAATGGCAATCATTATTTTGAACTTTTAAACAATTTTTTTCTAGTGAAATTAAAGTAAATATAGTAGTTAATATAGGGAAAAACATTTTTAACGTTGAAAACAATTTTTTTAAATAAAAAAAAAATTTTTTTTTGTGAGCATTTTTTACAGGGGGCCGTCGTGCCCCAGAAAAAAATTTTTTTTTAAGTTTTGGAAAAATGTCGGTGAATTTGTTCAAAATAGAACAAAAGTAAACTGTTTTGATAGATGAAAGCCACAAAAAGTATTAATCGTGGGGGGGGGCACTATCCCCTATAAACTATTGAGTCATTCTCTTGAGTACTAAATTGGAATGGCACGTGCCAATTACGATACCCAATATTAAGAAATCCTAACAAGAATATGCATTCTTACCTCCTTATTGCAATACAAATTAATTTCACGGCAATTTCTTAATGCTTTGCAATAATTTGGACCAATCAATTACACGAAAAATTAATTGAATAATTTTAATCGTTGCCTCTCACTTGCATTGAAATGATTATCGTATCTTCTCGTTCCCTTCCACTCATTGCTATGGTAAATATCTTTTTCCATTATAAATTCCATTATTTACTAAATTAAGTTCAAATTTTTAATTTGAAGGAGCTTACAATAAATTATGCAAATGTAATAAATACGAGGATGTGCGCATTCGAGCGAAAAGTGGCACATTTCCGAGCGAGGGAGGCAAATGAAGCGCGACGCGCAGCGGCGCGCTTCATTTTCCCGAGATCGGAATGTGCCACTTTGAGCTCGAATGTGCACACTCGATTTTAAGCGCCATTCACAAAATTTAGGCTAATAAATTATTCAAAAAATTAAATAAATAATTTAATCGTTTTCTCTCACGCGCACCTACTAAATTCTCGTATCTTTTCGCTCACTTCCACTCATTACTATGCTAAATACGTTTCTTGAACATACAATTCATATTTATTGAACTTTTAATTTTTTGATTTGAGAGTGATACGATTAATTAAGGCAAATCAATAAATACGAGGATGTGCGCATTCGAGCGAAAAGTGGCACATTTCCGAGCGAGGGAGGCAAATGAAGCGCGACGCGGAGCGGCGCGCTTCATTTTCCCGAGATCGGAATGTGCCACTTTGAGCTCGAATGTGCACACTCGGTTTTAAGCTCGATTACCAAACATTCCGTTTTAACAAAAAAAAATTCGTCACGTTAGTTATACCCCACCTCGTACACGGAAGGTTCAAAATCAAGAGGAAAAAATATGCTTTATACAAGTGTTTCTTCACTTGAGAAGTCGAAAATGTTTTTTTGGTTAGTAAATGATTTTGAACGTATTTTTTTCTTTAAATTAATTATTTACTCTCACTAATGTAAACAATTTTCAAACCTAAACATTTCCGGCTTTAATTAGTTCACATTATCGCGAGTCTACTGTATTTTCATTTAATTTACTTCTGACGATTGTTCAAGCAATGTTTCAATAACAATAATTTTTGTCACTTAAGAGACTAGCAGTGCCGCAAAAACATTTTAAGATTTTAAGGGAGCCGTAACTACAAAAAGTTAAGTACCACTGCTTTAAATCAGATATGGACAACCCTTCTTTATTTTGATCTGGCAATGAGTTCTAATAGATGAAACGAAAAGTAAACGTTGTTTTATTTTATCTATGAATTTGACAGTGCCCTTTTCTCAGAGGCAAAATGATAATTTAATTAAGCAAAGTTGTCAATGCCTGCTTTTAACGGTTTTTAAAATATTACAATATGCCCATATCTTTTAATAATTTTATTTAATTTATCTGGAATTTTTAAAAGAAACATAGGTAATCCTTTTATATGTATTAACAAAACATTCTAGTTACAAACCCAGTTCTTCGTTAATAGTATAGCTTTTTCTTAATTTTGATGATAATTTGCACTTTAGCTGCACTTAATTTCTCTTATAATTCAATTCCGTCTTTTTTGTAAACTGGAGTCCGGCTTACCGAAAAATATTGTACTGAAAATAATTTATGCAACGATTATTCTTATACAAGCACACAATCTTTAACATTAATCACCTTATAAGAGACCTGTTGAATAGTATAGTACTTAGAGCCGAAGAAAAACTTAATGAATATAAATCAACGTCTATTAATAATTATGAATACCTTCTTCCTAAGTGGAATTGTTGAATTAGTGTAGAGCAAAAGATGTTTGCAATTTTAAACAGGTCGAACATAATTACCTAATTTGTTATTTTAAAGTAAATTTTTGAAATACTAAATTGATTTAAGAGCATAGCGTTGGAACTAAATGTAAAAAAATGATTAAATAATAAGCTCCTGTGTTTTAGTCACTTACCAATCTTAATACTTTAAACTGACTGTTTAAGATGAGTGACAGCACTAGCTTTTATATAAAACGTAAGAAAGCAGTGTTGAAGAAGAGCAGAGTTATAAAGAGGGTGACTTATTGGACTACTTTTAGATAACTAATTAGAACACTTTTATTCGCCAACGTTTTCATTTGAATATCTAAATATTTCGTTAAATTAAGGCGGAAAAATGTGTAGCATTTAGGTGTTATGCTTATTTATCAATTCGGTGCAAAGTGTTTATTGAAAATAAATAAATGGTTTAGCAGAGAAATATTGCTAGTGGCGTTTAGCCGTAGATATATTGTAATAGTAGCTCCAATAATAAAAAGTTATGTATCTATCTTTTTGTTATATAAATACGGTTAGGGTTGAAAACATTCAGATACGTAATTGATATTCATTTCATAGGAAAATTGTTGAGAATGCGTTCTTTAAATTTATTTAAATGTCATTTAGCGTTGCGGAGAATATTTTAACTAAACATTTACTAATTACTCAAAGGAGATTATTGACGTTCCACGTCTTAACTAGTTTAAAGCTAAAATTTTTCAGTTTGACAGATACTGAATCTCGAGTAAAGCAAACAATCTTTCAGCTGCCGGCGTCGTGTTAACAATAATCGGACGACCTTTAATCACGCATTATGGGGTTGAAGTTGTAGAGAAGGTAATAAAACATGAAAATAAAGCTTTCTCAATTGAGGTATTAGTACATATCAAGTATACTCCGAAAGTTTTATGAAAATACAACTAACTGGCAAGCGAAGAGCTAAGATATGATACGGGACGTTATAATCGACGAAAGCCAATAACTTGAGCCGTCAGCGCGTGACCATAGCCGTTCGTAATCCAATTGGGACAGACACTTAGAGAATACCTAGTTTTTTTTTATGTCATCAGTGGCAACACGACAAAAGGGTTGTTAAGTATGCGTTGTACTGGGATTGTTATTTTCATTTAACTTTCCGTGTACGAGGTGGGGTATAACTAACATGACCAATATTTTTTTGTTAAAACGGAACGGTTGGTAATCGTGCTTAAAACCGAGTGTGCACATTCGAGCTCAAAGTGGCACATTCCGATCTCGGGAAACCAGTAGGTAGCTCATGTCCTAGTTCAAAGTCCAAGCTATCTCTCTACCAAAATTCATCAAAATTGGTTCAGTGGTTTAGGCGTGAAAGGGTAACAGACAGACAGACAGACAGACAGACTGACAGACAGACAGACAGACAAACAGACAGACAGACAGACAGACAGACAGACAGACAGACAGACAGACAGACAGATAAAGTTACTTTCACTTTTAAAATATTAGTTTGGATAATTCAATTTTTTAGAAAATAAATTAAGTATTGTGAATTGTGCTTAAAGTGGAGTGTGCACATTCGAGCTCAAAGTGGCACATTCCGATCTCGGGAAAATGAAGCGCGCCGCTCCGCGTCGCGCTTCATTTGCTTCCCTCGCTCGGAAATGTGCCACTTTTCGCTCGAATGCGCACATCCTCGTATTTATTTAATTTAATTTAAAAATACTACATTTGTGAAAGTTCTTACTTGTATTATTGCTATGAGTGGAATAGAGCGGAAAGATACAAAACTCTCATAAGTGCAAGTGAGAGGGAATAATCAAAATTGCTTCAATAGGTATTTATGAACATATTTAATTGCTTTTAAAGTTGATTATGGTAAATTGTGCTTAAAATTGAGTGTGCACATTCGAGCTCAAAGTGGCACATTCCGATCTCGGGAAAATGAAGCGCGCCGCTCCGCGTCGCGCTTCATTTGCTTCCCTCGTTCGGAAATGTGCCACTTTTCGCTCGAATGCGCACATCCTCGTATTTATTTAATTTAATTTAAAAAGACTACATTTGTGAAAGTTCTTACTTGTATTATTGCTATGAGTGGAATAGAGCGGAAAGATACAAAACTCTCATAAGTGCAAGTGAGAGGGAATAATCAAAATTGCTTCAATAGGTATTTATGAACATATTTAATTGCTTTTAAAGTTGATTATGGTAAATTGTGCTTAAAATCGAGTGTGCACATTCGAGCTCAAAGTGGCACATTCCGATCTCGGGAAAATGAAGCGCGCCGCTCCGCGTCGCGCTTCATTTGCTTCCCTCGCTCGGAAATGTGCCACTTTTCGCTCGAATGCGCACATCCTCGTATTTATTATATTTGCATAATTTATCGTAAGCTCCTTCAAATTAAAAATTTGAACTTAATTTAGTAAATACCGAATTTATATTGGAAAGAGCTATTTACCATAGCAATGAGTGGAAGGGAGCAAAAGATACGATAATCTTGTCAATGCAAGCGAGAAGAAACGTTTAAAATTATTTATTTAATTTTTCGTGTAATTGATTGGTGTAAATTATTGCGAATCATTAAGAAATTGTCGTGCAATTAATGTGTAATGTAATAAGTAGGCAAGAATAAAATTCTTGTTAGGATTTTTTAATATTCGGTATCGTAATTGACATGTGCCTTTGAAATTTAATACTCAAAAAAAGACTCAATAGTTTATAAATTGAAAAAATGTTAAGTTTCTGAATTTTTATTGATTTAAGTCTATTCTAATGCATAAATAAATATGTGTTTTACTTAAACCCATTCATTATTGGTTATTAAAATATATTTTTTATAATTTAACTGTCATAAAGTACAATTTTGTGGATTTTATATCATTTTATTTTCGGGGTATGGCAAAGCCCACCTAGTATGGCATGTGACATTTAGTCACCTAGTATGCAAAAGGTTAAAAATAATTTTGAATCGTAGTTTTAATTGAACGAGTTAAAGGAACATCTGTAAGTTAGCATTTCGGAATGTATAATATATTTGGAGTATTCAACGGCGTCCAGTGTTGGAGATCCTCGGTAGAAGTCAGTATTCGTTACCAATAATAATATAAGAGCTCCATACAAGTACTTGTCGCATTCAAACGACAACCGCAGGCAACGATTTGCATATATAATATTCGAACAGTGGTCGGTCGCAGGTATATGCATGTTATGTATGTATATATATACATAATATAGCTAGAAGCCCGCTTGCATTCGTTCGCATCGCTCGGTCCCGCCAGCAATTACAAGCGAATTCCGGAACATTGTCGCGGACGGGCGCATCGAGCGCGCCCCGGAGTTTTAGTGGAATTGCTTTTTACTCTTTTCCGAGTTATTGTATGACAACATCTGAGATCCACACGTGTTATTCCAACTTTAATTACTATTACCTACCACTTTCATGTTGCTAATCCATTTCTAGCAATGCTTAGACGCGTTCATAGTAGTTCTTTAATTTCTCTAAAATACTATGTCGCAACACTCAAAATTATTTGAAACTATTTCGGTACTCAGACAGCCCCTAAACAAATCGCACCTGTTTTCTATTCTTTATATTATATACTTATTAGGGTGCCCCAAAAAAATGTATATTTTTTTTACTCACACATGTAAATATCGCAGAATACGTCGAAATAAAAATTCTAATCAAATTCCAGCTCTTAATTCCAATTTTAATAGGTCCCTCATCGAACTTAAAGATTTCCCATTTAAATATCATAGAAAAATGATTTTTTAACTTTCCCATACTATGTAAACCTTTTTTTTTTTTCATAAAACTCTGTGAGTCAAATTTCTATTGTTAATTATTTTACTTTGTAAAGTTTAAATTTTTCGGAATTTTCCGTTTTTTCAATTTAAAAGCTAAACTATTTAAGTTAGATCAAAAAGTTAAATGACAATTTTATAGTCCATTAATGCACTACAAACTAGTTTCCAACAAAATTTGTTGTATCATTAATAGTTAAAAAGTTATCGATCTACTTCTTATTTTTATGATTTTTTAATTCTAGGAGATGAACTACGCGGGAAAAAATATCTTGTTAGAACTTTATGCAATTTTACAAAATTTCATAAAATCCTTCATGAAAAGTGAAAGTATTTTTATAAAAATTTGCTAAATTTAGTTTTGCATGCAAAGACAGTATTTTATGAAATTCTGTAAAATTTTATGAATATTAATGATATAACAAATTTGTTGCAATCTATTTTGTAGTGTATTGAACGGACTACGTATTAAATTGTCATTTAACTTTTTAACCTATCTTTAATAATTTATTTAGCTTTTAAATTAAAAATCCTAAAATTTCGACAAATTTAAACTTTGTAAGTTATTAACTAAATAAAATATTAACAATAGAAATTTGATTACATAAGATCATTTGTAGAAAATTTAATGCTGATAAAGGACCATCAAACAATTATATAAAAAAAAAACGATCACATGATTTGCGGGAGTGAATAATGTTAAAAATATTATTTAAATGGGAAACTTACGTTCGATGAGAGACCTTTTAACATTTGAATTAAGGGCTGGGATTTGAAAAGAATTTTATTTTGACGTATTCTGTGAATTTTATAAAATAAACTACTGTTTTAAGTAATATGTGATATATAATATTTATTGAAATTCAAGTTTTTAAAAATATATTTAATCATGACGCATTTTAATAAATTATAATTTAAATTATAACCTAGAAAGCTATTTATTAAACAAACATTATTTATATAGTTATAATTTTTGTTTCCAACTTAGTTTTTAGTTATAATTGTTGCTTACAACTATTCCTAAAACTATTCTTAAAACTACTCTTAAAACTATGTTCCACTAAACGTTGTCGAACTTCTTTTATAGATAAGAAACGCTGATTATGTAACTCAGTGTTTCCACATCAAATTTTTGCAGTTAAGCATCGATTTTGAAATTCGGACGAAGAATGTGTTACATGACCTCATAATATTAATACCTAATAGGAAAAGTCCGCCTACAGGGGGTAGGTCGCCTAAATCGGGTAACGTCCCGTATGTGGATATGTTATACATTAGCTTGAACCCTGCCTAATTAGTGTCACACCACTTTTTATGGGTATGTTGCCCAATAAAGTTTCAACATGTAAAATTAAAATTTTTGAAATTAATTTAACTTCAATTACTAAAAAACCTTTAACATTCGCCCATTCTTAATATTGGGTTTTTGTTTTACAATAAACTAGTTTTATTACTTGGCTAAATATTTTAATGTCTCTATTATTTTTTATGTTGTTTTATCAAAACCAAAAAAATGGCGAAGCCGGTACCCTCTTTGCTTGTGAAAAAATTTAAAAAGTCACTGATTTATCAAACTGCCCTCGTAACATTAGTTTACCACAGTTGTAGTAAATTGAGCCACAGAGGAAGTTAAGACCGCTACACGTTGTACGCCAACCTGTGGTAAGCTCAACTACATTTGTTATTTTAGCAACTACAATTTATTTTCGGTTTATATAAAAAGATTGCCGTTTGTTGTAATGCCTAATAAAATACACTTAATGATTTAATATTTTACAAACAAATATAAATACCATAAGATGAAAGTTGATAAAACTTATTTATTACTAATCAAATGGAACAAGGAAAAATAGAAAAGCTCACATAAGTACATAATATTATGTACAGTAAATTGCATTTTGATGAACTCCTGATAGAAATACTGGCAATAACTGTCTATAAATCAATTGAAAAGCTAATTTATTCGACTCTAAGCCATTCAGTTTTAACTAGTTCGTCTCTCAGAAAATCAGTCTGTTCAATTTGTTCTACGATTTGCATATTGTTTTTCTTTCTCTGCTTGAATATTGAGCTTCTACCTTGTTTAAGTATTTATAAATATCAGTGATAGTGCGTCATTTAATTAAATACGGATGTTATTCTTTACCTTTAGATTAACATTTATCACAAACACTTTTAAAAAATATAATCTAAATATTTACGGTATTAAAGGAAGCCGCTAATGGTTATCATTTGTCAGAGAAGTAAAATTGCGTGCGATTTGCGTATAAAATACACAATAAGAGTGACCTTTTATGTTAATTAATACACCTATGTAACATTTTATAATACAATGCTTTGTGATGTTATTAATACTTAAAAAAAAACAAATTAAAAAGTTCGTATTAAAATTTATGCAAATTTCGATTATCTATCAACAAAATACTTTGATAAACTCTCCTCATTGAATATAAACGAAACACTTTTTTATTGTACATGTGCCTAAACCATGATATTTTATCTGAATAGGTTAACTTCCTCTTTTATCTTTCGGACTAATAAAAACTCCAGGGTACTGAATACCTTCACCATATCAAGGGGTGGAACTATCTTATACGTTTATTCCAGCCGCAACGTTGATTGTTCCAGTTGATTTCTCATTTTATTTAAATTATTCAAGCTTATTATATTTTGAATGATTTTTGAGATTGTTCAATTTCATTACATTATTACTATGTTATATGTTATATGTTCCTAGAAATCTTCGCGAATGTTAAGTACATATATGGTTCTGTGTAAATAGAAGGGGTACGATTTTTAAAAAGGAAAAGAGGTATAATTATATATGTAATGATTTTCATTGTACATTTAAATTATAATACAGTCGAACCTCGATAAGTCGAAATTGAAGGGAAACTAAAAATTATTTGAGTTATCAAAAATTTGGCTTATCGAGGTTCGACTTATGGAGGTTCGACTGTATACACAATTAGTACCTACATACATACATACGTCTACATTAATTTTTACTTGAAGATGGTGGAAAATAATGTGTTATCTATTATACGAGAGATATCACGGTTTTTTTCTTTTCAGTAAAGACGTCATTTCTAGAGATTTGTGTACTTCAGGACATAAAAGCATGTTTCAAACTGACAATGAGAAAAAAAGCCAGAGAAACTTGTGAGTCGAAACAAATCTGTGAAATGTACAATGCTGACTCGTGGACTATTCGATAATTGTTCTTAGAAATTATATAGTTTGTAAACTAACAGGGGAATATTGTCTATGCAACTGCAAAAGGCTGATAAGCTTATTTAATTTTTTTTTCAATGTTGGTTGTTCGCAAATGACCAAATACTACCGCATTTTTATATTCGCGTATAATCAAAACTCACAAATGTCAAAACCGCGATTGTTGAGGGATTACTGTAATCAGTAAATGTACAGTAAAATAAAAAATATAAACAATGTAGAATTATTTGTATTTATTAAATTAAAATGCTTTATTGTGTATGTTTTACAGTTCGCGTAAACAAAAACATTATTATAACGGTAAATTAAAGAACTGTTAGGACTTTTATAAAAGTTAGTCTGCAAAGAGTGTACTTTTTGAAATGCATAAAGGTGAAAATATTAAAAACCTTCTCATTCAACGAATACATGTTTTGATTCATCCTATACTTGCATGCATTGTTTCTTTATAGCTTTCGGTATATTAAAAGATGTAAAGATGCTTTTTTTAATTACATTACCTTCAATTACTATTTCTTTGATAAGCTTGTTTTGAATTACCTGAAATTCTAAAATAAAAACAACACTCAAATATAGACAGATCACTACTATTATTAATAAAGCTTTACATCACAGCTTACTTTTAACAGCACTTTTCGTGATTAACATTAGATGTAGTTCATACTCATTACTTTTAACGTGTACTACATAATATTAGAGAATAATTTATCTAAAATGTAATATGAGATATTTGAAATTTGTCCTGTATACGCACGACTTACAAAGCGATTTATCAGTGATAACCAACCTTTTAGATCTGATGTCATTCATTAAATAATTAATAAAATATTGTAACATACTAAAACATATGTACAAATATATATAGAACTTAAAACCCTTAAAGATAATGAAATAGCTCTCTTGTAAATACAGGTGCGTAAGAATATTCAGAACTTGGTCCGCGTACCAGACTTATGGCCAACTAGATAATTCCCGTTTGAAATCAATGTTTTTTTACAAAATTTTTAATATTTATTTTGGGAAATATTTTATTATAATTCCTAACAAGGGTAACTGTTTCATATATATATTTATTAATAAAGGCATTAAAAATAATATCACAAATATTTTAACCTTGACAATAACTAAATATATTTTTTAATATAATTTAATGAACGTTTTATTTGCAATATCAAAGTAATCTATCCCATATTAACAAAAATAGAATAAATGTATTAAACAAAGAGACCATCAGATT
This sequence comes from Sinopyrophorus schimmeli, assembly GCA_036325965.1. Taxonomy (NCBI): domain Eukaryota; kingdom Metazoa; phylum Arthropoda; class Insecta; order Coleoptera; family Elateridae; genus Sinopyrophorus; species Sinopyrophorus schimmeli. The sequence goes on from JARFIZ010000310.1 coordinate 1,474,577, forward strand.
GTTTGAAAGATAGTGTAGGTAGTAGATAACAAATAAAAAAATATTGATCACCGACTTTGATCCAATGGACCTTCCTTAATATCAGGTGTACTTTCAGAAATTTATGGGAAGGGGGGAGGGAGACTTCGAGTTTTGTATTAAAGAAATTTGACGTAGGACGGCCCCTACATCGATCCGTGTTTGAGCGATCTTAGAAAAATGAAGCCCGCCGCTCCGCGTCGCGCTTTATTTGCTTCCCTCGCTCGGAAATGAGTCGCTTTTCGCTCGAATGCGGACACCATCGTACTTATTAGGTTTGTCTACTTTATCCTTAGCTCTTCTAAACAAAAAATTAAATTTACTTTGCTAAATATCAATTTTATGTTCGATAAATATATGTATTTATTATAACAATGAGTGGAAAGGAGCAAAAAGATACGACAATCTGGTCAGTGCGAGTGAGAGGAAACAATTAAAATTATTCAATTAATTTTTAGTCTAACTTATTGGTCTAAAATATTGTGAATCATGCTTAAAATCGAGTGTGCACATTCGACCTCAAAGTGGCACATTCCGATCTCGGGAAAATGAAGCGCGCCGCTCCGCGTCGCGCATCATTTGCTTCCCTCGCTCGGAAATGTGTCACTTTTCGCTCGAATGCGCACATCCTCATAATTATTTAATTTAATTTAAAAATATTACATTTGTGAAAGTTCTTACTTGTATTATTGCTATGAGTGGAATAGAGGGGAAAGATACAAAACTCTCATAAGTGCAAGTGAGAGGGAATGATCAAAATTGCTTCAATAGGTATTTATGAACATATTTAATTGCTTTTAAAGGTGATTATGGTAAATTGTGCTTAAAATCGAGTGTACACATTCGAGCTCAAAGTGGCGCATTCCGATCTCGGGAAAATAAAGCGCGCCGCTCCGCGTCGCGCTTCATTTGCTTCCCTCGCTCGGAAATGTGCCACTTTTCGCTCGAATGCGCACATCTTCGTATTTATTGGATTTACCTATATTATCCTTCAATTCAAAAAATTAAAAGTTGAATAAATTTAGATTTATTTTTTGCTTAAAAAAGGTTATAAATTTAATTCTTTTTGATAAGTTATAATGGTGCTCTTCTGTACGACTAATTGCAGCTAGTTTGATAAAAATATTTTCAGGTGTACTTTCGAGTGTGTACTAATTTGTATTTTTGTTCAATTTATATTGTATATGAGATGTATCGTGTCAAGTAAAATTCTTGAGTTCAATATTTCAGTGAATCCATCCAAGAAATTCTAACAATAACTAAAAATTAAGATTCACATTGGGGATGTCTATATCAATCTTCTTCTTTTCAAATCAAATAATCCAATAAAGCTGAATAAAATTATGTTTTTAATTTGAAACATTGGCTATTAACTTAGAGAATTTGACGAATGCAAGGTATGTGCACGTTCGAGCGAAAATAGGCAAATTTTCATGCGAGGGAGGCAAATGCAGCACAGCGCGAAGCGGCGCTCTACATTTTCCCGAGATCAGAATGTGCACTTTGAGCTCAAATGTGCACACTCCGCTTTTCGCAATAATTAACAATAATCAATTTACTTAAAAAAAATTAAAGTAATTCTAAAGTCGTAGTTGCGCTCTCAAAATTTCTTAGGCCTTCGATTTTTTTCAAAATTTTTTAGTTTCGTCATTAAGAAATTGCCGTAAAATTAATTTGTATTTAAATAAAATTCTTGTTACGATTTTTTAATATTCGGTATCTCAATCGACACGTGCCTTTGGAATTTAATACCCAAGAAAAGTTTTGATTGTTTATAAGTTGAAAAAAAGTTAAGTTTTTGTATTTTTATTAATGAAAGTCTATTCTAATGCATAAATAAATATGTTTAACTTAAACCTATTCGTTATTAGTTATTGAAATATAATTCTTATCATTATTTGTTAAAACGAGACGTTTGGTAATCGAGTTTAAAACCGAGTGTGCACATTCGAGCTCAAAGTGGCACATTCCGATCTCGGGAAAATGAAGCGCGCCGCTCCGCGTCGCGTTTCATTTGCTTCCCTCGCTCGGAAATGTGCCACTTTACGGTCGAATGCGCACATCCTCGTGTTTATTATATTAGTATAATTTACCATGCTCTCCTTGAAATCAAAAATTTCAATTTAATTTAGTAAATATTTATTTTATATTCGAAAAACGTATTTACCATAGCAATGAGTGGAAGGGAGCGAAAAGATACAATAATCTTGTCAATCCAAGTGAGAGGGAACGATTAAAATTATTCAATTAATTTTTCGTGTAATGTATTGGTCTAAATTATTGCAAATCGTTAAGAAATTGGCGTGAAATTAATTTGTATTTCAATAAAGAGGCAAGAATTAAAATCTTGTTAGGTTTTCTTAATTTTCCCGAGATCGGATTGTGTCACTTTGAGCTCAAATGTGCACACTCCGCTTTTAGCCACGATTAATAAAAAACAATTAACTTTAAAAAAAATTGAAGTAATTCTAAAACCGTAATTGCGAGCTCAAAATTTTTTCTTGGGGCTGTGCTTATTTTTCATAATTTATTACTTTTTTCATTAAGAAATTGTCGTCAAATTAATTTTTATTTAAATAAAGAGGCAAGAATAAAATTCTTGTTAGGATTTCTTAAATTCCGTATCGTAATTGACACGTGTTATTAGAATTTAGTACTCAAGAAAAGACTCATAGTTTATAAGTTGAAGAAAAAGATAAGTTTTTGTATTTTTATTAATAAAACTCTAATCTAATGCATAAATAAATATGTGTTTTGCTTAAACCTATTCATTATTTGATATTAAAATATATTTCTTATCATTTAACTGTCATAAAGTTCAATTTTGTTGATTTTATTTGATTTTATTTTCGGAGTATGGCAAACCCCACCTAGTATGGCGTGTGACATTCAGTCACCTAGTACCCGGAAGGTTAAGAAATAGTCGAGAGTGGAGTTTTGAAGGAGGTCTAAAAGTTGTCGTAAGAATAAATAGAATATAACTGTGATATAGGTACGTGGCGGGCCATTATTTTAGCGTAGAGTATGTTGTCGCATCATTCAAACCGCACACAATATAAATGCGACCGAAACGGAATTTAATTATTGTGCAATACATTTGCCTTGCGGCCCGGGCTATGGGGCGGTGATCCGCGCTGTTTCTGAGGGCGATCATAACCCGGCTGATACCCAATCTAGGCTCATTAATAAGGTACGCTGAGCGCGAGAACGCCGATTGCGATGCCGAACACGTAGTCGAATTGTGATTCTGAGGTGGTTAGTTAATTATTCAGACTGGCGAACAAAGGCGCTCAACAACCCATACCGAACAGAAAATTAAAACAAATAATTTACGCGGCTTGTATAGCTAATTGTGAAAAAGTAATTGTTTTATGAGATTAGCTGTCTCGAGGTTTTAGTAAGTTAAACGTACTTACCTATAAAGTGGAAGACAGACAGCGCACCGACCCAAAGAAAGGCCGCTAGTAGATGAAAATTCAGAATTGTGCCCATGACGGTGGCCCTCAATCCACACCGGTGGCGTGGCCGATGTACCCCATAGCCTTCCTTCTAAAACAGAAACAACTGTTTAAGGTATCTCTCCAGCCATTCGTTTCTATCTGCTGTCGATGCTGTGCGGTTTCGCTCTTTTATCAACGACCTCAAACAGAATATAGAATACTGACGGCTTTCAAAGTGTTATATATATTAGCATGCGAACTCAGAGATAGCTCGCTATAAAACGACCCCTCGTTTTTAAAATATGTGTGTATAATAAATCAAATGTATGCTGGCACTCTGCAGCTTTTCTGAGAGGCACTGATGGAAGCGACGTCAGCGTCCAACTTTCCGCGCTCTCTACGCGACTCCTCTTAATGTGTACCGTCTAATTACTAATAATTCTGACACGTGCTTTCTATCGCTTCATCAATCGATCCGTGTTATCTAGCGTTATCAATCGTTTTTCATTAAAATTCAGTTACACGTTGACGATGATAAAAACAAAACGGCTACGTCCGAGGGTGGTTGACGTGCCGTAGCTGTAACGCCAAAGATGGGGTTATTTAAAGCCGAGACAGCTCTTTGTTAATTTACTTTACCCTGACATCGTGATGGAATGTCACATCACTCCCACGGAAATTGAGAAAGTATTGTAATAGAAGACGCTGAGTGACAGGCGCGCTTCTTTATCAACTGCAGTATATTCTAGCCCCCTGACATCCTCTGAACGCATATTGCTAACATTACGGTATGACCCACAATACACACTTTTTGTAATAAAAAAAGCACCCAAATATACGTACACATATCCACTGCGGTCTCTTTCCATTCTCTAACACGAAAGTTTAATTTTGTAATAGTTCGAAAATTCTGCATCCGGATACCACCCCTTCTTTCTTCTATTTACTTAACAAAATATCAAAACTTTACTTAGATTTCTTCAAATATTTAACGTAAGTTAACAAAAGAGGGAGGGAACCTTATACAATTACAAATATTAAAATAATGTCTGATTTTGAGGTACTCAGATTCTTAAAGGAATTATATAACTCAAACTTGATTGACAGTAATTATAAAAGGCATACTTTACACAGTTGCGTTACAATATAAATTATAACAGGGGCGGCGAATGATAGCTGGCAAGACGTTAATTTTATAAAGGTCAGTGCCCCTAACACAAGAATTTGGAAATGTAAATTTCATTACAATTAGTCCTCCATTTCTTAATTATAAAATTCTTCTAGTTTTATTTCTCTAAGCAATTAACGGCAGCTACACCGGAAACGTATTAAAAGGTGGTTTAAAATAGTCCAATCCTTTATTAGAAAAACAAGGTATACAATTATATCCTTCGAACCTTTTCTAAATTGATTAGTATTTAATTAATGGTGAACTACTTTCTATCCATTAGGATACTACCATGAAACTGCAATGTACTGATTTTTATATATGTATTTGGAACATCATTAGGCTTGATCTAAGTTCTCGTTGGAATAATATACTGTTGATCTTTGGCTACTTGTTTTTATTATAATTTAAATATTTATGTTTATAAGCTGTATAACTTGAAATTGCCTCGGAGATCAATCACGTTTGCAAAAATCTCAAGAACATCGAAACAATCTAATGAGGCATTACAAAACATTGCGAACTGTGTCTTCTACAATTTTTATTTTGCTTTAATTCTATTTGTTCAAAGTATTTTTATCAAAACACAATGTCGTGGGACTGCAATCCCTCCCCGACAAACTCTCCATAATTAAATATAAATTAATTGCAAGGTAAATTCTTTAATGAAAAAAGGAAAAACTTTTTGAAAAATTATGAATAATACTCGAAACCCCAAAAACCAATTTTGAGTGCTCCACAACGGTTTTGTCATTTTTATTTAAAAATTTTAAAATAAATTAATTATTGTGAATGGTGCTTAAAGTCGAGTATGCACATTCGAGCCCAGTGGCACATTTCCTATCTCACGAAAATAAAGTGTGTCGCTATACGTCACGATTCATTTGCTTTTCTTATTTTAAAATATCTTACTTTTCCTTCGAATTTGCACATGCTTTGTTTCCGTGGATTTCTCTACATTAATCTTCTCACAACCAAATAAAAAAAAATACATTTAATTTAGTTTTCGTGGCTTATTTTTGATTTAAAGAGAAAATATAGTTATGAATCAGTGGTTCCCTACCAAGTGGTCCGCAAGAGCTAAAATATGGTTCGCAAAAGATTTCAAACTTTGAATTTTACTTTAGAATTTTACGATTACTTGGGTTAAACGTTTTGATTAAAGTTTATTTTTAGATTGATAGTTTATTTTTTAACTTTGTGGTCCGTGTTAACAATAATGAAATCAAAGTGGTCCCTGGTCAAAAAAAGGTTGGAAACCACTGTTATAAATAAATCCAAGAAATGCAAGATATGTACACATTCGAGCGAAAACTTTTCCGAGCTTCATTTTCCCGAGATGTAAAATGTGCCAATTTGAGCTCGAATGTGCGCACTCGGCTTTAACTACGTCACACAATAATTAATTTTCTTTCTAAGAATTTTTCTTTAAACATCGCAGCGCTGTATTTATACCAGAAACATCAAACTTCTGAATTAGAACAAAGTTAATAAAAACATGCTCAACATTTTCCGTATGTTATTATTATTATTATAGCAAGGATTTGCAGCTATTGCCGCTTCTCGCATCCTAAGCGCCATCTAAATGTATTTTAATAAATTTAATTTTTTGAATCATATAAACAAATCCAATAAAACAAAGTATTAACCTATTCAAGCGAAAAGTGGCACATTTTCGAAATCGAAAACGTCCCACTTCTCGCTCGAATGCGCAAACTCAGCTTTAAGTACTTCTCACAATAATTAATGTTTTAATCAAAAATTGAAGACCATATTTCTACTATCCAATGACGTACCCAAGATTTCAACTCGCCCCAAAGCCCAATATAATGAAATATAAATTAACTGCAAAGTCGATTCTTTAATGAAAAACGTAAAACCGAAGCTCCAAGAAGAAATTCTAAGTGCGCCACAGCGTGGTGTGCCTATATTAATAAACCATGTGCAAAAAAATTTAAATTACCAAATATAATTTAACTCGGCAAATTTTTATAATTCATATTGATATTTCTAAATACTAATTTTTGTGTATTAAGAACATATCTTACCTGAATCTAAATTCGCCTTTATATTGTATAATAAAGTAATAATTTTCAAGTAGAACTAGTGCCCAAAACAAGGTCAAACTGGGCCGAAAGAGTCCGGGTGGCTCTTCACAAGCCGGGGCCCCGAGACCTACCGCCTGGTTCGCAGCAAGTACCGCAAGCCAGGCCCGTGGAGGGCCCGCGCAGACTGAGGCGCGGCTGGCAAACGCCACTTCGACTATGTGGCCAGTCCGACACTGGCCCAAAGTAGTAACTACTTGAATTTGTCTAATCTTTATAAGAATAATTTGGTAAAATATTGCTAAGTGTTCCGTTTAACTTTTTTAAACAATATTTTCTGACTACTAACTATTTGTTATTATATAAGTTTTTAATTTAGAAAGCTTGTTTAACTTTAAGAGATGAATGATATAAAAAAATGTGTTAAAATTTTACACAATAGTAAAAAATCAATGTAATTTCCTTTCATCAAATTGTTTAACAAAACTATTAACAATTTGAGTTGGTTAAATTTTAAATCTAAGAGGAAATGTGACTTGAAAGTTTAGACAAAACTTCAACAGCGACGCAACAACGGTACCCTTCAAGTCCGGAAACCTAGAACATTATGTAGCAGCTTTCGCTGTAATGTTAAAGGTACTTTTTAAGAGAATTGGGTAGTTTTCTGAAATTTATTTGATAGCCGTTCAAGTATATAAAACGATTTTGTCACTGCTCGCGTTCTATTCCAAGTTGTTAATTACAGTTTATTAGTTAAACGTAAACATTTAATACATTGTTTAATAAATCTTATTATATATATAGCTTTTATAAATCCTTCAACGTAGTAATGTAATGAGCGTTTATAAATTACTATGTAAGTAATAGCTAAACCCTAACATTGAAAGAAAACATAATAATGTTAATAACAGGGAAGCAACAGAATGGAGCTTCTTATTAACAAAATAATTAAAATAAACGCTTTGAACGAACATTTTATATTATAAACCCTGCATGGGTCGGTTTTCGGAAACGGGCTCGAGGTGAAAATTTAAGCTCTAAAGTCTGAATACTATTGAATCGTTAGTAACCGGCCCATAGCAGCCGTATGTTTGGTATGATTCGAAACCAGGTCAAAGTTAGTCGATTATAGCTGTCCGGAAGCCAGCAGATACTTAAATTCTATCTCACCCTTTTTCACCATGACTTTGAATTACAATTTTCATATTATTCTTTTTTCAATACATCACAAAAAGACTTACGCTTCCACAATAAGCTGTAACCTAGTCCTACCACCTAAAAGCGTTATTGTAACACTATACGTAATTTTAACTACAAATTAATTTTTAACTCGACATAAAATTTATGGACCCTTTTCATTGGAAAAAGTAGAAAATTCCCTTTAAATTAAAAAAGCTTAGCTTTGAAAATACCAAATTGTGAATCATTAGATGTGTGCTTTACATAACATTAAACACTTTAAAATTTTCGAGTGGTTCTTTTAAAATAACAAACCGTTTATACTTTGTTATTTAAACTTTCAGTCAAAATAATGTTTTATATCAAGCGAAACATGCCGGTATTATATTGATAAATTCTACATTTGATCATATTTCTAGAACATTTGCGAAGTCTTTATACAAAAATTTACAGATCTTGCTTTGTATGCCAGTATTATAAGCGTATTAAAATATCCCACAGACTTACGTTTCTCCTAAATTAGGTCCCACATGTACGCATCCGATAGTATTTGTTTATGATAAATTATTATTAGAAATAAATAGACATTTCTATATTTAAAAGACGACATATATGATATTGCAAAAGTCAAGTAAAAATTCAGATAAACTTAACTCTAAAATCGCTTAAAGCGTTGTCGTTTCTGGGACGCATTAAAAATTATAAAGGAAATTAATCTTGGACTTTCTAATTCGTATTTTTTTTAAAGCCATTATGGCCAAAAATCCTATTTTTTAGGGTATTATTTTTGTTACCTAAGAAAAATCAAAAAAAATTAAGTCTTAAAAAAATTTTAATTTTATTACAGAGGTGCTTCTGGGGGTTGGGAACACTTTGAAAAAACAATTTTATCGCTCACAAACAATAACACAAATTCAAAATAAAATTTTAAGGAGTCTTAACACTTCAACACACGCTGCACAACTGAGGCATGTGGGGAACGACTTATGCAGTTTATGATAAGCAAATATTGTTTCCGTTACAGTTTCTTTTGAATTTTAATTTTTAGTAATTGTTCATCATGTTTAACCTTCCATGTACTAGGTGGGGTATAACTAACGTGAACATTTTTTTTTGTTAAAACGGGACGTTTGGTAATCGAGCTTAAAACCGAGTGTACACATTCGAGCTCAAAGTGGCACATTCCGATCTCGGGAAAATGAAGCGCGCCGCTTCGCGTCGCGCTTCATTTGCTTCCCTCGCTCGGAAATGTGCCACTTTTCGCTCGAATGCGCACATCCTCGTGTTTATTATATTAGTATAACTTACCGTGCGCTCCTTCAAATCAATAATTTCAATTTAATTTAGCAAATATCGATTTTATAGTCGAAAAACGTATTTACCATAGCACTGAGTGGAAGGGAGCGAGTAGATACGATAATCTTGTCAATGCAAGTGAGAGGGAACGATTAAAATTATGTAACTGATTTTTCGTCTAATTTATTGGCTTTAAATTATTGTGAATCATGCTTAAAACCGAGTGTACACATTCGAGCTCAAAGTGGCACATTCCGATCTCGAGAAAATGAAGCGCGCCGCTTCGCGTCGCGCTTCATTTGCTTCTCTCGCTCGGAAATGTGCCACTTTTCGCTCGAATGCGCACATCCTCGTGTTTATTATATTAGTATAACTTACCGTGCGCTCCTTCAAATCAATAATTTCAATTTAATTTAGCAAATATCGATTTTATATTCGAAAAACGTATTTACCATAGCAATGAGTGGAAGGGAGCGAGTAGATACGATAATCTTGTCAATGCAAGTGAGAGGGAACGATTAAAATTATGTAACTGATTTTTCGTCTAATTTATTGGCTTTAAATTATTGTGAATCATGCTTAAAACCGAGTGTGCACATTCGAGCTCAAAGTGGCACATTCCGATCTCGGGAAAATGAAGCGCGCCGCTGCGCGTCGCGCTTCATTTGCTTCCCTCGCTCGGAAATGTGCCACTTTTCGCTCGAATGCGCACATCCTCGTGTTTATTAAATTAGGATAATTTACCGTGCGCTCCTTCGAATCAAAAATTAAAATTTAATTTAGTAAATATCGATTTTATATTGAGAAAACGTATTTACCATAGCAATGAGTGGAAGAGAGTGAGAAGATACGACAATCTGGTCAATGCAAGTGAGAAGGAACGTGTAAAATTATTCAATTAATTTTTCGTGTAAGTTATTGGTCTAAATTATTGCGAATCGCTAAGAAATTTCCGTGAAATTAATTTGTATTTCAATAAGGAGGCAAGAATGAAATTCTTGTTTATAAGTTGAGAAAAAAGTTAAGTTTGGGTTTTTTTATTAATAAAAATCTATTCTAATGCATAAATAAATATGTGTTTTACCTAAATCTATTCATTATTAGTTATTAAAATATATTTCTTATCATTGTACTGTCATGAAGTACAATTTTGTGGATTTTATTTCATTTTATTTTCGGGGTATTGAAAACCCCACCTAGTATGGCATGTGACATTTAGCCATCTAGTATGCGGAAGGTTAAGCTATAATTTATACAAAAAACTGTGAATATTACGTATGTTTAAACTTAAGAGGATATTCGGAACAGAAATAGATAAACAAAAAGAGGTATTTAAAACCTATACAAAAGACTGCATATAGAAAATAATAAAAGCTAAAACATAAAATATTAGCACAAACGGTACTAGGCAAAAGAATTATTATTTTAAACTGAAAAAGTATTAATATCGCGTATTGCAGAAGCTTTTATAGCTATATTTATAATGATAAATCGATTTATTTAAGTAAACAAACTGTTTTAGAGTAATAGAGCAAATACCAACGTTAGTTATCCATCATGGGAAAATTACTTCGTTTGTAGTGAAGTTTTAACACTCTAAATTGTATTTGCAAATTCGGCAAGGAATGTGTGGGGTCAGCATACAAGGACCGGTCATTTGCCATTACACTTAAGCTCACCAATATTGCCACAAAACAAGATTTACCCAACCAACCCCTTTTCTATTCGAGTTGCTTTATATTACTCCGTAAAAGTTACTCCAAAAACTACTTTTTTAAAATATGGTATGCCCTCACGTTCGCGGGGCTGCGTAAATAATAATTATTTAAGCGAGGAAAGTTTTTGAGACACCTTGTAGCGAAGAGACCTATTATTTTTCATCCACATCCTTTGTAAATATCAAAACGTGACTTACGATCTTCTATAACAGATGCCTTTGAATCTAACAGAACATGCATCGGAATAATTTTAGCTTAAAATGAGGTCAATGTTGGTAACCGTCAGAGGAAAAGGGTTTGCTAAAATGCCATCGCCTTCAGTTGCTAAGTTTGTTTATACTTTTTTTCGCTCTGCGTTTGGCCATGAACAACGTTAACTGTTGCGTGACACATCTCACCGCAAATAAACACTTTTAACTTCCTTTAATCTAAAAACTAATCGCTTATTAATATTCAGCAACAAGCATTTAAATTAAATCTCAATTACGAACTACAGAAACACAATTTTTGTTTAAACACGAAACGTAATTAAAAGAAACGTTTTTAACTTATAGGTATAAGTTTTTTATTGATTTTTAATTAAAACGTAGGAAACTTTTGCTGAAAGGCTGCTAGACGTAAATAAATAAATTAATATAAAAAATACATCAACTGTTGTGAACTAACTCGAGCTTTTTTAATGTTTTAGTGTAACTAGAGAGACAATATAAATATTATTTCACTAACCAGTTAAGTTTTTTATTTAATAAATTCGTTTCTTTTAATTTTCTTTTCGAAAATAAAGTATTAATGTACATCAATAAAACTGTCCTATCTTAACCTTCCGTATACTAGGTGATTGAATGTCACATACGATGCTAGGTGGGGTTTGCCATACCCCGAAAATAAAATAGAATAAAACCCACAAAATTGTACTTTATGACAGTTAAATGATAAGAAATATGTTTTAATAACTAATAATGAATAGGTTTACGTCACACACATATTTATTTATGCATTAAAATAAACTTATTAATAAAAATACAAAAACTTATTCGCGTACTTCTCGGAAATAAAAAAGTTATCGCAAAATGTTTCAAATTTAAAAATAATTGTTTTATCGAAAGTGTCTAATTCCAGTTAAGGTAAAACATTATTAAAATCTATAACCTTTTTCAAACAAAAAATTAATCTTTTATTGGACTTTTAATTTTTTGAATTGAAGAATAGAAGAATAATACAGTCGAACTTCGATAAGTAGAAGTCGAAGGGAAACTAAAAATAATTCGAGTTATCAAAAAAAGTCGAGTTAAATACTTTTCTGTTTATATATCATATCTATATTTATCATCCTTTATGCAAAATAGCCAAAATTTGTAAACAATTATTAACATTATTTGTTATTATTAAATATTTACGTAATATAGTTATTTCCATCTTATTCATTGTTGGTTTGAAAGTAATCTAAAACTGTATTTTGCTTCATTAATCCAAAATGTTGAGTTTCTACAAATTTTTCCAATGATCTCCTGAAACCAGAATATTTTTAATACGTGTATACCAAAACCATTCCTTCAGAGCTTTCTCCAAGTTGGAAAAAGGACACAACTTTAGCCTTTTTTTAATTTTCGTTTACACTCCTTATTGATCGGTAAATAATTATAGAAAAAGTATTTAATTTTTTTAGTTTTTCTGTTATACACTGTTATAAAATAAAAAACAACAAAAAATACATTTGATCGTACTCCTGCTCAACGAATAACGATCAGAACGAAAACAAAAAAGCAAAAATAGACCCTTTTCTTGTAAAAGAAACCGTAAAACCATCTTAAATTTCATAACTGTTGAGAAAGCATTTAAACATAAATTGTTATTTAAATCCAATTGAAGTGCCGACGTCAAAACATCAAAGTCTTGTAGTAGGTTTCAACCTTTTCATCCTATTTTATAATAGCCATTTTGACCAGCAATAACACCGAACAAACCCGTTCTTTAATTCTACCAGGTATTGTACTTTTATGAAAAGTTGTAAAATTTAACTTCGACTTCTTGAAATATTTACTAATGGATACTTAATAAATTAATAAATTATTCAAAAAATTAAATAAATAATTTAATCGTTTTCTCTCACTCGCACCTACTAAATTCTCGTATCTTTTCGCTCACTTCCACTCATTACTATGGTAAATACGTTTCTTGAACATACAATTCGTATTTATAAAACTTCTAATTTTTTGATTTGAGAGTAAAAAGATTAATTAAAGCAAATCAATAAATACGACGATGTGTACATTTGAGCGAAAAGTGGCACATTTCCGAGCGAGGGAAGCAAATGAAGCGCGACGCGGAGCGGCGCGCTTCATTTTCCGGAGATCGGAATGTGCCACTTTGAGCTCAAATGTGCACACTCGATTTTAAGCATAATTCTCAACAATTAATTTCCTTTTTAAATAAAAATTACAAAACTCTATTTAGGAGTTATTTTCCATTTTTAATTTATTGGACTAATTTTAATAAAAAGAAAAAACTGACAAATCCGATAAATACGAAGATGTGCGCATTCGAGCTCAAAGTGGCACATTTCCGAGCGAGGGAAGCAAATGAAGCGCGACGCGGAGCGGCGCGCTTCATTTTCCCGAGATCGGAATGTGCCACTTTGAGCTCAAATGTGCACACTCGATTTTAGGCATAATTCTCAACAATTAATTTACTTTTTAAATAAAAATTACAAAACTCTATTTAGAAGTTAATTTCCATTTTTAATTTATTGGACTAATTTTAATAAAAAGAGAAAACTGACAAATCCGATAAATACGAAGATGTGCGCATTCGAGCTCAAAGTGGCACATTTCCGAGCGAGGGAAGCAAATGAAGCGCGACGCGGAGCGGCGCGCTTCATTTTCCCGAGATCGGAATGTGCCACTTTGAGCTCAAATGTGCACACTCGATTTTAGGCATAATTCTCAACAATTAATTTACTTTTTTAATAAAAATTACAAAACTCTATTTAGGAGTTATTTTCCATTTTTAATTTATTGGACTAATTTTAATAAAAAGAAAAACTGACAAATCCGATAAATACGAAGATGTGGCATTCGAGCTCAAAGTGGCACATTTCCGAGCGAGGGAAGAAATGAAGCGCGACGCGGGCGGCGCGCTTCATTTTCCGAGATCGGAATGTGCCACTTTGAGCTCAAATGTGCACACTCGATTTTAAGCATAATTCTCAACAATTAATTTACTTTAAATAATTACAAAAATTTAGGACTTATTTTCCATTTTTAATTTATTGAACTAAATTTAATAAAAAGAAAAATAGACAAATCCGATGAATACCAGGATGTGCATTCGAACGAAAAGTGGCACATTTTCCGAGATCGGAATGTGCCACTTTGAGCTCAAATGTGCACACTCGATTTTAGGCATAATTCTCAACAATTAATTTACTTTTTAAAAAAAATTACAAAACTCTATTTAGAAGTTAATTTCCATTTTTAATTTATTGGACTAATTTTAATAAAAAGAGAAAACTGACAAATCCGATAAATACGAAGATGTGCATTCGAGCTCAAAGTGGCACATTTCCGAGCGAGGAAGAAATGAAGCGCGACGCGGGCGGCGCGCTTCATTTTCCGAGATCGGAATGTGCCACTTTGAGCTCGAATGTGCACACTCGGTTTTAAGCATGATTCACAATAATTAAGTTACTATCTAAATAATTTTAAGTAAAATTTAGGACTTATTTTCAATTTTTAATTTATTGAACTAAATTTAATAAAAAGATAAAATAGACAAATCCTATGAATACCAGGATGTGCACGTTCGAACGAAAAGTGGCACATTTTCCCGAGATCGGAATGTGCCACTTTGAGCTCAAATGTGCACACTCGATTTTAGGCATAATTCTCAACAATTAATTTACTTTTTTAATAAAAATTACAAAACTCTATTTAGAAGTTAATTTCCATTTTTAATTTATTGGACTAATTTTAATAAAAAGAGAAAACTGACAAATCCGATAAATACGAAGATGTGCGCATTCGAGCTCAAAGTGGCACATTTCCGAGCGAGGGAAGCAAATGAAGCGCGACGCGGCGGCGCGCTTCATTTTCCCGAGATCGGAATGTGCCACTTTGAGCTCGAATGTGCACACTCGGTTTTAAGCATGATTCACAATAATTAAGTTACTATCTAAATAATTTTAAGTAAAATTTAGGACTTATTTTCAATTTTTAATTTATTGAACTAAATTTAATAAAAAGATAAAATAGACAAATCCTATGAATACCAGGATGTGCACGTTCGAACGAAAAGTGGCACATTTTCCCGAGATCGGAATGTGCCACTTTGAGCTCAAATGTGCACACTCGATTTTAGGCATAATTCTCAACAATTAATTTACTTTTTTAATAAAAATTACAAAACTCTATTTAGAAGTTAATTTCCATTTTTAATTTATTGGACTAATTTTAATAAAAAGAGAAAACTGACAAATCCGATAAATACGAAGATGTGCGCATTCGAGCTCAAAGTGGCACATTTCCGAGCGAGGGAAGCAAATGAAGCGCGACGCGGAGCGGCGCGCTTCATTTTCCCGAGATCGGAATGTGCCACTTTGAGCTCGAATGTGCACACTCGGTTTTAAGCATGATTCACAATAATTAAGTTACTATCTAAATAATTTTAAGTAAAATTTAGGACTTATTTTCAATTTTTAATTTATTGAACTAAATTTAATAAAAAGATAAAATAGACAAATCCTATGAATACCAGGATGTGCACGTTCGAACGAAAAGTGGCACATTTTCCCGAGATCGGAATGTGCCACTTTGAGCTCAAATGTGCACACTCGATTTTAGGCATAATTCTCAACAATTAATTTACTTTTTTAATAAAAATTACAAAACTCTATTTAGAAGTTAATTTCCATTTTTAATTTATTGGACTAATTTTAATAAAAAGAGAAAACTGACAAATCCGATAAATGAAGATGTGCGATTCGAGCTCAAAGTGGCACATTTCCGAGCGAGGGAAGCAAATGAAGCGCGACGCGGAGCGGCGCGCTTCATTTTCCCGAGATCGGAATGTGCCACTTTGAGCTCGAATGTGCACACTCGGTTTTAAGCATGATTCACAATAATTAAGTTACTATCTAAATAATTTTAAGTAAAATTTAGGACTTATTTTCAATTTTTAATTTATTGAACTAAATTTAATAAAAAGATAAAATAGACAAATCCTATGAATACCAGGATGTGCACGTTCGAACGAAAAGTGGCACATTTTCCCGAGATCGGAATGTGCCACTTTAACCTCGAATGTGCACACTCGGTTTTAAGCACGATTACCAAACGTCCTGTTTTAACAAGGAAAAAATTGGTCACGTTAATTATACCCCACCTCGTACACGGAAGGTTAATCGAAATTCTGATAATAATTAATTTAACAGGCGTTTTGACCATTGAAAACAAGTTAATCAGAAATTTAGATTGATTAAAGGGGTTGTAAGTGTACCCAACTAGGATGTAGTCTTTTCTGAAAATCAGAAATGCTGTAGAACCATAACGATATTTATCTTAGAACAGTTTAGCTATTAACTAATGTGAGTGTAACATTCAGTTCTAGTGAAACAAAAAGAAAGACCCGACTGTAGTGTGGCTGATTGGATGAAAACGTCACGGAAAGGGAGTATTGCGACATCATGTGTCGATAGGTGTGTAAATGCGATAAAGCAGTAGTAGCACGTGCCTCTTATACTGCTGAGTTGACAACTCGAACCGCGTTTCATATCTTTCATCTACTATACCTTTAGTTTCAACTATAATTTAGGTTTTCTCTTTAATTGTATTACTGTCCTTGCACGAGAATTTCGCCTCTTACATTTCAATCGATCTTTGCACCACTTTTATATTGCCTGGCGACTAAAATATTTATGAAATTTTTGCAATCCCAAAGACGAGCCGGGATCCCTGTCTGCCACCTATAAAAGTAGGTACTGTTTAAACAATTTTAGTTGCTCGCAGAGAAATATAAACTGTTAGAGCTTGGGTTAATAGATTAACGGATTACCGATAGGATAAGTTTGCTTAACCCTCTGTATACCAATCTTTTTACAACCTATTAAATATAAAGCGGAGCTGCAGGGCCCGTAATGAATTTTAACTTATATCATGACGTTTTTATTGTTTAATTGACTAATCGAGCGAAAAATTATTGGGTAACATTACACAAATTAAGTATATTACTCAAAATAAATTATTACATTTATTATCAAATTTTAAATGCCTTTCTATTTCAATTTTAAAAAAGAAAAAGCGTGACGCAAGTAGTTTAATGCTTGGGCTGCTGCCCTAGTGACATAAATTCAAAACCCCGTGTCAACCATCGAAAATTTCAGGCTCCTCTTCTTTTTAACAGAGATTGGGCACCTGACAAGAGTATAACTCTTCGAAAGATTTCCTTAGGAATTGTCAGGATTTGGAACTCACGTAAAACTGTAGGCCCTTTGTTGATTCTGTTCAATGACCTTTTGCCATCTTTCATCATTTGATGTTTGTACAATTTTTGGCCTTATCGGCAAAAAACTGAACCAAGTGTAATTTGAGGTCATCATCTTAGTGAAATTTTGACCATTTAAAGAGTTTTGTAAGGATTGAAATAAATGATAATCTGATGGGCACCATCAAATTACCATGATAGTCTTATATATTGGATGTGACGTCAGTTGCAACCAATCTCCAATAATATTTGACGAGTTGTTAAAGATGTGTGAGATCGAGCGTTGTCATGATGCCTTTACGACTAGTCAATTTTGGCAGTTTATCTTTGATTGTTTCCTTGAATTTTATTAGTTGTTGCAATAAACATCTGAATTGATTGATTAGTTTGCTGGAAGAGGTTCAAAATACATGACACTTATAATCCCACCAAACTGAAAACGTGATTTTTGTTTGTTGAAATTTAGCTTTCGAAGCGGCTTGTGCTGGTACATCACGCTTGGACCACAATCGTCTTCGATTAATGTTATTATAGACAACCCATTTCTCATCACCAGTAATAATTCGCCTTAAAAAAAGATCATTTTTGTTGTATTTGATATATCACAAATGCGTTGGGTTAAATGAATCTTTTTCAATTCATGTGAAACCCAATTATCGAGTTTCTTAACAAGTTCAAGACATTTTAAATTATTTTTGATTATTGTGTGTGATACAGTTAACCTCTGCAATCTCTCTCATAGTTGTATGACGATTTGTTTCAATTATGGTTTAGATTTGATCCTTATTAACTTCAGTTGGTCGACAAGAACTTTAATCATCTTTAAGTGAAAAATTTTTAAACCAAATTTTTTAAGCCAATTTTGACACGTGGGATTTGTTAAACATTTGTCACCATAAACTTTACATAAATTTTACTGTTTCAGAAGAGTTTTTGCTTTTACGGAAATAAAAAAACAAAATATGTCAAAAATGTTTGTTTTTGCGCTCCATGTTAAATTTGACTGTACTAATAAATGTAAACCAAATACCAAGTAATTTGTTTCTAAAGTAAGTTTAAATTTACTATTGTCAACTGTCAAGTGGAAAAAATTATAATATTAACCGAAATCATTCAAAAAAATTGTAACGTTATCGATTTGTGAAAACCAAAATAATTTATTCGCCAACCCAATAGATCTAAACTCTACACCAAATTGTTTTTGAAAACACAAAGAAATCAAAATTACTGTTATAAAAATAAAACTTATTTCGAATGAATCCAATATGTACCAATTTTTTTTTACATAATCAAACTCCATATATTCTGTAAATTTTTAATTATCACCAGATACATTGTCGTGGTCTGTGAAATTGTTTTTCTCAATCCCCTCTAGTTTTTTTTTTGTTTTTATGTCATATTAATCATAGAATGAAACCATACTTTTACTGATTTTACTACATTCTCACATTTTTCCAAGTAACCTACGTTTCTGTAATAAAATCTAATGATAAGTGGTAAATCAAATCCATTTGAAAAATGCTGTGCAACTCTAAATGTTGTAAAAACGTGTTGGGCTTTACATACCAGGTTGGTAATTAATGCTAAACTTTTGAGTTCATAATAACAAACCATTTTTAAATAATTATTATGTGAATCATCATATATCACTTTAAGATTAACACTTTCGATTTAAAATTGAACGAAGATATCGCTGGGTGCAGCTTTTAGGCCAATTTATACAAACCCTGTATTTATAACAATAAATTTGTTAAGTTAAAAAGTACATCGTAATAAAACATACAGAAAGCAGGCAATAAGGCAAGCCATGAGAGGTGATATTTTACGTAAGTTTAGTAAATATTATAACAAAATTAATGTGCATAAAATTTTAAATTGGTAGTGGTAGTTATACAGACAGGCAGTTCTCGACACTCATACATTCTACTTTCGTACAATTTACTATTTTGTACGTAATTCCTTTTGCTTTTAAAAGTTATACTTTTATCAAAAATATCATCGTAAAAACTCAATATCTTTACAATACCACAATTGTAAATTATTTTTTACGTTTCTCTACTTTTGTACGTATTTCAGGCACCAATTAAGTGCGAAGGTGAGGACCGCCTGTGATACTTTTTACACTTATAATTCCATTAAAATCATTATGTTACATAGCATTTGCCTTTGATCAAGTCATTTATTAATACCATATATTCGCTCATACACCGACAATGAGAGAGTGCGCTATATAATAAAATGAGGTAATTTTCCCAATTAACAACTAAATTTGTGAAATTGTTAGTATTATCAGTATTAACTTTGCAGTTTAACATTTTCAATTTAATAAATGTCAATTACATCGTTGTAAATCTGTTAATACTGTAAAATGTTCCTCGTAAGAAATCATGGAAATTTTCCCCATATTTACGGTTTTGATAAGGGTCGAATTATTGGTTTAAAAGAAGCAGGTCTTTCTTTTTGTGTGAAATTGGTAGACGACGTGCTTTGTACCAGACTACAGCCGCATGAATTTGGAGTGCAACACCGTCTTGCCGTGAAATTCAATTCCTTAGTGCAGTTGAACTTTTTAGGTGAATAACCATAAGTTATCGATTTGAGACAACCAGGTCTATTTTTATTGACTAAATGAGGGTTCTTAACTGTAACGTGGCAATGGCAATTTTTTAGCGAAGACTGATATTTTGATTTACATTAATAACGTTAGAGTAGGTGCAAAAACACAATATCGGTTTAAGTAATTACAGTAAAACCTCGATTACTTTTTGCTTTGTTGATTTTAAGATAATGTGCGATTGTTATATTTAGTGATTAATATTTGTTGCGTTTTTTGTAAACATATATCTAACAATTTGACCAATTTTTTTCTGTTAAAACGGGACGCTTTGTAATCGTGCTTAAAACCGAGTGTGCACATTCGAGCTCAAAGTGGCACATTCCGATCTCGGGAAAATAAAGTGCGCCGCTTCGCGTCGCGCTTCAATTGCTTCTCTCGCTCGGAATTGTGCCACTTTTCGCTCGAATGCACACATCTTCGCATTTTTTTATCGCTAAAAACTAATGTTTTCACTGGAAGAATTTATCTTTTCTTAAAAATCCAATTTTTAAAATTTACCATTATGGAATAAGAAATAGTGATGAGCAAAGCAAGACCAAGACCAAGACTGTAATAGTCTTGGTATCGGTCTTGGTCTTGCTTATTCGGTCTTAGTCTCAACCATTTAGCCTAATACATGCATCTTTTATAGGTATAAATTAAAAATTATGTACAATTTATATCTAATTCATAAAACTTTATTTTACTAAAATCGAATAATATCAAAAAGTGATCTTATCTATAGAGTTTAATCATTTCTACTTCTTCACTCATTTTGAAATTGTTTTTGTTTAAATAGAAAAGACCCTACACTTACACTTGCCGAAATATACTTCAATTTATAGGTAAAAGTCGATAAGCAAGTATACAATATGCAAAGATTTTGAATTAATATTATTTATAAACAAATCTGAAAATATTTTACCGATATAACAATTATCTTAAATACTGAAATTTTCTGTCAAACATGCGAGTTTGTCAGGACGTTTAAAGGAAATAGTTGTGAGAGTTATGAAAACTCGAGGACCTACCCTTCTTCCAACTCATAAATTGACCTTTTAGCAAAAAAATTGTCTTGGTCGTGTTCGTTCGGTCTTGGTCTTGGTCTTTCTAGCATAAAGACAGTCTTGGTCTTGGTCTTGTTTTTGCACAAATGCAAGACCAAGACCAATTTTGCTCGCAACTAATGAGAAAGAAACTGAAATTTTATTTTTAACTAAAATAATTCCAAAAACTTTTTGTATTGTTTACCGACATTGTTTTAAAATAAAGTAAAAACGTTAATTTAACTGCGTTTTAATTGCTTTTATTGAAAAATCCTTCTTTGAACTCAGAAATAAGGTATGGGCCATATCCTATCTATTCTATCCGTATCATATGGCACGTTTAAAAATCATATTTGCAATAACTGTTTTTAAAACGCGCAACACATGTTAAATTATAAAAGTTTCGGGCTTTTGGCAAATTTTTTATTCTCAATTTGGGCGGTGGGCAAAATAAGTTTGAGAACCTGGATACTTGATATTCAGTTATAGTAAGTGTATTTATTAATATTGTCCTGACCTGCACAATTATTTCTATTAAGTGTATTTTAAATATAAGAGACCGACAACATAATAAGCTACGAGTGCTTTCTGATAATTCATGTTAGCGGTGCAGAAACTGTGCCCCGCGGATCTCATTTGGCTTTCCGTTGCCTTGTAAGCGGTTTACCTCATCATGCGCTTTTCTTATTTTTCAAAGCCGCATGATAAGTGATTTTTGAAAAATACACATTCGTCCAACAGTTAATATTTGTAAATCAATAGAACGCCACACTTCAAGTTACATTTTTTATTTACTTTTAATATATTTTTTTAAGTCCTTCTATAAATTATAATTTCATTAACCTTATTAAGGGGACATTAGATAAAGGCACCAGTAGTGGTTACTTTTGAGAATGAACCTACTGAAAACGTATTTTGTAAGAATTGTATTACTAAATAACTAAATTTACGAGATATAATGAGTGTAATATGGCGTAAACAAGTACTGCATGCCTATTATAAAATTTAAACTATTATGTTGTTAACCTTCTGTGTACGTTTGGTAATCGAGTTTAAAACCGAGTGTGCACATTCGAGCTCAAAGTGGCACATTCCGATCTCGGGAAAATGAAGCGCGCCGCTCCGCGTCGCGCTTCATTTGCTTCCCTCGCTCGGAAATGTGCCACTTTTCGCTCGAATGCGCACATCCTCGTGTTTATTATATTAGTATAATTTACCATGCGCGCCGTGAAATCAAAAATTTCAATTTAACTTAGTAAATATCGATTTTATATTCGAAAAACGTATTTACCATAGCAATGAGTGGAAGGGAGCGAAAAGATACAATAATCTTGTCAATGCAAGCGAGAGGGAACGATTAAAATTATTCAATTAATTTTTCGTGTAATGTATTGGTCTAAATTATTGCGAATCGTTAAGAAATTGGCGTGAAATTAATTTTTATTTTAATAAAGAGGCAAGAATTAAAATCTTGTTAGGTTTTCTTAATTTTCCCGAGATCGGAATGTGCCACTTTGAGCTCAAATGTGCCCACTCCGCTTTTGGCCACGATTAATAAAAAACAATTAACTTTAAAAAAAATTGAAGTAATTCTAAAACCGTAATTGCGAGCTCAAAACTTTTTCTTGGGGCTGTGCTTATTTTTCATAATTTATTACTTTTTTTATTAAGAAATTGTCGTCAAATTAATTTTTATTTAAATAAAGAGGCAAGAATAAAATTCTTGTCAGGATTTCTTAAATTCCGTATCGTAATTGACACGTGTCATTTGAATTTAGTACTCAAGAAAAGACTCATAGTTTATAAGTTGAAGAAAAAGATAAGTTTTTGTATTTTTATTAATAAAACTCTAATCTAATGCATAAATAAATATGTGTTGTGCTTAAACCTATTCATTATTGGATATTAAAATATATTTCTTATCATTTAACTGTCATAAAGTACAATTTTGTGGATTTTATTTCATTTTATTTTCGGGGTATGGCAAACCCCACCTAGTATGGCATGTAACATTTAGTCACCTAGTATGCGAAAGGTTAAACTTACTAACTAGAGTTGTAACGGATAAAAAAGTTCTAGTAGTTGACATGTGATTTTTCGTGGCAACAATTTCACTGGTTGACATTAAAATTCTTATATTCATATGTAGTTAATATTAGTATAGTAAATTAATAAGCATTTAATCATAATAATTAACAGGTTTGCAAATTCATATTTGTAGTGACTGTTAAAAAACGTACAAGAGAATGAAATTAACTCAATAATCTAGGATTTTCCTATAAAACTAACATCATTTACGGTATTCACCATTATTAGTTTACTTTTACCTTGTCAAATTAAAGATGTCAACTACTGGATACATGTCAATTACTGGTGCCATTACCTTACTTATGAACTATATAGAGTTGTTCAGCATCTGGAAATTGCGGCATCGAGGAAAAATTCAAGGCATGCCAAAAAGAGTAAAAGCTTGCATTTCTTCTCGTACTTATGTTATATTTTATTTTGCAGTGAAGCTTCTTTGCTTAGAGGACTACAATTTTCGAACATTACGAAAATTGATACTGTATTCTCTAGGAATTTAAAACGCATTAAATCCCAAACTTTTGTGTCGTATTTTAGCTATCAAAGGCCAATTGTCACTATAATAGACACTCATAATTTCTGCGGATAATGATTTATAAAGAATAAGAAACTAATTACCATAATTGATTTATGTTTTTGTTAAATTAAATATCGAATTCCTTGCAAAATATATTTAAAAACATTAACTTGGAATTGTTTTTTTTTTTATTTGAAATTATACTCACATTTTTACTATTTTCAATTATTATCTCTTGATCAATAAAAAATACTAATAATTGATCTCTATCTAGACCGAATAAGGAAGAAGTTTTACTTCTGTTTTTTGTTTATATCAATTTATAATCTAAAATTGATTAAAATTCTGCCAAAGTTATAGATTTGGATTTAGTGGGTAGTGCATTTCATATAAAACTGAAATCGAGCCAACCGAAGAAAACTTGTATTGCTTTTTTCTTGTTATTAAGCTCAAGAAATTATTCTCTAAGATTAAATTACCTACTATACGGAATATCTGATTTCTAATAACGTTGCCAGGCAAGGTATTGTAATCATTATTTCTTATATTGAAGATTGTAAGTTGAATTGTTAATCATAATTTTATTGCCAATCATTGCGAATTTGTTGGTTGCTTTACGTTTACAGTTCGTATTGGTACAAGTTGAGTCTGAAAAGTATTTTGTTTTATATGCACCTTGTTGATCGATATATTGTACAATATTTAGTTTTTTAAAAATAAACATACAACAACCTGTTGCAGAATAAACCGTCTTACACCAGAATCTCTGCAGTGCGAAACAATTCTTCAGTATTATACTTCAAAGCCTCGCTATGGATTATGTTTAGAATGTATCTATACAAAGTATTTAGAGGATTGTAGTATTGTCGAACAGTCTTTTTCAGTCGACGTTTTTCATATTGAACAATAGGTGAAATAAATCTAGCGTTTTCCGCTTTGCCAGTTATTAATTTTGCGCATTTAAATAAATTAATAAACATTCTTCATTTGCCAATTGCCATTTGCCATCTACATGTTGTATACAAATCTAATTCTATAAACCTATTGAGCTTTCAGATTTTGATGTCAATATTAAAAAAGTAAAAATAATGAGTTCTGCCAAAATTTATAAACACAATAAAAATGGTGTAGACCAATTGATAATTCTATTGTGAAGTTATAATGGAAAACCGCAAAATTATGATCAATAATTACTTGCGATAGACTTGAAACAATCGTAAGACTTCTAAAAAAACTGCTGGACTACATCATAAATTGATTAAAGTATTTAACTTGTACTCGAATTAATATAAACATGCCAAATAATTAAAGTAGAAGTTACAAACAAAAGTCATATTTCATTATCAATAATACAAAACTCGAAGAGAAAAATACCAATTAAACTTAACATTTCAAATTGTTCCGACGAATATTCCTTAAACATACAGATTAATTAAAAAATTAATTTAAATTTTCGGAGTAATAAATGGCACATATTTTACACATACACAGATATTGTGGGGAGCGTCAGGATTGCGTTTTCAGTAATCATAATATTGTCTGCCTCTGTTCGCTGTATGACTCTAGTAATTCTAGAGAACAGGCGAAAGTTATAGAAATAGAATTGTCACGGTAACGAATTCATATACAATCTTTATATATTAATATTTAAATCAAAATATAATTGAGACATTTATTTTGAAAACTTGACACAAGTATTAAACAGTTGATATTTAACTTTGTTAGAATCATAAAGTAAAAAATGTTTAAATCAGTGAAACTTCTTCAAAAATACGTAGTTGATTTTTTTTATAAGCCGAGTGGCTACATCCAGGACATATTGAACTTTTTCAAGCAAAAAAGAGTAATAATATTTTATAAATGTTATTTTCTTTTGTAACATACACAATTTTTATAAGTTGTTTAAAGGAAAATTTAATAAAATAATAAAAGACAAGAAAATATTAAAAGTACTATTAAAATCTATTAACATGCAAAAAATAAACGGTATTTAAAAATTTACCAAATACATTTTCAATGTGTGAATACTTAGTATTTACAATCTATAATTTACAACATTTAGTAAAATTTTAGAATTTATTAATACAATGCCACTTATGTCGTTTAACTTTTGCTAAACATTTATGTATATCTGTTGTAAATAGATAGGTAGCTAGTATAGAAAAAGTCACTAAAATTACAGAAAACTATTATTTAACTGTCGAATAATAATAAAATAAAGATTCAATTATTAATTTATTTAAAATTGCTTCTTCGAAGGTTTGTTCGAAAAACCCAACTTGCCCAATTTTCTTTTTTACATTGTTTTTTAGGAATTTCTTATATACGACTTTTTTAGTGAAGAGCTTTGTAATAAATATCTACTGAATCCTACAAGAATTCATAAGTATTATTTTACTCATATATTTAGTATTTTATGTAACTTACAAGAAAAACATGTGTAAGTGGCCAAATACTCGTGAATTTACTCTGTGCTGTCAAAGCACAAATATTTTTTACTTGCATTATTCATACATTTTGACAAATGTAAATGTTTTTTTTTAATTGTTCAGTATGAGTTGATCGTAAACTACACCGAATTACTTGTTAATAACATTATATTGCCACTTAATTTCTAGTGATTTGCTTTAGAGATTAAAGTGCCAAAATAAATGTACTTTTTATTGTTACAATCAACTATAATCACAAAGCTGAAAATGACCATTTGATAGATTTCCTTTTTTTAGAACCATAATATTGAGAAATTTTTTTTTTTGATAATCTTAAGGTTATGGTGAATAACTATGTACATTGTTCCATGAAATGAGCATGGGTATATAAGGACCCTCTGATCTAAGGATAAAAATTTTAAATAATTAGGCTCCTCCCCCTCGAGCCGGCTCTGTTGACTTATAGTCATATTTCTGGATTTAAACAATGCGTAGTTAAAAATAAAAATCGACGTGTCCAGAGATTTTTACATAACTTTCTTGTTAATGATTTATTAATAATATTTTATAAGTAAGTTACACACTGTATACTTATACTCATAGTATCCCAAGATATTACAATTTATCTTTCCACACATTCATATTTATTGATTATTCAATTGTTAATTGAATCGATTTTCGATAATTACAATATTTTAAAATTAAATAGATTCAACAGTAAACAATTATACGTATACATTTTTTAAGCAATTAGCACCAAATTTGTTCAAAACATAAACTGTGTAGATTAACACTGCCACTATCACAATCAACATTGAAATGGAACTAAATACTTACTACGCGTGAGGAATATTAACGGCTTTGACAGAATATCTAGCTCTGTTCTAACTAAATGTTATTCCTAATATTTTACAACAATTATTGTAATTTATGGTAAATAAATCTGTCTGCTGTTGTGTTATTTTTAAATATGGATTCTTGTATACCTAGTTATATTAAAATTTTACAAAAGCAACTTTTTCAGTATAATTTATTTTGAAATGTTGTCATTAGTGAATCATGTTTCAATGTCTACATCTAAATATTGTACATTGTTTTTTATTATAAAAATATTTCTGAAAACAAATAAATATTTTATAGAAATGGAAGATACAAATTAGGTTTATTCCATTAAAAGACAATGCTTAGTTTCTATATAGCGTTGGCCCGAAACGTAACAAAATTTAAAGTAAATTTTTCGATTGTATAAACATTGGGCATAGGTCAACGGTTAGAATGCACTTGCTTTAATTTTCGGAGAACGTGCGATAAGGGTAAAATATAGATTTGTAGTAAAAACTAATTCTCAGCGTTTTTTGTTAATTTGGTCAACTACTGAGGTTCATATGGCTCCTAAATTATGTAATATATTGTTTGAAAGGAATTTGTCGATCAAACATATTAACATAAAACATAAAAATGTATTTCAATTATCTATAACTATGCTGCATTTTATGTAATCGTCTTGTTCCCAACAGCAAAGTGTACGAAAAATATCTTCGTATTATCGAGACTATCGTGTTAAAAATTCAATATTAAATTTTCAAATAACCGTTCATTGTTCATTATACTAGTTTGTAATGATAAAAAGGCCGAAAAAAAATTCTTAATATATTTACGCTTTAAAAAAGAATGTTAAATCAAAACTAATCTATACATACATATAACAAAATCGTTGAAGAATTTTTGTCTGTGCGCGCACGCTAATCTCCACAATGACTAAACCAATTTGGATACAATTTTCAGTGATGTATTGAGATAAAATTGGGCTAACATTTAGAGTTTGTTTCATTTACATCGGTTGACAAAAAAGATATGTTAATACGTGAGCGGTGTTTTTAAGCATAAGCAGTGCAACTTAAGAAAATCATAAACCATTATATTTTACTGGTAGCTGTCAAAATAATATATGAAATCTAAACATTTAATTAAAGCTCTGCGAAGCTGGGGTAGGTCAGCTTGTTGTAAATAATAATATAAATATTGCAATGTTAATCGATGTTAACAGAAATTGTATTTCAAATAAAACAACTGTTGTTAAATGTGCAACGTTTCGTTTCTTTATTGAAACTTCTTGAAGCAACTTAACATCTTAAAAATGCTTTAACCATCAAAACTAAAAATTGTACATGTATCAAACATGTTTGAAACAAAACGTTGCACATTTAATAACAATTGTTTTATTTGAAGTACAATTCCTGTTAACATTAATTATTATTAAAAAAATATTGGACGTGAAAATTATGATTAACTAAGCAAACTGCCGAATTTTCGTTAGCTGCGCGCATGCGCTTCTGTTGGCTTGAATAGGCGGCTTAATGGAATCATTTTTGTTAGTTGAGCGCTTAACTTCCGTTTCCTTAATGGCGGCGATACTACTTTATATCCGTTTGCCGAGCGCGCGCAACGTGCTAAAATTTCACTCCCAACGAACCAAAAGAAGTAAAACTTCAATAATTATTAACTTTCGAGACAAAAACATCAGCAAACACCACTTTTAATAAATATGTATTATTTTTGAAGCTTTAGTTTGCTAATACTGGTACAATGTGATTTTGTTCGTTTGCTGCCCTTAGTGTTAGGTGCATGTAATGGGTTGTATTACTAAACTACATTTATAAGTTGATTTTTTATGAATTTTTGCTGCTTTAATGTTTGCATATCTCCTTTCCAATAAAATAAAACTTTATGCGAGTTTGCAGTAAATCATTTGTGGTGCGATTTCTTCTAGATTAAGTCTAGATTGTTAATGGAAGGAAGTATATGAATAGTTGAGGCTGTATAAACAAGAATTGCTTTAAACTATGCATTGTCGAATGTTATTCAAGAAAATAGAAGTAAATGTGGGGTCAGTGAAATAGTTGAATTTTGTTACAATCTAAAGGAATTCGGAATTAATGATCCGGTAATAACAACAAAAGTAATTCGAGTATTGTGCATGTTTCGTTTGTAATCGTACGGATAAAAATAAAGTTAAAGAAAAAAAAACGTTCGCGGAGAATTACATAATTCTGGCATCCGTTGACCAGACGCTTTTGTACCATAACTTAATTAAGGAATAACAGTCTTGGTATTATTACAGAGCAACCGCTACCGCTCGTCGACCGGAACGCTTGCGGATATGTGGTGCTAATCTATGCGAGTGCGTGTGTGTTGGTAACATCGGAGTAGTCAGCGGCGCTCAATATCAATCAACTGGTTTCGTTTGAAACATAGATTTTCGTTTCTAGTCGAGGCCGCGTACATCACTCTAATTAATACATGGTAGGCAGGCCGGCGCACATAAGATGATTAAAGCTATCGAGGGTGTTTGTGCTCTAACCTCGGGGGCAGATACATAGCCGTTTCAGTTTCGACATATTCGGTAGCCACACATTTGCATACTACAGGACAATAATAATTATTAGTTTACTCCTTGTTTGCCCATATTAGCGTTTGTTTAACATTGATTTGTAAATATTAAGCCCTAAACTCAGCCCTTTGCTTTATTCCTGTGTATTATTAGACTTTCGTTTCTTTGCTTTCATTTTCAGTCGAAGCTCGATAAGTCGAAGTCGAAGAGAAACTAAAAATAATTCGAGTTACAAAAAAAGTCGTGTTAAATACTTTTCTATGTATATATCATATCTATATTTACCATCCTTTATACAAAATAACCAAAATTTGTAAACAATTATTAACATTATTTATTGTTATTAAGTATTTCGGTAATATGGTTATTTACATCTTATTTATTGTTAATTTGAAAGTAATCTAAAAAAATGTTGGGTTTCTACAAATTTTTCCAATGATGTCCCAAAACCAGAATATTTTTACTACGTGTATACTAAAACCATTCAATCATAGCTTTCTCCAAGTTGGAAAAAAGATACTCCTTTAGCCTTTTTTTAATTTTCGTTTACACTCCTTGTTGATCGGTAAATAATTTTACAAAAAGTATTTAATTCTTTTATATTTTCTGTTACACACTGTTATAAACTATAAACAACACAAAATACATTTGATCGTACTCCTGCTCGACGAATAAGGACCAGAACGAAAACAAAAAAGCAAAAATAGAACCTTTTCTTGTAAAAGAAACGGTAAAACCATCTTAAATTTTATAACTGTTAAGAAAGCATTTAAACATAAATTAGTATTTAAATCCAATTGAAGTACCGACGTCAAAACATCAAAGTCTTGTAGTATGAAACGTTTCGTCCTATTTTACAATAGCCATTTTGACCAGCAATAACACCGAACAAACCCGTTCGTTAATCCTACCAAGTATTGTACTTTTATGAAAAGTTGTGTAATTTAACTTCCAGTTATTGAAATATTTACTAATGGTTATCGATATAAAAATATTAACGTTGAAATAGTCAAATCTTAGGGAAACAGGTTCGAGTTCGAGCTATCAAAATTTCGACTAATCGGAGTTCGACTTATGGAGGTTTGACTGTATAACCAAGTATAACAATTAATATAAATAAATTTAATAAATACGAAGATGTGCGCATTCGAGCGAAAAGTGGCACATTTCCGAGCGAGGGAAGCAAATGAAGCGCGACGCGGAGCGGCGCGCTTCATTTTCCCGAGATCGGAATGTGCCACTTTGAGCTCGAATGTGCACACTCAGTTGTAAGCACGGTTCACAATAATTAATTTACTTTCTAAATCATTTTAAGTACAAATTACAAAACTCTATTTAGGAGATAATTCAAGTTATCGACATAAAAATATTAACGTTGAAATAGGCAAATCTGGGGGAAACAGGTTCGAGTTCAAACTATCAAAATTTCGACTAATCGGAGTTCGACTTATGGAGGTTTGACTGTATAATCAAGTATAACAATTAATATAAATAAATTTAATAAATACGAAGATGTGCGCATTCGAGCGAAAAGTGGCACATTTCCGAGCGAGGGAAGCAAATGAAGCGCGACGCGGAGCGGCGCGCTTCATTTTCCCGAGATCGGAATGTGCCACTTTGAGCTTGAATGTGCACACTCAGTTGTAAGCACGATTCACAATAATTAATTTACTTTCTAAATAATTTTAAGTACAAATTACAAAACTGTATTTAGGAGATAATTCGAATTATCGATATAAAAATATTAACGTTGAAATAGTCAAATCTTAGGGAAACAGGTTCGAGTTCGAGCTATCAAAATTTCGACTAATCGGAGTTCGACTTATGGAGGTTTGACTGTATAATCAAGTATAACAATTAATATAAATAAATTTAATAAATACGAAGATGTGCGCATTCGAGCGAAAAGTGGCACATTTCCGAGCGAGGGAAGCAAATGAAGCGCGACGCGGAGCGGCGCGCTTCATTTTCCCGAGATCGGAATGTGCCACTTTGAGCTGAATGTGCACACTCAGTTGTAAGCACGATTCACAATAATTAATTTACTTTCTAAATAATTTTAAGTACAAATTACAAAACTGTATTTAGGAGATAATTCGAATTATCGATATAAAAATATTAACGTTGAAATAGTCAAATCTTAGGGAAACAGGTTCGAGTTCGAGCTATCAAAATTTCGACTAATCGGAGTTCGACTTATGGAGGTTTGACTGTATAATCAAGTATAACAATTAATATAAATAAATACGAAGATGTGCGCATTCGAGCGAAAAGTGGCACATTGCCGAGCGAGGGAAGCAAATGAAGCGCGACGCCGAGCGGCGCGCTTCATTTTCCCGAGATCGGAATGTTCCAGTTTGAGCTCGAATGTGCACAATCAGTTGTAAGCACAATTCACAATAATTAATTTACTTTCTAAATAATTTTAAGTACAATTTACAAGATTGTATTTAGGAGATAATTCGAGTTATTGATATTAAAATAGGCAAATCCTAAGGAAACAGGTTCGAGTTCGAGTTATAAAAAAATTCGACTTATCGAGGTTCGATTAATGTAGGTTCGACTGTAATTCCCATTGATAAAATTTTTAACCTTATGTTCATGATTGTCTAATGAAAGTATTGACTTGCGGGCCGTTTTTGGAGTCGAGGACAGGCCATCATTATCTATCATTGAATGCTTTCAATTTTTAGATCTTAGATCATTGAAAATTCTTTGCACGTTGCAAAGCATCGCACACCGCTACACGCTCTCAGTCGCAAAATACTTCCTCTCTGTGTTAAACACTTCATGATTACACCCGCTCAAATAACAAAGCGCATCGTTCGTATTCCGAATCATCAATTTTCCAAACGTTTACAAAAACGAACATGTACTGAGTTAACTTTACATTACCATTGTTGTAATTTGAAGGATATTTAATAATAATAATAGAAAAAGTTAATTGAAGTTATACTTCTTTTGGCGCCTGAGTGTAAAATTTTAGTGGAAAACGGAAGTTGCACGCGCACAGCTAACGAAAATTTGACAATACAAAGTTAATTATTTAAAAAATTAAATTAATTAATTATCGTAAATCATGCTTAAAACCGAGTGTGCATATTACGATCTCGGGAATGTGCCACTTCTCACTCAAATATGCAAATCTCGGCATTTATTTGATTTTACTGTTTTTCTTTTTATTGCGTTTAGTCCAATAATTTAAAAATTGAAATTAATTCTAAATATAGTCTTGTTTTAACTTAATTATTTAAAAAGTAAATTAATTATTGCGAATCATGATTAAAACTGAGTGTACACATTCGAGCTCAAACTGGCACATTCCGATCTCGGGAAAATGAAGCGCGCCGCTCCGCGTCGCGCTTCATTTGCCTCCCTCGCTCGGAAATGTGGCACTTTTTGCTCGAATGCGCACATCTTCGTATTTATTACATTTGTCTACTTTGTCCCCCGCTCTTTCAGATCAAAAAATGTAATTAACTTTAGTAAATATTGATTTTATGTTCAAATACATATTTACCATAGCAATGAGTGCCAAAGAGCGAAAAAATACGATAATCTCATCAATGCGAGTGAGAGGAAACGATTAAAATTATTTAACTGATTTTTCGTTCAATTTATTTGCTTAAATTATTGTGAATCATGCTTAAAACCGAGTGTGCACATTCGAGTTCAAAATGGCACATTCCGATCTCGGGAAAATGAAGCGCGCCGCTCCGCGTCGCACGTCATTTGCCTTCCTCGATCGGAAATGTGCCACTTTTCGCTCGAATTCACACATCTTCGTATTTTTATACCTATTTGTTTACATTAATTTTTGGATTTAAAAAGAAAAGAGTAAATCTCCCAAATAACACATGTCTGCCATCAAAGATATAATCAGATGCCGAATCAAAGGTGTAACTAGTACACTGGTGTGCTTTTAACAAGAGAAGGTTTTGCAAAAATTTTTGCTTTTTCGTTGACTGAACACAATATTTCAGTCTCATTATTTTGATTTAGCAATTGTTAATATTTTGGTTCCACAAAGATTGGCCAAGGCTTGATTTTTGCTTTCCTAAGGCTTGGGACATAGAGATCATTCAAGGTTCGACCTAGTGTTCGTCCAATCCTCGACCAATGTTTAGCCAAAGCTCGCGTCACTGCTAAGAATATTGGCATGACGACTGGGCCAATTGTCCCTTTCTACCAGGGTATAGTGGCATAGTTTATTGTAGTACCTATTCAAATTAGTATTTTTTAACAAATGTTGGCAATTTTGCGAAATATATAAAATTCCTTAAATTCTTCTACAAAAAATTATAATTTCGATTTAAACGTTTTTATCTACCTTGTAAATCGGAGAATATGTAAACGAAGGAGAGCCCCCAAGATTAAGTTTTTGAAGTGAGGCGTAATAACATATTTTGAAACTACTAGTCTTTCTATACACAAATGTCAGATACGTCACATAACAAGTGTTTATATTTAATACAGTTACGCCAAAGTAGTATAACTTCTAACGCGCGTACACAAGTACACGCACCAGTTTTTTTTTCATAACGAAGACGTAACAACAAAATTATGTTATTAAAGCACAAATGAATCTTTTGTTCTCGACATCGATAGTTTGCATGAAACGAAACGAAACACAAAAACTAGCTAGACATTTAATGAAACAAAACCGAAGCTGCTTGAAAAGCTCTGAATAGCACTTACACAATTGATATCCGCTAAGGCAATGCGCCTTATGAATATAAGAAATCTGAACAACGAATCAACGCTTAGGTTAAATCCACCCGTTCCTTTATTAATCGCTTAATGAAATCACACCAAGGCAGCGGAAGTAGTGATAGCTGATAGGACTGTTTGTACCTGTACGTACTTCAACTTTTCTGCACGCAATCGTTAACTATGATTGTGGGCGAAAAGCCAACACGCTTTCGATGCCGATCTTCGCTGCTTTAATGTAGCCCAAGAAGTGACAAATTCCTAATTGGAATTCCTGAACCGACGGGCTAACTGACTTACTCCATAATGGTGCTCGCTTCACTTATGCGTTTAACAATTTTAATTGGCTCCGAACAATAATCTCTCGGTTGTCTTAACCCATTAATGTACAGTATCCGTTTAAAAGGACACGAGAATTTTACAAACCGAGAAAGTAGGTAATTGTAGGTGTAAAATGCTCCTCGTTATTAATAAGTCATCGCTGTTATATGTGCCCGTACAATTTTCTTTTTCCGCTCGATTCCGCGTTGGAAATCCAGGATTCCGGAATCGTTTAATTTTTTAACACGCCTGCAAAAATAAAAAAGTAGCCACCGATTAAATTTAGCGTGTAATTCTTTACTTTTGTTTTAAAATGAATTTCTTTAAATGTGTACGATTACTTTTCGTTTCAATAAGGAATATCGAAAAATAACTAACTTTCCGACACGCTACGAAAAATAATCGATTAAACTAACGAATTATCATTAAAATTTTTGTAAGGCATGGGAATCGTTAATGTCGAGGTAATTTTACGCAACGCGTACACCATTGGCCAAACATATCCAAGAAACATATCTACCATCTGTGTGTTCACCATAAAAAGGCACTGCTATCGTTTTCAGCAAGAGAAACTTAATTTAAATTTCAAAGAAGTTATAATGAAGTTTTTTTTCTAAAAATATGTTTGAGTAGTGACTTCGAATACATATCTATATTGTATTGGTGCGGTATTTGCACTAGAAGGGCTGAATTTTAATAAAAAAACATTAAATCAAAGTTTGATTATAAATACTTCCACGGAATCGATACCTTACTTTTCTTCGCGAAGTTCGCTGTAACTGTTCGAGCCAGAAAATTACTCCTTCAATTGCAAATAAACTTTATATCGAAATTATACATAGCATAATGACAAAAGATATAACGTAATCTAATTTGCGAGCTTCTAATTGTTATTATTTTTAATTAGATGTACCGGGAAACTCGAACCAAGAAAAACATAATCCTATCAACTTCATAAAATATTGCCAGTAAAATATTAGTACTCGTTCACGTATCTCATTTATAAATTTAGTTAATTAAAAAATACTGTTCAAGCCCTAAAATAAATAAAGTTATTCTTTAATCGTTTTGGAGTAAATGGTACTTTAAGAATACTTTAGTTTTCCCGAAAATATTAAGCTCGGTTAACTTGTGGCCTGCGAATATAAGATAAATTTTGTAAATAGCTCTTTCGACGAAAAAGGTTACACATCAGAAGCATAAACTACCTATATAATATTTTAAGAAGTTTAGAATACAATCGCGGAAGCCAAAAGACAGACCGTCACTTCTGCATACGAAAAAAGATACGCTCGATTACTTATTTTTCATTATTACTTTTTGCATAACTTTCAAGTAATCGTACCTAATATATTCTTAAGCTGGCGTGCTTTGTATATACCCTTATATATTTGCTACAACTTGTCTTTGTCGCTCTTGCTAGAAATCGCAATTCCGTTTTGTTAAAGTTCAACTTGCGAACTTTATTCGAGCAATGAGTGAGGCTTATAGTCTTCCAAATAGTTAATACGGAATTCGATTACTCAGTGGTGTAGTGGGGTTGAAACGCACAAAATATTATAAATGAAAGTACAAAAAAGATGGCAGTGCGTAACATTTCCGTTTCTCTATTTTCAACACGATACCAGTGCTTCTCAAACAATTACAAAAAGCACCAATAAAATTATACAGGCTGCGTAATGTAATTTAAACAATGTTCATTATTGTGGTAATTTTTGGGGACCCTAATTTTTGAAATTCTTTACAACATAACATTGTTATACATAATCACATAATTCTACAAAAATATTATAAAAAAGGCGCCAGTTTTAACACTCCGTATACTAGGTGAATAAATATCACATGCCATATTCGGCGGGGTTTGCCATACCCCAAAAATAAAATTAAATAAAATCCATAAAATTGTACTTTATGTCAGTTAAATGATAAGAAATATATTTTAATAACTAATAATGAATGGGTTTAAGTAAAATATATATTTATTTATGCATTAGAATATACTTTCATTAATAAAAATACAAAAACTTAACTTTTTCTTCAATTTATAAACTATTAAGTCTTTTTTGAGTATTAAATTCCAAAGACACGTGTCAATTACGATACGGAATTTAGAAATCCTAACAAAAATTTTATTCTTGCCTCCTTATTTAAAAACAAATTAATTTCATAATTTCTTAATGAAAAAAGTAATAAATTATGAAAAATAAGCGAAGCCGAAGAAGAAATTTTGAGAGCCCAACAATGGTTTTAGAATTATTTTAATTTTTTTTAAAGTAAATTGATCATTGTTAATCGTGGCAAAAAGCGGAGTGTGCGCATTTAAAATCAAAGTGGCACATTCCGGGCGCTTCATTTGCCTCCCTCGCTCGGAAATGTGCCACTTTTCGCTCAAACGTGCACATACCTCGCATTCGTGAAATCTCTCTATGTTAATAGCCAATGCTTCGAATCAATAAATTATTTTAGTCAGCTTTGGATTATTTGATTCGAAAAAAAAGATTGGTATAGACATCCCCAATGTCAACCTTAATATTGCATTATTGCCAAACCTTAAATAATTCTATGCTTGGCTGGAAGCCTTTTGAATGGTATAATTAAATACAACAAACCGTGTGGGAGTTTTATTTATTGTTAGAATTTCCTGAATGTATCCACTGAAATATTGACTGAAGGGTTTTACTGGGCACGATACGTCTCAGATACATTTTAATTGATCAAAAATGCGAATTAGTAAACACTCTAAAGTACACATGAAATTATATTTGTCAGGCTCGTTGCAATTAGGCGTGCAGAAGTGCACCATGATAACTAAGGAATAAAATCTATAACTTATTTCAAACAAAAAGTAAATCAAAATTTATTTGACTTTGAATTTTTTTAATTGAAGAATAATATAGGCAAATCCAATAAATACGAGGATGTGCGCATTCGAGTGAAAAGTGGCACATTACCGAGCGAGGGAAGCAAATGAAGCGCGACGCGGAGCGGCGCGCTTCATTTTCCCGAGATCGGAATGTGCCACTTTGAGCTCGAATGTGCACACTCGGTTTTAAACATGATGCACAATAATTTGGACCGATAAATTAAACGAAAAAGCAGTTGTATAATTTTAATCGTTTCCTCTCACTCTCACTGACCAGATTGTCGTATTTTTTTGCTCCCTTCCACTCATTGTTATGGTAAATATATTTATCAAATATAAAATCGATATTTACCAAAGTAAATTTAATTTTTTGATTTCAAAGAGTTAACGATAAAGTAGACAAACCTAATAAGTACGAGGATGTGCGCATTCGAGCGAAAAGTGGCACATTTTCGAGCGAGGGAGGTAAATGAAGAGCGACTCGGAGCGGGGCGCTTAATTTTCCCGAAATCGGAATGTGCCACTTTGAGCTCGAATGTGCACACTCGACTTTAAGCACGATTACTAAGCGTCCCGTTTTAGGTTGCAGTTACATTGGATGCGTAAATGAAAAAACGTGAAAATGGACTTAGAGATTTTAATCTAT
Source organism: Sinopyrophorus schimmeli (assembly GCA_036325965.1). Classification (NCBI taxonomy): domain Eukaryota; kingdom Metazoa; phylum Arthropoda; class Insecta; order Coleoptera; family Elateridae; genus Sinopyrophorus; species Sinopyrophorus schimmeli. Next base: position 1,512,522 of record JARFIZ010000310.1, read on the forward strand.
CGATAAAAAACTACCATAACCGTCAAATAAACTCTATTCTTCAACACGGTTACTACAAGTACTAACACGCAGGAATGATCTACTGAAACAGAGAGATATGCTAAATCTGCATAATTGTTTTCATTTTCAAAATTTTTGAAAATATTGGTATAGCCTCTACATACTTATTAAATTATATAATAAGTAGAGCTTTTGCTAAATAAATACTTACCTTACTGTAATTAATAGTTTTTCTAGAAGCATTACACATTATAAAAAATTTGATTGTTTTTTTAGTTTTAATTTTATCCAGTATAATATAATATTAAATATTTCTGGTTTATTCTGAAGAAGTAGTGAAATTTCTCTGAATCCTTGAACAACTTGGAAAATAATCTGAATTCTCCAAGATCTTTCCTAGTTGTAAATATATTATTTATCCAGCATGTTTTTCTTTGTTTCAATAATAGTAAAGGTAATTCTGTATTCTCTAATAACATGTAATATTCAATTTCATTTTGAAGTAGCTGCAAAACTAAACTGAAGTACTCGTAGACAATATAACTACATTCAAACGTACAACGTAAGACACCACGTCTACGTTCGTATTTCTACTCATCAGTTCGCGCATGCAATGTAACCGTAGCCTTAACAGGGAAAAAATTGGTCGCGTTAAGTATAAACGCCTTTATGTTTGTAGTTTCTACTAACAATAAGAACATTTATTTGTCAAAATAAAACTAATTTATATATTTTTATTAAATGTTAACTGAAGATGGGCCTTATTACACTAAGCGATCTTACATAAAAATTTAAAACAAAAAATTTTGTAACTAATAAGAAAATAAGTAAAAAAAAAATATAAATTTTTTCTGGTCATCCGATTTATTTTTCTTTTCTCTTGTTTTTTTTTACTGTTATCGCCTGGCACAAGCCTTTCATTAACCATGCCCTTATAGTATTATAGGTTTAATTTAGAATCAAAAAAATTTTTAATCTCTTTTTGTATTGGATTGTTATCAATAAAAGTTGTGTCGGGTATTTTCAATACACTTATGATACCTACTTGCAAGATGTAAGATCTGTGAATTTTTTACTAACATAAAAATATACCTAGCGCAATTTAAAAATATGTATCATGTAGATTATATTTTGACTATTTGTAAGAAATTGACCAATGGGTTAATTCAAAAACCTCTCAAAGTAACATAAAGTACCTACTTTAGTTTCTTAAAATATTGTCTTTAGAATCTACAATAATAAAATATTGTACATTTTAGTTTTAATAATTTATAAATATAGAAGTTCCATTAAAGTGATCCTTAGTTTAACTTTCTATAATACATTCACAGTTGTGGTAAGTCCATAAAAACTTTCGAGTAGTTTTAAAACACTTTACTTGCTTAAAAAATGTACTTTTAAAGTGTTTAAGGTACTAAAAAAAATCTGTGCTTCGTAGATTCGTAAAAACAAAAGTTTTACTTAAATTGTACCTTATTCGAACTCTTTATAACAAATTCAAAATTGGGTTAACCTTAAAAAATGAAGTGCGACTTAATGCAAATCATTTTCGTAAAAAGTTAATAGTTAAACATGTTTTTAATGAAATTATATCAAATTCAGCAACCTAAAAAAAATTAAATCGTTTTTAAATTGAACCTTATTCTAAATCTTTGTCAAAATCTCAAGATTAGGTTAAGCCTAAAAAACGTTTGATGTAACTTAAAGCATTTTATTACATCAAATCGTCATTGTTGAAAAGTTAAAAGTATTATTAACTTTGTAATTGACAAAATACAGATTTGCATTGAAAAATGGATGTATTTTATTTTGTTATTTATAAGTATATTAAAATATCAACACTTTAAATTAAAATAATATTAATAAAGTACCGTATAAAAAAAAACGTTTTTAATAAAAATTACTTTTTTATGTAAATTGGTATTTATTTTATTCTAAATCCTTTACTGATAGGCGCAGGGAAACAGATTATAGATCAATGATTAAGTATACTAAAAAAAATGTAAACAGCGTTTTTTTTTTAACTTTTATCAATTGTTCAAAAACAAAGAGGCGATAAGCAAGTTATACCAGTGTATTTGTCTTAAAAATATTACTCAAAGAACAAATTAGTTTTTTTTCTTTTGTTACACATCCAGTAAAACCTCTCTAACACGACCAGCGTCGGTTCTTGCTCATATTGATCTTTTGAAGAGGTGGTCGTCTTAGAGAGAAAGACAAAGGTAAATAATGTAAATGTAATAACGAATACTACATTAGATTAAATGCAGATATTATTTATCAGAATCATATTGTTATTATAAATAAAGTAGTATTATTTAGGAAGTAAATTAATTATAGTGAATCACGCTTAAAATGGAGTGTGCGCATTCGAGCTCAAAGTGGCACATTCCGATCTCGGGAAAATGAAGCGCGCCGCTCCGCGTCGCGCTTCATTTGCCTCCCTCGCTCGGAAATGTGCCACTTTTCGCTTGAATGCGCATATCTTCATATTTATTAGATTTATCAATTTTATCCCTCGCTCTTTCAGATCAAAAAATTTAATTTACTTTAGTAAATATTGATTTTATGTTTGAAAAACATATTTACCATAGCAATTAATGCCAAAGAGCGAAAAGATGCGATAATCTCATCAATGCGAGTGAGAGGGAACGATTAAAATTATGTAACTGATTTTTCGTCTAATTTATTGGCTTTAAATTATTGTGAATCATGCTTAAAACCGAGTGTGCATTCGAGCTCAAAGTGGCACATTCCGATCTGGGAATGAAGCGCGCCGCCCGCGTCGCGCTTCATTTGCTTCCCTCGCTCGGAAATGTGCCACTTTTCGCTCGAATGCGCACATCTTCGTATTTTTATACCTATTTGTTTACATTAATTTTTGGATTTAAAAAGAAAAGAGTAAATCTCCCAAATAACACATGTCTGCCATCAAAGATATAATCAGATGCCGAATCAAAGGTGTAACTAGTATACTGATGTGCTTTTAACAAGAGAAAGTTTTGCAGAAATTTTTGCTTTTTCTTTGACTGAACACAATATTTCAGTCTCATTATTTTGATTTAGCAATTGTTAATATTTTGGTTCCACAAAGATTGGCCAAGGCTTGATTTTTGCTTTCCTAAGGCTTGGGACATGGACATCATTCAAGGTTCGACCTAGTGTTCGTCCAATCCTTGGCCAATGTTTAGCCCAAGCTCGCGTCACTGCTAAGAATATTGGCATGACGACTGGGCCAATTGTCCCTTTCTACCAGGGTATAGTGGCATAGTTTATTGTAGTACCTATTCAAATGCGCATATCTTCGTATTTATTGGATTTGACTACATTCATCTTTTTTGTTTGAAATCAAATAATTAAATTTAGTCTAAATACGGTTACATTTTATGTTTAGAAAAGTTATAGCAGGTATTTTCATTCATCTTCCGCCTTTCAAATAAAAGAAATTGAATTTAGTACAATTCAGTCAGGCTTAGAATCAGAAATAAAGCAGGTAAATGCATTTTGTTTAACGTAGGCTTGCTTTTATAGCTATTAGGTATACAAAATTTTCCAAATTTAAGTAATTTTGAAAAGTAGCGGTCGCGGTCGGGTTAGAGAGTGGTCTCCTTAGAGAGAAATTTATAAGAAGAATTAAATTACGATGTATCTGTTCTGAAGCATACTGCCCGCTTTTAGAGTTGGTCGCCACGAGAAGTTTTACTGTACTTTATAAATAGAACTAATTTAACGCACCCATGCATTGAACTTTATTTAGCTTCTTATAATAAATTTAAATTAAGCCTAATACAAAATTGACGCAATTGTAATTAATTACTACATACTAATACAGTGAAAAAGTAATAACAGAATAGGTACTCTTCTATCATTTGTTCAGTACTATGCCTTTTATTTTACCGTGTAAATTAAAGCAATTTAGGTCTATTGAGTTTCTTTAGTATTCATTCTTCAAATTCGGTACCGATTCCACGAGTATAATTGTAAATTGTAATTATTGGAAATATAAATAAGAGCGTTAAATAAACATCGCCGCTGATGATATTAATCAATGAGTAGACAATAAATGTACATATTTGCTATGTTACAATGAACCCTTTTTTCAGTTCACAATACTTTTGAATGACTTTACATTTAAAATACAAACCGAGTTTAATTTACTTTTATTAAAGTATACCTATAAAGCTGTTTAACCTAATTTTACTCAAATTTATAAAGCCTACATGGGCATTTCAATATTTAATTTTATATTTTCGATAGCTCCGGTTCTCGGAAATTTTTCTAAAACGCATTAACCGTTTTCGTTTACTCGTTCTAAAACAATATCACTTTGCTGTTGATCAATTTATAAAACATAAATAATTCATGGGAATAATAGAAATCCTCTGCTAGCACTTAGCAATCCGATGAGATTATGCATTCTCTGAATGTATCATATTGCAGGTTTAAACGGGGGTCAGTTGTTGCTCGACGCTAACTCAAAGGCGGCTGCGAGTTGAAATGGGCTAATGAAATTACCGCTTTCACTTTATTTTAAAGATAAACAAGCTTCTAAGTGTAACTAAGTGCCAGCATTCATGTCTCGCCGACTACTCTTCATTTGCTTAACGAATTGTGTTAACCCATTAAAATTAAAATGATACTACAGAAACTCGCCATTTAAAAAACAGCCGTTGAAAGCAATAGGTTTCCCAGCTAAATTACGGGAATGCGGATAAAATTTTATCCAGACTCGCAAAAGATTCGATGCGGACTCATCAGAACTGCGGAGCGTTTAATTCAAGTACACAATCGGCAATAAGATTTTAACCTGTAACCCCTCGTGATAAGGGCGACGAGAGCGTAGTAAGAAGGGTGAGCGCCATGGTAGAATGACGCCGACTAGATGGTACCCATTCTGTACGTACCCTTGGTTTGTAGCCGCTTCAAAAGCTGAGAAGTCGATTAACGTCACCGGAGGGAAGAGAAATAGAGCTTAAATTACTGCACATCCAAGTTCCTTAACAGAGAATCTGCCTGGGACGGGTATTTTACAACGACTATCCTATGTGTTCTTGCAGATCCGGACCAACGAATTAAGCAACGTTCTCTTCCTACTATCTTTCCAAGCTTCTAACTTATCAACTCGCTTATTATTATATTTATATTCATTCTCTTCTAAAAATTCACAGTTAATTTGTTCGTTAACGGCGCTTCGTTTCGATTAACGGCCCACTACGCCTCTTCTTCCGATCACAAATTTTACAAAACCTTAATAAATACTGCGATTGCCACGGCTATTGCGATTTATACGCACGTTATGCGTTCAATTCCATTTTTTATTAAGTGCCAAACAAGCGTTATATTCGAATTAAAATGCTTTTCTTATCGTTAGAATTGCATCGCAATTACGTGGCTTCACAACCCCTGTTTCGTTTCAATTAAATGAGAAATTCAAAGTAATAAACGCTACACATATTTATGTTTACGTACAAATTTTTAACTTTCATTTAATTTTCCGTAACGTTCGGGTGTTAACTTACGGCATATATTTGCCTTAATACTTTTATGGACGCTTTTGTTATTTAACAAAATATTTTTGGGTAATTTTACGCCTCATATTGGATAATAAAGTTTTTACAAAATTCACATTTTTATAAAAAAGCTGAAATAAAAAATAAATAAAGTCCACACCACTTAATGTGATCACTTTGGGACCTAGATAAAGTGATTACATTAACCGACTGATAACAATAAGCGCAAGACATCACCAAAGAAGGTAAAACATACGTTTTGAAAGTTTCGACCGCGTTTTTCTCCGAGACCTAATAATAGGTCCTGTTGATTTTTTTAGCTGATCTCACGCTTCGATAAATGGGCTTTCAAAATCTTAAAAGTTTTTAAAGATTGCTTTACAATAAACTGAGATACGATTTTTCAAAGTAGAAATTTTGAAAAAATTAATTACCGGTCGGACTCTTCAAGCCCATTTTTCTCGAAAATGTCAAATAGCACGCCTATGGTTTTTTGAGTTGATCCGAAGTCAAAAAGTCTGGCAAATCCGAATTTGTATAGCTTTTAAAGATTCGTCCAAAAATAACGACGCCACAATTTTTTTAATGTAAAATTTTTTGCTATAAAAATGTACATAAAATTTCAACCCTTAATTATTCGAGAAATTAACATTGCGTCCTATGCAGATTTTGCATGTATCTTATGGAATGGAGTCTCAGAATTCCGAATCTGGGTCGTTTTTAATGATTCGATCAAAAATCAGGGCGCTACGATTGTTTTTGTGAGTCGACGTGTATTTTTTTTTATTTAATTAGTAGTCTGGAAAATTTTGCTGGTTAAAGGGGGAGCAGGGAAGAATGGCTCTAGCTATGTCGGTTTGGGAACGTGCCGTGAAAATACAAGCAAATCTATTACCTAAATTTTTTTTTCCTCAATTCGAGCAAAGGGGTTCCCCATGTTTTTTTCGAAAAAATGAAAAAAATAGAATTGCTTTATATTGCAAGGGGATGTTTCTACGTACCCCTAGTGACTATAACCGGTGTCATTTCCCCGCGCTTCCCCTCTAAAATAAAAATTTTCGATACAAACTAAATCAATAGAAATACGTACCCCTTGATTCACAAAAAAAATCGTAGCGCCCTTATTTTCGATCCAATCATTACAAACGACACGGATTTGGAATCCTGAGGCTTTTTTACATAAGATACATGTATAATATGTATAGGGTGCGATTTTCATGAATTAAAATGTTTTCAGCTGGCACTTTGGCTGAACTCTTCCGAAGATGTTTTCTCGCATGGGCCACTCCAATGTCTCCATAGAAGCAGTGTACCACTTAAGAGAGTGGTCGTCTTAGAGAAAAATTTATAAGAAGAATTAAATTATGGTATATATGTTCTGAAATATACTGCCCGCTTTTAGAGGTGGTCTCCTTATAGAGATCGTCGCCACGAGAGGTTTTACTGTAGTTCTAAATGTGAACACATAATAAATTCAGAGGGTGAATAATAGAAAAGCCAACAAAATTAGAAAATTTACAAAATAACGGACATCAAAACTTGGTCAAAGAAGTATAATAAAAAAAAAGCAAGAAAATAAATAGCTAAAGGTTAATACATGGTACTTTTGATAAATAAATGATATATTTTTCTCGTACGTACGTGCTTTACCACTTATCTCCCTTTTCAGATTTTTACAAACATAACATTAAAATCTAATTAAAAATGCTCTTTGAGTTTCATTCAAAATTTATATTGGTCTTCTTAAATGGAGCTTTTGGTCGAGATTTTTTTAACTTTAATTTATTTAAAAGCCTTTTAAAGATAGACAATTCTAAATTTTATCGGCATAAAACTGTTATGACTTTTAGAAGGGTGGTACGAAGGAGGAATAATTAAAAAACGCGCTTTTAAAATATAACTTCTTAATAACTTTTAATAAAAAGTAAGTTAACTCGTAATACTATGGGACATAGATAATAGGGGGTCAGGTGGGCATATAGACAATTACCCACCCGATCGCTTCCAAGCACAGGTTTCTGAAGACGATAGATACTGCCAGATGTCTGAAATATTAGATAATACTTCCCTTTTCTCCTTTTCTTTACTGTCCCTTTAAATTATATATTTCTCGATTCAGTTGAATATATAACAAAATCTAAATGAAAAACACATGAAATCTATGAAACTGTTAAAAATCCAGTTTTGTGATTTAATAAGTTTCTAAACAATCTCGTTTTCTTCCGTTAACATTATTAAAATACAATATGATAATAAGGGAAGTATTACAGCCTTAGTCAAAATGTGACAATTTCGTTTTAAATTTCAAATTAATTTCGCTACTCGCGGGTTACATATTAAACTAGACCATTTACATCTATTCGTGTTCCATCGGATATGACATTTATTCCAGATAGTCTATAAATTAATGACGTTTCGCAGGCCAAGAACATCTTGTTTGCAATGAAAGCAGGTGAAGCGACCTCAGAAGCTTTTAGTTATTTGTACAGTTTATACATATTGCATTACTGAAATTTTCTCCTTGAGTAATGAAAAAAGAAGGGAATATATAAGAAACGATTGATTCCACAAGCACAGATGGACCCTACTATCTTTTTAGTAGAACATATTCTCCTTTTGATTTTTCGCTTTCTTCTAAAAACGTAAATTTTATAATATCATCGCGATTTTTTATTTATATCAAACTTAGATTTCACTTAATTTATTTATTCATTGTAAGCAAAGTAGAATTTATAATAATTCCGATTATGGGAATTTAATATTATGCCATTACGTGCTTGTAATAAGAATATTAAGAATTTACACTAAAGTGTTTTGTTCATTAATTTATTATCAACTAGGTACACATCATTTTATTTTTATTATATTTACAGTAGTGGAGAAAAATATGTAGACATCTAATAATTTGTGTATAACTTGATCTATTTTTAAGATATTCACTTTGTTTTGGAATATAAGAAAATGACAACATCTCTGATGCTATTTTGAAAACAAAGAAAAATTATAATAATATGCTATCCTATAACACAATCAATAAAAGCTTAATTTTTTAGTTCGACTCTTTGGACTATTGAAGATAACAGCGTTCTATGACGAATAATAGAATTAGAATCGAATATTTAGATTTTATCATAAACGAAACAAGCGCAGAAAACCTATACCCTAAAAATGTTCGTCAAATTTCGCAATTGAAAACACAGGCGTTAAAAACTATGGGTCCACATATTTTTTACGACTACTGTATATATATAATCTAAGTCTTACATACCCGTAGATGCAAGATATGTATTTTACCTATATATTTCGCAAAATTGGAACCATTTGTTAAAAAAATACGAATTTGAATAGGTACTATAAAAAATATACCACTTGCTTAGCTTCGACGCCAAAAAATCAGATTAAAAAAACCTGTGTGTACCTATGTACGCGCGTTAGAAGTTATACTTCTTTGGTGTAACTACATTAAATACAATAACGTGTTATGTCGCGTACTTTGCGTCTGTGTAAAACTAGACTAATAATTTCCAAACTATATGTTACTTAATAAAATCTAATTTTGGCGCTTATTTCACGATTTATAGGGTAGGGGGAAAGTGGCATGAAACAGCCAAGTTTTGAAACAGCCATTATCAATTACGCGGTAGTTTTCATACGAATCGTTTATGTATTATTATTGTAAGATAGCAACACTAGCCAGATATCCCCCACAAAAATTTGACCGTTCACCGTCAATAAACGGCGCCGATACGACGTATTGAAGATTTTGTCGTCAAAAAGTAAGGTTTTGAGTTCAGTTTATTTGTTTTCTAACGCCTATACGTACAAAACTAATAATAATATGATTACACTATAATTTTATAGATATATTAGGCCTTCTAATAACGTATATATTTTGTAGACTAATCTTTGATTTCATAGTAATTTTCGAGATTTTGTTTCTTGAGAGAATATGTTTTGAAATAGCCGGACTGCAGTGTAATGAAACAGCCACCTTTTAATTCCATAAAATGCAATAATAATTGTAGTAACAGCAATCAAGAGTGGTACCGATGCAAAATTGTAATGGTTGGGCATATAAATCCTGTGGCATAAAAAGGAAATTGCATTATTTTTGCTAAAAACGTTTTTAAGTTTTTGCAATGATTGATCTCAAACGTCAAATTTTTTGACAGTTTCTTAGATTTATGTAAGTAAATATTTTATTGAGAGTTTGCGTTATTTAAAACGTTTTATAATTATATAAGATCTAAAATTATAGCTTAAGTTTATTATTAAATAATATCTTCGTTAATGTGCAGTTTTAATCTTGTAATAAGAACATGGCTTTTTCAAAAATTGGGTTGGCTGTTTCAATACCTATAGGTTATGAAAAAGCCAAATTTTATTTTTTTTATAAATGATTAGAAGTCGAAAAATATCGTTAATTTTGAAAAATGTTTTATGACATTACGTACATAAATGCATGAACAATTACAGATTTAAAAAAAAATTTGATTTATTTATGTCCTTCTATATTATTTATCCCTTTTTTTAAAACTGGCTGTTTCATGCCACTTTCCCCCTAAATCAGTTTCGGATAAAACCGAGTAAATCAAAATCATAATTTTTTCAATGGATAACCGTGTGAATCTAAAACAAAGCAAAATATGCATAAATTGGTCAGTTACTTTTAGAAATCAATTAATGTTTAAATGTAAAATAGTTGTAACTTTTTTTAATGTCTTCTTTCATGGAAAAAATACTATGTATCTATGATATATAAATAGGTATACCTAATGCTTATGCATGTATTCTTATGAATGTATATCCATTATATACTTTTATTTTTCATTAAAATAAATGACTGAATAATTGGTATTTTACTTTTTTTTTGAATATACAGTTTTCTGAGGAAACTATGTTCGCTGTAACACGGGATTTGGTTTTTTAAATAAATTACATTTTGTATGTATATAAATGGAAAGAATTCTGTTTATTTTAGCTATGTATAATATTAGTGACATCCAAAAAATTGTCTTAAAAAATAACTAAAAATACACACCTTGTATAGCATTATTTATTAAAATTAATATTTTATATAGTTTTCATTCTTGACAATTTTTTGATTTTTATTTTTGTAAAACATGTATAGGCAAAATCTATTTTATTGTAAATTTTGGTGAAAAGTGGGGTGTGCAAACTGGTCTGGTGAAAATGTGCACATACATCTTTAAATTTGAAAACATAACTCTTTCCTCTTTAAATCTAAATATTAATGTAAACAAATTTAATAAATACAAGAACGTGCAGATTGGAGCGAAAACTGGCTCATCTCCGAGCCGGGTAAGCACATGAAGTGCGACGCGGAGCGGCGCGCTTAATTTTCTCGAGATCGAAATGTGGCACTTAGAGCTCGAATGTGCTGGCCTGGTTTTAAACATGATTAACAATATTAATATACTTTCTAAACAATTTTAATTAAAAATTACAAGATTACAAGAAAATCTGAATTTAAGTTTTTGATTTGAATGAAATATAGTTAATATAGACACATACAATGAATGCGGGGTATGTGCACATTTGGGCTCAAAGTGGCACATTCCGATCTCGGAAAAATGAAGCGCTTCATTTTCCTGAGATCGGAATGTGTCACTTTGAGTTCGAATGTGCACACTCAATTTTAAGCGTGGTTCACAAGAATTAACTTATTTCCTTAATAATACTACCGTATTTATAATAACTTTGGTTTAATAACAATATGATTCTGATAAATAATAACTCCATTTAATTTAATACAAAATTCGTTATTAGGATTTCTGAGCGAGGGAAGCAAAAGAAGCGCGACGCGGAGCGGCACGCTTCATTTTCCTGAGATCGGAATGTGCCACTTTGAGCTCGAATGTGCGCGGGCAACTTCCGTTGCTTGCTAAAATTTAACTCTCGACCCGCCAAAAAAAGTATAACTTTAAAAATATTAAATTTTCCCAAAATGTTCTATGAAGTTTTATGAAATTTCTATTCAACTAAAACTATGAAAGTGAAAACTACAAAATACATATTTTTTTAAAATATTTTAATGTTATTCATACATTACTGTCAATAAAACAATACATACTTTGGTCAAAGTCAATTTTCATTGATTTCAATTATTATTATAAAATGAGAAACAATGTAACTCAAGTAATAGAACAAAAAATTGACATAATATGTACATTTTATTTTATAAAAGCTTTAAAAGAATTAGTAAGAATAATAAAATATGTTTTCAAATACTTAGAACAACATAAGAATCCCATTCCAATATGCAAAACAGACATTTAATTTGAGAAAATAAAATAGACTGAAATAGAGGGTTACGAAAGAATTGTTTAATAGACACGCTTAGGTACATCTGGTTCAGAAACAGCTCCACCCTGCAGACATTGTAGATCGAATTTCATTTAGAATCACGTAATCCACGGAACTTTATTTTACTTAAACTATGGTTAGATAGATGTAGACGTATTACAAAAACTAAACGATTATTACAAAAAAAATTTACGTATTTTTCTCTAAAAACAATTGTTCAATCGTCCTGCAAAGTGTTGCCATAATTTTGTTCGCAATTGTTACAAGTTAGAAGAAAGAAAGAAAATAGGTAAACCTCAAAATAATAGAAAGGAGTTACTATTTGTTGGAAAGTAATTGTTTTTGTTCCGAGATATTTCTGCAATATATATAAGTTATTTAATTACGAATTCTACAGCTTACAGCAGATATTGTTGAAAATTGATTTTTAACTTGCTTTTAATGAAGAAAATTGCGTTTAATTAAAACATTTTTTTAACGGTAACATAAAAACTTTCATTATTAGTTAATTGTAGAACAGCATTAACAATAAATTCGAAATAAATTGCGCAATAAGAGTATTCAAAATTTTACGATAATTACTTATAGATTTTTTTTATATGTTAAAGGTAATTATCAAACATATTAAAAAAGAATTTGCTCAAGAGTTAGAAAAACTAAGATTAAAAAAATCGTGTGAACTTGGAGATTCAGTTTTATTACAACATCTGTGCGATATTCTATAGTAACTTCTTGAAAAACATTTCCAAATCGTTGGATGAAAATGAGTACGAAAGAAGATTGTCCGAAGTAGCTTAATACGACTTTTTGTGAGTATGCTTAGGCGACATATGAAAACTGGCATAGTTTTATGCCGTTCGATAATATTTTCTAATCTTTTATTAGCCTAAACCATTATTTTACCGCGACGCAGGAATAAACTTAAAACACTCTAATATTAGTAATTTTGCAATTTACACTATTCACACATCTTCTACTGCTGTATTAATACATTGCACTTAGTTGAGTACGTTACATGTTTTATGAAACTTTTTGCTTTATACAAGTCGTAAGTATATACATACATATGCAACACATTAATTAATTGCAATATCCTAATCCGGCCTACTTGGTTTTCTAGAGACTGTAGAATTTAACTTTTACAATAGTGTTCTATTTTATATCGACAATTATTTCTATTTTAGTGTTACTAAAATATCTCATCAATTATAAATTACAATTAAACCTCAAAAAATAATTTTGTTAAGAGGAATTGTAAATTTTCAGCAACTGAATATAATTTAATAAAACCTATTCATTTGATTAATAAAAACAAAACAGTTTTATTTAGTAACTCAATATCATTTATATAGTTGTTTACTAATGAACAATATAAAATGGTTAATTCAATTTATATTGACTAAATTACATTTTACTTTTTAAAAGATGTCAATTAAAAAAATAAAATCGACACAATTTGCATTACTAAACATTAATAGTAAAATAAAATGTTACAATTAAAAATATATATGTAGGTATTTCAAATTGTTGGAGAATTATAGCAAATTATTGAAATTGTTCAATTTCGATAGAAAGTAGGCACCTACGAGCCGAAAGATAGGTTTACTGAAATAAGCCGAAGTTTTGCAACGCATCTCCCGCTTTTGCCTACGCCAGGGATGCCTAACGTGCCCATACGTCCCGTTTTGAATGGGACTATTCCGTTTTCAGTTCACCTGACCCGTTGTTTACAAGCAATCATGCGGGACGCCAAAATGTCCCGTTTTCAAAAAATTGTCAATTACGATATCGAATATTGAGAAATCTTAATATGAATGTCATTCTTGCCTCCTTATTTAAATTCAAATTAAGTTCACGGCAATTTCTTAATGAAAAAGTAAAAAATTATGAAAAATAAACGAAGCCCCAAGAAGAAATTTTGAGAGCGCAATTACGGTTTTAAAATTATTTTAATTTTTTTTAAAGTAAATTGTTCATTGTTAAGCGTGGCGAAAAACGGAGTGTGCACATTCGAGCTCAAAGTGGCACATTCCGATCTCGGGAAAATGAAGCGCGCCGCTCCGCGTCGCGCTTCATTTGCCTCCCTCGCTCGGAAATGTGCCACTTTTCGCTCGAATGCGCACATCCTCGTATTTATTCAATTTAATTTAAAAATACGACATTCGTGAAAGTTTTTACTTGTATTATTGCAATGAGTGGGAGGGAGCAAAAAGATACAAAACTCCCATAAGTACAAGTGCCGTATGACTGGTTTAACCATTTAACATTCAAATTCCTACTTCACCTTAATTTTTATTTAAAAAGCTTTTTCGCGAGTTTTGTTACGATAATAAAATGAATGATATTAGACATTCATTTTTAGTTTTTAATTCAAAATCAAAAAGTTTGGGATTATCATGGGTACTTATACCAAACTAGTCAAAATGACTGGTGCAATTTTCTATCTCAGCGCAGCTATAATAAAATATAAATACTGCGTAATTTAGCATGTCATGCAAAACTCGTGATAACGGTAAATTCTTGACTACAATATAAAAATTTTCAGTCGTTGATTGAATTTTGAAGCGTGTTGTTTGTGCAATTTTTTTGACTTTTTGAGACCGTGATATTCAAAGTTATATTCTATGGTAAGAAAACCGAATACAGAGAAAAATATAATCTTATGCACATTTCATCAGCCTGTTTCTACCCTGCTTTGGATATAGGCCTCCCCCATAGTTCTCCATTTTTTCCTGTCTTGGGCTTTTTGGCCTTTTTGAAATCATCTTTTTTTTGGAAATAATCCTATTATTAGTTTTAATTTTTTTATAATATTTGAAGCCCAAAAAATGGAAAAACGGAAGAAATATTCTGTATTTTTGGAAAATGTACTCAAAGTAAAATCTGCATATGTAAAAATTGTGGCACTTTATAAATTTCTGATTCAGAATTGAAATAAGATTTCGAACTGCTTTTTCTGTAATAAAAAAATAAATGCATACCTAGGTATATATTATGTTTTCGATCTTGAATCACACAGCAGTTAATTTATATTTAGAAATCGGAATATGATTATGTTTTACTTAACTGATTAAAGAATTTAATATTAATAAAATGTTTTAACATTAACCTAACCGAAGTAATTTACCATTTTTTAGAAAATCTATAATGGCTAAAAACCGCAATAACTATTTTTACCTACACCAGTCAAAATGACTGGTATCGGTACAAATAGTTATAGTCAAAATGCCCGTGTTCTTAAATACTTATTGAGGAAAATCATTCCCTCTCACTTATATTTATGGGAGTTTTGTATCTTTTCGCTCCCTCCCACTCATTGCAATAATACAATTAAAAACTTTCACTAATGTCGTATTTTTAAATTAAATTCAATAAATACGAGGATGTGCGCATTCGAGCGAAAAGTGGCACATTTCCGAGCAAGGGAAGCAAATAAAGCGCGAAGCGGAGCGGCGTGCTTCATTTTTCCGTAATCGGAATGTGCCACTTTGAGCTCAAATGTGCACACTCGGTTTTAGGCATAATTCACAACAATTAATTTACTTTCTAAATAATTGAAAGAAAAATTACAAAACTCTATTTAGGAGTTAGTTTCAATTTTTAATTTATTGAACTAATTTTAATAAAATGAGAATACAGACAAATCCGATGAATACGAGGATGTGCGTATTCGAGCGAAAAGTGGCATATTTCCGAGCGAGGGAAGCAAATGAAGCGCGACGCGGAGCGGCGCGCTATATTTTCCCGAGATCGGAATGTGGCACTTTGAGCTCGAATGTGCACACTCCGCTTTTCGCCACGATTAAAAATGATCAATTTACTTTAAAAAAAATTGAAATAATTCTAAAACCGTAGTTGCGCTTTCAAAAGTTCTTCTTGGGGCTTAGCTTATTTTTTATAATTTTTTACTTTTTTATTAAGAAATTGCCGTGAACTTAATTTGTATTTAAATAACGAGGCAAGAATGAAATTCTTGTAAAGATTTTTTAAAAACGGGACATTTTGGCGTCCTGAATGATTGCTTGAGGATAACGGGACAGATGATTCAAAAACGGAACAGTCCCATTCAAAACGGGACGTATGGTCACATTAGCGATAGCGCACAGTACCGCTTACGGTTCATTTTTTAAAATAATAAATATGAAAATTTGAGCTTGTTGGATCGTGAAACGAATTATTTTAGTTTCGATTTGGTTTGGAATTCTAACGCAAGCTATCTCGAAATGGATTATGTTGGAATTCCGAGGTACCACTGTACTTTGAACAAATTGAACATTTTAGAAATGAATTATTAAAACAACCACATTTTATTAGTTTTGCGTCGGTTTGAAAACATACGGTGTTTACATTTTCATATACTTGTCTTTCGTTTACTAATTTTGAAGCAAACCAAACACATTGAAACAAACGTTGATCAAACAATAATAAAAACAACTTTTAATAATTGTAACGAACAAGTGAATGATTTTGATATTTATAATAATATACAACTAAATAAAAGTAGTATTTTAATATAACAAATTAAATTATAACGATCAATAAAATATAATATTAGTAATTGTGATCTTCTTTTATTAAAAAAAAATAAAAAAAACAAAAACTACTATCTTTCTACAAAAACTAAATTGCAATTCATCAACTTGAAAGACCTCTACCACTGCACTAACAAGGTACTTGTTTCAGTTTCTTTAATTCAAGTTTCGAAGGTATCGTACAAATTTCGTAAATATAAAAGAGGCCCACTAGATTCCTCTTGAGTTACACGTTACTGGTCAGAATAATCCGATTTTATAGTGTTCTTCAAAATAAATATAATTTTTCCAAGTTTTTCTAGGTCGATGTCATTTTTAAAAAAAAAAAAGGTGCGTGTACAATTGGCTTAATTGAAAATCACCACCTTAGCAGCAACGCTGGCTTTTTGGACAAGCAGATTTGTTCAGGATGGCTAACAGAGGTCTTTTAATACACAAATATTCAACTTTACAGAGCCAACACATGTATTTTTGGATTGGAATTGACTTTTTTTCTGTCACCCTTAATTGGGATAGGTCCAACTACCCTTTCTTTACTTTTTTTAGCATTAAGTTTTGTTAACTTATAAATACATATATCTTTTAATATTAATTATTGATTATTAATTTTTAATTTTAAATAAATACTGAGGTAAATCGAATTTATTTAAAAATAAATTTAATCTCTTTTAGGACTGATATAAAACTGTTTACAAATGTGCAGTATTAATTAACAATTTATTTTTGAGACTTGATATACTAGATTACTTTTGTTGTTTTTTATAAATATTATCGATATTATTTTTATTATAATAATAGCACCAATTACACTTAAAAGTGAGACGAGTTAAACATTTTCAGATAAGTTACAACTGGGGTGGTGATTTGCCTTTTCCCTGACTGTACTTATGTACGCTCGTTAGAAGTTATACTTCTTTGGCGTAACTAAATTAAATATAACCACGTGTTATGCTGACTACCTTAAAAAAATAGTTTTGGCGCCTCCCATCTGTACACCTATACTTCGATTTACACAACAGATAGGTTCTGGAGAAAACTGTGTAAATCAAAATCATAACTTATTGTATGGGAAACCGTGTAAATCGAAAATAAAGCAAAATATGCATAAATTGACGAATTACTTTTAGAAATTTATTTTTTTTACTTAAAATAATTGTAAATTTATATAATGCATCGTTTTATCAAAAAAAAAAAAATGATGTACTTATAATACAAAAATTGGGTATTTCTATATTAATTCATTATCTTCTTTTATTTCACATTAAATTAAATGTGCACACTAGGCTTTAAGCATGATCCACAATCATTAATTTACTTTCTAAATAATTTGAATTCAAAATTACAAGACTGTAGTTATACCAGCAACACGAAACCTTTGATTTACTGCTTTTATGCAATTATTTTAAAAAATTAAACGTTGGAATTGTTTCCAAAGAGAAAATCTGATTTTAAGTTTTTGATTTGAATGAAATAAAGTTAATATAGACAAATACAATAAATGCGAGGTATGTACACATTCGAGAGAAAAGTGGCACATTACCGAAGCGCGACGTGGAGCGGCGCGCTTCATTTTCCCGAGATCGGAATATGCCACTTTGAGCTCGAATGTTCACACTCGATTTTAAGCACGATTCACAATATTTAATTTGATTTCTAAATAATGTGAACTCAAAATTACAAGTCTGTATTTATGCCACAAACACCAGACCTTTGATTTAGTACAATTATACAGTCATTGTAGAAAAATAAACGCTCGAAATTTTTCGAGATAGAAAATTTAAATTTCAGTTTTTTATTTGCAAGAGATGATTAATATAGACAAATACAATAAATGCGGGGTATGTGCACATTCGAGCGAAAAGTGGCACCTTTCCGAGCGAGGGAAGTAAATGAAGCGCGCCGCTTCGCGTCGCGCTTCATTTTCTCGAGATCGTAATGTGCCGCTTTGAACTCGAATGTGCACACTCGGTTTTAAGCTTGACTCACAATAATTAATTTCTTTTCTTAGACATATGAAGTTCCACACTGTTAAATTTTCATTAGAGGTACGCGCGCAATCTCCAAAAGAAGTATAACTTCAAAAACTAGCTTTCGATATACATATACGTCATCTATATCGATTATTTAGTGGTTGTAACAAAATATATATAAAATTATCTTATTCTGTGTGTACAATACAATACCTCTTTAAAAATGTTTAATTCTTTTTAGAAGCATATTGTATATTACAAATTTATAACAAAACTTAAAATTGTTTCAACAAATATTTTAAAACGCAATTTTTACAATTTGGAGAATGATAAGCATTTTCGTCGAATTCTGTTAGTTCTGGCGAAGCCATTGCCTACACAAATGACACATTCTCATATCTACTACGATAAAAAGTTTTTCAAACTTAACAAAAACCATTTTTATCTTTATTAACAACAAGTTTTTATTCTGTTTAGCAAAGGTTAAAATATGCATGAATTAATTGAAGCCAAAATTTGTGTAATTATTCCGTGTAATCTGTACATGGATATGCATTTACATATCTTCAAAAGAAATAAATATATTACATCTCAAATAATGTATCATGTTCCGATAATTTCAAATCAAATTCTAATAAATCTAATTAAACGCGAAAATCGTTAGTCAAATTATTATTGGACAATGCATATTGGAAAAAGTTAATCTTTGACAAGCCGACAAGTAAACAAATTGTAATTGAGAAAAATACATTTATATATTGTGATGTTAGGCTATATAACTTTGTTATCCGTGATTATATGTAACTAAAGTCGTGTTTAAAAAAAAATCGTTAATTACCTATTAGTTTAATTGTAGTCAAGAATAAAAAAAATAATAAAGAGTAGTAATTAATGCACTGGATGCTCATATTTAGATATTTAAAAATTACAAACACCGTTAAGCTGGTTTTAATGACCCTTTCTTAAGATATTATCTTTCCAGCGTCTCTATATTTTTGTTTCGTAAGATACCAAATGTTATTGTTTATCGAAAAAGCCTAAAACGGTATTTTGTAATTAATTCGAAATAACATTACTAATTGTAGCTAAAATACAAGGATGTGTACAGATGTACACGTATATGTATAATTTTTTAAAAAAAATCATACGTTTACAGGATTCATAAACAAGATGTTATTTACAAATATGTATTCATAAATAAAAATATTTATTAAAACCGTTTTATAAAAATTATAAAATATTTTGTTCCTAAACGAAAGATGAAACGCGTGGAAAGGACGCTTCTGAAAAACTATGGATAAAAAAAAGTAATCCAAAAGAATTTTTTAATAAAATAAGATTCGCCAACAATTTTGCGTCTATAAATTTAGAATTTCAATCATTCTAACAAATTATGGGACTTTTCGGTTTTTAGATAATCGACCGGCTTATATATAATTTGTTAAAGTATCGGAATTTGTACTGCACAGAGTAACAAACTCCCGCTTTTAAGCAATGGAGTAAAGATAATTAAATTCCGTTTAACTGGTAACTTAAATATAATTTTTAAAATATAAATAATGCTTTATAATTTTCAGTCTGTTTTCCTTAGTATAAGGTTTTAAGCTATTTAAATGTTGTTTTAGTAATGTAACGTGAGGATTCCTAAATCAACTTACTAATGAGTATTAAATTCCATTATTTTTTTTTTTTTCTAAATAATTCACGGAAAATTTGTATTCTTTAAATCGTCAAGTACGACAAAGTTATAACATTAATGCCAGATATTTATTTTTTACACGCGAAACAAAAAATAATGCAAAGTATCAAGTGTTATTCTCACTTTCAGAATTTGTCGGCATTTTAACTATTCTTTCTCTAATTTGTTATTTAAACTTACTCATTTTCGTGATCCCTCGGGAAACTTTGGAATAATTGTTAAGTAAAGTTACTTTTGATTTTACTTTAACTTTTTAACTAGGGAGGATTACAAAGTTGTTGAATTCAGTAACTATTTACAATACATTTTTAAAGAAAGTTAATTTTATCTAATAATGTTAAAAGACGTCATTCAAACACTGCGCGATCTTTAAATTTAAAAATAATTTCTTCCCTATCGGACAAGGATGAAGTTTTATCCAGTCCACATCAGTTTCATTTTTATATGACAATATATTAATACATTTGTTTGCTTCTCTCGAAAGGTCGTATTTAAGTAACGCAACAAACAATGATAAATAATACAACATATTTCTTGCACAATTATAAATTACAGATAGATTTAAGGTTACATGGACAATAAATTATTTTTACACTTACTAGATATGATTTTAAAAAAGTATATATTATATCAAATGCTTATCAGATAGCCAAAAGTATCAATACCTACATAATTTACTTACCGTGGATTCAATCGATGTCTAAAATAAAATTAATTTAATAAAAGTGCCATTTTATTAATCAAAACGAAGAATCTTTTATACTTTACGTTTCGCGCTATTTATCAATAAAAATGTATCCTTAGTGGCAACATAGCAACCATGCCATTCATCTCAAAGACATGAGCATTTAATAGAGGTTAACTTTTAATGGGTTTTATCAGAGTATATAGGAAGATCCATCGAAGAGTATACGCAATTTTTTTATAAAGCTCTTACTTTCATAACATTTTTAATATCATCGCGTTGCCTCCATGGTTTTCGAGTTCTTTGTAGATACAACTTCCAATTTATACTCGGTTTTCTTAATCTCGACATACTTTTCTATCACATTAGCAATAAAATAGATGGACGAATTTATAAGCACCATTATACATTTTTAAAACGTCCATTGAACTTTTAAAACTGTTTCTCTATCTTTTTCATGAATTTCAAGTGAATAATAATTTCTAAATAAAAGCTTAATATTATGATTGAGCAATTCAGAGCTCTATTGCTCGCTGTTAAGCAAATTCAAATATTAAACCTATTATCATCAAAATCGTTTTATTCGAGTCCAAACCTCAATGAATAGAATAGAGATATCTTAACAGATGGAAATTAATCGCTATAACTTTAAACACTTTGTTAAAGGGAAAACCGTCCGTACTTGACCACGGTCATAATTCAACACCCACTTATAACTTTATAAATTTGAATCGATTTACTAAAAGTTTATATGATATTTAAAAACGAAATATGAAATAGTTCAAATAATTTTTTACAATTTTATTATCAAATTTAATACTTACAGTAGAAACCGTTTATAACGACATCAGTTAGTGCGACGTACCGTTTATAACGACCAAATCGAAGTCATTTGGTTGATTTTTTACCTTTTCCTATATAAAAAATGTCGTTTAATACGACGCCCTCAAATCGTTTATAACGACGAAACCGAATTGTAAGTCGTAATTTTCATGGCAAATTTGATTTGAAATATTGGATATTACGACCTGCGGGCTATTCGTTATTGCTACGCGTTTTACATAGCCGCTAGTTGAAAGAATCACAAAAAAACAGGTCTCGAATTAACAACACTTGTTCTTTTGTTATTTACAATAATAGCATCAAGTGTGGATTTTAAATGTGAAACAAAAGTTTCAACAAACTACAAATCGACACGTGTACTTATGTAGACGCATTAGAAGTTATACTTCTTTGGCATAACTAAATTAAATACAATCGAACCTCGATAAGTCAAAGTCGAAGGGACACCAAAATTAATTCGAGTTATTAAAAGAAGTTCAGTTAAATACTTCCGTATATATATAAAATTAATTTTTAGCTTCTACCACCAAAGTCACTCTTTCTTTACTGCGTTTCCCACCGTAACACTTTTCATTTAAAAAAGTCAAAATTTTATCCGGTAAGCATTTAAAAAACAAACCAGTTTCATCGGCGTTAAAAATATTGCTATGTTCATACTCTTGCAGTAATGGTGTTAAGCCTTTATGCCTCCAAAGTTTACAATCGTTTTCAGACACTTCTGCACTTTAACCACATATTACTTTTTGAATGATGAGGTTCCTTTTTTTGAAATTCTCCAGTCAACCCTGACTTGTTTTGAATTTATCATAATGTAATAGGCGCGCGAACTCTTCTGATTTTTGTAACAGTACAGGCCTCGAAATCGGAATGTTTTTATTACGTGCATGCCGAAACTATTCAATCATGACTTTCTCCAGTTTGGGAAAAAGAAACTCCTTTAGCCTTTTTCTAGAATGGTGGTCATTTGTATCTTCAGCAGCTACAATTAGGTCTCTGTTTTTTAAAATGGTTGATAAAGTGTTTGCGGGAATACCAAAATTTTTAGTTATATCCTTTTTTCTTTTGAGCCCACGTTCCACTTCTTTTATAAGATTAATTTTCTCTTATGCTTAAACTTTTTAATTTTCGTTTACACTACATGTTAATATGTAAATAATTTTAGAAAAAGTATTAAATTTTTTTAGATTTGCTGTTATACTCTGTTACAAACTATAAAAAAGATGAAACACATTTGTTAGCCCTCGTACTCGACGAATAACTACCAAAATGAAAACTAAAATGCAAAAATAGTTTTTTTTTCTTGTAAAATAAACGGTAAAACCATCTTAAAATTCATAACTGTTCATAAGGCATTTAAACATAAATTAGTTTTTAACTCCAATTGAAGTGCCGCCTTCCAAACATCTTGTAGTAGGTATAAAACCTCTTCATCGTAGTTTACAATAGACCTTTTCACCAGCAATAACATCGAATCGACCCGTTCTACCAAGTAGTGTAATTTTATGAAAAGTTGTAAAATTTAACTTCGAGTTGTGAAAATATTTACTAATATAAACTCGAATTTAGGAATTGTAAAACACTTCGACTTATTAAAGAATTCGAGTTATCGATA
This sequence comes from Sinopyrophorus schimmeli, assembly GCA_036325965.1. NCBI lineage: Eukaryota > Metazoa > Arthropoda > Insecta > Coleoptera > Elateridae > Sinopyrophorus > Sinopyrophorus schimmeli. The sequence goes on from JARFIZ010000310.1 coordinate 1,535,700, forward strand.
TAAACATATTAACGTTGAGATAGGCAAATCTTAGGGAACCAGGTTCGAGTTTGAGCTATCAAAAATTCGACTTATCGGGGTTCGACTTATGAAGGTTTGACTGTATAACCAAGTGTAACAATTAATATAAATAAATTTAATAAATACGAAGATGTGCGCATTCGAGCGAAAAGTGGCACATTTCCGAGCGAGGGAAGCAAATGAAGCGCGACGCGGAGCGGCGCGCTTCATTTTCCCGAGATCGGAATGTGCCACTTTGAGCTCGAATGTGCACACTCAATTGTAAGCACGATTTACAATAATTAATTTACTTTCTAAATAATTTTAAGTACAAATTACAAGACTGTATTTAGGAGATATTTTCAATTTCTAATTTATTGCACTAAATTTAATAAAAAACAAAAATAGACAAATTCAATAAATGCGGGGTATGTGTACATTTGCGCGAAAAGTGGCACATTTACAAGCAAGGGAAGCAAATAAAGCGCGACGCGGAGCGGCGCGCTTCATTTTGAGCTCGAATGTGCACACTCGTTTTTAAGCATGATTCACATTAATTCATTTACTTTTTCAGACGTCTTCAACCGTCGAATTTTTGTTAACTATGCGCGCTCAACTTTCGTTGTCTGTTAAAATTTTACTCTGTACGCCAAAAGAAGTATAACTTCAACAATAGCTCGATGAATTATACAATTTTGCTGCAAAAGACTTAAACCATTACAAAATAATTAGTCATTTTCGATATTTTTGTTCATGTCAAGTCAATAAATGGTATAATTATGCAAGCAATGTTGAATTCTTCATTTTTTTCAAATGCCTTTTACAACAACGATCGGTAATAACGACTAAGTTTGATCGGCCCCTTTATCGTCGATATAAACGGTTTTTACTGTATTTTAATCAAATATTCTCACGACATTTGGAGGATTCTGTATTAGGAGTTTCAGTTATTAGACAATCTGAAAATGCTGCATTTGTGGTTTACATTTCCGAGTTCAAGTGCGGTGTTAACAAAACTGAAACACTTTAAAATCACAAATAGTTAGTTTCAAAGTGTGTTATTAAATGGCGCACAGTGAACCAAGTTTTAATTTATTTCACCGGTACAAAGCGAAAACACTTTTTTAAAAATCCGTTTTTATTATTGCAAAATAAGCATCAAACGTTTCTATAAAAGTGCTTTTAATGTCATTGCATAATGCCCAACAACATAAGATTTGCGTATCGTTTTTAATTTGCCAACTAAAAAATATTTAAATAACCTTTTCGTACCACTTTTCGTGTGGTCAGAGTGTCATTGGAAAGACTGTGCTAATAAATTGAAAAGCCTAATGGAAGTTGCATTAAATCATAACTTCGTCATAATATTTGAAAGGGAGGGATTTTAGTCGTTTTATTAAAACTGACTATGCTGTATACAAATTACACGATAAAAACTCATGAATTTGCTATAAGCAAATTAAATTACGTTAAAATTAACAGAAAAAGATGCTGAAAGGTAGCAGTACAAATGTAAGCACGGTTATATGAAAATACATATACATAATTCTCTCATAATTCATGTAGTCTTTTAATTTTAAGACAAAAATTATAATGATATTAATATACCATTCTAGTTAACCCCAACTTCCTATAACAGTACCTCCTCAAAACAAATTACATTGAGTTTGCTATTTTTTATTTCTCAGGAAATGCTGCGAATAACATTATATATTTGTTTTAAATCTTCCATTTGTTTCTATATAGTTAATAGCCCAGTACTGTACATGTTAGTTAGATGGAAAGCTTACATGTTCAAATTTGATTTGAAACGTATTGAACTAAATATGTAAAATCAACAGGAAATTATATGACGACGGACATTCCGAAAATTGGCGACTAGTGCCTAACCTAAACCCATTAATTTTTAATTAAAATAAATTAGCAATAGATAATATTACAAAGTTAGCTCGCATGCTAGAAAGGAAGCGACAAAATCGAAACGTATCTATCTACAAGTAATACGTGCAGAATCTTTACATTTTATGTGTATGTATATATATATAATACATACATAACGCAATTCCGTATGCGGAAGACAAATTCCATAATGTGTCAGTTACCACAAACCAATTATTATGGTTTGAGATATTGGCGAATTTTTGCATAGAATACGAAATAAGAAAAACATTCTCATATTTTGCAATTACTGTCTTACAACTGTCTACAATAAAGGTACATTGAAATATTCCTTTATTCTGAATCCATCTTTTTTTATGCATATATTATGTCAAAATATCTTTAGGGGAAAATAGGGTAGCCCCGGACACTTGATAGAATTAGAAATAAAAAATATAAATAAATAAATTTATGTATTTTTTATGATTTAAAATGAAAGTAGGGACTTTTAAGTATATACTAATTAAAAATTTGTAATGATATATTTGTTTTTTTAGGAAATATGGCCAATCCAATTTGACCTTATTTTTTGGCAATACAAAAAGTGGCAGGTAGCCCCGGACAAGTACTTATTGGTGGCTCAATCGTTTTTTGGCCTTATAAACATCACAAAAATAATTAATATTTAAACAATTTTTATGTGCCCAGTCTTTGCACTCATAAAATTGAATCCAGTCTTCATCAAAAGTTTTTTTGCATATGATGCATTCGGTTTCTTTCTTCCGGTTTTTTTGGGAAAAACTTCGAATATTTTTGTCTGTTTTCAATATTTTTAGCAATTTTTTGTTTTTTTGCTTTGACAAATTTATTGTTTTTAGTTTTCTGCTTTTCCTTTAAATTTTGTTTAAATGGAGATGTTAAAATAACGCTCATATGGGTTTTTTACGCTCTGTTGCTAAATGTTTTTTTAATGCATCAGAAAATCGTAACAGTTGTTTTAATAAATGTGCTGTGCTGATTGAAGGTACCGGGTCAGTATAGATGTTGACCACCGTTGAAATTCGTACTGGATGTGAAAAATACACAAAGTTGACTAAAGTACAGTAATTTAACCAATATTTATTATCACAGTAAATAATAAAGCACCGACAAGTTATTTATTTCAACTGTAGTATAGAGTAACTTTTGAAAAAGATTATTAATTAAGCTAAAATAATGTCCGGCGATACCCGACATTTTAGTGTCCGGGGGTACCCAATTCTCAATATTTAACATTTTTATTCAAAGCTTCTAAGATGTAGTAGAAATATTTCAAATACTATTACAAAGTTTAAATATAATGCATTTTCTTCAACTTAAAAAAAAATAAGTATTCACACTTACGTTTTCTAGTTGATAACTTGAAATGAAATCTGACGAGCGCGATAAAAAAATTTTATATTTTACAAACTACTCCTTAAATTGTAACAGACTCGGTAACAACTAAATTGCATATGTTTTTACTCTAGACGACGCCTGTTTTAAAGAAAATTTTACCAATGCAACGTGATTAGGTTCTTGCAAATTCTTATATCCGCGGTTACCCGCTGTCCGGGGCTACCCCACTTTCCCCTATATCACACGGTATATTTTTCTGACACAAAGTATCTTATACCTACAGGGTGTTACGCTTAAGATGCATCAATATCAACTGTCGTTAGTGTTTAAACTAAAAGATCAAATAATGTTAATTTTTTATTAAATTATACAGTACCTTTCTTCCTAGGTCGCGTCCTATTGTTTTCTGAAATTATCATACCATTATTTCTTCGCTTAATATATCTTGTTTTATCGTAATTAAAAGCATATTAGAAGGCGTTACGAAAGAAACTTATAAAGTTTTTGGCAATACAGTAAAACCTTTAAATAGCGGCCACAAAAATTGAAGGTAAAAATATGATGATGAAGATCTGCATCCAAATAATATCATTTCTGACCTCTATGTCCTTGTAAAAGTAACTTGCAAAGTTGGTGGAAAATAGCCAAATAGTGCTATGCATGGATATGTCGGAGTGAGATCGACGAAGTAGAAGTAAGAATAATGTTTCTACACGTAAAGAAGAGAATGGTAATTCTCACTATGTAACATGGTAACCAGACTCATTTTTAAAAAAATAGGATTTATTACTATAAACTTAGAATGGGACTTTTTATTTTGCTACCAAGTAATTTTTACCATGTTACATAGTAGTTATGTGTATAGTTAATATTACTTAGTAGCATAAGAATCAAAGTCATGTGATAATCGTACTGAGTCCTTAATTGCATAGAACTCATTCTCATGTAAATATAAGTGCAGATGTTGTTGGCACGGTAAGTATATGAATTAAACATAACCTCTATAATTAACAAAAGTTTCATTGCAAGTTAACAGCAAGTTTTAAGAGAAATTAATATAAAATAAAAGTATATAAAATTAATTAATTCAAAGTTCAGCGTATTTAAATATGATCAATAATAATGAATGTGCATGTACGTGTTTTTCTTCTTCTTTATCTTCATCTTTAATACAGTTGTTTTCAACTGCTCTCTTATCGAGGTAGGCGTGTTCTTAAGGAGTTATCTGTTCTGTTATAAACGATTTCTGGAGGTCCAAAATATTTTAAGTAGTCTGGAAAAGTTCTCCACTATATATATATATATATATATATATATATTTAATTGTACAAAAAGAGTCTAAGCCGAGTTCAAAATTTATTAATACAATCATATAATTAAGCTTGAATCAATTATCATTTCGATATATTATGAAATATGGAAACATGGTACTATATTTACACATTTTGTAATACTTAGGTTATAAATATTTCATGGCATTACTACAGTTTTGTTTTAAATCACTTTATCAGTGTCATGTAGGACTTGGTACCATTCTTGCATGACTTTGATTCTTTTGCTACAAAGTAATATTCACTATACACTTGGTTACACGGTAATAATTCTTATGTTACATAATGGGCATGACCATTTTCTTTTTTCCGTGCAATAATTATTTACAATTGTGTTCTAGTCCATTTTTTATGTGCATAGTAGGTGTTCTTCTTCTTTATATTCCTCAATGGTTTATCATTAAAATGTTATATTTTCACTTTCTTCTCTATCGGATATATTCTTTCCAGTAATTCTTTGTATTATATTCATTACTATTATTTCGAATAATCTTTTTGTTTGAGCGGTGTTCTGTCTAATCTTTACTGTGTTGGTTGGGATCGGTCGTATTCGTAATTTTGTCTTTATACTCATGTTATCCAATGAAAATTAAACACTAAAGAAGTTTATTTAAATTTGTAAATATTTTTCAATAAATATTAACGATACTATGAACTGATGCATCTTATATGGAACACTCTGTATATATATTAAAAAGATAAGTAAGATTTTTTTTATGTTTATAATAATCACAGGTTTAATGCAGAGTTATTAAAAAAATTAATATCGTTTTTAGATATGAATTAATTCTTATCCTTGATTAACTATGAGTTTTGAACTAATTTTTGACCAAAACGTAAATGGCATTAATAGCAATTTCAGAAAAAAATAAATAAATACCGCCCGAAGCCGATTTTCCTTGCTTATCCGGCTACATCCTTTCATCAAGAAACAAACAGCATTTATTGCGTTTTTGTATTTGTTATAATTTATTACCAGCATTTCATATCGAGCGCTTCATAACGGAGGGTCATATGAGCAAAATTTTCAAAATTTGGAGTTTAAGCGTCACCTATACGTTCAACTGATTCCTATAACATATAGTATTTGGCGTATACGCCTCTCTATTATGAAGTCCTCGAGATGTAATAAAAATTTAATTGATTTAATGTAATAAAATACTTAAATAGAATCAGAACTTAAGTTACTGTCAACTTTAATTAGATAATTGCAATTAATCTGTAAAAACTTAAATAGGTCATCGAAACTATCAACGAACGGAAAATAGTTTATATTCACGCTTTCGACGTAGCAAAAGTTGAACGCATTTAATAAAATCAGTGTAAACTATTTTCCAGAGAATTAGCAACTACTGATTTGAATGTATTGGTTTATACTTATGGTTATTTAAAGTTGTTCAAAGTCTAAAAAAAATGTTGATACCCTTAAAGTTTATAGTTTAAATCCAATTTCAATTCGACGCTGTGATTGAAAGTTTTAAAGAATGTCGCGACTACAATTTTATATCTTCGATACGTTTAAAAATTTCGTATAAGATAATAAACTTTTCCTTGCATTACATAAAGTATATAAAACACTTTTAGTTTTAGTTTTCCACATACATACATATGCATGCATCAATTTTAATAATCTATAAAATTATATCTGTTTATTTAGTAAAAAAAAACTTCAAAGTTGACCCAATCATTTGACTTATATTTTACGTCTTAAATGTCATTCGAAATGATCTAATTTACATTTTATTTGAAGGGTAATCGATGGCAATGAATGAGTTAAAATCAACTACATTTTCCAAAGAGTTCAGAAATGTAGACACTTAGCGTGATAGCATTTTACTCAAATAAACATGACTATAAAACTATTATTCGGGATGTTATATTAAACATGTATTGTATGCAATTTAAAACTCGGACCACATTTTTGTATTGATTTCCGGTATTACTTCTCGAGAGTCGGCTCGCCAATAATAGAATATATAAAACAGCACCCATAAAGTGAACTGTTAAATTCAACATAGCCAGAGTACATGCATATTGACAAATCTATAAAATTTAAACTAGTTTAAGTTTATCAACAAACACATTTGATGTGTGCCATTACAATTTTATCAAGTGCTTATAATAAAAAAAACTTGTTCATCTTTTTCCTTATGTAATTAATAATTCCAAATTTTACTAATGGAAATATTTTATAAAACTATATCTATTATTTCATTATTATATTATCTTTAAAGGTTTCTAATTATAGTCACATTAATTTCCATTGCGTCACCCGATAAAAATTAGAGCAAAACTTAAAAAATTAACAAAATAATAGCAAAACATAATATACAAATAGATAAAACGTATTAAAAAATTAATTATCAAAACAAAAAATACAATTATTAACTCTTTATATATTCTATGCTTTAGAAGAGTTAGTATCACTATTTTAAAATGTCCCAAACCAGCCACCCTCGATATAATGTCGAAAATACTATAATTTAATAGAAATTTTGTCATTTTTTGTGTTTTTGTATTACAATCTTCTATTAATCAACTATTTAGTTCATACATGTTTCACAATTTATATATCATTCAAGTTAAGAAGAAATATAGAGATAAATTCATTTTAGTTTGTGAGTATATTAAATATTGTTTACCAGCAGTAGAAACAAAAAGCGAAAATTATTGTAGATGAGGGGCGGCAAAATATTTCGAGCCTAGGGGCGGCAAATTTGTAAATCCGCCTCTGGTCATCACATTAGAAACATACACAACAAGTAACTGATACAAAAGGTACCAAAATGCTATGAAAAAATTGGAAAAAAATAAAAGATGAATTGGCTAGGGGATGATTTGTCCCAAAGCAATTTGTCTATGAGGGTTAAATTATCCTATAAATTATGTGAAGTTATTATACAGATTAAACATATTAAATCTGAGAAGATTTAATTATAAAATAACTTTTATACTCGACACCTTCACGGTTGTAGCATTATATGAAATATAAAACCTATGTGAACGATTGTCTAAATCCTCCTTAACTTATATATTTTAATTTAAAATTATTACTTAAAATCAATACTTTTGAAGTTTCTTATTTAACGCAGAAAAAACGTTAATTAGTGCAATTCCTTATTTTTAGAAAACCTATAGATTTATAAACACATATTTATTTTAATCTGTAAGACTCTTCTAATTATTTAGATGTATACTTGCTCAAAGTTGAATTACAGCTGCTACCAGAATTAGCATTACCACTAACACTAATTATATTATTAACAGCAACAATAATTAAACTTGTCAATCGGATACTGCATTCAAATTCAGCATTTAGCCCACGTTTCAGTGTGTATCATCAGAGCTGGTTGCGCTGATACTCAACGATCCTTGAACTAAGGAATTTTCATATACTACAATAATTTTGATTTTCAGTCACCTTATTACTACAAACTAGTATAATGTGCAATGAACGGTTATTTGAAAAATTAATATCGAATTTTTAATATAATCTCAATACTATAAAGATATTTTAAGTTTTTATACATTTGAATCTACTTATTTCATAAACTAATAGCTTTACAGCTTTAGACTATTCGGATTTTTTTCATAGAAAATTTAATTTCATCCAAAATTGTCATTTACGTTTTCGTGGTAAATCTAATCGTTTATGAGAAAAATGCAAAAATCGATAAAATTGACTTGAGGATTTTTTAGCGATAAGACTGATTAAGTGAGAGTGATCCAACTATGGGCACTTTTTAAGATTTATACTTTCCTTACAATTTGCCGTTGAGAACAAGACAATTGCATAAAATGCAGCATAGATAGGGAAGTTAACCGGTTGTGAGCATTGTCCGGTTGTGGGCACCCCGAATAACTTTTGATCGTGAGCAGATACAGGTGTTTTCACGATAGTCATTTGTTCGCAATGTCAGCACTATGTTTTATTGCTAATATAAAGCAAACAGACGCATATGCGTAGTAGCTACGCGTTATTCCATGTTTTCATCTCTAAAAATGTACCGCGATGTAATTGTTTATTGTGTTTAAAGTGCGATAAATAAAAGTAACTTATTGCAAAAAGGTCGGTCTAATGTAATTATATGCAGAAAATTAAATATATTTTATAATTTTAATTTCGATTCAATCAAAATCTTCGCGAAATAAATTTGCCAGTCATTTGTCGACAGCTATGAATTTTCCAGTTGTGGGCATTTACATTTTACTAGTTGTGGGCACTTAAGTTTTTGCCATTTAAACCTTGTATTTCGCTGACAATTTGTCGAATATTGTTGTTCATGTTAACATAACCTCCCTGCGGAGTCTAGGGGTGTAGCCGCGGCCTAATTTTGAGGGGGGCGGGCAAAGACCCTGCTGGATTATCATGTAAGACAAAAATGTAAAGATATCAAAACTTTTTCACAATAATTTAAAAAAAAAATAAACATTTTTGGTTTTGGATTTCAAACAGACTTCTTTTTACAACTCGACTATTGAAAATCAGATTTTCGATTGTCGAGCACCTTTGACAGACCAATTCATATGACTTGAAAATTGTAAATATATTTACAAAATTTTTGCGGATTTTTTAGTGCATTTTTAGCCATGTCGATTTCAAAAATCATTTTTGATGCATACATTGGAGCCATTTGACGATGATCCCGTGAAGTCCACTGCGAAAGCCTATTTTAAATTGTATATTCATCTATTTTCATAACTGAAGGGTTTGAATATGAATAAATTGTGTTTTTTCTCTATATAGTGGCGTTTTACTCCATATTTTCCCATTTTGAGGGGATTTTCCTAATGTGCCCACAACCGGTTAAAAAAAATTGCATGATGAAAAATGACTACTTTATGAAAAGTTAAAAATGTTTTTTTTTTAATTGATATAAAATTAATTCCTTTGCCAGTAGTTAGCTAAGGTCTCTAGCTTCCCGATAATATGCTCATTCTGCATAAATATTGAGTTGATCAAAAGTTATGGCCTAAATAGCTAACTGTGCCCACAACCGGTTGACTTCCCCTATAGATAATTGAAACAAAAATGTAGATTTTGATGTTAAATGAATAGGAAATTTTTAAAATGAACTAAGGGCTACTTAGAATTACAATTAAGGGCTGAAATTTGGGGAAAATTGTTTTCGATATTGTAACGAGTTTACTAGGGTTCAAACTAGAGTTGCAAATATGAACAGTCGGTCACTTATTTTAATAACAATTCCAATTTATTTAACAAAAGAATTAATAAATTTGCCCACATCAATAACTTAAGTACTAGTATATTTACTTAATAATTATTTAGTTTACTAACTAATTTACTTAAAGTTTTAATGCACTAAACTAATTGATTTATACTCGTATTTATTTACAAATTTATTTTCACCGCACGTTAGAGATTACCTTAAGTTTTACCGGGGCATCCAAGTTGAGAGCACTGAACTAAACGAAACTAAGGTTAGACTTAGACTTGTTACGGTATCGGTTATCAGAGTTTCTAGAAAAATGGAGATTATTTTTATTCAGCATTCAAGGTAATGTAAGATAGATGTTTCTCGAGCGCATGTTTAGATTAATCAATCACGTTCGCTTATATTAATTTATCGCGTTCGCTACAATATTATGAACAATATTTTGACAATAGAGCGTAGAAAAAAAATAAATGTTTCAAATTAAACACCCTAATAAAATACATTTTGCAATATAAAAGTTGATACTAATTATAACTTTTATTACTGAGATTTTTGTTGTATTTTAGATACCAAATGTTGTATACCCAGTTCCGAAGTCGTAACTTTAAGCAATGCACATGCCGCGCTGGATTTATCAGTCAGCTTATTTCAATAACTATTGGACTTAAATGTTTCTAAAAAAATGCCACAGATTTATTTTGCTTTTCAAACCTTAATCTTTATTGATAATATATTACTACTTACATTTTACATATTATGCGCCTTGTTGTTTTTGTCTTATTTTTCTTAAGTCTTCATAATTGTCGTCAAGCAAGTGAAGAAGATCACAAAACCGCCGGTTCGACAGAAGATAGTAAGACAGGAGAGTACTAATATAAGAGTTGCAGTAGAATGGTGCAAAATTAAAATAAGTCACATATAATTCGTCTTCTTTGTAGAAGTTGATCCTTAAGTTTAAAAATGTGACTGACTGTATATGTATCAATGCAATTGTAAAATAGAAGAAAGTATAAAATACGGTTGACTTTCAAAGTACAGTAAAACCTCAATTATCCGGACCTCAGTTATACGGATTTGCGATTATCCGGATTGTCAACCGCGTTCGGACTCCTTGCGAAAATTAAACCTCCGTATTTCTTACTAAATATTTTATTATTTTATTTTGTATTTCGCACTTAACAGTGTTTTTTTGATTTGTTGATTTTAAGATAATGTGCAACTGTTTTATTTAGTGATTAATATTTGTTGCGTTTTTTGTAAACATATACCTAACAAGTTGACCAAGTTTTTTTTTGTTAAAACGGGACGCTTCGTAATCGTGCTTAAAATCGAGTGTACGCATTCGAGCTCAAAGTGGCACATTCCGATCTCGGGAAAATGAAGCGCGCCGCTCCGCGTCGCGCTTCATTTGCCTCCCTCGCTCGGAAATGTGCCACTTTTCGCTCGAATACGCACATCCTCGTATTTATTGGATTTGCCTATATTATTATTTTATTCTTCAATTCAAAAAATTAAAATTCGAATAAATTAGATCTATTTTAAGTTTAAAAAAGGTTAGATATTTTATTCCTTTTGATAAGTTATCATGGTGCTCTTCCGCGCGCCTTATTGTAGCAAGCTTGATAAATTATTTTTTTGGTGTACTTTCGAATGTTTACTAATTCGCATTTTTGATTAATTCAAATTGTATATGAGTCTAATTTTCTGAAGTGGGCCACTATAAATCAACTAGTTGATTTTTATATCATCTTTTGCAGATTGTTGAATGTTTATATGTCAAAATTGATGTCTCCAAATATTTTTGGGTAATTTTGATTTTTGTAAAAATTATAAACAAATTAGTTTTAAGTCATATTTTGTATACACTGTTGTAATTATGTTACATAGGTGGTCCATCAAAATTTTAGAATAACCTAGGTGGGCTATGTTAAAAAAAAGGTTGGGAAATAAGAGTCAAAATTCGGAAAAAGTTAAAGTAATTTTTTTCCATGTACAATGAAGTTCTCCCATCTAGTCTAGTTTAAAAGTACAGGTAAACGTCGTTTTACGCCGGGGTTCCGTTCCAAGAGACACCGGCGTAAAAAAAATCGGCGTAAAATGAACACAAATATAATGGACGATATAGGAATTAGTATCTATCGCCTTAATCAGTGCTTTTAATGTTATGCGCAAATAATACGCTTTAAAGGTAAAAATTACCCCCTGATCTATGGGTTGTAATACAGGGGTTGTGTTAGGGGGCATGTAAATTACCTTGACGTCCAATCCCGTGTCTAAGGTGTCAAGATTTTGCGGATGTCCTGGGGCATTTTCTAATAGGAGGATTGCTTTCTTTGGAAGGTTACTTGGGTCACAAAATTTAAGCACATTAGGGCAAAAATAATTTTTATACCAGTTTGTGAAAATCTCCTGATTGACCCAGCCCTTTTTATTCGACCCCCAAAAAAATGGCAGGAAGCTTTTGTCAAGACTTAAAAGCCCGTGGATTCTGGGAATGATACACTACCATTGGATTTAATTTCTGTCTTCTGGTGTCGTCCGAACCGGGGAATCCCACGCCGGTACCAACCGGCGCAATTGTGAATCGGCGTAAAACGAACCGGCGCAAAACGACGTTTACCTTTACTAAATTAAAAATGCGGTTTTTGGTAAAAAATACTTTACTGTAATTTTTAATTAAAAAAAAAGCGAGAAGTTTTACATTTAGTTCAGTTTGATTAAATTAATATTATTTGTAAGAGAGAAGAACAAAATGGGCAAATTCAATTATTAAGGAGTATGTGCACTTTTAAGCGAAAGCTTTTTCCGAATAGAAAATCTGGATTTAAAGGATTTGTTATTAATATAGTCGAATCCAATTAACACGAAGATGTGCGCATTCGAGCGAAAAGTGGCACATTTCCGAGCGAGGGAAGCAAATGAAGCGCGACGCGGAGCGGCGCGCTTCATTTTCCCGAGATCGGAATGTGCCACTTTGAGCTCGAATGTGCACACTCCGCTTTTCGCCACAATTAACAATGATCAATTTACTTTAAAAAAATTCAAGTAATTCTAAAACCGTAATTGCGCTCTCAAAATGTCTCCTTTGAGCTTCGCTTATTTTTCATAATTTTTACTTTTTTCATTGCGAAATTGCCGTGAAATTAAATTGTATTTCAATAAGGCGGCAAGAATGAAATTCTTGTTAGGATTTCTTAATATTCGGTATCGTAATTGACAATTTTTGGTAACAGGACATTTTGGCGTCCCGAATGATTGCTAGGAGACAACGGGACAAATGATCTGAAAACGGAATAATCCCATTCAAAACAGGAAGTATGGTCACATTATACATAGCTAAAATTCATTTTTTTGTCTATACATTCAATTAACCGAGTTTCCACTGTACATATAAATAATTGTAACAGCGCGATTAATTTAACTACAAAAGTTACACGCATGTATTTAATTTTTCAATTTTCCATCCTTAAATCTAGCGTTGTGTATTTATTTGAGTAACATAATTCATAAACGTAATGACAACGCCTCTGCTAGCGCTTTTTACATACGTTATCTTTTATGCTGACCGAGCGTATTTATTTAATTTGCCTTTCAATCTCATTTTACAATCTTACCCACTGTAGAGTTGATTATTCAATGGCCTATTCATTTCTTTAGTTTAATAATTTTCGTTTTAATATCTTTACTACAGAAACATTCTTATTAATTTTCTTTCAAAGCTAATAGGTTTACTTATATTTGCAATTATAGATTTCAAAAAATCGCAAGCCACAATAATTATTTCACCTAAAAATGATACCAAATAGCCAATTTTATTAATAAATTAGAAAAACGCATAAAAACCGGAAAAAACACGTTAATTAAATTAGCAATTAAAAGTAACGCAATTTGTAAAGTATGTGATAACTTTTAATTTTATTTGAAAATCGTGGATGAATTGCTATGCAGCGATGAACTGGTCATCAAAGTAATTCAGGAAATTATTTGAAAACAGTACACGAACTCAATTTTTCAACTCGATTACAAGTAAATTAAAGTTTAATTAAACATAAAATTTAATATTAAATAAAACCGATGGCACAAAAAAAATATGAAATCGATCAATTCACGTCCCAAATTAAATTAAGGAAATTTGTAAATTAAAAATACGCTTTTCTTTTAGTTTTCTTTCATATCGTGCTTTGAAAACTTTTCTATTTATAGACAAGATTATTTTGGTAAATTTTGAAAATATACTTTTTCCCCACATATCCATATTTAATGTATTTTATTGCTACAGCTATAATAATTATTTTTCTTTATAAATTATTAATGTTAATACATTTCTTTTATTCAAAAAGTTGGAAAATTATTGTACAAAAGTTTTTATATTGATGAGGAAGATCAAAAAGGGTTAAAAATAAGAAACTCATTTTTATTACTGCTGTCATACATTAGAGATCGAATATAGTGAACTTGAATAATTCATCAAAATTGGTTAATAATAGGTTTGTTCCTGCACCAATTGCAAATGGTTTGAAAACTTTTAAGCAAACTAGTACCAAACTGAAAGTTGGTAACAAATTTGTTTTCAGCTAGAACATAAAACTGAAGTGGTAAAAAAAACACCGCGAGCTGGCTTATATCAGTCATTTCTACAAAATTAATTTACTTAAAATTCATTCAATTAGTGCGCAAGCGTCGGGCAATTGGCAACCGTTTGTGACTGCTGCAGCAACAAACCTTATATTGGAGGTTCACTATAAAAGAAAAACAATTTTTTATGTTATCTTATTGTTACATTTATATAAAGCAAAATACCCTAATTTAATTTAAAATATATTCCATGAAAATTTTTCTCGGTACGTGAAGTAGCGTTCACTTTAAATGAAAGTTCACTACTACCGTGTTCATTCGATTCGAACTCCACTGTCTGTACAAACGAAACATTAAAAGTTCCGAAATAATTAATTTATTTTAGAGAATTACCACAAACACATTTAACTAAATCCATAGTAAGTATACAATTTCCTGAGCTATTTATTGAAACAAATCTGCTATAACGAGACTGCATTTTAAGCTCCTTATCTTGCATATAACTGCATTACTAGCTCAACTAAGAATATTACAGTTTACAGACTTCAATAAACTATCTAAAAAAATATAATTCTATTAGAATTAGATTTTAATTCGAATTGACACTATTTCAACACTTACTCTCGTTAATTTTGTTATTTAATATCCTCTTTATCTCGATAGAGTAGGCATAGCACATAATTGTTAATTAATTTATTCTGTCTGATTACATAAAGTAAAACTTATGGCCCATTTAAAGAATCTTGTAGATGTTTTCTTATAGAGTAAAAATTTAATCTTTTTTGCACACTAATTTAAAAATTATATAAAAAACACATTTGAATAATTATATATTTTGAAAACTAGTTTTAAAAGCTCCAAATTTAAAAGCCCAAGTTTGTGAAAACTACAATTAGATACATGTTATTATTGCTATTAATATGTCACAAGATAATGTATAACAGTCGATGATGGCCTCCTTTTTATTTAATAAACTTAACGAAGAAGTTTCCAAGTTACATACAAATATACCGACTTAAAAAAAACTTTGTTCTAAAAATCGAAGAGATATCGTTATAAGGTTTCATAATTTGGATTTTTATGATCATTTTACAAAACGGTAGTAATATTGATAAGAACATTACTTCTTAAAAGTAATAATGTTAACAAAAAAAAATTTTCTTAAAAATCAATTAAACAAATATGTTTTTAAAAATTTGAAAAGTTTCCATAATAAATATATTAAAAAAATCGGATTTCTAAAAGTCAAAAATATTTTTGAATGCGTTTTTGAAATGTGAATTTCTGATGATATTTTGCATAAAGGTATCGTGATTAAAATATTGTACCTATATATTAATTTTATACATGCCTCCAGAACAATTGTGAGTTTTTAGGATTAAGTATTGAAATGAGTATGGCAGAAATGTATTTATGCGATTTCAAAATTTCAGTAGTCATTTTGCTTCGCATTACTGTTTTGCTAAAAAATGTGAAATAAAATTGAAGAATATATCTTCAGAAATATTGTGAAAATACCTAAAGTAAATTTTTTTTAAAAAAATAGTAACTGTAAATATTAACGACATTTTAAAATTTGATATGTACATTGTCTTTTAATAATCCACCCTTGTTACTAACAAATTGGTTGTCAAATGATGCAAGTTGTATGTGGCAGGTGTTAATCCTGCATTACATCGGAGTTCGATACCCAGTGAAGTGAAAAGCTTAAAAAATTGAAAAATTGAATAAAAAATATCTAATTTTTTAAGGAGCATAGATTTGAATTTTATTAATTTTAAATCGATATCTTTCAAAACATTTTTTGAGAGTAGTCGACTGACGTTTTGTTTTGATCCCGGTACCAGATGACAACTTTTATGTCACTGTTCTGATCCGACTTTAACAAAACCTAAAGAGCTTTATTTTTTACTCCATTCAACATATAGTTAATTATTTATAATTCTTGGTGCGGTTGTATTTTAATATCTTTTCAAAATTTTCATAAAGATTAAAAAACAGAAAACTGATTTCAGCCACTCTCAATTTTGTGTGGCTACAAAATAATTTCGAGCAACTCTTTAGTTTTTCACTGAACATTAAAATGCAGATGCATATATGTATATGATTTTTCAAAACCTCAATTCATTAAATTTACTTGACCCAATTTTTATTTATGGCTCGCAAAATATTAGAAAAAGAAAAATTTTTCGATAGTCTTAAGGAAATTGAAAAGCACCCAATTACAACATTACATATCAATGTAAAGCTACTATTTTTTGTTTGCTATGGGATAATCTAATGAGCAACTTTAGTATTTCTTTGAAAGCCCAAGCGAATCTTAGAACATGCATGTTTCCACTGAAACTAGTTTTTTTAAGCTAGCACTGCAGCATAGACGGAAAGTGACAGGTAAAGTACGCAAGGCATAAGGACGTTGATACAATAAGAGCACCAAAACGGTACAATAAATCACAAAAATTTGAGTTTTTTTGGGGAAAAGGGACGCCAATTACTCTTTTGCATCACGGCGCTGACGATCTTTTTTCCGGTCCTGAACCTAGTTGTCTATCAGAAAAAATTTAGAAATCTTGCATTCTACCCTAGTATTATAAGAGTGTTGAATATATTCGACACATTTACGTTTCACCTATATTACGTCCAATTACATACGCCCCTAATAGCAGTGGCGGTTTCAGGGGAGAGTAATTGGGTAAATTCTCCCCCTAAGAATTTTTCGTTCGCTTATTTATTTTAATACTAAAAAATTACCAATATTTCAAACAAACAAGTTAAGCTTTTTTAAAATCCCCCGTCAGTTGGCTGGAAACGCCCCTTCCCAATAGTAGATACAATACTATAAATTCTTAAAAGCAACGAAAGGAAAAATATTTTTTCATATTAGGTTTGTTAGACTGCAAACAGTAAATATGAGATTTTCGATAATCGCCAAAACAATTGTTTTGGTGTTTATAAATGTTTATGACAAATTTCATTTACAAATAAATAACCATTTCGATATTTAAAAGGTCAAATGACATCGCGAAAGTCAGTGCGATAAAATCGATTCAAAAATAGTCCAAGGCACTTAATGTTTTCTGTGACGTATTAAAAATTAGAGCAAAGGAAATTAATTTTGGGCCTTGTAATTAATAGTCTTCAAAGCCATTATATCCAAAAAAGTCAATATTTTTCGAGCAGTATAATACCACTATAAGTAATAATTTTAAAATATTGTTAAGTATGCATAGCTGCAGGTTGAAAATACTTTGGTAAATACCATTTTGTCACACACAAACCCTCACATTAATTAAAATCAAAATTTTAACGAGCGTCATTAACACTTTAACATACGTTTCATAATTGAGATGTGTGGGATAAGACTTAACCAGTTTATGATAAGAAAATCTAGTTATTGTTGCCACTTTATTGAATTTTGATTTTTCAGTAATTCTCTATGTTTAAGCTTTAATTTATCTGTATTAGAGAATGTTAAATATGAGATTTGCGGAAATTGCCAACACGAGTGTTCTGATAGTTTAAAATTATTTATAAGAATTTTTATATACTCGGAGTTGGTTTTTTACGCAATTTCTACGCTTGCATCTTTCTTGTGAAGATTGTAACTGTTTCAAGATACAAGGGAGCTACAATTTTACGTGGGTTCCGAACCGCGACAATGTATAAGGAAGCTTTTTGAGCAATTTTACTTTTACCAGATAGTCAACCTTAGCGGAGAGAAGAGAACCGCGAAATTCCCGTTCATTAGCGCGGGGATTCGAACTTCACGTCTCACCAGCTCAAACAATAAAGTACTTGAACCACGTTTCCTATAATGTGTTACTAGAGGCTAAAAAATTATTAAAGTCGTTTTGTGCTAATGTTATGCAAAAGAACAAAAATATGTTTTTGTGTATTACGCCAATTTTCTTTTGACATGAGGGATGCGTTCCAGCAACTACGGGGCAAAGAAAAATATAGTAAACATATACAAATTGTAGATAGGTTTTATCTAAACATAGATAGAAAAGAAAGCGAAATATAAATATCTTCAGTAAAAAAAAGGATTTAAATTTCTTAGTATTGTAGTAAATGTAGACACTTTCAAAAAATATATTGTTACTCTTTAATTTGTTTTTATTTTGATTAAGATCTTTATATTTTGCCTTCTTTTCTACACAAAGAAACTAAATGCATAAATAATTATCTTTTTTGATTTGTAACCGCGTTAAAATACAGAAAAAACACATATAAAAAGAAAATCAGGTATATATCTACACGAATATTTAAATATTTAGTAGATTATTTGTTCATTAAATAATCGACAAAATCGCTCTGACTTTGGACTAGAAAATATTTTAGGCGCAATCAAGCTGATATGATAAACAAAGTAACAACAAATGCAATTCTATAACGTCGTTTTTAAGCCTCCGTATACTAGGTAACTAAATATCAGATGCCATACTAGGTGGGGTTTGCCATACCCATATATAAAATTCACGAAATTATACTTTATGACAGTTACATGATAAGAAATATATTATAACTAATAATGAATAGTTTTCAGTAAAACACACATTTATTTATGCATTAGAATAAACTTTCATTAATAAAAATACAAAAAGTTAACTTTTTCTTCAATTTACAAGCTATTAAGTATTTTCTTGTCGTTGCCAAAAGCGGAGTGTGCACATTTGAGCGAAAAGTGGCACATTCCGATTTGGGAAAATGAAGCGCGTAGCTCCGCATCGTGCTTCATTTGCTTCGCTCAAATACAAAAATCTGAGATCCCAAACCATGAATTAAATCGTAGATGCAGAAAAAACGGTGTCAAGTGGTTTTTAATTAAAAATCACATAAATATCTATAAATCCTTAAATTTTAATTTTACTTTAGCGAAGGAATTTGGTATATGGCCTCAAAAAAGTATATATTCTTTGAATTAAGTGTTAAGGGTAGATTCGATATGTTATTGTTGATTTCATAAATTCGATCACAAATACGTCAGTCAATGAAAGACCAAAACTTTGATCAAAACTAAATGATAAAGAGCTAGACGCATGGACATCGCTAAAAACTGTGGTGAAAAGATTTTTGAGTAATTACAGAGCCGAAAATACGGAATTCTTAGTAAACAATTTGATACATGCATATAAGAAGATGGGATGCAGGATGTCGCTAAAAATTCATTTTCTACATTCCTATTTCTTGTTTTTCCTTCAAATCTTGAAGCCATAAGTGATGAACAAGGAGAGGGGTTTCACTAGGATGTAAAAAGGCTTGAGGAACGATATCAAGATCGTTAGAACCCTTCTATTTAGGCGATTACTGCTGGCGTTTGAAACAAGAAGATACTTCCCAACATAAAAGGAAAATTTGACGTATATTTTGGACAATTTTTTTCTATTTTTTATTATAGTTTTAATGTGTACAAATATATTAATAAGAATTTTTGTCTTGGGTTTTTCTTAATAAATTTTTAAAAAAATTAAAATATGTATGTAGTATATGTTTAATTTTAGGTTTTTTTACTAATAAGCGTATCTCAAAAATGGTACGTGTTAGAAAAAAAATACATATATATTGTTATTAAGCCATAAGTATAAAAGATAAACAGAAAAATTTGAAGAGGGTACTTAATTTTTTTTAAATTTGTCGCACAGTGTTATTAGATCGTAATTTACATGTAGAACCATAGTCAAAAATTTGGTTCTATAAATTTTGTCCGATCAAAGAAGGTGTCCGGTTATTAGAGCTGTCCGCAAAGAGAGCTTTCACTGTAATTCTATGCTTAACTGGAAGATTTTTGAATGTTATAATTAAATACAACACACCGTATGGGAGTTTTATTTATTGTTAGAATTTCTTAAATAGATTCACTGAAATATTGAACTGAAGGGTTTTACTCGACACGGTACATCCCATATACATTTTAATTGATCAAAAATGCGAATTAGTAAACACTCAAAAGTACACATGAAAATATTTTTATCAGGCTCGTTGCAATTAGGCGTGCAGAAGAGCACCATGATAACTTATCAAAAAGAATAAAATCTATAACCTTTTTTAAACAAATAAATCAAATTTATTTGACTTTTAATTTTTTGAATTGAAAAATAATATAGACAAATCCAATAAATACAAGGATGTGCGCATTCGAGCGAAAAGTGGCACATTCCCGAGATCGGAATGTGCCACTTTGAGCTCAAATGTGCACACTCGGATTTGAGCACGATTCACAAAATTTAGACTAATCATTTAGACAAAAAATTAATTTAATAATTTAATCGTTTTCTCTCACTCGCACCTACGAAATTGTCGTATCTTTTCACTAACTTTCACTCATTACTATGGTAAACACATTTCTTGAACATATAATCCATATTTACTGAACTTTTTGATTTAAAATTGAAAAGATTCATTAAGGCAAATCAATAAATACGAGGATGTGCGCATTCGAGCGAAAAGTAGCACATTCCCGAGATCGGAATGTGCCACTTTGAGCTCAAATGTGCACACTCGGATTTGAGCACGATTCACAAAATTTAGACTAATCATTTAGACAAAAAATTAATTTAATAATTTAATCGTTTTCTCTCACTCGCACCTACGAAATTGTCGTATCTTTTCACTAACTTTCACTCATTACTATGGTAAACACATTTCTTGAACATATAATCCATATTTACTGAACTTTTTGATTTAAAATTGAAAAGATTCATTAAGGCAAATCAATAAATACGAGGATGTGCGCATTCGAGCGAAAAGTGGCACATTTCCGAGCGAGGGACGCAAATGAAGCGCGACGCGGAGCGGCGCGCTTCATTTTCCCGAGATCGGAATGTGCCACTTTGAGCTCAAATGTGCACACTCGGATTTGAGCACGATTCACAAAATTTAGACTAATCATTTAGACAAAAAATTAATTTAATAATTTAAGCGTTTTCTCTCACTCGCATCTACGAAATTGTCGTATCTTTTCACTCACTTCCACTCATTACTATGGTAAACACATTTCTTGAACATATAATCCATATTTACTGAACTTTTTGATTTAAAATTGAAAAGATTAATTAAGGCAAATCAATAAATACGAGGATGTGCGCATTCGAGCGAAAAGTGGCACATTCCCGAGATCGGAATGTGCCACTTTGAGCTCAAATGTGCACACTCGGATTTGAGCACGATTCACAAAATTTAGACTAATCATTTAGACAAAAAATTAATTTAATAATTTAATCGTTTTCTCTCACTCGCACCTACGAAATTGTCGTATCTTTTCACTAACTTTCACTCATTACTATGGTAAACACATTTCTTGAACATAAAATCCATATTTACTGAACTTTTTGATTTAAAATTGAAAAGATTAATTAAGGCAAATCAATAAATACGAGGATGTGCGCATTCGAGCGAAAAGTGGCACATTTCCGAGCGAGGGACGCAAATGAAGCGCGACGCGGAGCGGCGCGCTTCATTTTCCCGAGATCGGAATGTGCCACTTTGAGCTCAAATGTGCACACTCGGATTTGAGCACGATTCACAAAATTTAGACTAATCATTTAGACAAAAAATTAATTTAATAATTTAATCGTTTTCTCTCACTCGCATCTACGAAATTGTCGTATCTTTTCACTCACTTCCACTCATTACTATGGTAAACACATTTCTTAAACATATAATCCATATTTACTGAACTTTTTGATTTAAAATTGAAAAGATTAATTAAGGCAAATCAATAAATACGAGGATGTGCGCATTCGAGCGAAAAGTGGCACATTTCCGAGCGAGGGACGCAAATAAAGCGCGACGCGGAGCGGCGCGCTTTATGTTCCCGAGATCGGAATGTGTCGCTTTGAGCTAGAATGTGCACACTCGGTTTTAAGCAAGATTGCCAAGAGTTTAAAAAAAAATTGGTCACATTAATTATACCGCACCCCGTACACGAAAGGTTAAATAAACGTTTTTCCAAAGTTAGGTCCTATACATACGCGCCCAGTAATATTTTCAGTACTAAAACATTAAAACTATTCAGATCTCTAATAAATTGTCATTTGTTTTAGTAGATAAACAATGGGTAAATAGAACGAACTCAAAGAATAAATAACGCTGACATTTAATTGTTACGATAATCAACAGTTATTGGAGTCAACTTCGTGCGTGTAACAAACCCCTAGCGGTAGGTAGAAAATTTTCCGGCAAGCAACTAAAATCAATTTTCAATTCAGGAACATCACTTCTGGTAACCTCTATAGTGACATTTATAAGTCAGAAGTGTATTGTTATCCAAAAGTAACCGTTTGAAATGGGAGCTCGAGTAGTTAAAATCTGCGCGAAAGGCGCTCATCAAGTAAATCTCTTGGGAACAGGCCGACTAAGCAGCTCTTTTGCTTATGAATCGAAATGGCCCGTTCTCGATTTCCAAGCAGAATATAGGGTGGTATTGATGGTTTCAAAGACAACATATAGTGATACTATTTATCGATTGTATTCAATGGTTTATATTCATTCGCTTTTAAGTTGAACTGTGCACCTGAGTCTAGATGGGGCCGGCAAGATTGCCTCTGCTCCGCAGTGCCGGCTGGGCATACGGATGCGTGTAAGAAAGCGACAAGAAAGAGGCGCGAGCGACACCGGCCCCGCCAGCCTCATCGGCCCCAACGATTATATTCTCAAACCGCTAGTTTACCTGCATTTTCTAAAATCGCTTTTAATAAAAATTGGAGACGACCTATCTCTAAAGCAATTTTAATTTTAATAAAACCTTTTAACATTTCCATTATTATAACATTAAGTTTCGAACGTAAATTATCCGACATTTAATTAAACCATTTATTATAACGCCATTAAAAGGCTATCGTACCAACATTTTTGAAGTAATACTTCTTTTGGAGCATGGAACGTGATATTATAGCAGGAAACGAATGTTGCTAGCGCATTTCTAACAAAAGTTCGACAGTTGAAGTTATTAGTCTGAAAAAGTAAATTAAGTATTCTGAATCAAGCTTAAAACTGAGTGTGCACGTTCGAACTTAAAGTGGCACATTTCAGATCTCTGGAAAATGAAACGCGCCGTTCCGCGTCGCGATTTCTGAATTCCGTTTTACACTGAAGATAAGTTCATCAGAAAACTGTTAATCGAAAAAAAATAGAATATGAATAATTCAGACATTTATTTCAATGTACAATTTATTGTACTTTTGTGCTTTTAAGCAGATAATGCATATACATTTTACTGAATTAGATATGCACACTTTTATATCATAGATACGTAGTATGCTATTGATAGTGAGGTACGCAACATAAGATGTAGTTATATGTACAGTGAAACCTCTCTAACACGACTAGCGTCGGTTCTTGCTCAAATTGGTCTTTTGTAGAGGTGGTTGTCTTAGAGGAAAGGGCAAAGATAGTCAATGCTAAATGTAATAACGAATAGTATATTAGATTAAATGCAGTTATTATTTATCAGATTCATATTATTATTGAATCAAAGTTATTATAAATAAAATAGTATTATTTAGGAAAAAGTTAATTCTGGTGAACCACGCTTAAAATTGAGTGTGCACATTCGAGCTCAAAGTGGCACATTCCGATCTCGGAAAAATGAAGCGCGCCGCTCCGCATCGCGCTTCATTTACTTCCCTCGCTCGGAAATGTGCCACTTTTCGCTCGAATGCGCACATCTTCGTATTTATTGATTTGCCTTAATTAATATTTTCACTTTCAAATCAAAAACTTAAAAGTTCAGGAAATATGGATTTTATGTTCAAAAAACGTATGTACCATAGCAATGAGTGGAAGCGAGTGAAAAGATACGAAAATTTCGTAGGTGCAAGTGACAGAAATCGATTAAATTATTTAATTAATTTTTTTTCTAATTTATTAGTATAAATTTTGTCAATCGTGCTTAAAACCGAGTGTGCACATTCGAGCAAAAAGTGGCACAAACCGATCTCGGGAAAAAGAAGCGCGCCGCTCCGCGTCGCCCTTTATTTGCTTCCCTCGCTCGGAAATGTGCCACTTTTCGCTCAAATGCGCACCTACCCCGCATTCACAGAATTTGTCCTCTTTATCCTTCATTTTTTCAAATCGTAAAAATAAATTTAGTTTGGTAAATATACCAATAAGTACAAGGGAGCGAAAAGGTACGACAATCATGTCAATGGGAGTGAGAGAGAACGACTAAAATTATTCCACTGATTTTTCGTCTAATTTATTTATTGGCTCGTTGTTACACCTATTATATAGGTAATTCCATGAAATTTGGGTAACTTTTAAGAAGTTTTGTTCCCACCATATTTTGGACGCTGATAAATTTGCGATTAGAGTATAACGTGATTAATTAAGTTATTATGTCATTCTTAACAGGGCCAGTCACTTTATGAAAAATGTTATAAAAAAATTAGGATTTTGTAAAAGGCATCTAGGAACTGACAGATATAGCTAGCGACTGATGAAAAATTTTATTATTGTAATAAAACTGATAAACATTACATTATTAAAAAATATTGCTAGTTGAAGTGAAAATCAGGCCTTGGCCACTCCGTCATCCCCAGTCACATTTGCGGTAGCTGACTGACGGTCTAAGGACTGACGATTTGTAGAAAAACTAAGAGAAACACATGTTCTACAATAATTACTAGAATATCTAATGTCATATTTTCAAACAGGACTAACAAAGCGTTAGTAAATAAAAATTAATTAAAAACAATTGCTTATTATTTAACAATTAAAATACTCACCTAGGGACTGACGCAGTGACTGGAACAACACGTGTTTTCGCAAAATCAATCGCTGTAGCATTGAATTAACAAATTATCGAAACGAACAAGTGGCCTGTGCGAGTAACTTTATGTCGTTACTTTAAAATCAACTGCCTTATATTCACTCATTTACTGGTTAATCCGCAAAATTTTAAAAATTTGTAAGCGACTAGGGACTGATGGTTAAAGTCGCGGACACTAATTTGACTTGCGAAAAATACATAATTATTTTTAAAATTTATAATAAATTGATGTTATTAAGTGCATAATCTAACTTTAAACATTTGTAAAAAAAATAAAAGTATATGGGCTAAATGTTTTTTGTAATAAAAATGCCCAAATAGAAAATTTCGATGCGCGGACATAGCTAGGGACTGAAGTTTACGGTCATTGAAAATGTTTTTTAAAAATAAATACGACTTATTAATTTAAGCAAAGTGAGCGTACTAATAAAACACATTTTTATCTATTATATAGCAATCTTATAATAAAATAAAAAGAAAAGTACTGCGGACATAGAGTTACCCAAATTTTATGGAATCACCCATATATACGAAGTTTTCTAAGTTTAAGTAATTTTGAAAAGTAACGGTCGCTCAATTAACGGTTGCGGTCGGGTTAGGAAGTGGTCGCCTTAGGGAGAAATTTATAAAAAGAATTAAGTTACGATATATCTGTTCTGAAACATACTGCCCACTTTTAGAGGTTTTACTGTATTTAATACGCCAAAGAAGTAATACTTCTAACACGCGTACATAAGTACACGCACCATGTTTTTTTGTGATGGTTTCAAGTCATAAACCCCATGTTTTATACAAGTATTAAAGCGAGCCTTAGAGCCGGCAAATCAATTTTATTATTTGGAAATTAAATACGTGGCTGATTAGTTGTAACTGTTATCGAGTTTATGAACGTATTTCATAGTTACAAAGCAGGATGCATCTGCAGATGACTGTTAAATTGGTCAGTTCAGAATAGATTTACCAATTATTAGTTAACACCCTTGCAGTTGTTACCACCCAATCATATACTGAAAATAGTTAAATGTCATTTGTCGTATGCAATGATTACGTCCGCTAATTGCCTGAAAATTCGCAGCATTGCTTTTAAAGTGTACTCGAGTCAAAAGGAAGAAAACTTTATATAAGAGAAAGAAATTTTCGAAATAAATGAGGCTGTCGTTATTAATTTTTTTGGGGAGGGTTCCATACACGATTACATCGATCTGTAAACAGACACACCGTAAAGATAGGGCAAACATTTTTCAGTACACATCGCGTTTTAAAATTAAAAGAGGAAAACGGTAGTGTCGCAAAGTAAAGTTTCCGGAATGAAATAACGTAGGCAGTTTCTATATAGACAGAACGTAGAAGGCATTTTCCCAACGCCACAACGGCGAAGACTGCTATTTTCTGTTTAAGTAATTGTTTTTGGTACTGTTTTAGAAAACTCGTTAGTTTGTCGAATAGAAATAGAATATTTCGTAATAGACGTTGTAGTGAAAATTTTTTTAATTACGAAACGCGCGAGAGGAATTAATATTATTGGAAGGCGACGGTACTCGCAGACGAGTTCTTAAATCAGACTGATTACGGATTGCAAAAGACGCCCGCCGCTGTCATTTGCTAACTAACTCCCAGGCCGTTACTTTTACAACTACTTGCCAAGACAATGTAATTAAATGGCATCCATTTGTAATTTCGGAACGGCGTGCAGGGAATGTATACTGCGGAACATGAAGAAGGTGTGACTGCGCGGCTCGCTACAATCCCATCGGTAGGCTAATAAAAACAAGCAGCTGCTCCGTCAATACTTACAACCCGCCGAAGAATAATTAGCGGCCGATATTAGCATGCGGGGCATTGCCACCGCCACCATTGCCTCCATCACCAACGTCGACGCCACCGCCGCATACCATGCAAATCTAATTGACCTTGTGTTTATAAATAACCCCGCTGAAGCTGTCACCAGCAATAATGTGTCCCATCAGATCATCCGTCCTCGCAAATGAGCTATGAGAGATTGGAATTGTCAGAGAAAAAACTCTTCATTAGCACTCGGAAAATGATTGCTGCCAACGGCAGACCGCCGTCACACGGTCAGTCAATCATTTCATCATTAGCGCCAATCGTCGAGACAAAAACGTATAGTTTAGTTTTACTAGCGGCAACCTGCGCATAGATCTGTTACAATTCACATTCGAATTCGAGTTCGCGGGCAATGAGAACAGAGAAAGCTCTGATGAATGCCCAGAATTAATATCATTGGTGATTAATGAAACGGCTGCTGACCGACCGGAACTTTACACAATAATACATCACAATACGCGTTTGCTCTGTTTCCCTTTGGCACAAATGGGGTCTTTTGTTACACTGTCTCCGTTAAGAATATATTTACACATAAGTTATCGCGGAAGCGAACAATTAGAGAAACTAGAAACCAATGTCTAAGGCGCACTTATAATATTATTATGCAGGTCGATGGAAACCTGTTACTTACTGCATCTACGATTTTCTATATGGTTTCTAAATATTGTCATTCAATTAATATCGATGTATAAATAAAAAAATTTAAAACACATCTTAAATTCATTTTATTATAAAGCAAAGTGCCAAGGTCCTTTTTCCTAAACTTCTTTTACACAATCAGTATCAATTTTTTTTTTCATTCAAAAATAGGTTAGATAATTACCTATTAAAAAGATTAGGGGAAGGTGGCCTAAAGCGGGTAGGTTAAGGTTCATCGATTAATATATTAATATATGAACCACTTCGGCTAAAAAAAGTGTTTCTTTTTTAGATTTACGTAATACAATTATTAAACTTTAATTTTATAAAAAAAAATAATTACATTTTTGCTTTAATTGTAGAAATAAATTCAAAAATATAAAATGTCAGAAATTAACCACTTTGCCCGACAGTGGGCCTAAAGCGGGTAGGCTCTCATAAACCAATCGGATTAATCAAAACCTTTAAAAAAAATATCTACACTTGACATGTTTTTTACAGTAACATTAGTATTAAGTTATATTAAGGATTTTCATATTATAACTGCTAATTTGTTCCAATCTTAATATTACTTCGGTTTGCCATTGTTTTTAAATCTTAATTGCTTCAACGCTTTAAATCACTTATTTTTAATACCAATTTATTCCTATCAACTAGTTCCTATCAATTATAATAAAATTACTCCTTCTGATACAAGCAAAGAGGGTACCTACCCGCTTTGCTCAAACGCACATTTCTTAGTTTTTATACATTAACGTAAAAAATAATAGATGGATATTAAAATATTTAGTCAAATAATAAAACTAGTTTATTGTAAAAGAAAACCCCATTATAAAAAATGGGTTAATGTGAAGGGTTTTAGTAGCAATTGAAGTTAAATTAATTTCAAACATTTTACAAAATTATTAAATTATTAAATTATTAAATATATTTACCGTAACAATGAGTGGAACGGATCAAAAAGATACGACAATCTGGTCAGTGCGAGTAAGAGGAACGATTAAAATTATACAACTGCTTTTTCGTTAAACTTATCGTTCCAAATTATTGTGCATCGTGTTTAAAACCGAGTATGCACATTCGGGCTCAAAGTAGCACATTCCGATCTCGGGAAAATGAAGCGCGCCGCTCCGCGTCGCGTTTCATTTGCTTCCCTCGCTCGGAAATGTGCCACTTTTTGCTCAAATGTGCACATCTTCGTATTTATTGATTTGCCTTAATTCATCTTTTCATCACTTTCAAAACAAAAAATTAAAAGTTCACTAAATATGGATTTTATGTTCAAAAACCATATTTACCATAGCAACGAGTGGAAGGGAATGAAAAGATACGACAATTTTGTAGGTGCGAGTGAAAGAAAACCATTAAATTATTTAATTAAATTTTTTGTTTACTTTATTAGTCTAAACTTTGCGAATCGTGCTTAAAACCAAACGTGCACATTTGAGCTCAAATACGCACATCCTCGTATTTTTCTGTTTTCTCTTTTTATTTAAATTAGTCCAATAAATTAAAAATGGAAATTAATTCCTAAATACACTTTTGTCATTTTTATTTAAATTATTTAGAAAGTAAATTAATTATTGTGAATCGCGCTTAAAACCGAGTGTGCACATTTGAGCTCAAAGTGGCACATTCCGATCTCGGGAAAATGAAGCGCGCCGCTTCGCGTCGCGCTTCATTTGCTTCCCTCGCTCGGAAATGTGCCACTTTTCGCCCAAATGTGCACATCTTTGTATTTATTGATTTGACTTAATTCATCTTTTAACTTTCAAATTAAAAACTTAAAAGTTCACTAAATATGGATTTTATGTTCAAAAAACGTATATACCATAGCAGTGAGTGAAAGCGAGTGAAAAGATACGACAATTTTGTAGGTGCGAGTGAGAGAAAACGATTAAATTATTTAATTAAATTTTTTGTCTAATTTATTAGTTTAAAGTTTGCAAATCGTGCTTAAAACCGAGTGTGCACATTCGAGCTCAAGGGGCACAATCCGATTTCGGGAAAATGAAGCGCGCCGCTCCGCATCGCGCTTCATTTGCCTCCCTCGCTCAGAAATGTGCCACTTTTTGCTCGAACGTGCACAAACCTTGCATTCATAAAATTTATCTATGTTAATAGTCAACCTGTCAAATCAAAAAATTCATTTTAGTCAGCTTTATTGGATTGTTTGTTTTGAAAAGAAAAGATAGGTATAGACTAGTGTTTAATCTCGAGAACTCTTTCTCGAGAATTTCTCGAGAAATTTCATGTTTTTATTTTTCTCATTTCTCGAGAAATTATTTGATATTTCTCTAGAAATTTAAATATTAAAATTAAATTATATTTAATTCAAAATATCACTTATTGCAATGTTGAATAGGGTTATTTTAATGTGATATCAATTCGCGATGGGATGAACAGTTCCGGGGTGTCGTGGTATAGTACGGTCTCGAGCGGTGGAGCGGCACAGCCGGGACATATCAATTTTTGTATTATGTGTTTAGTTTTTCGTACTTCTAAATAAATTTTAGTTTGTAAGTTCTAATTTTAATGTTTGTTAGTTAATAGTTATCATTTTTGAATTTTCATTTTTTTTTCGATTATGTAAGGTATTTTTTAACTATTTTTGAATAAAATATGTACTTTCAATGCGCTTGTTGTTATTATTTTCTTGCCTTAAATGTTTTCCAAGTTCATTTATATACATTTTGTACCTATGATTCAACATTTTTGCACAAATATGTAATATTTTCAATTCTCCAGAATTCTCGAGAAAGGAAAAAAAATCTTTATTTCTCGAGAAATAAAAATTATCGAGAAATGTTAAACACTAGTATAGACATATCCAATGTGAATCTTAATATTGCAGTATTCTCAAACGATAGATAATTTTATGCTTGGCTGGAAATTTTTTGAATGGAATAATTAAATACAATACACGGTAAGGGAGATTTATTTATTGTTAGAATTTCTTAAATGGATTGAACTAAAAGGTTTTACTTGACATGATAAATCCGATATACAATTTTAATTAATCACAAATACGAATTACTAAACACTCGAAATAACACTTAAAAATAGTTTTATCGACTTTTAATTTTTTGAATTGAAGAATACAAAATTAATATAGGCAATTCCAATAAATAAGAGGATGTGCACATTTGAGCAAAAAGTGGCACATTTCCGAGCAAGGGATGCAAATGAAGCGCGACGCGAAGCGACGCGCTTTATTTTCTCGAGATCGGAATGTGCCACTTTGAGCTCGAATGTGCACACTCAGTTTTAAGCACGATTACAAAGCGTCCCGTTTTAACAGGAAAAAAATTGGCCACAGTAACTATGCATACCTATGTTTTATTCTAAGAATGTCTGGTAAAAATTGCCTTAGCCTAGGTCAAACTTTTAACTTTAGAGAAGTGCATTTTTATATTTACTTAGTAATATAATTAACGATATTAAATTTTATTAGTCTTACATTTCTTTAGCTTTACTATGGCAAAGTTAATGTTTTTTTTGTTAACTCAAACATATTTTTGTAATTAAACAACACTTGTATGTCCTAACTATATATAAATTGTATCTTATAGTTTAGAAGTTTTTTACGTTTATACATTTCAACGTATAAACATAAGCATACTTTAAATGTTTTTATTTATTTCAGAAGTATATCTATATTTATGCCTTCCTTAGGCGTATTTTAAATCATATTAATTTAGTTAATGAAAATATGCATCTTGCAATACTTTCCGACATAAAGTATTCTCAATTATTTTGATGAAAATATTTGCTTTAGCAACAATATAACTTTGTTTTAAATATTTTATTTATTTAAGAAATTACAGATTACTAACCAAATTTTGATTTTTTTAATTTTTGTCACTTATCCCAATAACTACAAAAATTGTTCATCATCTGCTTTCGTCAATTTGATTTTTTATTTTTATAATTAACTTGGGCCTGCTTATTACTTTTCTTTGGCCATAATAAAAAAGAAATAAGTATAAAAGTATTAAATATGCATGTGCCACTTTGCCTATACATTTGACAAATATGAAAAGAACATTGTAAAATTTCAAATCAAGCAATTAAGAAGGATAAACAATTCAAGTTCAAAAAAATACTATATTTACAATAAATTCATATTTCTTACCCTTGTCTCTTCAATCAAGAACAGTTTGTCGTAATTGAAGGAAATGTGTAATAAATGACTAAAAATCTGCATTATAAATTTATTATCTTCATAGAGATTGCAGCCAATTTTGAGTAGATAATGAAATATATATATATATATATATATACATTAAGGTACTTCGTTGTGAAACAAGTTTATTTGTAGTCCACAAACTAAATATTGTCCTAAACATTGAAAAATAAGCTTTCACCAAAGTTCAGCCTTTAATTTTAATTCTAACTGGTCGCAAGTTGACATTTGCCCTACAATATGCACTAAAAAAACAAGACGATTGCATAAAATGCAGCAGAGATAAAGATAATTGGGAAAAAAACTGTAAATTCACATGTTAAATAAATGGGAAAATTTTCAAATCCACTAGCGACCATTTAAAATTAAAATCAAGAGCTAAAAGGTAGGAATTTTTTTCTTTGATGTTCAGAACAATATTTTGTCTATGGGTCAGAAAACAAATTAAATACAAAGCACCTTAATATACATATAATTTCAATCATGTACGTATAAAACAAATCGTCATTCTTATCAAAATAGTATATAAACTTTACTCTTCAGAAATTAAATTGATAAATCTATCATATATAATAATAATCACATAGTATTAAATAAAATTCCGGTAAGTGTATGTTACCTATAATTTCAAGAACCAATGGATAGATTTTCACTATTTTATAGAGTATCGTTCGAGACAAGCATAGGTATACACATTAATCAATCATGTCAAAAAAAGGCCGAATAATTAGCGAAAAACAGATATGGAATGTATATGTACAAAAACTATGGACACATATGTGTCACTGTGCAGTGCAATATCAAAAAAAAACTACTTCGTATTAACAAATGAGGAGAGAACGACTAAAGTAATTTGTTTAAAAAAATATATTATTAAAGAAAATGATACCCACACGCAATCAGTACGGACCACCTAGTTACTATATAAATGAGAAAAATATTATAGCTACAGGATGGCCCATTACTAAGTATTTTTTGAAAACTGTGCTATTTTAAAATAAAGCGTATACTTTATTTTAGCATATCTTACTATAGATAGAGTTAGGAAAGTTTGGCATTACGTTTATTCTTGGTTTAAATGTCAAAACATTAACCGCACGCACTCTTACAGGACGCATTAACAAAAGATAATAATCCGCCTCTTTTACGGTAAAAGTGGTATTTATGAAGCAATTCTCAGAGCCTACAAAATTAAAGTTGATACACATACAACACTCACTGAGAAATCGGTTACAAGACAAAAACAAATATTTATTTTTTTATTAATTATTAAAAAAACTTTAAAATTACTTTAATTATAAAAATGATTACTTAATTCCCGTTTCATGGGGCAATAAGAATACACGGGTAATGTATTTGACAATAAGTCATATGGTGCCCTAAAAAACCTACAGTTGTCACACAGTGGGTATCTATAGTAAGAAAGGGTGAAGAAGAGTTCACAGCACACAGTAAGGCACTTTAAAAATTTAATTTATTGATAACATAAACGCTAAACAGTTTTTTTTGTTTTATTTTATATTTGAATCTTCTTCTTTATCTTCGCCTTTCATGCAATTGTTCCAACTGCTCCCTTATCGGGGTACGCGTGTTTTTAAGGAGTATTCTCTTCTATTATATTTGAATAAACAAGCTTTATTATTTTTTTAAAAATTCAATTTTTAAAAAAAGTACCTAGTCCAACGATCCATCGACCATCCTGTATTTGAGGAAAGTAAGAAAAACATGTTATACAATTATACAAAATTATTGATTATGAGAGAAAATTTGCCACAATATAATTATGTTTATTGTCGTGTCCTAAAACTATTTTATCTTTATAGTTACTAAAAGGATGTTGGTACAACAATTTTGGTTGTAGCAAAAACAAAACGTCCTATTATAAATTCCATTAGTAGTATTACACTGAAAATACGACAATATGGAACGTATTCGTACACTAGGAAAATTTAGTAAAAACTTTTAAATATTCATTTGTTAGAGTTTTTCAATTGTTACAATGTATTTGCATTTTAACCAGACAAATTATCCTTTCAATTTTGCGGCAACAAAATTAAAATTACTACTTCAATGAAAATTAGTGGCGGTTTGAAATTGTTCAAACACTAATATTGCACTTTATCATTTCGACATATTGATTTCGTTTGTGTTGGCTCGTAAAACTAACATTCACCTAATCAACACTTTTTGCTGTAATCCTATTAAAAATTTTAATTTTAGTCAACTCTCGAAATGCTATCAAACTATTCGGAGCATCTGAATGTTAAAACAAATTTGCTTTGTTAGCTTTCCAACGCGCTTGATTATGTTGCAGGTTGAATATCACTTACATTCTACAATCATAAATAGTATACACGTTAGAATGCTATGAAATTAATTCATAAAGATTTCTATTTTGCGAAAATTGCAATTAAACATTTCGTACTGAAAATTAAATAAATAATTGTTATATATACCGGGTGTTTCACGACTAACTTATCCTATCTATATAGTGGAAACTAGTCACACGATTTTTATAAATATTGGTATAGGTGAATAACAAGTTATGGCAAATTTATGGAAAATATTTTGACAGACATGCCACTTTTGGTTATACCGGAAGTGAACAGCAACTTCGTTATTTTAAATAAAACACCCTGTATTTTATTAACTTTTCGGATTCTACATTAAATTTTAATGTCACTTTATGTAGAATACCTAAAATTTATACTTTTCGAGATATTAATTTTTTAATGAATAATTGACAGGTGCAGACCTTTATGTTGAAAATTCTATGTGAACATCTCCAATACCAAATAAAAAATATCTTCTCGTGGTTAATGAGTAAGAAGGTCAAGCTAATTCGTGACATGTCAAAAACTGCTTTATTGTATACAGGGTTCGTAAAAAAGTTCAATTTCAATATAGATAAAGTAGGCTTGTCGTGGAACATCCTGTATATCAAAAATAGAGTGACAACATAAATTTCCGAGAAATATCCTAATATTTATATTAGTTTCTCCTATACATACGTACCTGAAGCAATTCTAAGTATAGATAGATATTTTCAAAAAACGTAGAATATTTGTTTCAATAAAAAACAGTTTATTCAAAAGCATTATTATCAAACATAGATATTTTGAAGTCAGTCAACTTTGTAAATACAATAAAACTTTAGAAAATGAGTTGGCCTATGTAGTAATATTTATGAAGTTTTGGAATATTTTTTCGTTGGAAAGAAAACGAGTACGCAAAAGTTGAATCCCAAGACGCGGCATGTCTGCAGTATTTTAGATAAAAAATCATTATGGACTTACTATTTTCACAATACTAACGTTACACCATTACTTCGATTTTTTTAAAAGTCGGTCAATACAAAGTAACAACAGTGCAAAACTCTAAAGTTTTTTCCTATCTACAGTTATTATTTTATTTTATAAAATTAAAAATGAGATCAGTTATAAAACATTCAAAGTAGATAAGTATTAGAAGATACTTTTTTAACTTCTAAACTTTGTACGGTTTTAATGTAAAATGCATACTTTAAATTTCATTTTGTTCTATGTCGCTTTCTGTGCTTTTGCATAAGTTTTTATTACTTTCTGTTACGAGAGGTTTTCAAAAACTTATATTTCCGAAAAAAATCAAATTATAGAAATATAAGAATATATAGTAGAGAGAATTATTTTTAAGCTGCTCCAAAGTCTATTTCGTCGTATGAATCAAGTACATCTTAGCAGAAAACCCCCACAGTTTCTATCAGCTCTGCTAAAAAGATTTACAAGAAATATGAAATAAAATCACTTCTTCGAAATAATTCTTGATAATTGATATTTATTCGTACTCTATATAATTAATGTTATACGTTAGCGAAATTTAAATAAACTTAATACACAAAATAAAATTATTCTAAATGCAAATTAAATCTGTATTTTTGTTTGGTCGATTTATTTCTAATAAATTATATTATTTAATTAAAATGAGCATCCGTCAATTAATTATATCAATGTATTAAAGATACATTTTGTGAATCGCAAAAATATTTTTAACACTCATTATAAAACAACGTTTTTTTATATCCAATTATTTTTTTAATGCACTACCTAAATAACTATCAGAATTATGTAAAAAAAACTTGTAGACTAAGAATATAATAAAAGAAATGCATTGATAATGCTGATATTTGTTCTATTATCAGATTTCCAGGTTTTTTGTTTTTGTGGTTAATTTCAACTTTGCTATTTATTAATCCAAAACAATAATTCAAAAAAACAGTTTTTGAATTTAAAAAAATATTTGAATACTCAATATTTTATATAAACATATAACATTGGTTTTTTTTATTATTAACATTTGAATAATTTTATGTTGAAAAAGTAGTCATTGGCAGTAATAAATAATTATTAAATAAGTTTACATTTTTACACACAATTAATATAAAATTTATTGATATATAAGACTGAATTTAAAACAAGAACTTCATCTAGAATCTTATTTTATTTATGAACGTCGGTTTTAAAAATTTCCACCGTTTGTTCACTATTTTGCAAAATCTTGAAATGTTTTACAATATGTATTGTGATTTTTAGTTTTATCCTAATAATGTCGGCAATAAGATAAATAATATATTATCGTTACAATGTGTGCATAACATACCACTATTCCAATATCCACCTGGTACTTCCAATACCATTTATTCTCAATGTTTTTAACATAGTAGCGCACAATTTTATATATTGTAACGTTTTACTAGGGTTCGAACTGGGATTGTGAATATTAACAGTCGGTCACTTATTTTAATAACAATTATAATTTATTTAACAAAAAAATTAACAAATTATTTACAACAATTACTAAAAACTAGACGATTGACTTAATAATTATTTAACTTACTTGCTAATCTTCTCACAGTTTTAATGCACTAGAATAATTGATTTACACTCATGTTTATAAACAAACACCATGGTTTTATTTATTTACAAAATTATCTACGCCGCACGTTAGAGATTACCTTGAGTTTCTCCGAGAACCATCTGAGTAGAGACCACTCAACTAAACGAAACTAAAGTTAGACTTAAACTCCTTATTGCGGAAGTCGGCGGCGCTTATATGTGTGTCTCAGTATGGGCATCAGAGCTTCTAGAAATATTGAAATAATTCTCATCTTTAACCATATCCGCATTCAAGATTTTATAAGATAGATGTTTCTCGAACGCGTGATTAGAATAATCTATCGCGTCTGTTACATTAATTTATCGCGTTCCTTACAAAATGTATATTTTTGTCCGGGACAGTCTAAATTTTATGACATTTGACCCGCATCTTGATATATTTGATTCAGTTCGACAAATGCTTCGTTTTTCTTTACAACAAAAAAAAAATTTTGCTTTTGCGTATACGGACAAATAGTGATCGGCCTGTTTTGCATTAGCGACATAGATCACCGTGATATGTACGTATTAGAAAATAGCGTTTTAAAATATTTTAATGCAAAAAAGGCATTGGGTTATTTATTAGATAAATATTTTGAGCTATTTTGAAGCTTCGAGCAGACTGCGTTATATCAAATCAACGTTAATCGAGGAAGCGTTAAACGAGGTTTTACTGTACTTGATATACTTTTCTATGTATTTTAAATGAATGGACTATAAATAAAGTGACCAATTTTTTTTTGTTAAAACGGGACGTTTGTTAATGGAGTCTAAAACCGAGTGTGCACATTCGAGCTCAAAGTGGCACATTCCGATCTCGAATTCCGAGCACATCCTCGTATTTATTACATTAGTATAATTTAACGTGCGCTCATTCAAATCAAAAATTTTAATTTAATGCAGAAAATATTGATTTTATATACCGAAAAATGTATTTACCATAGCAATGAGTGGAAGGGAGCGAGAAGATACGATAATCTTGTCTATGCAAGTGAGAGGGAACGATTAAAATTATTCAATTAATGTTTCGTCTAACTTATTGGTGTAAAATATTGTGAATCATGCTTAAAACCGAGTGTACACATTCGAGCGAAAAGTAGCACAGTCCGATCTCGGGAAAATAAAGCGCGCCGCTCCGCGTCGCGCTTTATTTGCGTCCTTCACTCGGAAATGTGCCACTTTTCGCTCGAATGCGCACATCCTCGTATTTATTACATTAGTAAAATTTACCGTGCGCTCATTCAAATCAAAAATTTTAATTTAATACAGAAAATATTGATTTTGTATACCGAAAAATGTATTTACCATAGCAATGAGTGGAAGGGAGCAAGAAGATACGGTAATCTTGTCAATGCAAGTGAGAGGGAACGATTAAAATTATTGAATTAATTTTTCGTGTAATTGATTGATCTAAATTAGTTCAAATCATTAAGAAATTGCCGTGAAATTAATTTGTATTGCAATAAAGAGGCAAGAATGAAATTCTTGTTAGGATTGCTTAATATTGAATATCGTAATTGACACGTGCCTTTGGAATTTAATACTCAAAAAAAACTCAATAGTTTAAAAATTGAAAAAAAAAGTTAAATTTTTGTATTTTTATTAATAAAAGTCTATTATAATTCATAATAAATATGTTTTACTGAAACCTATTCATTATTGGTTATTAAAATACATTTCTTATCATTTAACTGCCATAAAGTACAATTTTGTGGATTTTATATAATTTTATTTTCGGAGTATGGCAAACCCCACCTAGTATGGCATATGACATTCGGTCACCTAGTATGCGGAAGGTTCAGGATTAAAATTTTCAGTGATTTTTTGTCTATTCTATATTCTATATTCGTTCAAAACGAATCACCCTAATGTACATACATAATTAGGGCAAGCTTAATATGGATTTATCAAAAATTCGGATCGCCGCGATTACAATTGATCCGAATTTTCAAAATATTATTGTAATTTATCATATGTTTATTTTTAAGTAAAAATAGTTACAATTTCTTGTCTCTTATTTTTTAATCGTATTACCCTGTAGCTATAACAACAAAGGATAATGACCAACTTTTTGTTGCTGGCAATCTTTAACATTAAAGCACTGTGTGTCCACTATAATTACTTCGTTTGTGCTAGCACTAAGATCCGGTAATGTTTAACGGTAACAAACATCCCATTCAATACCAACTGGCCAATCTGCGATTCGTCTTTCCATTTTATTTAATTTGTAAAATGCGTCATAAAAATTGCAAAATCGTGTAAATGATAATGATCAAATCGGTGTTTGATGACAGAATCACAATTATCGAGCCGGCTACAGATAAAACGTCCGTTACAGAATGTTATCTATCGACACCTCGCCTAAATTACTGTTGAACTGCATGCAAATAGTAATAGGAACTTGTGTTTAACCTCTAACGAACGGAAACAAAGAAGACATGCACGGGAAATTAATGTTTAAAGCTGCTACTGGTAGTCCGTCTAACAGCCCTCGACGTCGATGCCGACACCGACGCTCACCAACGAATCCTTACTAAGCATACAAGAAATCAATTTTGAATAGTCGAAGCAATGCAGTGAATAAAGGAAGTAGAAATAGCTACGTTATCTGCCGTCTATGATGATAAGAAAGAAGGGCAACATGTTGATTGTTCGTTCCCGTGTTTGTGCGCTTTCGACGTTTATTCCAGGACGACGTACAAAAGGGTGAAGAGCCAAGTCGCGGGGAGTGTTTTAATAACACGTTTAAAAATAAAAGAGTAGAGGCGCTATCGCGCGGGAATTAGGGAACATTTGTCATTCATGATGCCCGCCGTTACGGCCGCGTGCTGTCGCCCTATTAATGTTTCAGCGATTGTGCGTTGCAAAGCGCGATAATGCCATTCACTTACATCCACCTTCAAGAAAACAGATAAAGCTTTTATAAGGTAAAAGCTTACGCGCGCACATCACGCTACGGGCCCGCGCATCGCGCGTTGAAGCTAACGGTTTTAATAAAAGCCATGACCATAAGAATGTTGATTTACGCTTACTTATAACGATTATTGATCACGAATTTTTGCTTAAATTCTAGAAAACTCCTAGAATGCATTATTAAAACATTATTCATCATTAGATTTTCGTAATTTGCAAGTGGCTGCTTCGCTAATATCAACGCTGTTCGGAAGATCGTACAAAAGGAGAACGAATAAACCGATCATTTTATAAACACTATTTGTCCTTATGAACTTTGACCATAGATCCTCGTAAAATCATTTTCTAATTGTACAAGTCAATTTTATGTCACAAGAAAAATATTACCCTAACAAAATTTCTGAACTCGAAACAATTTTTTTTATAGAATGACACTATTCATTCTAATCCAAAGTACACTAAAAAATATTATTTTTCTCAAGAATTAAAGCTTAATAATTTATGTTTTGAAGTTATACTTCTTTGGGCGTTGAGAGTGAAATTTTAGCAGACAATGGAAGTTGCGCGCGCTTAATTAACAAAAATTTCAAACTATGAAGTTAGCTATCTAAGAAACTTTTAATTATTGTGAATCGCGCTTAAAACCGAGCGCGCACATTCGAGCTCAAAGTGGAACATTTCGATCTCGGGAAAATGAAGCGCGCCGCTCCGCGTCGCGCTTCATTTGCCTCCCTCGCTCGGAAATGTGCCACTTTTCGCTCGAATGCGCACATCCTCGTACGAGTTGAAGGGATTGAAAAGATACGACAATTTTGTAGGTGCGAGTGAAAGAAAACCATTAAAATATTTAATTAAATTTTTTGTTTAATTTAAACTTTGCGAATCGTGCTTAAAACCGAATGTGCACATTTGAGCTCAAATGCGCACATCCTCGTATTTGTCTGTTTTCTCTTTTTATTTAAATTAGTCCAATAAATTAAAAATGGAAATTAATTCCTAAATAGACTTTTGTCATTTTTATTTAAATTATTTAGAAAGTAAATTAAGTATTGTGAATCGCGCTTAAAACCGAGTGTGCACATTTGAGCTCAAAGTGGCACATTCCAATCTGGGGAAAATGAAACGCGCCGCTCCGCGTCGCGCTTTATTTGCTTCCCTCGCTCGGAAATGTGCCACTTTTCGCTCGAATGTACACATCTTGGTATTTATTGATTTGCCTTAATTTATCTTTTTACTTTCAAATCAAAAACTTAAAAGTTCAGTAAATATGGATTTTATGTTCAAAAAACCTATTTACCATAGCAATGAGTGGAAGCGAGTGAAAAGATACGACAATTTCATAAGTGCGAGTGCGAGTAAACGATTAAATTATTTAATTAATTTTTTGTCTAATTTATTAGTCTAACACAGGCCTGCAAATTTAAGGTCATGACGTCCTCTCTAGAATTTGACAACTGATTCTGGGGTATTTTGAAGCGCTTTTTACAAATATGAAATCAATTTTTCTCCATCACCTCCAAATTTTTCGGAAAAGCTACAGACAGAAATTCGAGAAAAAACACAGAAAAAAATATATATTTCACAAAGTACCTGCTTTCTAACTTTGAAAATTATTAAAATATTAATACAAGACATTGTTAAGCTACAATATACAGTGTGTCCCAAATAGAGTAGGCTAACATGGATATCTTTCTTATTAGTGAAGATAGAAGTTTGGTTAAATAGGCAAAGTTTTGCAGTTTTATGTGCCCATTCAGATTCTGTTAAGAAAATTTTAAAATTCCGAATAGTTCCGAAGTTATCGTAAAAAAACTGAAAATCGTCATTTTCTTTAATGTCAAATAACTTTGTAGTTATAAAATTTACAAAAAAAAGTTTACCATAAAAGTTACGAGGTTCTATAAAATACAAATAGAAATCAAGTCAAAATTAAATTCAAAATGGCGGTTTTCGAGATATTGATACCAACTTTCTTATTTTAAATAGGCGCCATATTGGATTTTTACATAGTTAAATAGCACTTTTTTTTCTCTTTTTAACCATGTATGACAACCCATATTTAAATAAAAAGTTATTAACAATATTAAATTTTTCTGTTTTAAATCAAGTAGCCATGAATTATCAAAGAACAATTAAACAGCATAATACAAGCCAACGTCTTTATATTTATTTTTTGACTAATATTGTAAGTTTTTTGAATAATAATTATTATTGCCTTATAAATAATTCAAAATGGCAAAGTTATTAACTAAGCAGTATGATATGTTTTGTACCTACATTAAATGTAACAAAAACTCCTGCGTTGCTGCACAAACATACTTAAACAGTTTTTCAAAAAAAAAGGACCCAAACGTTAAAATTTTTAAAAGATTGGATGTGAATATGCAGAAGTATGGATGTTTACAGTAACCAATTTGAAAGAATGTGGAAGATGATCTTTATCATTTTTTTTTTGGAAAACCGTTAAAGTATGTTTGTGCAGCAACGCAGGAGCTTTTGTAACATTTAATGTAGGTACAAAATATATCATACGGCTTAGTTAATAACTTTGCCATTTTGAATTATTTATAAAGCAATAACAATTATTATTTAAAAAACTTGCAATATTAGTCAAAAAATAAATATAATGACGTTGGCTTGTATTATGTTGTTTAATTGTTCTTTGATAATTCATGGCTACTTGATTTAAAACAGAAAAATTTAATATTGTTAATAATTTTCTATTTAAATATGGGTTGTTATACATGGTTGAAAAGAGAAAAAAAATGCTATTTAACTATGTAAAAATCCAATATGACGCCCATTTAAAATAAGAAAGTTGGTATCAATATCTCAAAAACCGCACTTTTGAATTTAATTTTGACTTAATTTCTATTTGTATTTTATGGAACCTAGTAACTTTTATATTAAACTTTTTTTTGTAAATTTTATAATTACAAAGTTATTTAACATTAAAGAAAATGACAATTTTCAGTTTTTTTACGATAACTTCGGAACTATTCGGAATTTTAAAATTTTCTTAAGAGAATCTGAATGGGCACATAAAACTGCAAAACATTGCCCATTTAACCAAACTTCTATCTTCACTAATAAGAAAGATACCCATGTTAGCCTACTCTATTTGGGACACACTGTATATCAATTTATTTGTGGAATCTGGTTCTTTTTTCCTCAA
The DNA here is from genome assembly GCA_036325965.1 of Sinopyrophorus schimmeli. NCBI lineage: Eukaryota > Metazoa > Arthropoda > Insecta > Coleoptera > Elateridae > Sinopyrophorus > Sinopyrophorus schimmeli. The sequence goes on from JARFIZ010000310.1 coordinate 1,578,474, forward strand.
AGCTTCTGTTGTGCGATTTTCTCTGAAATTTTCTGTTTGGATTATCGCACTTCAGTAACCAACAATAATCTACCATCATGGTAAAATTTCATCTTTCTTGATATCTGTCTTCAAGTTCTTTCAAATCTTGGTGAAACCTTTCGCCTTGTTCTTCACCAACGGTTTCTAGATTTTCTGGTACGTATTCAATGTGCGAATTCTGGAAATAAAGTGTAATCCTCATATTACAGTCCATTAGACCCAAATTTGTTATCATTTTGACTACTATTTTTTTATAGTAGGAGTTTTTATTGGTTCCCACACCAGGGAAAGATATTTTTCTGCCCTTTTGACCATTTGACGAAAAACTCAATGATGTTGAAGTTACAAGGATGGAAATCTTTTAAGGAAGTGGTGAAAAACTTTTTGGGGAACAATAAACACTCCGACTATAAAGAAATAGTAGGCAAAATAATATCAAATTTTGGTCTAATGGGCTTTAATATGAGCATTAAGCTTTATTGTCTGAATTCGCACATTAAATACTTTCCAAAAAGTCTAGGAGCCGTTAGCGAAGAACAAGACCAAATGTTTTATCAAGATTTAAAAGAACTTGAAGGTAGGTATCGAGGGAGATGAAATTCTACCATGATGGCGGACTATTGTTGGTTACTGAAGCGCGACAATTCAAACACGAAATTAAAAAAAAAAACACACAACAGAAGCTTTGGGGAAAAAAGGACCAGATTCCATAAAGAAAATTAATACCCATTGTAGCTTAACAATGTCTTCTAATTATGTTTTAATAGTTTTCAAAGTTAGAAAGCAAGTAATTTTTTAAATATATATTTTGTTCTGTAAGAAAACGTGTTTTTTTCGATTTTCTATCTGTACCTTTTCCGAAAAATTTGTGGGTGATGGAGAAAAACTAAGTTCATATTTGTAATCAGCGTATCAAAATACCCCAGAATCAGTTATTAGATACTAAAGAGGACGTCATGACCTTAAATTTGCAGGCCTGTGTAATTTATTAGTCGAAACTTTGCGAATCGTGCTTAAAACCGAGTGTGCACATTCGATCGAAAAGTGGCACATTCCGATCTCGAGAAAATGAAGCGCGCCGCAGCGCGTCGCGCTTCATTTGCTTCCCTCGCTCGAAAATGTGCCACTTTTCTCTCGAATGTGCACATACCCCGCATTGATTGTACACTACCCCAAAAATCATTGCTCCACTTGAAAATATTGTAAAAGTAATCAAAAACAAGATTTTCAAGGATTTTCAAGTGTTTAAATATGCCAAATATTGATACTGAAACGTGTCCCAACCTCAACTTTCCATATTAAAAAACATCAAAATTTTACATTTATTGATTTTAGAACTCCATTTTGGCAGATCCCAAATAATCATTGCTCCACGTCTTATTCTCCACTTACAAATTTATTATTTTTCTTTTTGTGTGCATTAAAATAATTTTATCACTAGTAAAGTTTCTTTTTTAAAAAGTGCGAGCTAGAAAACCTTTTTCAGATTTTAAGAAAGGTCCAATCTTCACAAAATTGAGTCAAGGACTGTCGAAACGCCTAATTGCACAAGATTTGGGATGAAATCACAGAATTGTCAATTCTTTTGTCAATGACCCAACAGGATACGGAATAAAAAAGAGTCCCCGACGACCATCGTTGCTTTCTGATCGAGATAAACGTCGAAATATTCGAGAAGCCTCCAACTCGATCAAGTCGACTTCGGAAATCAAAACTTCTTTAAAGCTCAACGTCAGGCCTGAAACCATTCGACTTGTCCTGAAGCAGTCCACGTTCATTCTCTGATGTAAGATGCGAAAGGCTCCATTTATGACCAGAGATCACCGCAAAACCCGAGTCGAATTCGCCAAAAAACACCACCGAACCGTCTTGAAAAAGGCTAGCTTTTGGTTGTTGTCATTTGAATTTATTTTTTGCTTTAGATCGTGTTTTTGGACGAAAAAAGTTTTATTAGATGGACCGGACGGAAATAGATAATACTGGCAAGATTTCCGGAAGGACAAACTTTACTTTTCACGAAGGAAGTTCAAGGGCGGTGGTTGCATGGTTTGGGCGGCGATCTCTTTAACTGGCCGAGTGAAATTATGCTTTGTTTCAAAAAAGATGAACACATTGGATTACCAAGTTTTCATGAAACGTTCAATTATTCTATTTTGGCGGCAAAATCGGACTCTAAACTTGGTCTACCCACAAGATAATGCACCAGTTCATGTCAGCTGAATAACAAAAGCGTGGTTTCAGAGACACTAAGTCGACATTCTGCCATGGCCAGCCAATAGCCCAGATTTCAATCTGATGGAAAATGTGTGGGGTTACATGGTCCGCACAATCTACGCCAAAAATCAGCAATTCCAAAACGTCAAAGAGCTCAAAAAAGCGATCATCGAAGCTTGGTCCAAAGTCAACCAAACTTTAATTCAAAACCTTTATCGAAGCATGGACGATCGAATTGATGACGTGATACAACGGAAGGGTGGCCCAATTAATTACTAATTGTTTGTTTTAAAGTTTATTTGTTACTGTTTATCGTGTTAAACAAAGAATTTCATAGGGAGCAATGATTATTTAGAATCTACCAAAATGGATTATTTACAAAAATGGGTGTAATTTTTTTTGCTTCTTAATATCTAAATTGGTGTTGAAACACGTTTATTATCAATATTTGGCATATTTTTTATTTAAAAATTGTCCCTAACTAAATCATGGGTTTGTGTTTCGGGTATAGATACAGACTTGTAATTTTGAATTCAAATTATGTAGAAAATAAATTAATTATTGTGAATCATGCTTAAAATCGAGTGTGCACATTCGAGCTCAAAGTGGCACATTCCGATCTCGGGAAAATGAAGCGCGCCGCTCCGCGTCGCGCTTTATTTGCTTCCCTCGCTCGGAAATGTGCCACTTTTCGCTCGAATGCGCACATCCTCGTATATATCGGATTTGTGGGTTTTCTCTTTTTATTAAAATTAGTCCAATAAATTAAAAATGGAAATTAACTCCTAAATAGAGTTTTGTAATTTTTATTTAAAAAGTAAATTAATTGTTGTGAATTATGTCTAAAATCGAGTGTGCACATTCGAGCTCAAAGTGGCATATTCCGATCTCGGGAAAATAAAGCGCGCCGCTCCGCGTCGCGCTTTATTTGCTTCCCTCGCTCGAAAATATGCCACTTTTCGCTCGAATGCGCACATCCTCGTATTTATTAAATTTATTTACATTCATTTTTGGAATTAAAAAGAAAAAAGTTATGTACCCAAATAAAACGACGTATGTACATATTCCTGCGAAAAATGCACATTTTTCCCATACCAAATTGCACGCTCGACTTTTAACCAAAATCCACAAACAAACACTACAGCTAACCCACGATCACGCTAAAGAAGTATAACTTCTAACGCGCGTATATAAGTACACGCACCGGCTTTTTTTAATCAATTTTTTTTTAATCTTTATAAAATTCTATAGAATTTCACTAAATTAAATTAATTAAGAGATTTCTATAATATATCCCAGTGCAATACAGATTACAAAATTCCTAACTCTTGAATCGGAAAACTTTGTAGTTTATTTTATATTACTGCGCTTAATGGCTACTGTCTATAATCCGGAAGGGTTACGCTTTATTAAATTAATATTAAAAAAGTGTATATTCGAGGAATTCTTTCAGATTTCTTCATGGTGTTGCAAATCGTAATAAAAGTCAATTAGCTAACATTCTTAACGTGCTTGTGTTAGTCTTCAGTAACTTTCGAGGCAAAGAATTTTCTAGCTATTTAATTAACTATTACTAACCAATAATATCTTGTAAGATAATAACCGATATATAAAAGTTATTTTTAATACTCGTTAAGATATTTCAATAATAGATAAGCGAAGCTAGTCAATTTTAATAAATTTGCTAAAACGTAATTGAAAATCTAGTTAAATAAAGAAAATGTGCCGTGTACCAAAGTTTTATATACACTACACCCATATTTTCAACTTGAATATTATTTTATCTGAAACTAACTTTGATTAACTTTTATATCTAGTTACTATTTTATGCACGAAAATTTGTGAGCATTAAAAATTCTAGTTAGTACCGTCTTTGATCAGATGTTGTTTAACGTATTCAAAAAGATACGATTAAATTGTGTTAACACATGGATTATTTTAAAATCAATTTTTACATTTTAAATTTACTTGAAAATAAATTCATAACTTGACAGGACTTAACAGTTTCACTTTCATAAGAGAATCAGAAAAAATAAATATTTGTGCGAACAATTCTCCGGTATGCAAATCATATATAAAATCCAAAAATGACCAACGGCAGTAAAAAAACATTAAATATTCTTTTTCCAGTTTTTGATTGGCCATTCATAGAATCATATTTGTTTTGTTTTCTACATTATCTTTACCTTTTTATTTAAATGTATATTTACTCAAAGCTCGTTCCTAAAATAAAATAAAATAGAACTTTTATTAATGTAATAACTAAATTAATAATATAGCCAGAAATTGATCTAAACACTGCAATTACTTATTATTTTCGTTGAGTGTAAAATAAAATAAATAAATTTTTAATTTATGTAGGTATGTACTTACCTATACATTTTGCAAACAAAAAAAAATTCAGTATTTTACTAATAATATACAAGAATTTTAAGCTTCGGTTTATTTCTGGTCACAGAATGTGTATACAGTAAAATCTCGATTATCTACGTATGTAATATTTGTACGGGGGATTATCCGTAATGCTTAATAACTTTTATTATCAGTGTACCGAATATTTGTGCATACCTAAATTTACATAAATTAATGCAGTAACGAGCAAGATACAGTACAGTTTAGTCATTTACGATAAGTTATACAACAATAACTAGATTAAACATATAGATGTAACTCTATAAATAAATGTCGCAATGATTTACTAAATTCTATTTATATAACGTTTTAGACTAGCGGTTCATAAAGTGGGTTCCGCGAACCTAAGGGTTTTGTTGAAAAGTCATCAGGGTTCCGCAAATCAGTTCAATTTATTATTGAATCGATGAATCTATACATATAAATAAACTTTAAGTGTCGTTGTATGATTTCAAAAGAACAGCCTTTTCTTAATCCCATATGGTTATTTGCACGTTACCAAAACCTAAACAAAACGCGTTTTTAAAATTTGTATTTGTCTATCTGTCTGTTTGTCTATTTGTTTGTTTGTACGAGCTAATCTTTGAAACCGCACAACCGATTTTGACAAGATCTTTATTGGCTGGTAGCGGACTTTTCAGAGAGCAATCTAGGTTACTTTTAATTCCAAAAATATTTGAAGTTAGTATATAAAAATTAAAAACACAGAAAACCACTAGTAAAAATTTATTATTGTTTATTGTTTATTTATTATTGTTTTAATCTATCTTATTTTCCATATTTTGCATAGTATATGGTTTAATGTCAGCACCTAAATTTTTTAAATTAGTTATACACATATGAATAAAAATATAGATATAACTTGATATTTGAATTTCAATTATTCTTTATTAAAAAACCTAAACGAAAATTTAATAATCTTATGTTTTCATAAATAATTTTACGTGCTTTAACAGTTTTTAATTGACATACCAGTTAATCCTTACTTACAATCCCCATTATATATATCAAAGAAAAAACAAGAATCCATTTTTAGATACTGCTATTTTGTATTAAATATTAAGATATTTAACAAATCTAATAGTTAATTTATTTTTTACCGCTATTATAACTGTTATTAAAGTTAATAATTTTAGAAGTAATATACTTTTTACCTTTGTAGTACATATTTATTAAAATAAAGTGTCTAACATACAAATTTTCGGTTTTAAAGAATGTAAAATAAATAATTCTAATCCAAATAATAAAAATTGCAAAGTTATTATGATAAATACACATATTTTCTGTTTTAGTACTTCACGGTAATGTTCTGTTAATTGTTTTTTATATGGTCCCGTAGGAGGCGGATGGTATCAATTGCGAAAAGCCGCACAACACTAAAAATAAATATAATAACTATTTTAGTTAGAATTAAAAATAAAACTAAATTAATATGATAGTGTTTACATAAATTGTCCAATTAACTAAATTAAATCACTAGAACAAAAGCGTTTTATGTACAATATAGCTGAAATATTTTAGCGACGGTGCGCTCTATCGAATTTAGAATATAAATAGTAAGTCCTTAATTGTTTTAATCCACTTACAGGATAAAAGTAGAAATCATAACGTGCAGTTAAGACTGTAAATGTGTTAATTCGTTAATGGAACAACTAAATGATTTAAGTATAAAACTGGAATTTAAGATAAAATAATTTCGGCTAAATCTCTGTTGAGATAACAGTTTTTAAAATCAATAATTTAACTAGTTTTGTTATAATTAAACTCGTTAAAAAAATTTAATTAGTGTATGCACATGTTTATTTCAATAGTTTATAATTGTCGTATCAATAATAATAAAACTAAAGAGAAACGGTTTGAAAAAAAAGTAATTCTTAACGTTATTAAATATCCATTAAATCATTTTTTTGTTAAAAATTTTGTTTATTATAATCGAAATAATATGAGTCAAAAGTTTAAAAAGCCTTTTCAAAACCATATTTTTTTAGAATTTATTTTAGCTCGATGGTTTGTACTTTTTACTTAGGAAACTTCAAGAAGTATACCTTTATCTGCGTCATGGTCGCTGTAATATTGAATCATTTATACTTGCACCGTAATGGAAAGTAACAGAAGTTCTACTATTGTAGCTACATTGAAATGCATACGATTGAAATAAATGACTGTTAACACGATACTTTGCAGTGAACCCAAAAGACTGTAAACATTTTAAATTTTTAATTTTGCGTACAAACTTCCATCCAAAAAATCATTTTGAAAAGGATTCGAATTTAATTATTATGCCATCGTTTTCTCGACTTAGATTTAGTTAAAATTTTATTTAACATAAATTTCGAAAAGTTAATGTCTAACGTTTTATGTTTTCTTTTTTATTAAAGTTTAGGCAAGTTGTGTAAATATAAATAACACACTTCTTTTCAAGTTTGTTTACGTAATCTTCCACGAAATTAGAAAGTTTCGAGTACGTCCTCTCAAGCTACTTATTAAATATCGAAACACGATATCGCACCCCCTTCCAAAAAAAACGAAGAAAATAACAAGCAGAACACACTGTCAGAAAGAAAAACATACCTTAAAAGTGGTGTAAGGTATCGAGGTTTGGGTAAGAGTTCTACAATGTTCCCGCGAAAGTCGCGTGTGTTTTTGGAAAACCTTTCGGCATGATAACAGCACAGAACCTGATCAAAGACTGACTAAGTAAGTAGCACCGCGTGCCCAACATCGGAGCGTCGCGGCGACCGACGCCGATCCACGCGTCGAGCCTATCGGAGGGTGCCCGCCACTCCACGCCTCCAAACACTGAAATATATGCGGTGTGGAACAAAGTAACTGTTGATCTTACACAGCTGGAAGCTCGTGGCCTGAAGCATGCTCGCTTACGGAAATCTGCACTGGAATGCAATTTCATCAAGAGCATACAACGCTGGAGTGTTCTCGGTCCAGATCACAAGGCCCGGCCACACGGAAAGCAAAGTTATAGGGTCGCGGTTACTATTTCATTACTATAGTGCCCGCACTCAACGCGTGTATGTCTACGACAAATTTGTAAACGAAAGGCGAGAAGTTGGCTAATTCTCCCGAAAAGTTTATTTGTGTTAAATAGCTTAATCTCTTCAAAGAAATGTCGATTCGCTTAAAGATAACGGTACATTATAAATAATCGTTATCGGTCGAGGAGTAGTGTTAAGAACGGGCACAAATAAAACGAACTAATTAATAATTAGGGAGATGTTAAGCGGTGACACGACGCCGGCTGCCCCGTAAACCGTAAGCGATACGCGGCGCGAAACAACAATGCGGTCGTCAGAAATGCTTGATATACTGCGGCTCGAGTAATGAACTAAGATGAAACAGAAACAACGATAAACGTCCTTAACACCTCGTGATGAATAGCTTAAGCGTAATACACTCCATAGCGGGTTATTAAGGGTGCCACTGTTGACTAACGCACATACGACGAAAAGGAGGAACGGGCTGCTCAAATAACAATCAAAGACAATTGCCGGGACATCGGGCCTCTACCTCAGGTCAATAATTCAACGGCCCTCTATCGCACTTCACCAGACCACATTTAATCTCTTCGTGCCCTGCACCTCTTCGTATTTATAAATAAATTTGTAACCAAGTTCTTAACCTTCCGCATACTAGGTGACTAAATGTCACATGCCATGCTAGGTGGGGTTTGCCATACCCCGAAAATAAAATTGTAGATTATGACAGTTAAATGATAAGAAATATATTTTAATAACCAATAATGCATAGGTTTAAGTAAAACACGTGGGTGATTCCATTCTAACTGTGATTTTTATGGCTTATACTGTTTGCTCTCAGTGGTCATACATTATCAATCTATTAATGAAATTTTTGTATCAATACGACACTCATGAACATATTTCATCATTTTTCTTGTATGAGTGTCCAAAGAAAACGTGCAATATCTCACTTCAATGTCAGTACCATGTCGTGTCCTTTTCTAGGATTTACCTATCAATTGGTTATTTTTTTGCCGCAATAAATAATTCAAACCAATTAAATAATCAAACTTAAAAAAAATTAATGAATTTTTTTGCAATACATTCAATTTTATGTCAGTACCGTGGCATTGAAAATTTAAAATTTGATTCTCATTTTTGATATTGTAAAGTTGTAGCAAAATCCTGTCGCACTTTCATTTTTACTATCAAATAAAGTAATAAGACACATGAAAAAACAAAAAAGTTTAGTTATAGACTTAAAAAATGTTTAATCAAAAAAGTAACAGAACATAATCACCCACATATTTATTTATGCATTAGAATAGACTTTTATTAATAAAAATACAAAAACTTAACTTTTTCTTCAACTTTAGTCCGGTCAAATTAGATATAAAAATAATGGTCCAATAACAAAAATTCCGACAGAGTTAAATTTTGGTTGAGACTGTAGGTACACCATTGGAAATAAAATGTCAAAAGTTCCCATCGATCCCATGTGTGCTAAAAAAGTTATTCGGGGCAAAAGACAAAATTTGAAGTTTTAAAGTGTCAAAATCACCAAAAGATTTAGGAAATTTTCTTGACCCTTTAATTTTTTCCTTTAGTGTAGAATCGTGTTATCTAACTAATGGTGATTCTTAAAAAAAAAAGTATAAGGACTATTTTTGTATATAATTTTAAGATCTATAATTTTTGTCCAAACTACTTTTTTGATAAAAATTACCGTTTTCGAAAAAAATCCAAAACTTCAAATTTTTATCTTTGACCCCGAATAACTTTTTTAGCACACATGGGATCGATGAGGACTTTTGACACTTTATTTCTAATGGTGTACACAAGGTTTCAACCAAAATATAGCGCTGTCGGAATTGTTATTATTTGAAATGTCTATTTTGACCGGACTACTTATAAACTATTGAGTCTTTTCTTAAGCACTAAATTTAAATCGCACGTGTCAATTACAATACCGAATATTACGAAAACCTAACAAGAATTTCATTTTTGGCTCCTTATTGAAATACAAATTAATTTCACGGCAATTTCGTAATGATTCGCAATAATTTAGACCAATAAATTACACGAAATATTAATTGAATAATTTTAATCGTTCTCTCTCACTTGCATTGACAAGATTAGCGTATCTTCCCGCTCCCTTCCACTCATTACTATGGTAAATACGTTTTTCCAATATAAAATCGATATTTACTGAATTAAATTATAATTTTTGATTTGAAGGAGCGCACGGTAATTATATTAATATATTAAACACGAGGATGAGCGCATACGAGCGAAAAGTGGCACATTTTCCCGAGCTCGAATGTGCACATTCGGTTTTAAACTCGATTACCAAACGTCCCGTTTCAACAAAAAAAAATCGTTCACGTTAGTTATACCCCACCTAGTACACGGAAGGTTAATAGAGACATCATCGTATAAGAAATAGATACGGCAAATTTTACGATTATGGAAAAATGGCAATTCTCAAACAAAAAAGAAGTTGGGTTTTTGTCCGTTGTAAAATAATTGCTGGCACCGAAAATGATACAACAATTTGAATTCATGATGGGGCACGGCATAGTATAGCCGAAGTTATTGACGATTTTACTGCTATAAAAATAACAATTTTCTCGGTATAAAGCAGTTTTATTCTTTTCTGCATGTATACCCATAAAATGCGTTTGAAGAGAACCGTAATCGTTTGGTTAACCAGCAAACATGCGGAAATATGGTGATAGCCACGCGTTGGCGGTGGTGGGAGTGGAGCACGTCCCTTCGAGCCATCCCGGATGCCTGAGCACGAGTGTGTGCCGACGCCAGTGTATACAACGAGTAATGGAAATCGTGACTTACCGCAGCCGTCGCCGCCGCCTCTGCGGGCCTGTGCAATACATAATTAAGTTATCGACGCATCAATAGCAATGACGATAAGACGATAAGCTACTCTTATTGTCCAAGGATATCCTTTTAGCATACTCCGAACACCCTCAGTCTATCCCAAGCTATTCAGCAAATCGCATATGGAATACTTATCCTACAACACGTGCCTTCTCTTTCATATCGCCAACGGCAACCAATGATGCCAACATTTTAATAGTAGTCAAGCAACTTGGTAATATCGGCACAATACAAGAGTATTCTTTCGGGGATGCTATCCCATTGCTTTGTTTTGTCATCGTTGTAACCGTAATAAACATCGTGTCACCGATTGACCTTTAAATGTCGTGGTTGTAGTAGGCGCCCGAGAGTCGGTTATCCGTCTAATAAAACGTAATCAATTACAGGTGTAGCACGGGCCAAGAACTAAATTCTACTTTCCAAGTATAGATTGGTCAACTCCCTTTTAAATCTGCACCCTACAGAATGACAATGACCATCAACGCCATATCGAATTCAAAGCCTGTTAAACAGCGGCCAATGCTCACTTCTATACCGATACTAAAGCACGGGCAACTTCTGTTCGTCCATTTCATTATTATTCAATGCACGAGTGCCGTCGAACCGGGTACCCTGTCATTCTTGTCTTTTACACTCTATATACTTTTTCTTACTAGAAGAATAACACAATTTATAGCTATTCGTAGAAATAATTATCTTTTCCATTTAATTATTTTTAGAGTTTTATTTTCCGGCATATTTTAAAACTGTATTTATATTCAACATCATCCGAGGTAATCGATTAAGAAATCTTTGAACCATAAAACTATTTGTTTGCAACTTTAATAAAATAAATAAAAATAAGGTTCGTTTTAGAAATAATCGCCCCAATTCTCTTACATTTTCAGTACCATTAATTGCAAAATAAAGGATCTAAATTTTGCATTCTAGAAATTTAAGTTTTAGTCATTTCTTAACTAATTGCAAGACATTGGTTAATTTGAAATTGATCATTGTGTTTCTTTATTTTAAAAGAGAATTTGTTAAAAGTAAACCAGAACTATGGAGACAGAATATTCTAATTTCCGTGATCCGACAAGCCAGACCACTGACGCTGCCACTCAATCAGACAAACCGACACTCTATCAATCCTGGAGATCAGGTGCGTCGTTACCATACATATACTGATTTCAAACGGACCCAACTAGTCCGTTTATTCAACGATCTTGTACATTTTCCATTCAATCCTAAAACCTGACGTGAAAATTTAAAATTTTCTTTTTGGCATTATACTTTTTTTTTACTATTGCCATCTTAAACTACCTACAGATTTTGCAAAAGCTTTTTTCCATATGCAGTAAATTTAATGGCAAGGTCCCATAACCACGATTAGTTAGTTTAATTTACACGCCAAGTATTTAAGAAAATATACAGTAAAACCTCTCGTGACGAGCATCTCTATAAGGAGACCACCTCTAATAGCGGCCAAAATGTTTCAGAACATATATATCGTAATTTAATTCTTATAATTTTTTTCTTTAAGGCGACCACTCTCTAACCCGACCGCGACCGTTAATTGTGCGATCGCTACTTTTCAAAATTACATAAATTTTGTATAAATAATAGCTGTAAAAGCAAGCCTACACAGTAAAAAATATGCGGAGTGAATTGCGGAGTGAATTGCGGAGTGAATGCGGAGTGGATGACTTTTAATTAGTTTAATCCCGCTCGGAGTGAAATTTACTCCAAACATTATTTTATATGAACAATTCAAAAAATTCACTCTGAATAAATTTTAGATATAAGGACCGTGCATAATACATTTGATTATTACAAAAATTGTTGTTAGTATTATTAATATTATTAGTATTATTAATAATAATATCATTATTATTTAGATTTATAATAATATAAATAAAAAAAAACAGAAATGGCGTTCGGAAGTACTAATGGTGCTTTCATTTTTTTAAATTATTTTTGTAAAAATATCTTTGGACGCCATCTATCAGGTAATTGTTTGATTAAATTGTTATATTATTATATTGTTCTAAATATATAATTTATTGACTTATTTTCATATTATTTATTTATTACTTTTGTTAACCTTAACTACAGTCATAAAAATAATTTTATAATTATATTGTAAAGATTTAGAAGAAGATTTAGGTTATATGTTAAATTGAATCTATTGTGTTTAATGAATTATAATAATTTCTGTAAGTTAAATCAATATTCACTCCGAACATCTATATTCACTCCGAAATTGATGAGAAATCACTCCGCAATTAATCCGCTAAAAAAAACTCCAAGTTAACTCCGAGCGAGGAGTGATTTTTATTTTCACTCCGAAACTCCGAGTGATGGGAGTGAAAATTCACTCCGGATTCACTCCCGATTTTTTACAGTGTACGTTAAAAAAATGCGTTTATCCGCATTATTTCTGATTCTAAGCCTGACCGATATGTACTAAATTTAATTTTTTTTATTTGAAAGGCGGAAGATGAATGAAAATACCCGCTATAACTTTTCTAAACATAAAATGTAACTGTATTTGGACTAAATGTAATTATTTACTTTTAAACAAAAAAGATGGATGTAGTCAAATCCAATAAATACGAAGATGTGCGCATTCGAGCTCAAAGTGGCACAATTCCGTGCGAAGGAAGCAAACGAAGCGCGATACGGAGCGGCGCGCTTCATATTCCCGAGATTGGAATGTGCCACTTTGAGCTCGTATGTGCACACTCGGTTTTAGGCATGATTCGCAACAATTAATTTACTTTCTAAATAAAAATTACAAAACTCTATTTAAGAGTTAATTTCCATTTTTAATTTATTGGATTAATTTTAATAAAAAGAGAAAACCGACAAATCCAATAAATACGAGGATGTGCGCATTCGAGCGAAAAGTGGCACATTTCCGAGCGAGGGAAGCAAATGAAGCGCGACGCGTAGCGGCCGCGCTTCATTTTCCCGAGATCGGAATGTGCCACTTTGAGCTCGAATGTGCACACTCTGTTTTAAGCGTGATTCACAATTATTAATTTACTTCTTAAATAATACTACATTATATATAATAACTTTGATTTAATAACAATATGATTCTGATAAATAATATCTGCATTTAATCTAATATAGTATTTGTTATAACATTTACATTAGCTATATTTGTATTTTTCTCTAATACGACCACCTATCCAAAAGACCAATTTGACCAAGAACCGACACTGGTCGTGTTAGAGACTGTATTTAATTTTAAGTACCAGAAAACATCAAATTAGATTTTTATTTTTGAACAAAATCAATTAATAGCAATTTTCCACACATATTCGTAAAGTAAGAGTTTTTGGTAGGCTTAAAGTTGGGTTTGAGAGGAACACTTGCATAATCTTAAACAATAATTGAAAATTTAATTTTTCACAACAAAAAAAACGAATAAAATGCCTCAGGGAAGAAATTTTAATGTAAACATTTTTAATTAAACACGCTGATTACTACTTTTATTCAAACAGTGTAAATATTAAAACAAACTATAATGTTTTAGAATACAGAAGCGAAAAAATGGGAGTGCAAAGAGCAAAAGTAGGCACTTCCCACACACGTGCACAAAGGAACACGACAAAACTATACTCTATTCTGACATGGAGAAATCGTCCACCTTAACTACCGCCTCACCGCACTCGAAAATCAAACTTTTGCAGCGGGCGTTACAAAATTACTTTTATTTAGTTTATTACATAATTTAACTTTTAGAACAACTTGCGATGAGACTATAGATTATTTAGCTATATTATAGCTGTAGTGTCTCGTCCCAATATTCCCAACTTCTTGGATAATTTAAAATGAACAATCTGATTAAATAAAATTAAAAACCAAAAATTAATAAATTGACAGTTGCCTTTATTTTATTTCTAGCCTAATACGATGAAAATATTAAGGATTTGAATTTTATAACTATACATATAGCTGTTAAATGTTATATAATGATAAAAAATGAAAAACATCTCACATTTATGGAGATTAGTGATGAAATGCACAACTATGACTTCAGCTCCACTAAACAAATTCAATACAGCGTTATGATTAATTGCTGTCGCATATGACATTACATGTTATTGACAGTTTTATGATTTAATTTTAAACACAATATTTGTATAGTAAAAGAATGCATGTATTATAAAAATTAATTTTTAAATTTCAATACTTCTTGTTTTTTATACATAAGTATAGACAAAATAAAAAAAATATATCTTTAGATTTCTCTATTAAATTGAGTAATTAAATTTTTGTACAAAATCTGATATTGCACTAATTTTACCACCCCATAAGTTGTTTACATAAAATTAAGATTAAATTTTTTTTTTAATTATATACTAATCAGATATATATATATATGTACATACATATTTAAAACATTCTACAATTTTTAGTGTTTGTTTATTTTTCATATTTTTTGCCTTTTTTTATTAAGATATTGCCGTGAAATTAATTTCTATTTAAATGAGGAGGTAAGAATGAAATTCTTGTTATAATTTCTTAATATTCGGTATCGTAATTGACAATTTTTTGAAAACGGGACATTTCGGCGTCCCGAATAATTGCTTGAGGACAACGAAACAGTTGAGCTGAAAACGGAACAGTCCCATTCAGTCCCATTTGGTCACATTAGGTATAACACAAATAAGTCAAATTTCAAATACAGTATCTCTTGATTAAGTATGTAAGTATATAAATTATACTAAATACATACAACATGTAACATACGCTATTCAAAGTGCCGTGCTATTGGTTTTCTCTACGAAAATGGGAACACGGAAAATCTGTTTTGAAAGTTAACAATTTACAATAAAAGAACATTTTAACATCAACCAATTTTATTTGTAGATATACTCAAGTAGACAACAAACCCGTATCTGCGAGAAAAGTGTGAAACAAGATTTTTCATACAATCTAAAATGCACATTATCTGATCGAATGAATCCGATGTTGTGCGGATATAAACCTTAGCACTATCGTATATCTTCTACAGACAATAAAATCAACTTTTCTGATGCAATTGTATTGTTTCTTGTTAGGTATACTAAATAATATTTAAGTAAATAAATATAGGTGTATGTAACTTCGAATTATGAGTACCTACATCATCGATTATCTGACCTTCTATAAAACGAATTTCATTTTCAAAATAAATGATGTTTGTAAGTATTATATACAGACAATATACAATCGAACCTCGATAAGTCGAAGTCGAAGGGAAACTAAAAATAATTCGAGTTATCAAAAAAAGACGAGTTAAATACATTTCTGTGTATATATCATATCTATATTTACCATCTTTTATACAAAATAACTAAAATTTGTAAACAATTATTAACATTATGTATTGTTATTAAGTATTTAGGTAATATGGTTATATACATCTTATTTATTGTTGGTTTGAAAGTAATCTAAAATTGTTTTTTGCTTTATTGATCCAAAATGTTGGGTTTCTACAAATTTTGCCAATGATCTCCCGAAACCGGAATATTTTTACTACGTGTATACCAAAACCATTCAATCATAGCTTTCTCCAAGTTGGAAAAAGGACACTCCTTTAGCATTTTTTTAATTTTCGTTTACACTCCTTTTTGATCGGTAAATAATTTTAGAAAAAGTATTTAATTCTTTTAGATTTTCTGTTACACAACGTCAAAACATCAAAGTTTTGTAGTAAGTTTCAACCTTTTCATCCTATTTTACAATAGCCATTTTGACCAGCAATAACACCGAACAAGTCCGTTCTTTAATCCTACCAGGTATTGTACTTATGAAAAGTTGTAAAATTTCACTTTGAGTTATCGATATAAAAATATTAACGTTGAAATAAGCAAGTTCTAGGGAAACAGGTTCGTGTTCGAGTTATCAAAAATTCGACTTATCGAGGTTCGACTTATGGAGGTGCGACTGTATATAATTAATAAATATATATTGTTGTATAACATAGCACTGCTACTGAGAGAATAATTTGTGTTATTTTTAATAAAAACTACACATTCTCCAAGTTTTATTTAAATGGCATTCCTCACTCTGTTTTATTTTAAAATATATATTAGATTGAATATAATATTTCGTTATTTTATAGTATATTTATATTGCTTTAATAGAATAAAAAACAGACATTGTGGCACATTAACAATTAACTCGCAATAAAACTTGATGGGTTTAAAATGAAAGACATTTTTAACATTCTGGGTGACTTGCTGATCACAAAAAAAATGTTTCATTAAAATAATTCTGTATAGAACACATAAGGTGATGGTCTGTTGAACAAAAGAAACCAAAAATTAATATGCAGTTATAAAAGTAAAATAATTTTTTAAATGGTTTGCAATTTTTTGAATTTCATATTATTTTGGTTGAAAAATCCGGGGATAAAGATGCGAAGATGAAAAGTCCTCAAACCTTAAATACAAATCATTTTAAACGATTTATCTAAAGATAACAGATTTGCAAATGGTTTAAAGTTAAATTTTACATAAGAAAAATTCCCCAAAGGCTTCTCAATAAATTAACATTGGCTCTTATTTACTATTTTAGCTCTAATAAAATTTTTAAGAATATTTTCCAAATAATTAAAATATTTTTTCAAGTCGAAATTTAAAACAATATACAAGTATCATCATTTTTTTCAATTTTTTTTTTTGATATTCTAACAGATGCCTAAATGAGCGACGATTCTAAATATGTAATGTTTTTAAAGATAAGGAGAACTACAATTTCCAAGCTTGGTAATAAGACAAAATCCATTACTCACTTGTAGAACTCGTCCCATTACCAAGCTCGGAAACTACGAATTTTTTTCTAAATAATTTTAGTGCTATTGCTTAACAAGTTTTTATAATTTTTTATTGGTCTTACTGTTATATTTTAAAGTTTATGTATAAATATTACTTTAAAAAAGGACACGCTAGGTTTTTTGCAGTACGTTCACTAGACGAAAAATACTAAACAAAATCTGTTCAAATTTTTAAATTTAAATGATAGATGGTTAAGCTCATCAGATTTCACTGTAGTAAAATATAGATTATTTCAATTCTATCTTGACTTTTACAATTATCGAATAAAGTAATTACATAGAATTTATTTTTCATACTTTTTTTATAAGATGTCTCTTTTATAGAGCAAAAATTTTCCTTAATTATCTTGAATATTCTAATTAGGTCACCTTTAAAAATAGTTTTTGCAACGAAGTTAATTAGCCTTTTTAAATGTTATTCGTAATTTGCACTTTATAAATGCACTTCATTTAACATATTTCTTTAGTGTCTTATTAATTTATCTAATATATACAAAATCAAGTTAATTTTTATTTGTTCTAAAAGAATGAGAATTAACTATATGTTGAAAGTTATAACTTAAAATAGTAATGAGAATAGAATAAAAAATTTAAATTTAATTTTTTATTTTTATGTACATTTTTTCAAAGAGCATATACCTAAGTTACTATTATTGGGTTGGCAAGAAAGTAATTTCGATTTTCACAAATCGGTAACATTACAATTTTTTTTTTGAATGACCGGTCAATATTGTATTTTTTTCTGTTTGACAGTTGATAATAGTGACTTTTATCTTTCATTAAAAACAAATTACTTAGTATTTGATTTTCATTTACTAGTTTAATATCAAATCGAACATGCAGCGCAAAAACGAACATTTTAGGAAATTTTGACTTGGAAATTTTTTACTTAAAGTTCTGGTTACCAACTGAAGTTAATGATCAAATCTAAGCAATAAATGAAGAAGATCGTCATATAACTTTGAGAGAGATTGCAGGAAGATTAAATGTATTTACATAACAATCGAAAATGAATTAAAATGTCTTACAATTAGACTTGTTAAGAAGCTCGATATTTGCGTTCCACATGAATTAAAAGATATATTTGTGAAATGCATCTCAAACATAACGAAATCGATACATTTTACAAACGAATCGTTACTGGTGATGAAATATGGGTTAACTGCAATAACATTAATCAAAAACGAAGATGGTCCAAGTTTGATAAACTAGCACAAACCACATCAAAAACTGAATTGTGTCAAAAAAAAAGGTCAAGCTTTTAATTTAGTCGAATTATAAAGGCGTTGCTATCAAAGAACCAAGCGATCAATTCAGATGTTTACTGTCAACAACTAATGATATTGGAGTTAACCATCGAAACTAAAGGGACAGAATTGGCTAATCGTAAAGACATTATGTTCCATCATGACAACGCCCGACCTCATACATCTTTAGTAACTGGTCAAAAATTATCGAAGCTTGGTTGGGAACTGATGACACATCTACCATATAGGCCGTGGCCTTGCACTATCAGATTATTTTTTATTTCGATCATTACAAATCTCTTGAATTTGTAGAAAGACCACAAATGTTGATGACCTGAAATCGCACAATTTAAAATTTTTTGCGGATAATAACCAGAAGTTCTACGAACGTGGCATTATAAAGTTACTAGAAAGATGACATAAGGTTATTGAACAAAATGGTACATTTATTGTTTATTAAAATTTATTATTTGTATAAAAAAAATAGTTTTATTTCAAACTAAAAACCAAAATGATTTTCTTGTCAACCAACCCGACATATTTCAATAAAAGATTATGGCTCTTTTATATTACGGATTCTATGTACTAAACAAGAATCTCGTCAAACTAGTCAGTCCATCAATGCACTTATAAACTAAAAACGTGCTCTTTTCCTAATTTCTCAAAAAAGGATAAGTAGATTATTATGCTTTCACCCGGCTTTTGCATTTGTAAACTGTTCCAGTTAATGATTCTATTTTACATTATAAATTTCTGTAAATATATGTATAAACGGAATTAAAAATAATTAAAATTTGCAAAACTTGAATAACACTAATAAGAACGGTATAATAGTAAACTTTGAAAATACATAATTGTAGAAAATACGTATTCAATGTGCGTGACATTTCTTTTTTAGTTGTGAGCTTGACGTCGATAATTCAATTTCGTCCAGGCTAATTAATATAGTAATATAACTTAATATTTAGAGATCTACTAATTGTAATGTAAGCTGATGATCTTGCAAACATTTGAAGAGAATAAAATCAACTATTTTTAATTCTGGTAATTAGATATCATTTATTACTATTTTAATGACCTCAAACGTCTACCTTGTTCATTTTATTTTTATTAACAATATCGTTGTGATAGGAATCAACACTCAGATGATCGGAACCATTACATTATTTTTATCAGAAATGATTTTGTTATCAGAATTTAATGAAATTGAGGATTTTGTGCTTAAATTAGAATACAATATCTATAACATATATCTTCCCTCGTATTGTAATATTTTTATTAATTGTGCAATAATATTGTACGTGTACCTTTGGACAGCTTAACGTGAACGCAAGTAGAAATATTATTAGAAGTGTTTAAAACAATAAATAAGTAAATTATTTTGCAAATAATTTTTTATCTATGTTGGAAAATTTTTGATGAGTTCTTGTTTTATTATTTTTAGATCAAAACTAAAAATCAAGAACTTTCTAATACCAAAGAAGTGTTTTATTATGCTTTAAAGATTAGGTGGTGCACGTGAGTACAGTTAATCTTTATTTCAATTTAAAATAATCTGTTGGCCATTTCTTTTGCATGTTTTAGAGAAATGATTAAGTAGTTTTTATTAAAAATTTAATAATTATTAACTACTCCCATCGGATATAAAAGTAAATTGATTTCTCAAAGAATAAGATGGACTACGAAATAACTTTTATTGACTGCAGGAGCAGTTAATGCTAGAAACATGGGTATTAGAAATGTGGTTACAAAAAGGTTGTTCAAAGTCGATGAATTTGTGACACACATGTAATAAAGTCTTATAAAAAAAAAAAAAAAATTGTGTTAGGTAAATTCACTCTAAATGCATGGGCCATCTTACCCAGATACTATGGAATAGATAACACAACCCAACGATTCCCTTAAACTTTTTTTTAAGAAAAATTATTAAATTTTTTTTCTTCGATATGTACTCTTAGATTTGGTGTTTAAAAATGTTTGTTAAAAATATTGTTAAAAATAAATTTACAACTTTGTAGTGATATAAATCAATTTTTACTAAATCAAATTAAAAAGGTGGGGCATCCCTCCCGAACTTACCCTACTATTTTAAAAAATTTCAAATTTTATATAAGTAAATTTCTTATTAATTATGTTTCAAAATCAATCTGCAATATGCAACGTATTTAAATAATGTGTTGCAAAATATTGAAAAAATTAATCTGTTTCTTTGAAGGTTATCGTTAATATGCCCCTTGTTGATTTTTATAAAATTCTTTAAATTAAGTATTTGTTAATTTGAAGTTTTTTTTTTAACTTCTTTCGACTTCGTTTTAGCAAGATTCTACTGTATTTAACGCCTTTCACATTCACCTGATTTACTATGTACGACTTTGTGAGCTTGGGAGTTTTTATCAAAGCAAAAGATTGATGATGCGATTATGTCATATTTTAAAAGCATTTTGGTAGAGGCGTGGCGATCAGCTTTTGAGCAGTGGAAAGAAAGAATTATAAAGTGTTGTTATTATTAAAGTAAAATTCTTAAATTTTTGACTTTAATTTTATATTAAAGATTGAAATACTTTACTTTCGGGTCGCTTTAATTAAAATAAAATAAAGCTATCTGTTTAACGAATTATCTACCAAAACAACCGACCCGCGTCTTTCTACTTATTTCTATTATAAGCTCCTTGAATACAGCGACCGGCAGAAAAGTTCTTAAAATCACTTACACCCTTTTCAGAATTCAGTTCTAATCTATATAATAAAACTTGTAAAATTTGCTATATCTAAGCAAAACACATCAGCGAATATATTTAATGATAACAAAGAATGTTAAAATTTACCTATACATACAAAATATTGTTAATGTGTCACAACTAATGGTCTTCACAAAACGGAGGACGGAGATTCTGTCAAGAAAAGGAAAAACGCAAAAAAGAGAATAAACAGATCATAACAAAGTGCCACGTGGAGATACCACATAGTGTTGGCTCTATGATTTTACTTAATGTTATCAATTTTATATTTACTCCGAAATTACTTTTAGGGCACCCCTTTAATTTAATTTAAATATAATATTATTTATCTTTAGTAAATAAAACAATCATAAACGTCTTAAATATAAATGAGTAAGACAATTTTAATATTTTTTTTTAAATTATCATTAACTGATATTTTTTCAGGGCTGAGTCGCTTAATGTCTAAAAACGACTGTCTAGATGCTCGTATATTTTATAAGTGTTGTAATAAATAAATATATGTCAATACATATAAGTATTACTGTTTTATATATGTATATATAATTAATTAATAAGCTTTTTAACAATGTACTTGACAGAGAAAAGAAGAAACAAAATATAATGAAAAAGTTGTATTAAATAAAGTTATTTTAAGAAGTTCCTCAAAACCCTCTAGAGATAACACAGCTTTACTAAAATTCTTATTAGTTAGGTAAGTTTTAATACTTGGAGAAATTTTTAGTTTGCATTTTCTACTGATCAGTTTTATAAGTTTGAATCAAGTCATGTTTACCAAATGCTATCAGCCAGTCCAAATTGAATATAATTTAATAAAATTTTGAAAAATACATTATACAGCAATGAAGTGAAGTTAATTATATTATGCTTGTATAAGCCGGCTTTTCACTTCTTGATACAGTTTGGATCGATGTAAATAGTAATTGAAACATTTATCAAGGAATATTAATTTGCGTGAGTCAACTAATAACCATAAAATTTCTGTATAGCATACGAAAATTGCCAATTAGATCCAGCAATTAGCAATGGCTTACTGCATTAGATAAAAGCATTTAGAAAAAAGCTGAAAGTATTTTTGTATTAATTATTATATTCTAAAGTAATAAAAATTCATAGCTAAAAATATAAATAATAAAGATCTACTTTTCAGTAGATTTTGCGCTTAAAATTTGAAAACAATTAGTGATAGTATATTAAACCAATGAACCATACAATAAAATAAAATAACATGTTATGATATTGACATACACATCAATACTATTTACAAGTTAGTTAGATTTAAAACTTGGTGTTTTGGATATTGAAAATCCTACTTTTCTCAAAGATTTTAAAATAAATGTAAGTTAAATAGAAATATAAATATAAAGGTATAACAAAAATCGCATTCAAAGCAATGTTTTGAAGCAATAAAAGATAAACATTTACCTGCACATACAGTAACAAGAATATGTGCGTTCATTCGTATACTGCATATTGATTTACAGTTATGTTTTGTATCAGATGGCGTATATAAATTGTCTGTTTCCCTATATCAATAAAGAAATATAAAAGGTATCAACGAAGATCGTTTGCTAATATTTTCTTAATATTAAAACCAAAGTGTCCAATTTCAATAAAAACGTACCGAGCGAAAAAGTAATCGACTAATGCTTAACATATTACAAAAGAAAATTTTATGTAATCTACTGACATATTTTATTATGTTTAAAACCTTGAGGCAACTCCAAAAATGATGTATAAGGTCCCACATTTATACTTATTTCTTATATTTTATTATGGGTTTTTTGTATAAGGGGAAAGATCACAAAAAAGAAAAATACCACTTTCGTTAGTGCTTTTAAGATTAATAAGAATCTACAACCAATCTTTTTTTATTTTGATTTTAAATTAATATAAAAGTTTCAAACAACTTAGTTTTATTATCTTATTTATTTGTTAACAGTTTTTTACATTTAGTATACGAAATTTAGTGGGCACGCTGAAAACTTGAGTAATAAATAGGAACTAAGTTTTATGCATACCATCAATTCCCTACTTATTTTTTTATAAATTAAAACTTTGCGGTAATTTATAAAAAATTGAGTACGTACCGAAAAGGAGCTACTCCGAAGAGACAGCTAGCGATAGGTTTTTAAAACTAACAAAAAATCAGTCATCGCACTCCAAAACCGTAAGTAAGTATACTCTTTATCAAATTCGCCGTTTTGTAAGTAAGAACTTAGTATTCTGAGTAAGGACTTAACGTTATTAATAACAAACAAGAATATCCAACCAAGAGGCGAAGTGGTGCTCCTAAAGTGAGGAGGTACTCACACATTGAGCATTTACTCCGAATTTTATGCATTCCTAATGTCGCCATACGTCCCGTTTTGAACGGGACTGTTCCATTTTTAGATCATCTGTCCCGTTGTCCTAAGCAATCATTCAGGACGTCAAACTGTCCCGCTTTCAAAAAATTGTCAATAAAAATATTCAATATTAAGAAACCTTAGCAAGAATTTCGTTCTTGCCTCCTTAATTAAATACAAATTAATTGCATGGTTAATTTCTTAATAAAGAAAGCGAAAAATTGTTCAAAACTTAAGAAAAAACTTAAATCATTTTTTATTTCATAACTTAACTTGTTTGTTTGAAATATTGGTAATTTTGAAGAATAAAAATAAATAAGCAAACAAAAAATTCTTAGGGGTTGGGTAATTACCCAATTACCCTCCCCCCTGAAACCGCCACTTGACTTCAATGTGTCAAATGCTCAAAATGGCTTCATGAGACTTGTACGATGTATATAGATATGTGTAATGTATGTCCCAGAGCTCAACTAGGAGAAAATAATTGGAAACCGCAAACATTATAAGTGCAGCAGCTATACTTTTTTAATGCGGCGTCTCTACCAAGCACCAGGGAGAGACGCCGCGTTATTGGCTTTTTTGTTTTTAATTTTAAGAGTATTTCTGAATGGTATTTTTATTTAGTTTTGCACTTATATTAAATTATTATATAATAATTGCAATTCGTTAAAATATTAATTCATTAAACGAAATATTTCCAAAGTTATGAATTTTTTTGGTAAGGTGCGGCATCTCTCCCGCATTTACCCTACAATTTTGAATTGATCAAAAATGCAATTTAGTAAACACTTGAAAGTACACCTAAAAATATTTTTATCAGACGCGCTGCAATTAGGCGTGCAGAAGCGCACCGTGATAAGTTACTAAAAAGAATAAAGTCCTTTTCCAAACAAAAAATGTATTTAAATTTATTAGACTTTTATTTTTTTAAACTGAAGGATAGAAGATTAATATAGGCAAATTCAATAAATATGATGATGTGCACATTCGAGCGAAAAGTGGCACATTTCCAAGCGAGGGAAGCAAATGAAGCGTGACGCCGAGCGGCGCGCTTCATTTTCCCGAGATCGGAATGTGCCACTTTGAGCTCGAATGTGCACATTCGGTTTTAGGCATAATTTACAACAATTAATTTACTTTCTAAATAATTTAAAGAAAAATTACAAAACTCTATTTAGAAGTTAATTTCAATTTTTAATTTGTTGAACTAATTTTAATAAAAAGAAAAAACAGACAAATCCCATGAATACGAAGATGTGCGCATTTGAGCGAAAAGTGGCACATTTCCGAGCGAAGGAAGCAAATGAAGCGCGACGCGGAGCGGCGCGCTTCATTTTCCCGAGATCGGAATGTGCCACTTTGAGCTCGAATGTGCACACTCGATTTTAAGCACGATTACTAAGCGTCCCGTTTTAACAGAAAAAAAATTAGTCGCGTTATGCATACCTAATGGATGGACACTCCGAAAACTTGAGTAGGCACTCAACTTTATGCAATTTACCCAAAATCATTCAGCATAGACGTCTCGAATTTGAAAAATATAAAATTCTATTACATTCATACATAGCAAAACTATAAAAAATCGACTTTATGATGCAAGAATAATTGAATTATACCAAAGCTAGCTATTGAATTTTTCTTTGTACCTGTATATGTTTATGCAACCTCATCTACAATTTTAAATTGCATTTGTCAAACTGGTCTTGTACATGGAGGCCTTCATATTTTACGTTTATTATCTAATTAGTTTTTCTATCAATATTTTCTAATTTTCTAAATGAATCATTGACATCAATTCTTTTTATCGTAAGTTATTAAGATACGAACTGAAGCTACAATGCAACAATTACATCATTGCTGTTAAAGTGGAGGAGTTTTAAAGACATTGGCAAGTGTTATTTCCCTCACCATCGGTTAAGAGAGAAAGTCACCTTTTGCGGCCATGGCTAAATATGGCAGTAGTGTGTTTACCTGAGTAACAGTAACTATTATTCGTTATATGGATCTGCAGTTTTAACCATGCCACGCAAGTTAATGAAGTTTCTGATCCTGTTTGACAATACTTCTCTACTGTACTTCCCAGGACAGTTCTTGTCTGGTCGAGTCCTTATTGAACTGCAGGATGACACGCCCGCACTCGGTAAGAATAACAGATGAGCACCTTCATATTTTGGAACAAAGCGTTAATGATCCCTTAACGTTGATACATCTCCTATTATTTGGTTAAAATTTCAAAATCAACAACGTTTATTTTGAAATTCTTAATATAATCACAAATATTTATTTATAATTAGTATAAGTCAGTTTACCTTAAAGTATACTCACATGATGTAATCATTAGTGCAACACCCAAAAAATGTCAATGTTATTATATCTAAACAATAATTGTATTTCTAGCAAACCATAATTGTTTTACAATACTTATTAAATGTTAAGCTCTTCTATAATTTATTTACACATTTTATTATATAACAGATACTTATTCATCATGAAATATACAAAAACATTTTAATTTAGAAACATATATTAAAAAAATAGTACAAGGATCTTTAACTATAGAATCTGCATAATTGAAAATGCTTTACATTTAATATACTTTTAACTTGTTTACAATTATTCGCAAGAATACTCCTTGCATAAAAGAAATCCAATTGAATTAAATTTTATATAAATATATTTATTTTTTTATTATGTTTAATTTAAATAATGTATAATAAAATTTTAAAAAAAGAATTGTTCAATGTTTAAGAAAATCAAAACAAACTAGCAAACCTAAACTTGAAAAGTAATTATATTTGAATTTGTAGGATTTATTAAACAGTATTTATTTTTCTAGGTTTATATTTTCACGTCGTTGGTGAAGGGGTTGTTAGAGTACGCACACCACGACAAGAACGGGTATATGATCGTGAAAATTACATAGATTTTAGAATGAGACTACTTGGAGAACCAGGTATTTACAAATTTCCGTATTGCTTATTGTAATAACAATTAAAATAAATATTGCATTTTTTTTCAAAAATACTATTGCAACCCTTTAATCTATAGCTAGGAATGACATTTAAAATTCGCAAATTAACAGAGTTCTGTAAAAGCTTTAACTTCTGACTATAAATGCGATACATTAAAACCAAGTTCAAAAAATATAATTGGTGATTTTAATCTTTCTATGTATCTACGCAAACTTAACATAGTTTGAAAAATGAAATTATAGTCATAAGTATAAGAATTTATACATTACAATAATGATTGCAATTAAAATTAATTTAATAATTGCTTTCTAATCAAATCTGTATATAATCATTGTACAAATGATAAATTTTCAATCCATTAAAGTTTTTGGAATTCAAACAAAGTATAATTTCAATTATTCTTAATAATGTTTAGATACACATATGCAATTAATAAATGTTTAGAATGAAATAATAATATAACTTACCTGTTAAAGAGGATTTACCTGTTTGTTAAAGGCCAAAGTCCGTCAGTGCTATCTCCTGGAATACATAGCTTTCCCTTTAAGTTAGGACTACCATTAGGATTACCATCAACATTTTTAGGAAAACATGGATGGGTACAATATTATTGTAAAACAGTGCTTAAAGAACCCAATGGTCTTACCCATAAGAATCAACAAGTATTTATTGTGATGAACCCCATAGATTTAAACTTAGAACCTTCTATTTTATCAGTAAGACCCCACAATATCTAAATTTTTATAAACTACATATTTTTCACATTTCCAGCAAGCATTTCGATGTGAAATTGAACATAGGCTTGGAGTTAGCTGCGTTGGATCTGGCCCAGTAGTTTGTAGAGTAACTTTAGATAGAGGAGGATACGTTCCTGGAGAAAGCATTGGTAAGATATCCGTTTTAACTAAAATAATCATTTCTTAATTGCTATAGCTTCAACAGGGTCGGAGCAAGGGTCATCAACGCCCTTATGCAAAGCAATAATTGGCGCCCCTTTTTTCAAAGCAAGAAAATACACTACGTGATTTTATATCGAGGACTTCATAACAGAGTAGCGTATAGTCAAATTTCCAAAATTTATATTTTATGCACAATTTATACTTCCAAATGATTCTTATAATATTTCAAAAGGGCGTACCGAAATCGTGTATTTTGGATAATCCACCCCTCTGTTATTAATTTCAATGCTTTATTAGAGATAACAACTAAAAAAAATACTATTAATATAAATATTTGTAATATAACAAAAATATCATTAAATTTTGCGCCACTCTTGTATCGTCACCCTTGTGCTTTGCTTATCGTGCTTATCGCCTTCCACTGGCCCTGAGCATCAAGTATACAACATTAATATGAATCTGAAATGGTAATATTTTTTTGATAGGAATATCTGCAAGTGTTCATAATAGAAGCAATGTAACAGTTAAAACCACAAGAGCAGCACTCACTGAAACAATTCAGTATATGGCACGTGGAAAAGTGGTTCAGTCAGAAAGAAGAGAATTGGCTAGTCTTACCAGAGGAAAAATACGACCTGGGGAATCTGACGAATGGAGTAATGAACAATTATATGTTCCTCCATTACCACCAACAAATTTACGGGGCTGTCATCTTATTAAAATTCAGTATGATGTTTATGTAAATAATTCCAACATAAATTTGAAGATTTATTTACCACTATTTAATTTCAGTTTACCATTCAACCTAAAAGTTTAGAAAAAGAAGTTAAATTGCAATTGCCTATCATGATGGCTACTTACCCTTTAAGATCAGAAGAAAATGGAACTCCTTACAAAGCTGGAACACATTATCCATCAACGCTGCCCATATTTAGGCCTTGGTTAGAAGACAAACCAGTAATAGACTGATTATAGTGCCATAATTACAAATCAACTAAATTAATTAGACTAAATTACTACTTATATACGTTGCCATTAAAAGTTTATTTTATAAGAACTACTAAAATTGTTAATTTCATTATTGTTCAAATATTATATTATAGCAATTCATGTAGATATATATTAGTACGTGTTAATTTAACGATGCGTAAGATGATTTATTTAAATCATTTAAAACTAAAATTCTAATGATACGAATAAAAGCTAAAAACTGTAACATTTTATGATTAACTATAGGGTTTCTCAGTCCGGGAATCAGAGAGGGACAAACCGGGGTACGTGCCCGGGGAGGAAGATTAAGGGGGCGTCAAATTCATATATTTGAAAAAAATTTGTTTCGCTAAAGCGTCTAGCATGTCAAAAGTTGGAGGGAAGAAGCGCCAATGTTAAGTTTTGGCCCCAGCTCAGAAAAATCGTAGATCCGGAGGTGGAACTTGTACAAAAGGTGTTCGAAGTAAACAGTTTAATAACAACTGAAACAAAATAATTAAATATTCCAAAAATTTTACATACAAGCACAACTACCAAGTTCATGCATTGAATAAAAAGTGTTTTAACATCAATTCAAAATACAATTTGGCAAACCTATAAGAGATATCAATTTTGTTATACTTTTCAATAACATAAATATCTATTTAAAATTCCCTAATGTAATAAACAAATTAGTGTAATACTAATACCATTCAAATTATATAAAGAACATTTTCAAATTACCACGCTTTTATTTTACTTATTGGTCTTGTTTTTAGGATTAATATTCGCAAAAACATTCAAAATATAAACATACTTTTCGTAAACATTAATTTCCAATTAATCAAGCAATTACTAGAACTTGATAGAGATTTCAAATATTTACTTTTCTGTTAAATTTGTAATGGCTAGCAAAGTATTCATGCGTCATGATTGATAAAAGAGTTTATTGTTATGAACTTTGACACTGCCACGAATTGATCTTAATACTATTTAGTCTGTTATTGTCTGACTGCAACTCTTAGTTGTAAAACATGCAGAAGTTAATACGTACATGTGTAATAGCATGTTTGTGTACAGCAGTATGGGCTAATATAAACGCAAAAGGTAACTTTGCCAATTCGTTAATACGTTATAAAATATATATATCTGTTTATAGGAATTACTCCACAACAAGAAACAGAGATTTTAGAAGATGGCAAAAAAAAAATAAGCGAATATGTTCAAGCTATCTTAGAACATTATAAACAAGAAGATCCAATCGGTATACCAGGTGCTCCAGTACCAGATCCTTTAGATATTCCACCGTTTTCACATTCATTTTCTGTTGGAAGAATGCAATTCGAAAACGTAAAAGTGCACGGTTTAGCTAAATTTCGTATAAAGCACATACGTGCAGACTTAGCTGCTATGCAAGTAAAAGCTGCTTTACAAATAGATAATTTAAATGTCGCTGGAAATTATACGTTAAGCACGTGGGTTTCTAAATCTCAAGGGCCATTCACTGTTCGGCTAACTGATGTCAATATACTGGCAATTGCAAAATTAGAAGTCCAAAGAGAAGGCAACTTAGAAGCTCAAGAAATGAACATGGATATTAATTTTAAAAACATAGACATGAATTTCGAAAGACTAGGATTTTTCGCTAGTGTTTTCCAAGGTGCAATTAATTCCGTGGGGACGTTTGTTTTCGATTCTATTAAACCATTTATACTCTCTGAAGTAAATACTAACATGAGAAATGATGTTAACAAACAGGTTCGCGAATTACCACAGAAATTTCCAAATTCCATTTCTCCCTTTGATCAACTCATTTCGGAAGCCAGAAAAAAAGTACGAGACAATGGATATGAACCCTTTCGATTGGAAGATTATAATTATACAGCAAGTTTAGTTGGAATTAAAACTACCCATACATGGTTAACTGGTCTTTCGTCGTTCCATCGAGTTGGGAATGTTACTTTTGAACTTTTAAACAACACTTTACACTTAAGAATGGAAGTTGGAACTCAACAACTAAAAGGAACGACGCATTGGGAAGTATCATTTATTGGCGGTGTAATGTCACGCGCTGGTATTGCGTCTTTTAGTGTAGAATATCTTAAGGTACTTCATTACAAATTATGTGAATAATAGTCATTCATTTCTTATTTTTTTAATAATTGTAGGTAGAAGTAGAAGTTAGTCAATCAATGGATACCCGCAACGCTCCAACCATAGAAGATATTCAGTTAGAATTGGGTAATATTCAAATACGTTGCGATGGAGCTGGTACATTGGATTACCTTGTGGAATTTGCTATCAATATTATTCCTAATCTCCTACGGTATCAAATAATGGACGCGCTAGAAACTCCACTTAAAATGCGAATCCAAGAAACATTAAATACCATCAATGTAGAGCAAGCAATTAATGAAAATTTATCAAAACTAGACGAGCAGCAAAAGTATGGTTTTAAACAATTTCTATAATAATCACATATAATATAAAATTTCCTAATGATATTTATTTTGTATAAAATTAATAGTTGAAAAATGTACAATTTTCCTGTGGTACAAAATATAATTAAAAATATAAATAGCGGTAGTAGGTACAATAATAAAGTAATATTAAATCCATATGGCTACCAATAAACTTTGTTGTAGTTAATGTACAGGAACTCAGACTACAATGCACTGAAAACCTAGTTGCCCATTGTCTAAATAGTTATAATTGGTTTCTGAAGGATACAAGTACCAGTATAGAATAACTTACACAATAAGGCAGATGTTTCACGTCATAGAATCATTATTTCATCACATATTACTGAATCATACAAATATACGATTAACTAGAATATCGTGGGTAATAAATTTTCACGTTATTATTATATAAGCTGCGTTTGTCAGAACATTTCAAGTTATTTTCGGCACTACTTTTATTACACTTAAACTGCTAATGAACACTATTTCCTGGGTGGGAAGAAAGGCTCTCTCAGCAACCACCTTCAATATATCTATCTTTGGTAAATTAAACACTAGCATAACAATTAAATTAAATGTATTAGCACTGTCGGCTGCTGAGATTGTCAGATCTGTAGCATAAATACTGCAATTAGGATGTGATATGTGATTTTTTTAACACTGCGTTGTAGCGGTACCATTGGTGGGATGACCGCTAACATAACCGTTCGCAGTAGCAGACCCATCTTTTGATGCTGATGAAAAATCGGGAAAATTAATGCGAGTATCGGTACCCAGTTCCATTTCTGATTCTCCCTCGGAACTACCTAATGAAAAATCCTCGTCCAGATCTCGCGCCATCCTTAAAGGCGTGGTAGGATCATCTTGTGGAGGATACACTGTAGGATACGAATTACGAGCTTCTTCTCCAGCTGCACTATGGTAAAACGACAATTGTGCAAACGTCGGAGTAGCGTCGTCAACTAAATGCCCTGCAAGTTCCAAAAACGTAGGTCGTGCTAGGGGTTTGTGTTGCCAACAATATCGCATTAGGCTGTAAAGTTTATCTGGACAATTTTCAGGCCTTTCCATAACTCCACCGTCAATAACATAACGTAAAACCTGGTCATTCGATAGACCTTGATACGGTTGCGATGCTAACGTGGCCATTTCCCAAAGAACTACACCGTAACTCCATACATCACTACCACTTGTGAATACTCCATCTTTAAGACTCTCAGGAGCCATCCATCGTACAGGCAATAATCCCTTGGTGCCTTTACGATAATAATCAGTCTCATATATATCACGAGTCATTCCAAAATCTCCTATTTTAACTGTTAAATCTTCAGCAACCATACAATTACGCGCTGCTAAATCTCTATGAACAAATTTTTTAGCTGCCAAATAAGCCATTCCATCCGCAATTTCAATGGCCATTTGTAAAATACGTTTTAATGTAGGGGGTTGTCGGCCAGTATAAGTGTCAGCATCAGGTCGATGAGAACGAAGATAAGATTTTAAATCTCCGTTTGCCATTAATTCCATCACTACTAGTGTTGGTTGTCCTTGGGAAACAACGCCTAACAATCTAACGACATGTGCTGTATCAAATGCTTTCATTACAGACGCTTCGTTTAAAAATTCTATTCGTTCTCTAGAAAAACAAAATTTTACGTTTATATCTAATAATCAAAAAATAAACATAATAAATCAAAATGAAAGCTATAAATAATAATATATACCAAAAATCGAATTTTAAAATGAAAAAGACAAAACTAGTCCAAATAGTCAATGTTTCACTTTAAATGTAAATAATAAAAGTGCTTTATATACCTATTTGTAGCGTGTTCGTTGACTGTCTTCACAGCACATCGTATTTCTGGTTTTCCTCGTATATCACGAGCAATTCCTTCATATACCATACCAAAACTACCCTGACCAAGTTCCTTTATGAGTTCGATTTTCTTTCTTGGTGCTTCCCACTCGTCAGGAACATAAACAGTACTAATATACTCAGGATTAATTGAAGCAATTAACTTCATGCTAGGAACAGAGTCTCCAAACTTTTTTCGTAATATAAATAAAACCACCATAATAATAATTATTAACTGCAAACAAGGGTCATTAAGTTCTTAAAATTGTATAAAAAACAAAATTAATTTACCACAGCAACTCCTGCAAATCCATATAAAAATATTTCTAAAGGTGTTCTCGAAGCCGATTCTTCAATAATAAAATGAATATATGGAGAGTACTCTCCGTAACCGGCCTGAGAATTTGCTAATAATCTTAAACTGTAGTTGCCCGGATTAAGCTGCTTTAATGTATAAGTCATTTTTTGGTTTATAAAATGTTTCCTTGTAATACATTCGAGTATGGCTTTGGACTACAACAAAATTTAAATATACAAACACATAGATATAATAATTGTTATTATTACGTTTTCAATATCCATCCGTTTATACTCAATTTGATAAGTTAAAATTAGGCCGTTAGGTTCGATTGGTTCATCCCATGCCAAAGTAACCATATCTAAACTTTGATTGGCGACATGTACGTTTGTTACATTGTCCGCATCAGCTAAAATAAAAAATATATATAGATGATACAATGGACATAAATCGATTTATATTTATTATACGTTTTCTCTGTGTTCGAGCAGTTTTTATGGATATATCACTACAGCTAGCTTTTTTATCACTGGGGCCTTCTTTTTCACGACACGCTTGAACATGTATTGTATAAACAGTAAAATGGTGCAATTTTATCAAATACAACTCAGTTCTTCCATATACAGGAAAATTAAAAGACTCCCATATATCAGTTCCTAATACAAAATAAATTAAATATAAAATAAAACGAACTATTCAAAGTATACCATTTTCTGTAATATTTTTAATGCTATTATTCACTGAATTCATTGGTTGATCTAAATTAGAAGGAAATTTAATATTTTGTTCTTCAAAGCTCACTATTTCTCTTTTTCGTCTATCCGTTGGTGTTCCACCCCTAAAATAAAACGTTTAATCCCTAAATTTAATATAACAAATAAAAATTACTTCTTGATATAAACTTGATTATGCAGTTCGTCTTCAAAATTGATTTGTGATATTATATCTTTCTCTTCTTTTCGTTTAGTTGGACCTTGCTTCGTATCGTCTTCACAGTAACATGTATCGTTGTTTTTCGTTTTTGTCGTCGATATTGTAAACGAAGGGGGTAACGGTGGTTGCTTTGATGCTGTAGGAGCTGTAAATACGGATGTTCAATAATTTTGAATATTAGATATGGCTTTATAAGAACTCACGATCGTGACAGTAATTTCTATTATTAAGTAATTCCTCTGTATTTGTATCTTTATGTTGTTGGCCGCTAACTAAGTAATGTGTAATATTTCCATGTGGCAACTGAGGAGGGTACCATGTAATATACAAAGAACTGCTGCTATTGGTACTTATTTCTAATCCAACGGGCTTGGAAGGCACTACATTGACAAAATTACATTAATTATTATTGTCTATAAAGTAATATTGAAAAAAAAACTTTACCGTCTGGGAGTGTACGAAAATAATATATAGGACTTTGAGCGCCAGACCGTTCAGTTGCAACTATGTAAGTTTTAACATAAAATGCATATTGAGTATAAGGTTTTAATTGTGCTAATAAATGATGTAAAGATGAATTATTGTCTTCCTGATTACCAACATCGTCTACTCTCCACCTAAAGATTAATTTCAAAATGCATAAGAGAAAACATGGCTTCATAACATGCTTACCCATCGCCTCCACAAGCATCCCGTCCATCATATAACGTTATATTTTTATGGGGTGCTTCAATACTGTATACAACATAGCCCAAGAGTTTCCTATGATCGTCCATATTAAACGGTGGCCATTCCAAAATAACTGCTCTACTTGTAATTGCTTTTATGGTAACTACCATATCGGCAACATTACCTTTAAAAAGTTGTGTAGTAAACGCAATACAGTGATTCGAAAAAAGCAACGATTTACTTACAGGCTATTTTATCACCATTCGAACTTGAGGCCACTTCTAACTCCGTAAATTCAGTTAAGTTCGCCTTTTTACGTAACATTTCGATTTTGGAATAACATAATTTAGGATTGAAGTGAAAAAATAGTCGTCCAATTTCTATATGAAGGGTTCGATTAGTCCAGTCCCACAAATCTTGTAGGTTTTGATTATCAAGAACCACAAACACATACCTATAAATCAATAACGTTTGTTTTAGTTTGTTTACTTTTCTAAAATGATATACCTTACTTTTGGCTTTCCAACATATGTCCATGAATTACCTTAAGATTCTTTAAAAAGTTTAAGGACACGAGGGGAAAAGATCTAACAATTTTTATATAACCGTCTATTTCTTCTATCATATTTAAATTATCTTCTAGTTCATTAACTATATTTCCTGTAAAATTAAACATGTTAAAAATAATGCAATTTATTTTAGAAGTAAAACATACTTCCGCCGCGAATTTGTATTTCTAGTGAACCTTTAATATGAGTACAGCCCCGTAATTGTTGAGCAGATGCAAGACTATCGACATTAGCACTTGAACATTCCTTTTTACATCT
Organism: Sinopyrophorus schimmeli; assembly: GCA_036325965.1. Classification (NCBI taxonomy): domain Eukaryota; kingdom Metazoa; phylum Arthropoda; class Insecta; order Coleoptera; family Elateridae; genus Sinopyrophorus; species Sinopyrophorus schimmeli. Next base: position 1,614,022 of record JARFIZ010000310.1, read on the forward strand.
CCCTAACAATAAAAATTCTTATATTTCGAGTACACAGTTAGTATGGCAAGTCAAACCTTCACAAGGAACACATTTATGGTTCGTATAATCATCCATGTAATTGACAGGACAATTAAGTACACACGAAGATTCGTAAATTTTATACGGGTGCTCATGCTGTATCCTTCCATGAAGATCTAACGGTCGCTTCAAGCTTTTACATTCTTCTTTTGTAATACATCGTCGCCCTAAATACTACACAACACAATAGAATACTCTTAAGTAAAATAAGAAAATTTATATACCTCGTATACTTGTGGTGGGCAATGATCCTTGCACTGTCGTTTGCGACCAGCGCCAATTGTAAAATTACGACAAACATGACATACGCCGTTCGTACATCCACCCAAGCATTTTGAATCGCAACAAACCCCGTTTCTGTCACACGCGCGACAATCTTTTGGACACACTTTTTGACAATGCTGTCTATTCCAACATAAATGTCTTCCTTCTAGTCTTCCAGATTTTTGTGTAGCTTGAGGACAAGCACTTATACTAGAATCAGATTCTTCATCGTTTACATCGTCGCCAGGGCAAATTGGGCATTCGTTTTGTGGTTTTATGCTTCTAATAAAATGATCACCGTTTTCATGCGCTATAAGATCCCAGTCAATAGAATTCACAAAACACAACGATGGATTATTATCTATACGAATTTGGCCTTGGAGAATATCGGTCAACGAATACAGACCAATTTCTTGAAGGCTAGACATTTCAAAAATCACAAACGAATAGCCAGAAAAAGTTTTTTGTCCGCGAATCACTGCTAAATTGGGAAATAATTGTCCCAAACTCCGAAGTCCATTAACACGATACAACATTAAATATTCAGTTATTTCAGTTAATTCCGGAAAACTAATATTTGAAAATAACGATTCGTTCACATTATCAAAAAGAAGAATTTTTATAAATCCTTCAACAACGTTGCATCCTCGTAGTATTTCAAATTGCTCCAAACTATTTCGAATATCTACGCTGCGTTTACATACTAAAACGCAAAAAAATAAGTGTTACTTATTACAATATTTCAAAAATAGAAATAATTATTTAACTATACTTTTACAAATGTATCATGTCAATTACACACTAACAGTAAGTAATAATTGAATAAATAGAATTAAAAAAAATATATATAACAAAGGTTCAAATCCAAGAACTTTGAACTAACATTCATTTTGCAATACCTGCAAAAAGCAATTATCTACTAGTTAGAATTGAATTACAACAAGCTTTCCACTTAAAAACGCAAATTAGCCTTTAATTTCAAACATCGATTAAAAAGTTAATAAGAAAATTATAAAAAAAATGCGTTTTCCTTTCTACAAGAGGCTGGCAAACTTTAGGTAATGAAATCGATATATTTATGAAGTAATTTAGTAATGAAATAATGACGCGTCTAAAATATAAAAAACAAAGAAAACATTAATATAATATAAAAATTTATAATTAGCATTATTTTACATTTCAATACTAATATTAATGTAAAAATAAAATTCAACAAGGCGTAAACTTCAGATGGAATTACGCTTACATTCATCAACGTAAATTAAATAATTTTAATACTAATTCAAGTTTTGGATTTTGTTCAATACAAAGTATTACAAGTGGTAATATTAAAAAATTGTGTTTTATACTATTGTAGTTAAACCAGTGATTGTAGAATTTCTATTTCCGATTCAAAATCTATCGATAATGCAAGAAAATGCTTTGAACTTCAATCTAAATAAAAAACTAAAATTTGATCGAACATACATAAAATATTCGTAAACTGTTAAATTCTTATATTAACCACTATAATGTATCGTTTTTGTAATTAATAGCCGTAGACTTTTTTTGCTTGCAAATGCCTACCTACATCATTAGGATACTCATGGTTGCGTAGAAATTTCATTAACATCAGTTAAGGAATTAAACCTTCGTACTTACTTTTACTATCTTCGTCACTGTCAAGCACTGGGTCTGGTCGTACGTGTTTTTGACCTGCGATGTCGGTCGTTAGTCCTAATAGAATTATTAGAATGGCCCATCCGAATGCTATCGTGCCGCAACTAGCGCCTTTTGGTTTGCTTGAAAAAGAGCAAAACCAAAAGAAACGCCGTTGTGCAGCTGCGAAGAAGCAGATCGCGCCCATTGAATGCGTTTACCAACGGACATGGGCCTGTTATTTGAGGCCCAAATTAGGTTTCCTTGTGTACAGGGCCACTTGTAAACACGTGACGTAACTTTTTTTTATCGAAGTAAACATGTTATGTTCTTCTAAAACAAACATTTCAATTTCCGTGCATCTTCGTTGCTGTCATCGTCCTGTATCATCTGTAATTTATAAATAAATTCAGTTTAATATAATATTTATAAACATAATTAAAAGATTAATTTTTATAATTTTCAAATAACAGTTATTGAATGCGCTAGTAATTTCCAATCGATAAATAACAGAAAATAGATCAATAGCATTTCCCGTATTAAATAGTTTGCGCATACAGTACATATACCTACAATGTGTACAAATTTCATAAACAAAGTTCACAAAATATACAAACAGTTGAATATTAAAACTTTGTGGACATTTGTGACTTTTAATGTAATTTTAAAATTTAGTACATAAAATATTCCTAAATATTAAAGAAAAAATTCGCAGCTTAAAACAGAGGTTCTAGACCAGTGTTTCCCAACGTGGGGCCCACGCCCCACAAGAGGGCAATTCGATTGCTTAAGGGGGCAATTTAAAAAAATCGACTTTTCCAGAATGTAAATTCAACCATATAGCGACTCTTAGCCTCTTAGTTTTTTTAAGAACTTCCTTGGGATTTCTTCCTAAAGTCTATCATTTAAGCTACTTAGTGAATAATTAAAAATTTCAAATTTTAAAAATTATGCATATGTTACATAGGGGACATAATAAATTTTTAAAAGTTTAGGTGGGATATGGCACCAAAAAAGTTGGAAAACACTGTTCTAGACCAATAACTTATAAAAAACTTAACAATTAAATAACATCGGCTTATTTGAAATACACTGGAGAATAAAACATGCTAAAAGCACGTAGTATAAATATTGAGACCCTAACAATGATGTTACGTCACGAATATTTTCTGGCACCAACAACATGTAAAAAAATTATTACTGTAAAGTTATCGTATTCTATAATACATGGGAAGATGTTATTTTTAATGATAAAATTAAAATTAATATTTTTAGGAGTTATGGTAAGGAAATAATTTGGTGAAAACCTAACATAGAATTACTGAACAATAATTTAAAAGATACTGTTAAAAGTTTAGAAATGTTTTCTATCATAGGGTATTATTTATGAAAATATGCATACTGCAATGTATACAAACATAATAGAAAATAATTTAGTATAAAGTACAAAAAAATTGCCATAAAACAACATGTAACCTATATCAAGATAACGATTTTAAACGCAAGACCTTTAATTAGCGCTTATAGCTTTCATATAATTGTCCAAAAATATTTGAAATGCTTTCTCAATCCTATGACTTTAAACCTATTTTACATTTATAAATATATTTAAAAAAAAAGAATAGAAAAAAAACCCATTTCAAATAAACAAGACTAAAACGCATATTAAAAAAAGATGGATTAAAAATACACAATAAAACATTAAAAAATTTGGTAGTTTCTTTGCCTCAAAGATTATAAACTATTTTAAAATATAAACGCTTTGCAAAACATATTGATTTTGCAATATATTGGTTTTTATTTATGCATGGTGTGTGACTAATTTTGTACTTTTCGTTTTCTACATTTTTTTTGGTTTATAAATGTAGATCCTTTTTTTAATAAATTAAATTTCTGTTTAATATTCTATCTTGTCGCCCTTCTTGTTTGTGGAATTTTTTTAATACACTTTTAAGGGGTGTCCATAAATTTATGATATTTAAGTGTACATAAATTTAAATCAAAAATAATAAAGTACTATTACTACCAGTACAATTCTATCTAAAGAACTGCAGTGATCTATCTTCAAGTGCACAACTTAAAATATCTATTAGTATTAAATCGTTACTTAAAATATTTCGAAAAATAATAATCTAGAGTGATGTAATAGTTTATAGAGTTTTCATTGAAAATATACTGAACTTAATTTTATAAATTTGTAAGTATAACAAATAATTTAATTATCGTACATATCTACGTATACAATATACTTGTTGGCGACATAATTTGAAACAACACTAGAGATATAACTGATAAGTTATTATAACTACTAATAACACATTTATGTATAAAATAAATTAGCTTTGTTTCTATTTGCTGCTAATATCTTTAAATAACAATATTTTATATGCTAATTTAATTTTATGGGAAGTAATGTAAACATTGCAGGCTTTATACCAGAAGAAAATGTAACACAAAAAATGCTACATTTAAGTTGCATCTACGTACATATAAAACTATGAAAATTGATTTCTAATTCTATGGTAAAAAATAACATTATGTCAACCAACAATGGTTTAACGCATAAAAATGAAAAATCAGTTAAGCCCGTTTATGATGCATACGATTACCTGCAAATAAAATAAAAAAATTTACATCATAGAACTCCAGAGGTTCAAAATCCCGACTAAATCACAACAACATCAAAGTACTACATATAAAACTTATTTCTCCAAAAGACAGGTTCGTATATAAAAAGCAAAACATCCGAAATTCTTTTTCATATTTGTTTTGTAAGCAAAAACTATCTAAAAATATTTTTATTAACGTAATAAAAGAGAACCGCAAATAATATTATTGGCAATTTTATAAAGTAATCGAAAACGTGACAACAATTTAAAACCACAAAAATTGTACCATAAATGTAGTCGCTCAGTTAAAATTGGAAAGCATAAATGCTAAAATCCTATTTCCTACGATGCCTCCTTCACGTATTTATTTGAAAATTTTAAAGGATAGTATATAATTGTCATTATTTAAAAGGCACATAACAGTTAGTGGGTACTAAATATTAATTCCAGATGATTCAGAGGAACTAATATTAAAGATTTCCCCTGCTACCATAAAAACGTTAAAGCTGGTATGAATGAAAAATCTACCGTTCCAAATATCAAACTGTCGCCTATTACACCTATAATTACCTATTTTTTCATATTACTTGACGTTATATCTCAGTACGATTGTGCTTTTTTAAATTACGTACATTTCAGAAACAAAATGACAGATTAAGTTAAATTTAGTACAAATCTGCAAGAGAAACGCTAAAAATATTCAAATATAAATCTTCTAGTCAAGTAATGTCTGTCCGTTATAAGGTATGGCCACTATATAAGTTTTTCGTGTACTTTTTTAGATATGAGATTAAATTGTTTACAATTATATTTAAACCAATTCTATATACTGACTACGTTCTAGGTATAGTCTAATAAATATTCTTATTTCAAAATAAATCTACATTTTAAACCAACATCAGACATAAGGTTTGTTAAAGGACACTTACAATGCATCCAATAAAAAACCTTTGATTTGTTTTTGTTTTCAATTTACATTCATTTAATAGGAAAATGACTGTCTGGTATTGACAATGGTCTTAATTCTTAAATAACTACAGCTCCACGTGTTCTTTAATGTAACGACGCTGGCAATTAATTTAATTTTTCATATAAAATCAAAAAGAAAAATACATAAAATATTGTGAATGAAGTAATTTATATGTAAAAAAGTAGATAGCAAATGTATATAAAAAGTAAATTATAGAATTACTAACAGAAGTAAAGATATTGTTTATCCCTTTATTTCTTTTACACGAGATAACTTACTTTTTATATACATCAACTATATATGAGTTTATAATTTAATATTCCAGTATGAACATTACCATGTCCATACTTATTATGTTGTAAGAAACTGTAATTTAACCATTACACAATATCTACTTAAGAAAATTATTATATCGCTAATGAAGCCCGACATCAATACCTGCAAAGCCTTAAGAAAAAAATACAATTTAAACCACTGTCGAATATTATAACAACCAAAATAGAAAAAGAATAAGATTAACAAATACATTTCCAAATACAACTTCTCGTCAAATTACAATACCTCCTTTCGAAAGATATCTTTGCTACTAACGAAATATCATTGCAATTACATTCTCCACTATCTAAAATAAATCACGTTCAATTTAATTAAAATCGTCTAACATTATTTCAATGAGACTAATGCCAAAAATTAATTAATTTGAATAAAACCTTCCTTTCCATAAAAATCAATTCAGTATATTAAATGTTGTGAAAACATATTACCATAAACAACAAAAAACATATCATGCACAACAAATAAAAGTAATTTCTACTGACTCAAATATTAAAATAATTAAATAATAAACTAAAAACTAGTTTGTTAAAACTACTCGTGATGGATTCATATCAATCTTACCAATCAATAAAAAATACTTAAGCTCTTTTGCATTATAAAATTAAATTTTACACATTCAATGCAACCTTAATTATTAAATAAGTGTGACATGCAAATAATGAAAATTCATATTTACAGGAGTATACAAAAATATGTGGACGCCTAATAATTTGGTTTAATAAATTTAATTGATTTTTGGAAAATGATAATGTAACGAACCCGCACTAGAATATTCCAGTGCTCTCTACGGCAAGCGTGAAAGTACGGTGACCCTAAACACATACGGACGAGAAGGTAGCGTCTCAAACGGAAAAGACTGAAAACACTAGAGCGTTCAAAAAGCTTCCCCTTCGGTACATATATAAGGGGATCGGAAAGCCCCTATCAAGTTGGTCTCGGTGTGAGACTCCACGGTCGAGAGTCTCAGAAGGAGCCTCATTATTGAAGTTCTCATGGTTATGTACAGAGTGGTTAAAATTGGACTGCAGGTACATTTTTTATTGTTGTTTACAAACCACACGACCAAGCACATTGAACTTGAGCTAGATGATAGTCTGACTTTTACTTTACACGTTGATATCAAAACATTGACCAAAATGTCTTTGGCAAACGAGAGGTACTCGATCTCGGAAAAGATGGAAATAATTGAATTGTGGGTTTTGAACTGCAAAAGCCCGAATGAGACGGTCAGGGCCTGGAAGAGGGCCAAAGGGCCGAAGTTCACATTAGACATCATATCCAGAGCTTTTGTGCCAAATATCATGGCATTTGGGGGCAAAGTTAGAAGGGGGTCCAATTTCTTGGCCACCCTATTTGAACCCCTGTGACTACTCTTTATGGGGTCAAACCAAAGAAATCATGTACCACCCGAGACGAGGCAAAATGGTGGACACAAATGAGCTCAAGAATCGGATCACAGAAACAATCGCAGCCATAAATGATCAAAAACAACACAATATTATTAACAACTTTTTAGTGCGCTTGGAGGCGGTCAAAAAGACCAAGGAAAGACATTTTGCAAATATTTTAAATTAGTTACACTATTCATCTATGATATACAATCAACAGAATTGTAATAAATATAACCGTTTCTTTGCTATTAATCTTCTTGCATCATCATATCAATTTTATCCACCCTGTATAAATCTTCGAAGTTAATGCGAGCAACAGGGGAGATAAATAAATAGTGTGTAAATAAATTAATTAAGAGTGTATCAGTGAAAATAAATTAGTTATTAATTGCATAAATAATTTAGTTAAGCCAGTAACCAATATTTAGGCTAATGACTTATTAACTTTTAATCAATTATGAAATAAATTAGTTATTATTACTTGAAAGTAGTAACCATCTTTTAATATTCACAACCCCAGGTCAAACCTCGACGAACCCATTACAATAAGATTAAATTAACGTATTAGTAAGAAACTTTCAGAAACAAAGAAATTAAATTCAAAAACTTGACACTTTGTTACATATCAATCAATAATTTGCCCCAATTTGTCCAGTTTAATTCACTTAAAGGTTTAGGACAACCGTGTAGCGCGACGAATATCAGTTAGAATCGTTAGAAATATTAAGTTTTGTCGAATACGAAACAAGTGCAGAAAATATAAACTACGAAGATTCTAAACAGATTGGAGTTAAAAACTAGGTGTCCACTAGCATACAGTAGTGCACAAAAAAAATATCACAACAAATAAATAACAAACTCTACTGAAATATAGAAACATGTAAACTTTAAAACATTTATTTCTTTGATTGAAAACAGTGAGAAGGGTTTTATACGTTTTTCAGTAGCTATTATGCAAACATTGCAGGATGGTTTCCGTATAGCTAAAAACTCATTACTCTTCCGAGATGTATTGTATCGCTTTCTGGCCGTATCTATACCTCGTATTTTAAATGCTTACTATTAGAAACTCATTATTCTGGGGCGGTGTACCGACAGAAAGCGACGCAACACATTACAACACAATAATGATTTTCTAGCTTAACTTTGCTGAGTCGTAGACAAAACCGTTTTACGTGGCTACACCACATTTTTTGTCCGCTTTTCGCGTTGCGAATCTATGAATAGTACCAAAAGAATTATTATGATTTTATTTGACAAAAAAAAATTAATATGATTGCAAAATAAAAAGTATTGTTGTTTAAAGCTGTTTATGAAAAATTTTCGTTTCATTGTATCGGCCTAGCAACTTAAGACCGCTGTACAATTGATCAGAAACGGGAACAATAACAAAACGGAAACAAAAACAGTGGTCAACATAAAATACAGTAGAACCTCGATAAGTCGAATCTCAAAGAACACGCAAAAAAATTCGAGTTATAGAGGCTTTAAGCCCTAAGAATAAATTTTGAGAGCACAACTAGGGTTTTAGAATTACTTAAATGTTTTTTTAAGTAAATTGATTATTGCTAATCGTGGTGAAACGCGGAGTGTGCACATTCGAGCTCAAAGTGGCACATTCCGATCTCGGCAAAATGAAGCGCGCCGCTCCGCGTCGCGCTTCATTTGCTTCCCTCGCTCGGAAATGTGCCACTTTTCGCTCGAATGCGCACATCTTCGTATTTATTGAATTTGCCTATATTAATTCTATCTCTTGGAAATAACAAAATCATTGTTATAAACATTTTTTGACATCTAACATCCGATATTCCTAAAAACCGTTTTTCTTTGGTATGTGATTTGTATGATTGTATTAAAATAGATAATCTCAATTTTAATAAAGTTTGATGAAGGTTATGTATAGTTTATCATTATTGCTTCTATTCAATTGTGAAACAATCTTGAATTATTTTTATTGCCGTTTCTGGTAATTTGTACAACGGCCTTTCTTGACTACTTCTTCGTCTAATGCGCTATTTCCGATTCTGCACAACTCACATAGCATACTAAGCTGCTGAAAACAATACTAAAAAACACAACAGAATATTTCATATTTAGTTATTTTCCAATCGCACTGATATTTTTATACTTGTAAATTAAATTCTTATCTTTTTGTTTTGTTTTACATAAATTACTATTCTTCAACAGTGGCAATTTTTTTTTATAATTATGAGTTGATCTTTAAGCGTTATCAATAGTGTTTTGTACTTTTCGCGTATTTTGTAAATAACTCAAAAACCAATAATAATAAATTAATACGATTATGTACATATCAATGCTATAAATAATTTGACCTAACAAATATCGAAAATTGAAACTTTTAATTGTTGAAATAAAATCGTAACCGAAGAAATTAAAACGTAAGTAGTTTTTTTCAGCATTGTTACTTTTTGCAAATCGTTCTTGCTATCTATGGTAAAATTTGTTCTTATGTGAAAAGAAACAAATTTGTACGTGCATCGGTTGTTGATAAGAATCCGCTCAAAACAATCCTCAAAACTTTTTAAAAGTATAATTTATAATTAAAAAAAAATGTACAGTACAAATTACCAAAATTCTTCATGGTGTTTGTTGATAATTTCATAGATTATTACTTTTAAATGTCTCTGAATTGTGAGTTTATAATATGTACATATGCCAAGAATAATGTATTAAGAACGCAAATTAAGCCATAGAAAAGTTTGTGTTTAAAACTAAATCATTTGCGGATTATGAAAATAGGCCTAATAAATTTCGGCAAATACTAAACAGCCGTATTGTAGCAAAAAGTTGAATTCTCAATCTGGGATCCGACGTGAGTAAATTTTGAAATATCTGTTACTGAAATAGAAGTTATTTCGGTAAATAATTACATTCATTTTCTCAGACTGAGAATTGCTTACAGTAATCCCCATACACGGCATATCTATAACGCGCTTTAGCTCTAATATGGTTTAAAAGAGAAGACTGTCCCTATATAACACAATGGAGCTCTTTATCCAGAAAAATAAAGTTTAAACTTAATGGTAAATACAGTACTACCTCTGCATATACGTTTTGCCTACTTTTACATACATAATTACAAAACTTCACACCAATGCCTTGACCGAAGGCACGACCGAGCCTAATTCTTATACTGCCTTTCAGGATTTTACGAAGTCCCCAAATTCTCGTAAGATGCAGAGGTAGTACTGTACTTAGCATTAATGATCAAGAAATGACTACATAGATCGTCTAAGGCAGTGCTTCCAAAGGTGGGTCCCACGCTCCACATGGGGGCAATTTGGTTGTTAGGGAGGCAATTTGAAAAAGGAAATCACTTCATTTTTAGTTGTCTATTTTATGTTTTGATTATAATACTTTTTTTTTCTTAATAATTTCTTAGTGATTTTTTCCTAAAACCTAAGTCTTGTGTCTTGAACAAGTTGTAATTAGGCTTCATTTAAGAAATACGAAATTTTTAAATATAAAAAGTATATATATATGTTACATAGGAGGGCATCAAATGTTAGAAAAACTTAGATAAAGCATTTAAAAAGAAGGTTGGAAAACGCTGATCTAAGGTGACTAAATCGATATTCATAGAATTGATGTGCCATGTTGTGGTACTTCATGGCGTGATATAATACTATGAATATTTGGTACCTGTTTTATGTTTTAAGTAAAATGTAAAAAAACAAAATTTAGAATTTCTCTATGATTTAATACGGTGATCAAAACTCTTGTGTTTCCTAGACCAATTTTTTTTTGTGTAATGTACTTTTTTATTTTATAAAAGTAATTGTGTTTATTAAGTGCTACGAAGAAAAATCTTTGTGCAAAACACATAGGTATGTATGATTCACACAATGCATTGAACTAATGTAGTGTGAATAGTATGTGATTGAAGCGGTGGTCAACCTTTTAAGGGCAATACATTGTACTCACAACAAGTAAATTTTGACCTAATGTAAATTGCTATTTGTAATGCTAGATATTGCAACTCATTTTAGCAAACATGTATTACATATGTATTTCAAGAATCTGAAACTGCTATGACCATTATTATTAATCGTAAATATTTACATTAATTTGATTTTAATTAATATTTATATTAATAATGTATTTTAAAAGCGAATTATTGAATAAAAAAGTAAATAAAAAATGTATTCATTTCAATTTATGTAAATCTGAATACCTATATTATATTAACAATGAATCATTTTGAAATCTTTAAATTTTGCCTTGTAATATTTTGTTTAGAACGTAAAATGAGCATCAAATATTATTGGTATAATATCATGTCATGAAGTACTACAACGTAGCATATCAATCATATCAATATCGATTTTATCCGCTTAAACGGTTTACTTATTATATACTTACACTGAGAAAATACGTATTATTCTTTTTAATTTGTGAAACGTAACGCTATTTTTCATATTAATTTTTTATTTTTTTACAACAAAAAAACATAATTTAACCCTTTTAATAACGTAAAACGCGTTTTTACTGAATATAATTTATTTATTGCAACCATTGAGGGGGAGGGGGCAAGGGTTAGCACTGCCCATCCTAGAAAATTCGTTGGCCACGCTATAAAAATCTACAGTATTCGGATTACTGAAATTGAAAGCTTACGGTGGTTAATTAGCTAACCTGCTACTGCCCTCTCGGAAAACTCCTGCACCCTCTTTGAAAACTCCCTAACTACGCCCATGATTGCAACTATTGAGTGAATTCTACATCTGAATTTATGATTATTATTATTTTGAGTTAAATTACATATAAACCAAAACATGCAAATCTAAACGATCCCTCAAGTATATTACACAAATAATATTATATAAATATTAATACGGTCAAACCTCGATAAGTCGAAGTTGAAGTGAAACTAAAATTAATTCGAGTTATCAAAAATGAGAGTTATCGATATAAAAATATTAATGTTGAAATAGGCAAGTCCTAGGGAAACCGTTTCGAGTTATCAAAAATTCGGCTAATCGAAGTTCGACTTATGGAGGTTCGACTGTATTATAAAATTTTTCTATTTTATTCGTGCAATACAAAAATATTATACTGCTACACTGGAACAATAATAAAAGTTTCATTAAATAATACCTTTCATATTACAAATAATTTAGATATTGAATAAATTTAAAATGAATTTCATTTGGATAAAAATTAATAAATCAGAGTTAGTTTTATTTTTATAGAAATAATAATAAGAGTGTGTCCTGAAAGAACACGGTGCACTCGTCAATTAACTCTACGTCGGTCGTCAAGGTACTCACGAACGAAGGGCAAAGCAGAATAATGCCCAGCGTCATGGCACCGTTTGATAAACTTAGAGAAAATTACTAGACAAAACCTATTAAGTATATGTATAATCTTAAAACATTTCATAATTCAAAAAGAAAAAAATTAGAAATTCGAATATTCTTCAAATACCATAGGGCTTGAAAAGGTTACAAGAAATTACCATCAGTACAAAATTTAGATTGTATAAGACAATTAATTTAAATGATACCTTCTGCCAACAATCAAATGACTAATAATAACAACCCTGATACCATTAATATTATTAAAGACCTATTTGTTCCTTAATAAACCAATTCATTGAAAATTGGCTACCGAGTCTCTCAAGAAACTGAAAAATCTCGTCAAAAAGCTAATTTCGAGATAATTCGAAAGTTTCAACAAAAGCCGAAAATATTAATTAACATGAATTTTACGCATAATTAAACTTACACATAATATTGTTGAATGTGTAATTTTAATTTAGCTCAATATATTGTATTTATAATTTAGTTATATATATAAACACATAATTATCAAAATATTGGAAAACGTGGCAATCCTTGTAGATGGTTAATTTTACGGAAATAAACACAATTTTCGGTAAATCCTATTTAATTTATCCGAAAAATAAACTAACAAAACATCGATTTTAATATCATAAAATAACCGTATTTAAATAGCTGTACAAGGCGTGTTCCAAAAGTAACCGAATTCATGCTGGGAAAACTAAATTTATTAAAGATATCATCAAAATCATCAAATACTATTAATGATCTACGAAATAGGTCCCATGCGCAGTCTCAAAGCGATTCCAGCGATACTTCTGTTATCGGTACGTCTCCGCGAACTCTTCGCAGGAACGGTGTTAAGATCAGCGCCTCTGACTAAAAGACAAAGTGCCGCCCCTTAAGAATACATACAGTCGAACGTCGATAACCCAAATTTTTGATAACCCAAGCTCGAACCTGTTTCCCTAGGACTTACCTATTTCAATGTTAAAATTTTTATTCCGATAATTTTTTAATAAGTTGAAGCGTTTTACAATTCCCTAAATTCGAGTTTCTGTTAGTAAATATTTCGATAACACAAAATTAAATTTTACAACTTGTCATAAAAGTACCATATCTGCTAGGATTAAAGAATAGGGTTGTTCGGTGTTATGGCTGGTTAAAATGCCTATTGTAAAATAGGATAAAAAGGTTTCATACTACAAAAGTGTGATATTTTGACCACGGCACTTCAAATGGATTTAAATACTAATTTTTGTTTGAATATTTTATCAAAAGTTATGAAAAAGATGGTTTTACCGTTTCTTTTACAAGAAAAATGACTTTTTGCCTTTCTGTTTTAATTCTGGTCGTTTTTCGTCGAGCACGAATCTGAACAAATATATTTGTTGTTGTTTATAGTTTGTAACAGTGTATAACAGAAAATCTAAAATAATTACCAACAATAGAAACATCATGGTGTGGTTGCGCAAAATAACTATATCGAATATCTTTAAATGTATTCTATAATATGTTCAATAAATTTAGTTTGCCCAGTATCAAACCGGTTACTTTTGCGACCAACCCTATATAATGAAATATGCAATATTTACCATGATTGTAATTTAATTCCACTCAGTTGATTAAATCACGATCGTTCCCACCTAAAACAATAAAGCACGATTAGTAAATAAGTACATTTTAAACAATCGAAATCGCATAATTATTAAAATTTTTATAAGAACTCATTTAAAAGTAATTATCTAGATTGATATTTCTATTGCGGAAATCGGCTATTCAAAAGAATATTTAAGTAAGTACTTGCAAAAACATGCAGTTACTTACGTTTTCAAGGAAAGAATTGTGTGCTAATAATACATTCACATACTTTTTAATAACGAAAACAAAAGCAACAAATAACTAAAACTATGCAAATTTTTTAATCCTTCATTCAAATACCATAAACTGCCGTTTTATTCTGAAAGTAATACTCTTCCCCTTCTCTTTATACTTCGTAATTGCGTACAAGCAGTTAATTAATTCACCTATAAATAAATAGGTAAAAAAAATATATGTACCATAAAAGGTTATTTAATGTCACAATAGATTTGCCACGACTATCTCATTTAACACAATAAATTGCTGAATTAATTACATCTATGTTGTAGGTAAGCTTCCCAAAATTCATTTGAGAAGTAATTTCTCCGTGTGATTTATTTTAGACTTCGGGGTATACAAAGTAGAGTATCATAAAATTGTTCTTTTGCCTTTCGCCAACATTGTGATACATTCTTCCGGATTATGAAGTTATGTTTAGGGACCATCCATGAATTTCATGATTTTTTGACCCCCCCGCCTTGCCACAGCTGGTCCCTAGTGTGACGTCACATAATTTTTGCAATTTTACATCTAGAAATTATTAAATTAAAACAGCAGTTCCGAAATTAGTTTTATTTCCATTTAAATTATTTTTTTATAAAATATTTTTAAGTTTTTCGTTAACAGTTCAAATTTCGCGTTTTAATACTTAGATATATTACGTTTTGAAATGTGACGGCACGAATCTTAAAACCCCTCCCACTGCTTGTCACACAATGTCACAATCCGTCGACCCCCCCCCCCCCCACGTGTGACGTAATTTATAGATGACCCCTTATTGAATATATACAGTCGAACCTTGATAAGTTGAAGTTGAAGAAAAACTAAAAATAATTCGAATTATCGGTGTAAATATATTAACGTTGAAATAAGCAGGTCTAGGGAAACAGGTTCGAGTTATCAAAAATTCGGCTTATCGAATTTCGACTTATGGAGGTTCGACTGTAATAGAAAAAAATATTATATATACAAAAAATTGATAATACACAACTTCTAGATAAACATAAAATCAAACCGTTGAAGCTTGAACAATAACCTTTTTAATTTACTTTCACGGAATATGAAATAAGAAAACTGCCTTTAAAAATATTCGATCGAATTTAAATTTAATCGTTTTTTAATTCGAATGTATAATAGTATTTGAAAAATCAAAATGTGAATTTGAGTAAATTTTAATCAAATGTCTAGTAAACGGATACTAGTTCATTTTTACGTGAGAATCGCTATTAACTATATCATGACGTTAAATTCACTAAAAAATAATTTAATCGATTTTTTTTTATATTATGAGGTCATAGGGTAACCGCTTCATCAAAGGCATTTTGTTAATTTAAATTCTCCAACGTCAATCAATACCTATATAGATCACCGTCATAACTTTATTAGTGCTAAAAACTATCGAACTCTACTGTGTAACTTATTAATAGTTCAAAAAACTTTTAACTATAATCACCAGCATTGCAATGAACCATAATTGTTATTTCCTAAAATACCAACGATTTAACAAAAGGTTCCTCTTCAAGTAATTTATAATTAAAACTTTTATTGTTTCCCATTATTTTTAATTTCGGAAACTGTCTTAAACACACTCTACTAAAACAACGTAAATTCATTATCTATACCAGGGGAGGCCAAGCTCCTTGATAATCCGAGCCATTTTTCAAAATTTGAAATTTTTCCCGAGTCGCAATTAAATACGTATTTAAAAGGTATGCAAAAAAAGTATTAAAAATATTTTTTTTACAGAAATTATAGTTATTGAAAACATAAATAAAAGTACAAAATATGTGTATTGAATTTAAATATTAAAAATTAAACAGATTTATTTTACTTCTCTTGATAATTATTTAAATTTTCGAGAGCCACAAATAATCCTTCAAAGAGCCGCATGTGGCTCGCGAGCCGCAGGTTGGTCACCGCTGATCTATACAATCACAAATATATCAGAAAAAGTGTTTAGGAAGTTTCATTAAATTTTGATGCTAAACACCTCATCGCATCAATTCAATTTTATTTAGGACGTTCACACGTATACAACGTAGTATTGTTACTGTTCAACTTTGAACTACGAAATCTCTCGTAATAGGACAATCCGTCTCAACAACGAATACTTTGTGAATTTATCATTAGTATAAGTTCTAAGAAGCAAATCTTTTTTTGTTAATTAAGGCAATTTTAAGAAAATTAAAGATTAATCAAATTTGATAAGTTTAAATTTATGGATGAATACAAGTACACACTTTTAATGCAAAAGCAAGAGCAAAATATAATAGCTAGTTGATTAACTTCCATGATATTAAAAAAAAACAATTACATAGCCTTTTATCATAAACAGTGAACAAAGCAAAACTGTTTTTTTTAATTGTTACTTGAATATAGTACCGAATCACTGCATCATCGTACAAAATAATTGATCTTGGTAACAAAATCTAAAAACTAATCTATAACAAATATTTGATTCAATCTTTTGGTTTTCGGAAAGTAATTTTCTTGTTATAATATACATACATAAATAAAAAAATTGATAAACTTTGTCTACAAATGGTTTGAGCAAAAGGGTTGTGAAAATTAATTTAGATTAATAGGTGTAGTTAAAAAGTAACTACGAAATGTTAATGTTGCCGTTATAAATACCATTTAGGTGTTCCGAAATCAAAAACAAAACTTTTAATAAAACGATAAAAGACAACTTATCAATAGATACACAATTCATGTAATTCCACAATTACAATTTTCGAATAAAACAAAATACTTATACCAGTGGTTTCCAACCTGTGGGGCGCGCCCCCCTAGGGGGCGCGAGACTATTGCAAAGGGGGTATGCAGCTGTTTCCAAAATATCATTTTCGAATACAAACCAAAAAAGTCGAATAGGTATCAAAAAATTTTTATGTACAGCCTTGGCCAAAAGTATTAGGCACCCCATAAAAATGCACAGTGCAGGTATACTAATTTAGCAAGTAATAAATGCTTATTTTAAATACTTCTCTGGGTCATAAAATATTACCTGGAACACGAAGCGGCATATTTTTCTGGTCATAGAACACGTGGTGACCAAAAACAAAAAATGCGGTTTTCCTGTGATCGAATCATTCTAAGTTTGGTCATTTGTATTGGGGATTCTAAAGCGTAGTCAAGTTTTTATTTCCGGTTTTGCGACAAATTTGACAATTATTCGATGTTAAAATGCCAAAAAAAGTGAAATTAGTTTGAAAAATCGTGTGAAAATCCAACTTTTGCATGAAGAAGGAAGAACCCAAAAAGAAATTGCCAAGTTGATAAAATGTTCATGTTGTGCTGTACAATCTACCCTAAAACGGTTTTTTGAAACTGGTACTCACGCCAATAGACAAAGAACAGGCAGAAAACGTGTGACTACAAAGCGTGAGGATAGAAAATTAATACGCGAATCGTTGAGAAATAGGAAGAAAACCTCATCTGAGCTTGCTGCTGTCTTATCCGAAGAGACTGGAAAGCCAATAAGTGCTCGAACAGCAAGAAGAAGACTTGGAGAAGCGGGACTAAAATGATGTAAAGCTAGGAAGAATCCATGGCTTTCACAAGCCAACAATAAAAAGCCACTAGAATAAGCTCTACAGCACCAACATTTTACAGAGAAAGATTGGTCCAATGTGGTCTGGTCTGACGAATCCAACTTTGAGGTAAGTTTATTTTACTCCTTTTACTATTAATAAAAAATATTACTTGTTTGCTTCATTTCAATCATTAAAATTATACATAAAATTTTAAAAAGCTTTTTTTTCCTTTTCTACAGGTATTTGGAACACCATGTGTGACTTTCGTGAGGCGACTTAAGGGCGAAGAATATCATCCAGATTGCGTAGTACCTACTGTTAAGCACAGGGGAGGCACTATGATGATCTGGGGCTGCATGGCTGCTGATGGTGTTGGCGAAATGTTTGTTTGCGAAGGTCGTATGAACAGTCAAAAGTATATAAAAGTACTTGAAACTGCAATTACGCCTTCGTTAACACGTATTTTTGGTGACAGCAACTTATATGGGGTCATATTTCAACAAGACAATGCTCTTTTGTCATAATTCAGCGTCTACGATGAGCTGGTTTACTGACAATAGCATTTCCTTGTTGGATTGGCCTGCACAGTCACCAGCTATGAATTCAATCAAGCATCTTTGGGGTATTTTGAAAAAAAAAATTAAAGAACATCGCATCACATCAAAAACGGCATTAAAAACGGCGTTAGTACAAGAATGGAACGCCAGAACGAGGCGGAATGTACCAAGCTTGTACGTAGTATGCCTGCCAGAATTCGTGCAATTATAAAATCCAAAGGAGGACGAACTAAATTCTAAAATTTTCTAATGTTTCTTAGTGTATCTTAAGCTAATAAGCCAATCTAGAAAGTACAATTTGTATTTTTTTCTTTATTTTAAGTAAATTGTGAGGTGCCTAATACTTTTGGCCAAGGCTGTATATTTTTACATAATATTGTATATTATTTTGTAGCCCATTAAATAAATTATAATTTCAGTCGAGTATTTATGAAATTAGATTGTTAGAAACATTAAGGGGGCGCAACAATTTTTTTTTTAAAGGGGGCGCGGGTACAAAAAGGTTGGAAACCACTGACTTATACATAAAAATAATAATATGAATAAGTGATATTCTAACAAAATACGTGAAATTTTATATACCGTATATTAAAAAAAAACTTAAAACAAAACTGGTCGTAATTTTTTCGTTCATTAAATTGGAAAAGAAAGATGTAATAGTCGTGTAATCAACTTTTTACCTGATTATGCTTAAAGACATAAAAACTATGAAATAAGCCATAAACGTAGTTTGTGTAAGCAAAGTAAATAAACTACCTTTACCAAGTATTTTAGAACTGTAGAGCAGAAAGTTTTCTTAAAGATCCTACAATGTAGTACTTCACTATAGTAATAACAAAAACATAATATTCATGCTTGAAATTCCAAAATAACTTTAAACTAGCGATGTTAGAATCTGAAAATCAAAGCAATCGCCTGGAGACTCCAAACCCCATCGTCACATTAAAAAATATATTTTAAACAAAAAATGATAAAACTAAAATGACGTGTATATTAAAAAACTATCTTATCTTTGCGTACAACGAATAAATATTCGAATACTGATTAACGTAAGTTTCACTCAGATATCTCAATGATAAACTGTAAATAATAAAGAAAGGAGATTCCCATAAAACTGTACTTATATGCCACTTAAATTTGATAACATAATCAACAGTTCAATGATATTCTTTTATAAAATAATATAAAAAATTAAGTAGATATTGAATTTAAAAGAAATATAAAGAATTCCGTTTAAAATTACAGTAAAAGAACCATCACTCCATTGAAATATTTTTATTTCAATGTAATTCTATATGAATAATATAGGCAGATAGATTAAAATCACCAGATTCAAAAATTACGTCATTATATTCCAAGTATTGTTATAACCGAGGTCGCTATAAATAATATACTGTTCATTTTTATTTGATTTATCTTAAATTTTCGAGATAACAAGAAGTGCAAAAAATACTGTGTATGATCAGTTTTTATCGGACATGCCATTTCCTGCATTGTATCTAGTTCATGTCTGTATTATCCAAGCCTATCGGTAGAATTTGTAGAATACGTCAAGTTCTTTTTAAATAATCATATTTTTTGTAATTTCAAATGATACAAGTTTGAAAAAGAAAAAAAGCAGAGCTTTTAACGTGTGATTGACTTTTGTCGTTTTAATTATTTCATACTTATATCAAACTTTTGAAATGTTTGTTACGTCATTTGATAACGTCAAGTAGTGTCGATATTGTTAAAATTTTGAAAATATTTCGAGGGTTTTTACTCTTAGAAAACTTCAGATCAACTTTTTGTTCTCAACTTTTTGAAATTAATCCCACGTTTTGTACGATCAAGTCATCATTTGCAGTGCTCAATTAAATAGAAAAGCTGTTTAAGTCATACAATACACAAAATAACAATAGAATAACTCAAAAATCAAATAAAACAAATGTAGTTTATCATTTTCCTCTTATAAGAGTATTTCAATTCGGAAAAATCTTTTTTTTAAATACTTATACGGAACGTCGCTACTCGAATACAGGATGTCTCACAAATAGGTCCTGAAACTTAATTGGGTGATTTAACAATAAAAGTTTATATACAATATGTCCTAAATCTAGAGAAATTCGAGAAAAATGCGTTTCATTTTTCTGGTAAATGGCAACACAGTGTCGTCTCAATATGCTTTAAAAAAAAATGGGGTCATTTAGTACGTGCTTTATTGGGCTATTAGATATGCGATTTCAATATTTTTTTTTAATTTACATATGGCTTTACGGCATTGTTATAACCGACTTAAACAAAAGTTTTCAAAATAGTCTAAATAATAAGGTATTTATTACACATTTTCGAATTGAAGTTTACGATAACATAACTCAAAAATATTTCATATAAAGTCACTTGACATGAGGGTATGTTTTTATTCAATTTAGAGTCATTTATAAGTGGGTTAAGTTTCAGTACTTATTCATGGGCACCCAGTATATAATATAAATCAACCGTTTTATTCAAAATACAAAAAAAAACGGATTTATTTAAAAAAACTGGCCATGATAGTTAAACTGTGATTTTGGATTCAAAATAAAAAATTATATAATATACATCAAGTGACATATCCCACTCTGAAAAAATATCTCTAATAATACGTAGTCTAATATGATATACAATAACCATAATATGAAATTGCCTTGAATTGATTTTAAATAAATCAACTTATAACGTCTTATACCAAATCAACTGTATAATAAAAAGGAGCAGCTTCATAAATGCAGAACCCTTAAAAGTACACTTGTTAAAATAACCAGAAAATATGATAGTCCTTTAGTACGAATGAGATAAAACTTGAGGATACATAATATAATCTCGATGTTCTCCAATTATTTAAACAGCATCCACGACGATTTAGGTATATGAAATTGAAGAGAAAAAATATAAGCTAGTACAAAATTTATGAACAAAAATATGAAATTCCAATTATAACAAAACTTTTGAATAAAATCTCTTTATACAAAAAAGAAGTAAATTGCGGTTTTATAAAATTCCGAGAAAATCTATACCGATATTCCTGGCTGCATTTTAATTTACCTCTGACAAAGGGTTTAATTAAAACTCCTAGATTCAATTACGTTTCTGAATTGTAATCGTTTTAAAAGATTACACCTGGGTAATTACAAAAACAAACAAATTAAATAATTATCATAAAAATAGAATTCGAAAAAGTTTACTGGTCGAGTTAGAAAGAAATTACCTTTTCGAAAAACGCTCATAAATTATTTAGTTGATAAATTATCATATTATAAATAATACGTAATTAATATAACATTTTTGGAACTACAGTTGAAGTAATCGTACTTCTGTGCCAGTTTTCAATTTTTTTTTTAAATAGTTTTACTTTGTAGGTGTTTTACGCCTACGTAAAGTTAAAAGTAAGTTGCCAACAAAAAATAACTCATGTAGAAACAATTATGGGCAGATTTGGTCGAACAATTAAACAACAATTAAGATTGAAAAGTAAAACAAAAAAATATATACAGCAGCACGCACTGACAGACGTAAATAAACAGGTGTAGACAATAATTTAGTAAAAACAAAGTGTTGTTTGGTATTTATCTAATGTCTCTCTTCTGTATCTATAGCCAATTTTTAAAAACAACCAAATTGATACTAATAATAAAATATACGTTTTTGTAATTGCAAACTATACGAATCATAAGTAAAAAAATGATATCTATAAAGATTGACGACACTTCGCTTTGGTATATGTGCTACGTATGTATATTTAAAAACTATTTATATAAAATTATACACATTCATTTTTTGGTCAGTCAAAATTTAAACGTAAAACTGAATATCGCTCATTTATTAAATAAACACGCCCTAACAAAACATTTTTTAAAGATTTTGCGTATTACTCTTGAAATGTACCACTTCGCCTTTATTAGACTACATCAAATATTTTTAGCAAGAATTGCTGGAATTATACTTTGTTTTTTTTTCGGCGTGCTTTTCTCGATGATACAGCTTGTTTCATCTAAAGATGAAGTCGACCGTATATATAAATAACGAGAAAGCGTAGTTTATAGAGTTACATACAATTGAAGATATACTGAATATAAAAGGATAACCTACACATTAATCTTAAGAAAACCAATGTGCATTCTAAAGAATTTCTTAGACGAAACGAATGTACTACATATGAATACATACGTCCAATTGTAAGGTTTATCTATCACACAACTTTTGTAATATTTTCTGAGGTACTCAAAAAAAAAACTGTGACAACGAAATAAACTTCGAATCTTACCTGTTCCCCCTATAAATAATATGGAACTCAGATTTTTCGAGTATTTGGCGGTATTTTCAAAATATTTTCTTTTTTTATAATAAATACTCACCATAGGCTAATATTAATATAATTATTACCTAAAAAACCGTCAGACGTTTAATATAAATTGAACAATAGAGTTTTAATAATCGAAAACATAAGCTCTGTAACAACTATTAGTTTTTAAGATGAAGAAATGATTTAGCAGATTTCTAATCAATTTCGGTCACTGACTGCAATATTTCATGTTTTCTACCAAGGACAGGCACCAGTTTTGGTTTGTCATTAAAATGAGAGTTAATGTAATTGTCCCTTTTTATTTATTATATGCTTCATTTAAAACGATACAGTTAGAAATGCTATAGAAATACATACTTATATAGCAGATATATAAAGTTAAATAGTCGAAAACTCTAAGTAACCAAATCTATTTTACATTACAACAAAAAGTTTATGTAAAAACCAGTTTTAGAAAATATTTTTTGGACTATATTTAAATTCTTTTTGTATGATTTGTAATGCCAACCGATAAAGATGATGAGTAACCTTTGATTTTTCCGTTTACAAATTTCTCAGATGGCTGATTAAAGCACGAACTGCACCGTTCAAACACCTGCGGTATAAATTAGCGTCTGCATTTTAAAACTTGTCACATTTAACCTTCTTTTTTTTTCAGAAAAAATATTTCTCTATTTAAATTTTAATAACGAATGCGAATGGAAATTAGAAAACGATTAATATAACTTGTGTTAAAATTTTTATGTTGTTCTAATTAAAACCACATTTATCTGTTAGGCACGCAACTAATAATATAAGCAAAATTCCAATATGTGTTACTTTTTTCTTTTACAGGCATGTAAAACTCGTTAATCACCAAGGGCCATATTAAATATTATATATTAAATCGCAGGACACAAAACAAAAAAAAACAAATGGTAATAAAAATAAAGTATAGCTTTTATTACAAACAAATCAATACATACAAAATTATAATACACGCAATATAAACATATTAAAAAATGCAGTGTTGTCAAAAGTTAAATAAACGTCTTAGTTATAGTTATAGTGACATATACTTCACCATTAAAATTTATAGGTATAACTAATATTTCGTATTAAATTGAATAATACATCCGATATAAAATCGGTGCTGCGTTAAATAATTTTGAAAAAAATCACATTTCAATTTTGTAAAGCGTCACGAGGAAATTAAGTTTGCATAGCCTATTGTAAAAAGCAATTAATTTACTACCGTTTAATTGCAAGTCTATTTGTTCATTACGTTTCATAATAAATGTTGATTAAACTTTAAATGCTTGCATACGTTTACTCAACACTTTGCAAGTAAGTAGTTTTAAATTAAATCCTTAATAATGTCACTATTAATTAGACGAAATAGTAATGTTACAATATAAATATTCCGATAATTTATTTAGTACTTATTTTTTAAATTCGAAGTTTGGTCGTTTTGCATATATGTAATTATCCATAAGTGATTGGTAATTGTTGCAAATGGTACTAAATACCTATAAACTTCATTTAATCTGATATTAACAGTCTTTTCCATATTCATTGTACCGCCTCCACATTTCCTTCAGCGTCCTGATAAATTATACTTTTTTTATCATTTTAACTAAACTACAGAGAGAATAGAAATACATTCTATAAGTATTATAAAACTGTAATTCAATAACAATGTCTACATATAATACTTATAATAAACTAAGGTATTATATATGATGTTAACCAAAATTTCGGTAAATAATCTAAAATCTTATATTTCACAATAAACTTGGATAGCATGACAGTTATTGTTTATTTCAGCAAGCAGATTATAAATTTTATTCTATCTAATCAAATTTTAGTTACATGTCAATTCTAAACTAAATATTAAACGTTGTCAAAATTGATAATATTTGTTTTATTCACTATATATATTCAGATAGTTACATTCACAATTACTTTGTCCTCATGGTAAATAAAAGGCACATGCTACTTTTCTATTTATATAAACGCTAATAATTTAACTCACTATTAATCAGACGTTTTATTTTATTTATGAACATTTTAACAAATAAGTTGATATGCATATAATGAAAAAATGCTTAAGATGAAAAAAACAATACAACTCAAATTTGAAGATACCTACAGTAATAAATGTCACTTGTATTCTTTTTGTTAAAATAATTGATTCTGAGTTATTGTATTATACGATAATAAAACAAATAAAATAAGAACTTTACTTTCGAGTCTTAAATTTGTGTATTATTACCAAAAGTATTTTGTTCATCTAAATACTCTATTAAATCGTTTAAAAAAATGCATATACATTTGTTATAGAAAACGCTTTATTAGTTTAATGTCAAGCATCAACTAGATAGGGCTTTAAAAAACCTACTTTAAAACCAATATTAAAATTTTTCAGTTTTCTTTAATATCGGAGATGGAAATGGTTATTACACAAATAAAACACAACTTAAAATCCAGATTGTGCGTTAAGGAGGCTGTGTTTGGTTCATGTTATCGAATCAACCGTTATATATCAAATCATACCTTAAGATTTAAGAAAAAAATGTGATTAATTGCCAAATTTCCAGGCTTGGGTAATATTAAAATTGCAAGATTATTAGAAATTTATGTGATTTTTTAATTGAAACTGTTTTACATCGTTTTTTCTGTATCTACCACATAATTTGTGTTTTGAGTTCTGGGATTTCGAATTTGTATATAAACTATACCTTTTATACATTTTGTGGTTAAATAATCAATATAAATGTTTATATACTTAATTAATAGTTAATTTAAAAATTTCTTTTTATCCAGTACGTTTACTAATCAATTTACAATAAGGCGCCTTAACATCAATATTTTCTTTAAAAACTTATTTACATATCAATAAGCATCTTTATAATTTTTCTTGTCAGAAATACAATACTAATCCTTATATTGGCCAATTAAAATATTTTTCGACAAAAACTATTTCAAATTATTCTTGTCATTTTTCAACAGAATACCATTCGTTTAAAACTATGAAAAAATAAAAGAAAGTTGAACTCAATGTATATTATTTAAGTGTCAATCGTATTTTACCGTTTTTGTAAAACACCAAATCACTGCTATATTAAAATACCTCTTATTGTTATATACGGTTCATTGAACTAGGGTTCTTCAACAATCTCAAAACGGTTAATTTAAGATTTGCAAAACAAAATTTTTTTTGAGTAATATTCAACCTGAAATGTCAGTCTTCATATTCATGTCGCCCTGTATATACCCCATTTTAGATAAGATAATCTTTTATCGCTTTTCCAATTAACTACGATATAAAAATCCATCCAAGTTTTCTTAATGACAGATACTAGTTTTTGATAATAATATTATCACAGCTTGATAATTTTATCCCTGAATAATTAAACGTTACCAGATTATATTTTTAGTGTATGATTATTAATGGTTTCTTTTTACTCCAAACCGCAACATAAACTATGATATTATAAATTAATACCTTGTGAATATGTATTTCTATTGCTACTAATCATCTTGATTCATTAAAATACTGAATTGAATTGGCCATTTTTGCATTTATTGTTTTTTTGTATTGTTATTGATGTTGGTATAATCGTAATATGAAAATTCTTTACTCATTTCGTTTTATTAAAAAATATTTATAGGTAATTTCAATCAGAAGTCCAAATGTTGAATGTAAATTTTTCTATAAAAAAAGTAACCTACCAAACCAGACGAAATCAACGTAAAATTTGTAAAAACACTACAAAAAAACCTATTCTTTTTTTTCTTAATAGCAAGCTGTGTTTTAACGCAAAACAAAGCATACGATACAATATATTATTACCTATAATGAAACTGTGAAGAATAGATATGGTAGAAAGTTTAAAAAAATATATCATATTTTTTCCAAACATGCTGAAAATTATTTCAACCTACTCACAGTGGTGTTAAAAGCTATCTTGGTGATGAAGCAAGAAAACTATTTATACCTTTTTTCTAACAAATAGCAGACCAATAGGAATGAAAATCCAGGAAAAGGAAGCGTTCAGTACAAACGTTTTAAAATACTTAAAAGATAAAAATTTTCTTTGTTAACTAAGTGATTTGTAAGTATCAATAATTATAGCATTATCACAATTGTTTGATGTTCGTTTGTCGACGATAACTATTAAAAAAAAAAGGAAACATATTCGAAAGCAATCTGTGTAACTGGCATAAATTTATGATTCAATTAAATTTAATAACGTATTTTATATGGCTATAAATTAATTTAGTTAAAAAATTCATATTATACTAACAAAAAAATTAATAATTGTTATTAGTGAAACTTAATTTTACGACTTATTCGTTAAGAATTAACAATACAATTAAATTGCACATTACGCTCACTTATTCGTGCAAATTAAAAATATAATAGATTCTTTTGAAGTACGAAGCTAGTAAAAGGGTCCTAGTTTAATAAAAGTATTAGATCACGCAACAAATTGAGTACATTTCGAAGTCCCAATAATTGAATCTAAAATAATAATTGCGTTCAATTGAAAGAGCAAAAGTAAATTCTTAGAGTGAAACAAATTAGAACACTAGAAGTATAAGAATGCTTAAAAGTAGAATAAAAAACAACAATCTTGAATGGAAACGAGACGAGACGACCTTCAAAAGCGGCTACAGTACGCTATTCGTGATGCCTTTTTAATGCTATACTGGTTTCTTCAAAATTTTAAATACACCTCTTTATTATTCATATTTATATTAAAATTTACAAAAGCTCCATAATCCAATGAATATCGATAGTATACAATCAAAATCAAATTAAAAATCTACATAATTTTATTGACATTCAATTTTTGTATAGTACTTAATCAAAATTTTAAACATTCTATAGCAATGGTGCCCAAATTGCTCTTTATCCGTGGCTAAAGTTACTGCCGATAAATTTTAGCAGGTAATGATAATAGTAATAAAATTAATTATAATTGAGTTTGGTCGTGTAACTGCTAAACCAAGAGGTCGCTTTATAAACCTAAACCTTACAGATTAAAAAAAGGCCCGGTGCGTGTGCTTATGTAGACGCGTTGGACGTTATACTTCTTTGGCGCCACTAAGTTAAATATAACCATGTGTAATGTTGCGTACCTCGCGTTTGTATATAGTTTGATGGATTTTCAAAATATATGTTAGTGCGCTCCCCGTGGGTTCCGAACCACAGCAATTTGTAGAGAAACTTTTCGAGCAGTTTATAACTCTCACTAGATTACTCAACCTTAGCGAAGAGAAGAGGAGTGTGAAAATTTGGAATGTTAGTGCGGGGATTGAAACCATTTCGAACCCCCGTCCATAGCGCTGCAGCCCAAACATTAAACCACTTGCGCCACGCTTACCCAGAAACTATTGAGGGCCTATTTAAGAGCTATAATTTGACTAGGTCCTCGATTTTTTGACATTGAATTTACAAATGAGCACTTTCAGACGCTGATGAGTGCCTAAATGCGATAAAACGTAAAGAAACAATAGAAATGAGAACTTTCAGGCTCTATTGTGGCGCTAAATTTCAACTCGGAATTTGTGTTCCTAACCCTAATACTCCCGACTTGTTATAAGGTTGACCACTAAAACATTCAACCAATTTTTTCATCAACTGCACTATTTCCAATAAACTAACAATAAGGAAACTTCGAGAACATTATTTTGCCTTTTAAACTAGCCAGAAAACGGGTTTCTTTGCATTTCAAACAAGTAACGTTTTTACAATGCACTTTCAGGTTCTCAAATAACAATTTTAAAACCAATAATATCAAATTTCCAATTTCCCTGAGAAGCCCAAGTCATCAATTCAAATAATATACTATATTGTCGGTTGTTCTATTTTCTAGTATCAAAATAAAAGCTAACAACTAAATGCGAATCGAGGGGTCACTAGCAAGTTGTAATAAACTTACCAAGCTGATTATTTTTACCAATTTCTGTTTTTTCCAATTTATTAAGTATTAATAATAAATATTTTATTAATTGGACATTTGTAAGACCAGAATATTGCTATGGCAGCAATAATGATGAATTTAATATGTTTAGATATAGTTATCAAACTATGAATAAAAATAATCAAAGAATTACAATAGGTATAACCGTCGTCGATGCCAAAAAAAGAATGTCCCCCAACCAGCTTCCTGCTCTCTTTCTTTTGCCTTCTTGCCAAATGTGGTATTATTACCTTACACATTGGTATTTTAATAATTAAAATAACGTGACTACAGATACTTTAATCTTAAACAGCCCTGGGTGCGTGCCCCGGTCGTCAAATTCATGTTCGAAAAAAACTTGTTTGACTAAAGCACGTAGCATCTCAAATTATGGAGGGAAGGGACGCCAATGACAAGTTTTTGCCCCGGCTCGGAAAAATGGTAGATCCACGGCATATTTTAACCTTAAAAGAACTGACAACCGTACTTTTAGAGAGGAAGATGTTTTAAATAAAGTTTATTTTATCTGGTATTGTTGATTCTATCAAATCGCAAGGCCACAAAATAATATTTTTCTTAAATTCTAGAACAATCTTAGCGCGTTTAAAGATAACGAAGTCAATTTTGAGTTTTTCATCAACTGAAAGAGAATTCTGATCTATCGTAAGAAACGATTTTAATTTTTTTACCTCGTTGCGTTAAGTGATTATAAACAACTTAAATTTTTTAAGTGGCAATGTACAAAATATAACCATTCATATGATTGACAGTTAGCAAGTCACTTAATTAAAAATAAAAATATTTTATTGGCCATAAGTTTATTTAAATTATTTATTGTCTTAAAATAGTGAAGTGCATTTACGTTAAATGATTATTATAAAAACAAGAAATAGACAAGCAAGTGAAACTGAATGTATACAACAAAATAGCGAAACAAACCCCAAAATATGCCAGCGTGGCATGGATAATGTGACCAATTTTTTGCCTGCTAAAACTGGACGCTTTGCAATCGTGCTTAAAACTGAGTGTGCACATTCGAGCTCAAAGTGGCACATTCCGATCTCGGGAAAATGAAGCGCGCCGCTCCGCGTCGCGCTTCATTTGCTTCCCTCGCTCGGAAATGTGCCACTTTTCGCTCGAATGCGCACATCCTCGTATTTTTATACATCATTAATGATTAATTGTTCACATTGGGGATGTCTATACCAATCTTCTTCTTTTCAAATCAAATAATCCAATAAAGCTGACTAAAATATTTTTTTTGATTTGAAACATTGGCTATTGTCATAGAGAACTTCCACGAATGCAAGGAATGTGTGCATTCGAGCGAAAAATGACACATTTCCGAGCGAGGGAGAAAAAATAAAGCGCGACGCGGAGCGGCGCGCTTCATTTTTCCGACATCGGAATGTGCCACGTTGAGCTCTAACGTGCACACTCCGCTTTTCACCACGAATAACAATAATCAATTTACTGTAAAAAAAATTTAAGTAATTCTAAAACCGTAGTTGCGCTATAAAAATTTCTTCTTGGGGCTTTCGCCTATTTTTCATAATTTTTTACTTTTCTCGTTAAGAAATTGTCGTGAAATTAATTTGTATTTAAATAAGGAGGCAAGAATGAAATTCTTGTTAGGATTTCTTAATATTCGGTATCGTAATTGACAATTTTTTGAAAACGGGACATTTTGGCGTCCCGAATTATTGATTGGGGACAACGAGACAGATCATCTAAAAACGAAACAATCGCATTCAAAACGGGACGTATGGTCACATTATGCATAGACCATAAATAAAAAGTACGAAAGTAAACTTAATAATAGATTTTATAGAAAGATGGTTTGGCCATATAGATATAAAAATAATGTCAAAGAACCGGAAGAAATAGAAAAACTGGATCTCACTTCCGACACCCTAATAGGGTATAAGGAAAACGAAGAAAGAAGGAAAAATATCTTATAAACAAACATGTTATAATACAAGAGTGGCCAAGCTCCTTGATAGTCCGAGTCATTTTTCAAAATTTGAAATTTTTCGCGAGTCGCTATTAAATACGTATTTAAAAGGTATGCAAAAAGGTATTAAAATTTTAAAAAAAAATTGTTACAACGTTGCACTTACAATTAGTCTTTTATATTTATGCCAGTAATTTAAAAGACATTTTGAAACACATACGGAACGATAATATTTTTTAAAAATATAATAGCACAAAAATTAAAAAGGAACTCGGGTATATTTATCGAGAACCACAAATAATCCTTCAAAGAGCCGCATGTGGCTCCCGAGCCTCAGGTTGGCCACCCCTGTTATAATATATTTTAACGTTAAACAATTCATACGGTAATTAAAAATATAGTAAATTTACTGGCGAGTGTTAAATAGTCAAAAATAAAAAGATAACCAAAAATTCTTTACAGATGAAAATGATTAACAGTGTTCCGATTAGCGTAAGAACTTTTTCCAAATTAAGTAACAAAAGTTCCAAAGGATACTCAAGGCATTTGATTTTACCCTTTTATGAAAATTATCTCAGAACAATGGTAACCCAAGCGCAGTGGCAAAAATGCATTGGCGATAAGTCCATGAAGGGGCTGCATGATTCATTTACTTCCAATTAATCAAACGTTAATTAGAATTGAACTATACAAAAGTAATAAAAATACAGTTATCCCTATCAATTGAAAAACATCTTATTAGATCGCTATAAAACTATTTTCGAAAGTAAAAATTTAATGATAAAAGTTTTTTATCAAAAAAAATCATCAAAATAAGAAATAAATTACCCTAACTTTTTTTTAAATTTTATAAATTCGATAAAAAAATTGGAAGGTTCTTAAATAAGTATCTCAAACTTAACGCTTGAATTCTGATTTGTTCATTACAATGAAAGACTTAGTAGCGACTGTAACTAAACAAGAAGAATTCAAATTTCTCTGATTTTCTTCAACTTCTAGCTGTATTTTGGAATGAATAGAAATGCTTACTAATCTATGTAAATTATACGTTTCTTTATATTAAATTATAATTAATTAAGATGTTTTTAATACGAAAGCATCATTGTTAATCAATAAAAAAATATATATTCAAATCCTAATATAATTTTATGTCAAAATAAAAACATGGTTGTTGAATAAATAAATAATATTTTACTACAATTCACCTTTGGATTTGATACTTAACAATAACTTCATTTAGAAGTATCTAAAAATTAGATAAGAAAATGTAAATGTTATCTTTTTTATTGCGTATACAGAAGTAATTCGTAATTATCATAAATCATTACTACTTAAGTGCTTCGTAAGGAACCGAAATTGGTAAGAATAAAGACGCCGCTGATATTTCTTTCAAAATAAATACTTATTATTCTTCAGTAGAAAATTTTTATTTTAGAGCGAGAGCGCCGGGATAAGACACCGGCTATAGTTAGTAGGGGTACGTAGGAACATCCCCTTGCAATATAAAGCAATTCTATTTTTTTCATTTTTTGCTAAAAAAACAGGGTAACATCCATGTTTTTCTCGATTTTGGCCGATTTTGAAGGTTTAAAAAGGTTTTAAAAGTTTTACTTTAAAGCCAAATTTAATTTTTCAAAAAGACGAAAATTTTTATTTTAGAGATAGAGCGCCCAGAAATGACACCGGCTATAGTTGCTAGAGGTACGTAGGAACATCCCCTTCCAATATAAAGCAATTCTATTTTTTTCATTTTTTGTCAAAAAAACATGGGTTAACCCCTTTGCTCGAATTGAGAAAAAAAAATTGAGGTAATGGTTTGCGTTAAATTTCCACGGGATGTTCCTATAGACTCCAAACCGACATAGCCGAAACCATTTTTCCCTGCTCCCCGTTTAACCTCCAAAATTTGTCGAGAAAATCAATTAAATCGAAATCAATACACTTGGACACAAAAATAATCGTAGTGCCCTCATTTTCGATCCGATCATTAAAAACGACCGCAATTCGGAATTCTGAGACTCCTTTCCATAAGATATATGCAAAATCTGCATAGGGCGCAATGTTAATTTCTCGAGTAATTAAGGGTTGAAATTTTAGGTACATTTTTATAGCACAAAATTTTTATGTTAAAAAATTGTGGCGCCCTTATTTGTGAAGGGACCTTTAAAAACTATACAAATTCAAATTTGCTAGACTCTTTGACTTCGGATAAATTGAAAAAATCATAGACGTGCTATTTGAAATTTTCAAGAAAAACGGGTTCGAAGAGTCCGATTTGTAATTAATTTTTTCTAAATTTCCACTTTGAAAAATCGTAACTCGGTTATTTGTGAACGGATCTTTAAAATCATTTCAGATTCTGAAAGCCCGTTTATCGTAGCGTAAGATCAACTAAAAAAATCAACAGGATCAAATGTTAGGTGTCGGAGAAAAACACGGTCGAAACTTTCAAAACGTATGTTTTACCTTTTTTACTGGTGTCTTGCGCTTATTGTTATCAGTCGGTTAATGTAATCACTTTATCTAGGTCCCAAAGTGATCACAGTAAACGGCGGCTACTGTACTTTATTTATCGGAATTAAAACTATCTCCGGTATAACGAAAGTTGGTACAATACGCTAAAAATATCAGAACGATTCTTTATAGAATACGATTTCGTATAATGCGTAAAAGTGGTAATCGCGTTATAAGCGAGTCTACTGTACTGTACTCAATAAAATTACATTAAAGCGTGTACTTCTACTTCTATTTCAACTCATTGTCAAGAGCCCAATTAATTTTTAACTTGTTTTCATCAAATTTACATATAAATAACATACATTATAACTTTAGAATTTAGATATCAATAGTGTGAATAATTGTAACTACTCCATACGGAATTCATACATATCTTAGTCTATTTTAGTATTTGCACATCCAATGCACTCAATTAGATAAAAATAGAATTTTATATGCACGTACGAAACATATACTGTTTTCTTTTATCCGAGATATCTATAATTCGGTATATTAATAATGGTATCTAATAAATTCAGAAGTACAATTTCTAAAATTAATTAAATATTTCCAATATCATATTCTTATTTGGATACTAATTCAACGTTTTGTTCTATAACTAAAAAGTGTTCAAATAATAAGAATATATATAAACATTAACCATTTTTTAATAACTAAAGATAATTGGGACACATTGTTGTTAACAATTCACAGGTACAATTTAAAGAAAATAATAATTTTACATTTAACTATGACTCTTAGAAAATATTAGCCTATACAAACAAAACTGTTAATCGCAATAAGCCTTACTGCTTTA
Source organism: Sinopyrophorus schimmeli (assembly GCA_036325965.1). NCBI lineage: Eukaryota > Metazoa > Arthropoda > Insecta > Coleoptera > Elateridae > Sinopyrophorus > Sinopyrophorus schimmeli. The sequence goes on from JARFIZ010000310.1 coordinate 1,648,085, forward strand.
TAAATCGACTGTAATTCTAAATGTTTGTCATAATTAAATCCCTTTGCAGTGTGGACAGCTACAAGAACAACAAAACAGAATTTAAATTATTAATAGTAAATAGCAAACCTTCTTCGAAACGATATCATCATTGTAGTATTGATGGGAGTAAATGAAAAACAGGAATAATAACATAATACCAACTTACAAAACATATTTATAAAATTAATTCTTTAAAGATATGTTAGTAAATTGAAATTTAAATGTCACACACAAAGTTAAGGTTCTAACTTAAATTTCATTGTCCATATCAATTACAATAGATAGCAATTTAAATAATTGTAAGTGATAATTTGAGTAAAAGAGAAATAAAAATGGTAGTTTGATTTAAAAAAATTAAGATATTTGACTTTATTGAAATTGAAATTTTTATACCGTTTTTAGGAACCCTGTATACAATAAGGCAGTTTTCGACATGTCACCAATTAGCTTGACCTTCCTACTCATTAACATGACAAGATATATTTTATTTGGTATAGGGGATGTTCACATGGAATTTTTAATATAAAGGTTTGCACCTGACATTATTCATTAAAAAAATTAATATCTCGAAAAGTATACATTTTAGGTATAGGCTATTCTACATAAAGTGACATTAAAATTTAACGTAGAATCCGAAAAGTTAATAATATATAGACATATTCAATAATTTATTATTTGAAACAATCTAATGTCTGAATTACTACAACTTATCACCAAAATATATGCAGAAGTATTATCTTCAATTGTTATAAACTTATCTAAAATATGAACATTAAAAATGTTTATTATATAATTTGTTATAAATCTGTATTAAATTAACCCAGCGTTTCTCAAGCTTATTTGTGCCAGGCCCCACTTCAACGCTTCAAAAATATCCATGACCCCTATCATAATTTTGTAGTTAATAAATTCTGAAAAAAAATTATTAGATGCTTCAAATAAAAAATTCACATAGTCAAAATTATTTTTATTTTGACTTTCGTAAGTATAGATGTTAAGTTAAAATTATTATTTGTTTCATTTTGTTTTCTGTTAAAAAATGTTTGCCATGATTCGATTATTAACAAAAAAAATGTTAAAAATGTTTGGCCTATTATACCCCAAAACATTCAAATTACTACCAGATAAAGAGCGAGCCACACGTTGAAAAAGAGGTAAATAACCATTAGATGAAATAAAAATTATGTTGTTGTCTAGTCCACACTCGTTAACGTTTTAAGGATTTGTTAAGTTAAAAAGACATTAAAAATATCAATCTCTTACTTAACATATTAGGTACATTAGAACGTACAATGGCGATTAAAACTTGTTTAAATATATGTAGAACCAATTTCTAAACTATTAAAAACTGCATATATATTTTATTTTGCTTAACCATTTAAACATATATAAAAAAACATATAATTATGTACATTAAGGTTACGTATACCAAAAAAATCGACTACTTTTTTTCAAGATTGGTCTCAAAATTTCAGCAGTGGATACCGAAATATAAATTCAGTTAAAATATAAACTCTTAAATATTAATATTAAGAGATCTTGCATCGTAATTGTTGTTACCATTTAAAAAGCATTGAGAAAAATTGTCGCGATGTTTTGAATTTTTTATTTCGTGATTGACTTAACCGAATTAAAATTTCTCTAATGAAACTTGTGGGAAATTTTCAGCTTCGAGAAGCATTATCCAAATTTTCGTTAACTGCATGTTTTTAAAGTTATATTTCTTTTAGCGCGCTGAGGAGAATATTAGCAGGCAACGGAAGTTGCACTCTTACAGCTAACGAAAATTCTACAGTATGAAACTTGTCGTCTAAGAAAGTAAATTAATAATTGTGAATCATACTTATAATCGAGAGTGCACATTAGAGTTCAAAGTGGTACATTCCGATCTCGGAAAAATAAAGCGCGCCGCTCCGTCTCGCGTTTCATATGCTTGCCTCGCTCGGAAATGTACCACTTTTCGCTCGAACGTGCACATACCCTATGTTAATTGAATTTTTTTGCTCTATTCTTCGCTCTTTCAAATCATGAATTTCAATTTAGTTTAGTAAATAGCAATTTTATGTTCTTTGCCATAGGGTATTTCCATTGTAACGGGTGCGACAATGACACTATGATTATTAAAGATCTTTATATGTCTGACTCAATATTATCGAAAATTATTCGTGAACAAAAATTGTATACAAAATTAGATATTTGATTCAAAAAAAATCTTTTTAAAATCTATTGTTAAAATTATTATACATTGATCTGAATCGCGTAACGGGTGCGACATTAGAAAATGGACAAATGCGGTGCTGTTGATTTTGAATGTTGATCTTATAAAATTTTGGATAAAAGTAACCAGTAATAATTTTTTAAATAAGACTCTAATAGTGCTCTCACATAACTGCATACTTAAAAATCACATATATTTTGTTAGGAATTTTTAATTTCATATAAAATGTAACGGTGCAACAACTTTTTGTAACGGGCGCGACACTATATGAATTTACAAGTTTTCAAGTGAGAAAAAAGATCTGTTTTAATCAAAATCATTTTATTAAAGTTAGCTATGAATAAAAGAGACCAAAATCAGAATTTAAGACATGTTTTTTTTAATTTCGAACTAACCGTACGACCACCATAGATGCAATTTGCTGTATCATAAGCTTTTTGAAATGGTGCTTCCTTGTAGATTTTTGATGGGTTTTATGTTCTCCCATCGTGTTATCCAGCAGCTGTTGGTATTTTGTAATTTCTTTGTTTGATAGATAAAAAATTTTGACGTTCTCTAATCTCTTCTTGTTTAAAAATTCGAAACAATCTCGTGGTATGTTAAGAATAGTTTCTCGAGCATTAACTGAAGTTCACAATGTTCTCATAACAACTGCACCAATGCCATCGACAGCGCCTTTTCCATGACTAGTAGGGAAAAATGACCAAGTACCTAATATCCACCCCCAAATCTTCTGTAGCCATACATAAATTGTACAAGTTGTAGCGATTTTTAAACTAGAGTTAAACTAGAGTTTTTGTCAATCGGGGGTCAAAAATTATGGAAATACCCCATAGCAATGAGTGGAAGAGAGCAAAAAGATACGATAATCAAGTGATAAAGAACGATTAAAATTAATTTAATTACATCAAAGAGGTATAACTTCTAACGCGTGTACAGAAGTACACTCATCGGTTTTTTTAACTACAACTACTTATTGAAACTACCTCTACTTCTGTTTACTATTTCGGCATACGTTTTATATTGATTTCATAAACTAAATCTTACTTTTCTTTCTTCAACTGCTGTTTTACATCCTTTCAGGCTCATAAAGCATCTTACACATATGGGATTTTATTTTAATTTGTAAGATAGCAACAGGAATTTCACATACACGTAAGTACCTTAATGTCTAAATGTCATTAGATAACATACGTTGCCAATACTTTTCAGTCATTATTCTAAGTGCGCTAGATTTGTTTTTAAATTAATTTAAACAACAATATTTTTGTAAGAGCACATTGAATCATTTTGTATAGACAACTACCAAAGCGAAAGTTTTAAATAAAATTTTCCATATTTTTATCCTTTATTTTAATGCTAGAAAAAAACATATGCTCCATATGACGAGTTACCAATAGTTTCGCCCAGGTCATTGCGGTAGATTTTCTCTATATAATGCAAGTTTTCAAAAGGTTTTATCTTTAAAATAATCTGCGATAAATCATAAAATTGTATTTTTATTTCGTTGCTTATGATGTCCCTTTATGCTGCCGCCGATGCGGTCGCCTCCGCACTATAGCACGTTACAGCCCTGGTTTAGCCCAGCAGTGTAAGTCAAAACTAACAGCGCATTTTTGGCACTAACCTACCCTTCACATTTCTTTTGAGCATGATAGTACAACCATCCTATAACATTTAATAGTTTTGAAAATCCATGAATCCAATTATTAAAAAAAAATTATCTGTCGAATTAAACTAACTTTAATAACATATCGAACAACAGAATGATCAACAAATCACTTTATAGGTAAATGATTTTTGCTTTTTTTCTCGATTTTATGTGGTAAATAACCAAAGTACATACATAGATTTGAAGTAAACAAAGCGTTATTTATGACGACTTCTGAAAGATAATGCATCGTTCCATGCGTTATAACGATAATAATGCGTGTTAAAAATAATATAAACAAACAGGAACAAAAATTAAAACTAATCTATGAGCACGTGCTTTCGCCACGCCCCATAGCGTACTACATATCCATAGAAGTGGGGGGTAGCAATGTTGTGACGGCGGTTGAATCGATAGCTTTTGTCTACAAAGACACCACCCAAGAAAAATAATTTATTTTGGCAAAAAACTAATTTTTTTTAAATATAGTGATCGCCAAAAAATCCAATAATATTGTGAAATTCCGTCCACAACCAAACGTATTTTGGTAACACGTTAGGATTGTTATTATCTAAATCAAAAATAGATTAAGAACTGTTTACATTTTACTAGTTAGATGGGAACTTTAACTATGAGCCTAAAAATTTATAATTTAGTAAAATTTGAGAAAATTCGAAACGTAATGGTAAGACTATATAAACCCCAATACGGGAATTTCTACTATTCCCGCCCTTAAATACAAAAATATTTAAAATTGTTTACATCCCACTAGAAAAGTTAAAGAACGCAAATAATACTTTGAACTTGATTGATTATAAGTATCAGCTACAAATACACGCACAAATAAATAGATTATTTTCGAAGCTTTAAAATAATAGAAAAAAATACATATGGGTATCCATGTGACTGATAACATCACAACAGATAACTACGACGCTTATAATTCTTATAAATAAAACCACACTTCTAAACAAATACATTAAATAAAATACATACCTTCAAATGTAGCTAGTTCCCAAACAAAAATATCAAACATGTGGTGAGCACAAGCCAGAAATGTTTACTTTGCAAGTCTATCAGTAGTCAAACATCAATAATAAAAATTAATACTTTAGGACAATATGCAACTATTATATCTCACGTACACAAAACACACTGTACAACTAGTTTTTTAACAACCCACTATCGTCACAAATGCTACTCAACGAATGTTGTTGATAATTGGCGATTGCGCTTTGGTGGATGATACTGGCAGCACAACGCAAGCTAGCTATCTGAACTAGTTCTAAATGTGTTGCGTAGGAGTACACAATAAAAAATTGAAATTTATCGAAATAAGGAGCTCAGCGATAAACTCTATCCTGCACTAAAGTTATTTGACTACATTGGCATGTATATTTAATACAGAATATACTCAATTTCACATTATGCGTTTGCCCGTTTAGAATATCAGAAATTGTTTGCGCAAACGTACAATGTTGATGACGTGTTGGGGAAAAGGTACAGAGCATGCTCGAAAAATAACAAAGCAGGTTAAGGTAAACCGGTAGAGCATAAATAAAAAAAAATAATATATACTTCCAATGCCAAACATTATTATTTTGTATTTAACAACTGCCAAAACAAAATCACATACGCTCCCAAATAGTACAATTTGATGATTACCCGTTCAATAAATATAATATAAACAAACTGCAGTAAAACTGTTGAACGCCAATGCGTAATGCAGATAGATCGCACCTTCTAGATTAAAACATGTTTTTCTTCGAAATATGATATCATTAGACGGCGATAAAGCTTTAATTATAATTTTTTCCATCGCCAATGCGGAATAATTCCTTAAAACTTATAGCAATATTTAGAATAAAATAGTTCAATTAAAATCAAAGACCTGCATGATTAATAATTGTTTATCATGTTCCATGAAAGTAATAGCCTTTATTTGATAATTACATCAACTTTTGAAGTATTGATGAACTATTGTCATTTGTATTGTAAGAATCAACGCATTAGAAGCTTTGATTAAAGAGGTGTTGATTTGAAGATATGCAACATAATTAACACAACATTATGTATATTCTGCAGTATATAGATGTCGCTAATAGCGCATTAGCATGCATTAGATAATTTGAAAAATTTTAATATAGATGCTACTTATTATATATTAGTAGTATTTTATCAGCAATTCAGAAAATAAATGGTTCTATACTATCGTTAATATAATAAATTTGTATATCCCTTAAACTAATTAGTCTAAATAGTTTTCTTACAATAGTTTTAATTAAAACAAATATAATAAGTTTCTTAGGCACTAATTGATCGTGAGCTATGTTTACATAATAAACAACCTTAGAAGAGTTGTTGCCTTATAAAAGAAAAAAGCATTGACGAGCTATCGGTCACGTGGTAGATTTTTAAAGTTTTAAATAAGTTAAATACGCACAGCGACGATCATAAAACTTGCGTAAGAGTATTATTAAACAATATTGGTAAAATTTAGCTAACATCCATCTGTTACTCTCAATAATTGTCGTTTTATTCACAATAAATTTGATAACCAATACGAAACATTTGTCTGAATTACAAATTGGCAAGGCTATAATTATAATATAATTCGATTTTATACGTTATATAGTTAGTAACGAAAATTTATAACCACAGCATATCGTTAGTACACCCTAAAAATAAGTAATTTAAAGCGATTAAATGGCTAAAATTAATTTGTTATACCTTATAAATAGTAGCATTATAAGCTGGAGTAATTCAAATAAATAGATATACTTTGGCAACAAAAATATTAAATAATAGATACGGATATAAAATCTCCTAAGTATACGTAAATAAATATTCAAACTTGAATAAAAATAAAATGATGCTCTGTAGCTTTAATTTTATCGTTTAATTTAAATCAGCGGTCGGGTATCTTTTTTAGTCATAACCCAAAAATATATTTGAGTCAGTTGATATCACCCCTTCATATTGAAAAGGACAAAAATCAATATAAATTTAAATTAAATATTATTTGTTGAATCATTTTACATGGAAAATTAAAAAAAGTTTACGATGTAGAATTGCTAGAATAGCTATTAAGTTTGTCGCATCAACAGTAGCATATGCCGAATTGTTTAAAGATTGGTTTCAAAAATATTGCCACGTTTATAAAATAAAAAAAAAGAAAAATTTCCTTATTACCCCCAATAATTTAATTTTTAACCCATTTGGAGTAATTTACTCGGGGGCTCCGATATCTGATTTATATGACATCGAGTTGCAACAATTTCTGAGTTACATTTTTTTAATAGATAGATAGGGCGTTTTAAGATTTTATCTTCTTGATTTTTTTTAATATATGATATACTCTTCCTATAATTGTTCCATAGATTTCGGTATGAACACTAGGAAATAAGAATTATACCATAAGGTTTGTAACAATGTTTAAATGATTCCGATTTTCGATCAAGATTTATAACTTTATTAAATAATTTACGTAAATAACAATTTTGGAGGAAAATACATTTCCTACAAAAAAGGTCTTCAAGTCTATACGGTAAAGCTATTAGTTTATGAGATAAATAGATTCAATCGTATAAAAGCCTAAAATATCTTTGTATTATCAAGTTTATGGTATTAAAAATTCCATATTTAATTTTTAAACAACTGTTGATTTATTATTAGTTTTACACCTTGGACTCTGAAGATCATTTTTGTAGTAAATTTAATTTCCTCCAATATTGTCATTTGCGAGTTTGCTGTAAGTCTAGCCGTATGAGAAAAATGCAAAAATCGATAAAAATAAATTTTAAGATTTTTTAGAGGTGAAACCGTTCAAGTTACATAGATCCCACTATGTGTACTTTTAAAGTTTTATATTTGGCCTACAATTTGTTGTTAAGAACAATACGATTTCATAAAGTGCAGCAGAGCTATTTGAAAAAAAACTGGAGATTTACATATTAAGTAAATGGGACAATTTTAAAATCAACTAGCAACCACTTAAAATTAAAATTAAGAGCTGAAATTTGGTGAGAATTTATTTTTTGATGCTTAGAATACTATTTAGTCTGTGCACCGCAAAAAAATTGTTTAAAAACGAAGCACCCTAATTATATACATAGAGCTAACTTCGATATGGAATAGCAATCTATGAATAAAAAATATTTTGGCAATTTTTAGTATTTTGCATTAAGGGTAAAATGAAACAACACTTAATTGAAATACCTTGAATACTTTAGATTAGCCGTCCTAAATTCAATCAACGTTATAAGGTGGTTGAAGTACCGATTAAACATAACAATATTTGTATCTTCAAATAATTTAATTTTTTTGAAAGTGGCAATATTATAAAATATCCGATAGAAGTTTTATTAAATTATAGAATAAAAAATGTACAAATATTACTTTGTAGGTATACTTGAAACTTCTACCACCCTACAAAATGCAGAGTAAAATTACCAGATTGTTATAGCTATAAATTTAACATGAAAAAAGATAAATCAATTAATTGGGTTTAAATAAATCCAATATTTTTTATAAAAATATAAAAGCACATACGTTCTCCTAGTTCAATACATATCGACTTATGAATATGTAGACAAGTTCTTAAAAAATAATTACTCTAAATTGAATTTCATTACATATCATACCTAACTAATAAATATTAAAATTTTAATATTGATAACGTTAACATACCACAATTTACATACAATTTTCTAATTTTAGTAGAATTAATTTGAATACTATGTGTATATATATATATTAGTTATATGTGGATATGTACGTATACACATATTTTATAATTTGTTTACTTAGAGTTAATTGCTGCTATTCTTTAATAAATGAGAGATTGAATTTAAAATATTTAAAAATAGATTAAAATTTTATAGTAGATTGTGTAAGAAGAGATGTAATTAGTTGTAAAAACGTTGCAAATTAAAACAATTTGATAACGAAATAGAGATATTTTAAAGTTCTAATGTAATTAAAATACATACAATTTTGTACATAATCAGGAAATAATATGTGTTGAATACAACTGAATTAAAATTTGTATAAGAAATAACTAAGTGACAATTTATTTTGTATTGAATACCGATAAACATTTCGTTGTGATATAATATATACACAAACCTATTTAAACAATAAAATTTACAAGAACCGACAACAAAAGATTAACAATTTTGTTATACTGTCATATATTGTTTTTGAAGTTAGAAGAAAATATATTTGTGTATTACAAAGAATTAAAAGCATATTTTATAAAAAAAATTCATGAGTGAAAATCTACAATATTCATCATAATTATATTAATCATTCCTGCATACACTCATTTGAAGGATGCATCATTATTCAGAATTAAATACATATGTTTGTTTTTACTACAATTATAGATATTCTGGCAAGAATATTACACAAAGGATGTTTAAGTTAATATGTTATGTATAATATTATTGGTATATAATTACTGTATAAATGACGGATTGAATTTTTTGTAATGGAGTTATTTTAAACTGTATCCTAGCTCATCTGAGATAAATAAATAGCGTCCAACTTTCATATTGTTTTAAGATGAGTATTATAAAACATATTTAATACAAAGACTATATATTAAATATAAAATAAAAACCTATATAATTCCATTACAAAAAATAATGTATTGTACACATGCTTATAATAATTGTTTCCCTATTTAAATGGCATTACATTTTGCACCTAATACAAAATATATATATAGACACACACACATATACATACAGATCGACAGTAGCAATTTCCTTTGCAAAAATAATTTCTTGCCATTACCATCTATAGTTAGAACAACTAAATGGTTTAAAGCACAGTTCAGATATTAATCTATTTAAAATTTTAAAAACTGTGGAGATATCTTAGCAAAGCAATTAAATAGATTTATATTGAAAACAAGGTTTAGTAAATAATTTAATTAAATTAGATAAACAAATACTTCTGAAAATTATGTTACAGTGATATGTAATTAATAATGTAAATAAAAAAATGACTAAATTTTCGTTATCAGCAATTAATAATTTTAAATATACACAATACCTAAATGGATTATATGTAATTTAACAATTCAAAATTGCAGTTTGTTTGTTAAAAGCTGCAAGCAGAGCACTAACTCTCATTATCAGTATCTAAAAATTCAACATGCGTAAATGGGAAATGACCAGTTTTTCCATTTAATTCTCCTTCCCACTGTCCATTGATATTTGTTTTAGTTACTCTAATAATATCTCCTACTTCTAGTTTCAATGCAGTTTTATCATATGCATTAGGGACTCTAACTTGTTTTACTCTGGCCATTGCTGGTAATTTTCGCTATAATTATAAGATAATATTTTTTCTGCAATAATATTAAACCATTCAAATACCTGCATTTGATTTCGCCTCATGGCTGCCTCAGCTTGTTGTGGTACTGTGGAAATTGGTCCACCAGATCCTGGTCTTCCCATTTCCATCATTGGTTGACCTTCTTCATACTTTTGTTAAAAATAAATATTGAAAAACATTTTTACTTAAATTTCGAATGAATAAATTAAACATGTATAAATATAAATCAAATGATCTAATTTTACTTATAATTAAAAATGTAGTCAATGTTCAATATATAAAAATAAATAATACTGTTTAAGTATGATGAAGACACAGGCAGTACTATCATAAAAAATAGTGTGTACTTCTCAATTTACTTTGTAATATAACCATAAACTATACTAACTTTTTGAACATAAGGTACAGGTATAGAGCCTTTTGCGCCAAAACTATTTTTTGCAGTCCACCATTGTTCTTCATCTTTGGAGATTACTGTTAAAATTTCACCTTTTTTAAATGGCAAATCATCTTGATCCTACAAATAATTCAAATATTATGTATTAACATTAATAATATATAAAACAATAATTCAACATTCAGAGATATTTAAATTAACAATGTTAAACATCTAAAATAATAATCACTATTTTGCAATAAAAATATCCCAATATGGATTCCAAGAGTGTGAAACATTTTCATGTGAGAAGACTACATTAATTTGGTTGTACTCAAATATGAATATAAAAAAAGGAACAAATATTAAGCTGACCATACAGATTGTTTTTTTCACATTATCCAGTCGTACTCTCATTTTATTTTCCCCCCATTTTTAATTAACTAAAGTCATCAGAAAATAATCATAAAACTAATAAGTTCATATATATATTGTAATTAATGTGCCAAATTCCGTCTCTTTTTTGTTATATATAAATATGATCAATCCAACAAAATTGTATTATTAAAAAAAAATGATGTCTGCAATTACGCTTCAGTAAAAAGGCTGCATTTAAAAATCGAAAAGTCACAACTTCAAGGCTGCAGGTTCCTCACATTGTTAACAATTGAATTACTTTATACTTCTCTAGAAAATTTCTATTTGTATTTTAAGAAATTAACACATTCTATGCAACCACATTAGTCGTACAAATATTATCTATATACAACAGATTTCTAATTACCTGTCCTTCAAAATCATATTTTGCAATTACTTTTTCAACTTTTCTAGGAACAGGTCGAATTAAAGGAGTAGTATCTAAATAATGCAATTTATAAAATTGTAAGAGACTGGGTAGATCACTAAATGTTTGGTCTCCAATTCTATATCTTATTTGTTCATTCTGTTGTGTTTTATTAATAATATAATGACTAACTTTACTATCTTCTCTGAAACATAAAAGATCAATTAGTCCAGAAATAATGTTAGGTTAAACGATTAAAAACTCACTTTACACATAATACATAATCACCAACACTAGTTGCACTATCTCTTACAAGAAAAACGCCGCCTTCTTTTTCTGCCAAAAGTAAATCGGTAGCTTCTTGGCGGCTCATAGAGCCAAAATACCAACTACGAAGAAGGATAATTTAACATAAAGATAAAATTATATTGTAACTATTTACCATGATTTGTCCTCATGATCAAAAGTAGTAGCCATGGCTACAATTTAAGACACTTAATATAAATATACCTATATAATATTTAGAAGTTTATGTTGAGAAGTGATATGAAAAATCTGCATTTTGTACATAGCAGTACATTACAAAGGTTAGTTAATATATGCATTGCATTATTTTCCAACTTGGTTGTAATGTCTAAGTTCTAAAAAAAAAATTAAAATATGTTTAAACTAGAAACTCTTCTTTTATACTAATATATAAATAAATAAAATACTTTATACCTAATGTTCTGGTAAAAATCATAATTAATATTTTCATCATTAACTTAATGTTCCATTAAAGTAGTGATTTTATACACGATAATAATTAATTTTCTATATATTTGAACACTACTATTAAAATTGATTATGTTAAACCTTTATCATTCCAACACAAATGGCTACAGAATAGTTGGTACCTTATATCCCTAAAAGAAACTATTGCCAACTAATAGTACGTACAACGCGGAACTTTAAAAAAAATATTTAAACTTATAATTATCCATTACCACAACTTATCAGTTATACTTATAACAATAAAATGACAAAATATTTGTAACATATTTTAATACAAAATTTCGCTACCATTTAAATTATAAATATAATTTTGTTCTTAATATTAAAACTTAGGATACAAAAGTTATTCTTACATAATAAAGGTGAACTCTTTTCATATTGATAATATATATAAATATAAATAAATACCGTTGAAAAAATCTTATCTAATTGTAAGCACTCTAATGTAGTTACCTAAATATACCTATTTAAGTCTTATAACTATTTGATACATACATTTTTTAATAAAAACTTAATTTAAGTAGGGTAAAACACCCAGTGAATGACCGATTTTTTGCAGCGAGGGCTAGGTATTTTGATGTAAAAAAATAGTAAACTAATAAACTCAAACTAACCGTTACAGTTGGAATGAGATATTATTTTTGTTAATGAAAACATAATCGCAATTTGGTCATAAACTTTGTAAAATAAACTATAAACAATACAAAAAGAGGAGTTTAGTAAATGACCTTTTGCGTGCAAATATTGACCGGGTTATAGCTCAGTGAATGACTGATTAATTAATTCCCCTATTAAAATTTATTTTAAACACTATGCTTAGATGTAGCTTCGTGTATTTTTTTATGAAAGTTTTTTTTGGTATTTTACAAATCACAGGTTTTGTTGGCGCTTAGGATGATACACCCATCTTTTTTAATTGCGTTCTTCAAAGCTTCAACATTGTATGGAAATCTTGTAAACTGCAGTATAAATTTAATTATTTTAGCTATTTGCTTCATTATTACTTTTATTTCTTTTACTTTAACAAAAAAGAAGACATACAAGATTGAATAAACAAATATATCATAAATATATATATTTTTTTTTAATTGTTATATAAATTATTTCTCGTGGCGGTCATTTACTGGTAGATGGTCACATACTGGCCGGTTTACCATATTACATTTCAGTGATTATTGAGAAATCTATTCCAAAATAGATAATTTTATCTTCTATATGGAAAAAATTAAGCAACGTTTTATCTAATGTTATAGGCAGTTCCCTTAAGATCACTTGATAATTTTGTTCAAGAAGTACTTAATTGTTTGTAAACAATAATTTTAATATACCACTACGGAAAAAATCTAATCAATTGAAATCTAGACTATGCGATGATCAGAGACGATCATTTTCGTGTTTAATTTATTATTCTTTTTTCTGTGGTTTAGGCCAAATTGTCTATTTCTTTTTTGTTTTTTTTTGATAATAAATTTGTCGTTCCATTTTCTTTATGGTTTAGGGGTATCTTTTTTCGCATTAGTGTATTATTCTTTAATATTTTCAGTCATCGATTTTTCTAATATGTTCATTTCATTTATGTCTTTTCTTTAGTACCCACTCATTGATGTAGTCAATGTTTGTTATGTTTTTTTGAATGTACAATTATATATTAGTCCTTACGTGGCTTACTTCTGATAAACAAAACGTCCATTTCGTGAGTAAATCGTGTGCTGTATAAACCAACTTTAATTTGTACAACGTTATATAAAAACCGCGTTTTAAGAGTAAGTACAATTTTATAGGAAGAATATGTACTATCTACATTTATTAACCCTTAAACCTAATTTATACGGACATAAGCAGAAGATGTAAAGAGCATGAACCAAGCAATTGACGACCTGTCAAAAACTGTTATTTTTTGCTTTTTATATGATAAAAGTTCAGGAATTTGGTATACAAAGGCGTATATAAAGGCTCATGATTTTTACGTTCTCTACTCGGATCTGTGTAAACCTGGCTTTAATCAAAAACGTGACTGTGTTGGACGTGTGCGGAACGTGACGTACGTGTCGTCTAATAGGTGATTACGTTAATATGTCTAAAATATCTTTAACAAAACCTTTTATTTTTCCTTTGTAATTACGTCAGGTGGTGATTTTGTAGGAAAATTTTAAAAAATCAAGCCCAATAATTTTAAAGTTTCTACTAATTTAAAAATTCATTCATATCTCAAAACCACGGCTTCAGTTGAGAATTAAATTTTGAATTAGTACCTAACTACAATTCTTTAAAATTTTTTTGTCTTTTAAAAATATTTTCTAAAAAAAAATATTATGAATAGATAATATCACATACAGTGGAAGCTCGGTTATTCGGACTAATTATTGAATGTATAGAAAAAAAATTAGCGAAGCCCCAAAGAGAAATTTTGAGAACGCAACTGCGGTTTTAGAATTACTTGAATTTTTTTTTAAGGCAAATTGATCATTGCTAATGTGGCGAAAAGTGGAGTGTGCACATTCGAGCTCAAAGTGGCACATTCCGATCTCGGGAAAATGAAGCGCGCCGCTCCGCGTTGCGCTTCATTTGCTTCCCTCGCTCGGAAATGTGCCACTTTTCGCTCGAATGCGCACAACTTCGTATTTATTGAATTTAATTTAAAAATACGACATTAGTTAATGCTCTTACTTGTATTATTGCAATGAGTGAGAAGGAGCAAAAAGATACAAAACTCTCATAAGTGCAAGTGAAAGGAAATGATCAAATTTGCTACAATAGGTATTTAAGAACATATGCCATTGCTTTTAAAGTTGATTATGGTAAATTGTGCTTAGAACCGAGTGTGCACATTCGGGATCAAAGTGGCATATTCCGATCTTGGAAAATGAAAGGCGGCGTTCTGCGTCGCGCTTCATTTGCCTGCCTCGATCGGAAATGTGCCACTTTTCGCTCGAACGTGCACATACTTTGCATTCGTGGAATTTCTTTATGTTAATAGCCAATATTTCAAATCAAAAAAATTATATTAGTCAGGTTTATTGGATTATTTGATTTGAAAGATGAAGATTGGTATAGACATCCCCAATGTGAACCTTAATATTACAGTATTCTTAAACAATAGATAATTCTATGCTTGGCTAGAAGATTTTTGAATGGTATAATTAAATACAATAAACTATAGGGGAGTTTTATTTATTGTTAGAATTTCCTAAATGGATTCACTGAAATATTGAACTGAGGGTTTTTCTTGACACGATACATTCCATATATAATTTTAATAGATCAAAAATACAAATTCGTAAACACTCGAAAATCCACGTGAAAATATTTTTATCAGACTTGCTGCAATTAGGCGTGCAGAAAAGCAACATGATAACTTATCAAAAAGAATAAAATCTATAACTTTTTTCAAACATAAAATAAATCTAAATTTATTCGTGACGCGGAGCGGCGCGCTTCATTTTCCCATAGATCGTAATGTCACTTTGAGCTCCAATGTGCACACTCGGTTTTAAGAACAATAACAAAGTGTCCCGTTTTAACAGGAAAAAAATTGGTCAAATTGATAGGTGTATGTTTGCAAAACACGCAACAAATATTAATCACTAAATAAAACATTCGCACATAATCTTAAAATCAACAAAGTAAAAAAACACTGTTTAGTGCGAAATGCAAAATGAAATAATAAAATATTTAGTAAGAAAAACCGAAGTTTAATTTTCCAATCCGGATAATCGCGAATTCGGATAATCGAGGTTTTACTGTAAATGCCTAATATGATATTTCTGCCACTTTGCGTGTGCAAACATAATTTCGTTTAAATAAAATTGATTTAAACCTCCTCGGTCGTATTGAATTATTATATGCCACAAAAAGTGCAGCAGATTGCATTAGGGTGCATCCTATTAATTACATAAGGGGAACTTTTGTTATACCTTATTCAGTTATGTACTATTTAGGGACGTATTTATATAAAACATAGGTTTATGTAATAATCATGTTTTCTATCCTAATAAATAATCAATGTTAATATGTACTAAAAAAAATTGCTTGAACTTTATTTCCTGTTTATATTCGAATACCCTCCATGGTAGTATCCCCCTCTTACACTAGTGGGATGCTTTTACAAATACTTGCGGATACAGATTCTATATATCCGTCCTTGGATATACACAGCGCCGGGGCGTCTATACTGACAGTTCAATCGCTGCATGTGTGCAGACGTTTGTATTAGCGTCTTTCTAACTCAGCGCAATGATAGTCGACTATAAATGAATTCCGTTTCTATGTGAAATTACTAAATTTTATGAGAGCTAAATTATCGTATCGCGAATTATTAATAAGATTTAGTTTTTTAATCGATGTATCTGCGCAACGGATGCTGGGTGTGACCGACGCCGAAGATGCTGCCAAAGTTCTATTAATAACACCTTTAAAACAAAATATGGGATCCCATGATATTGTAATTCCCGTATGCGATGCAGGCAGCAACAACAAAGGTATTGGTTGATCATAGCTAAAACAAAAACTAACAATTCAAACGTTCTTTTTCGAACTTAGTTCATAATAATATTATGCCCTTAAATTCGATCCTAATTTAATCGATAATCCTATTTATTTATTACATAAACTTCAGAATAATCACTTAAATTTGTTTGAAGTATAGAAACATTTCTATACCTTATGTTTATCAATAAATAAATATTATAACAAACTGATATTTTGTATCGTAGAAATTTTAGTAGATACTGCAGTTAAACAAAATTACATGTGGGTATTTAGTCTAGCTTGTTCCAATATTTTTGATAAAAATTTTCTCTTTATTTTGGTACCCGCATAAGTTTGTGTAGTCAAAGAAACAAAGTAAACGTATGCATCAACTTTGGTTTAATTTGTTTTGCTGTCGAATGAATTTTCCAAATACATAGTTACGAAAAAACACGTGAATTGTTGAAAATATTGTTAAAAGGACGATACGGTCCTGGATTATTGTTCGAACTCAACAAGCGTGTCGTCAGTAGAGCTATAAGTTTAAATTATTCAGTCGTGGTTTTAATGTGAATACAAATAGTTAATATTACTGTTAGCTCCCTGTATTATAATATCAAAATGGTCTTATGTGAACCCTTTAATGAAATTGGTGAGTAAGAAGGAACATAAAGCATTATCTAATTAAAATTAATTAATACAACGTCGTTAATTGCCGAAGTCTTGGCCCGACCTTACCAAAAAACTTCTAAGTGTTAATGACGCCTCCTCAAATTTTAATCAACTATTAATTTGTTTAAGTTTGCTTAACCAACTTTACCATAAAAGTACAAAAGGAAAATGGTTACGAAGTTATAGTACTTTGTTTCGTAAAGAGTTATTAATAATGTATTAACATTCACTTTTATATATGTATGCACATAAAAGAATAAATTGAAATAGTGTTTCCGCCAGATTTTCATAAAGTTTGTGAACAACACTCCTCCACCCCCTTCCCATTTCTGTATTAGTATTTATAAGACACCTATTGAAATTCTTTAAAATCTCCGCATAATCGGTTACACTAATTAAATAAATATTTTACATAAATTTAAATAAAGCATGATATCATTCTGTAAATATTCAATCTACGGTAAACAGAGAAGTTGATTGAGGGGGCGAGTACTATGTCCTACTACATTTGCCTAATCCGACGTACTATAATGGTTGTGCACGCATTTAATCTAATATAGTAATAACTGACAAAAAGTGTGTAGCTATGAGTGCATTGTACACTTTGCTAGTTTGTTTGGATGTACTTAAATACTTTCCACCTACATAACACTGACAACCTTGATTATTATTTCGAATTTGACATGACTTTGTACTTCCTGCAATTAAATAAACAAGTATACCATTATTGAACAATAACACAATTTGAAATACGCTTTGTGTCTCATTGAATGTAAATTGAACTTTTAGATTTAAGCGGATGGAACGGCAGTATTTCTCAAAGGTGGAGGCGGCTTAGACGATATTGCGCATCTTTACAAGTTTCTCATAATGATCATAGTCCTGAAACATCGAGAAACAGCTTATTAGAAACAAATAGTCCTCGTATTCTAGTCAGCACCCCGCATAGCAGTTCGTCTCTTCGTTTACCTGGTAAAAAAAGTAGCGTTCAAGATGTATTGCGGTCTAAACTAAATAGAATTCACGCCGGTCTAAGGAAACGACGCTCGCTTTCTGTACAAGAAGTATTTAGTAGCCCTACACATGAACATCCTACCTTTTACATACCGTCCCCTAGTAATACACGAGCATCAAATGTGGACCCAAATAGGGCAACTACATCATTTATCATCGATGACTGTGATATAATAAAAAGTAGGCCTACTGAAACCCGCCATAGTCGATCCAGGTCGAGATTTGGAAGTTGTAGAAGTACTTCGGAATCAACCGTTAAAAACAATTTCAATTATAATAGTAATTATGAAAGTCGGGGCTGTGATTCTCTTCCATATGAACCTGAACCGGACTATGACGACGCCTCCGATATTGAAGGAATACAAAGTGCCTGCATCCGACGATGGTCTATGGCAGATACTTTTATGATGTGTAAAAATTTCTGCAGACAACCGTACAATCATGCCAAAGATATAAATTTGAGTTCGCTAGCAATGAATTTAGAGAACTGTCCAAAAACTGAAACTACAACGAATACGAAAGTGTTCGACATTGTTAATAAGATACCTAAAGCGAAATTGAGTTGTTCCAAAATTAGAGAACGAACACATTCGCACTCGCCAATAAAAAACAAAAATACGAAAGAATATACAAAATCAAGTACAAATGTAGCTAATGAAGCAATCTCCGAAAATTGTAATGGAAAAGTAGTTACTTCTAAAAGCCATTACGAGTTTATTAGCCCTAAACAAAGACCGGAAGCTCATCCGAATACCAACTACGGTCGCATAAACAAGGAGTACAGTCAGGTATGTAAGTTTATCACGATATTACGGAACATAATGTATAATTATAATAGGATTGGCTCGAAGATTTAGAAGAGAAAGAGGAAGAAACGGAAGAAGAAAGTAAATTTTGTACGTTGCCAAGAAATAGTAATAGTACTTTTACAATATGTCAAGTAACGTTCCACAAGGGTTCTGGTTATAAGGCTTTAGGTTTCAGTATTGTTGGTGGAACTGATTCACCTAAAGGTAGTATAGGTATTTATGTTAAGACGATATTTCCCAATGGGCAGGCTGCTGATAATGGAACGCTAAAAGAAGGTAGATTTACTTATTATATTATAATATTATAATCAAAATTTTGTCTTAGGGGATGAAATACTAACCGTAAACGGCACAGTTTTGCATGGTCTATCTCATCAAGAGGCTATATCAGTTTTTAAAAAAATTCGACAAGGTCCAGTATTACTCCACGTTGGAAGACGTATATTACGTAAACGTCGGGAACGCTTTTCTTTGGCAGTTTAAAGGCATGACATTCCTGAATTAAATTATTTGTATATTCCAAAGATATAATACATTTATGCTATGGTTAATTATTTGTTATAATCTACATTTTATAACTTTTATACAGATTTTTTGCTTTTTTAATAAAGTAATATATAACAATAGATGAATTTTTAATATCTTATTGGCGTAAAACTACAAAACAGTTTTCTATATAAGTAGGGAAAACCATATATTATAAATTATTTAAATTTTTTGCAATAATTCGCTGTAATTTAAAATAGTTTTATACTTTCAATTTAAAAAGTAGATAGGTACTTACGTATGAGCGGTATAATTTTTTTCCAAAATGTTATCTAATTGCTTAATCGGTTCAATTGTTATAATTTTAAAAATGTATATTTCTATAATTAATTTTTCACAAAACTTCACGTAAGTCAAAAAAGATACAATACAACAAAATTAATTACTATTATTATAGGTGTTTAATTGTTAAATATGTAGGTTTTCTCATCAATTCATAAAATGGAATGATAAAAGAATATTTATAATTATTTAATTTAATTATATTATAATTACTGAGAATTTATTTATTTAAAGAACTTTTATGGTAAAAACATCCTACCTACGTTTAATCTGTTATTAAAATCTATTTCACATTTTTTGCATGATATCAAACTTTTATTTATTTAACAATTAGTATATTAAAGACATCTTTTAATGAAACGTTCAGATACATTAAAAAGCAAAATTACACATTAAACGTTGTTTGCTAGTTTCATTAACATAACACAGAGGCAGTTTGTACGAAAAAAAAATTAGTATTTAATACAGATTGTATACAAAATGTATATAATATAAATTTTTTCACTTTAGAATTAAAAATACTAGTAAGCGCATGTGGGAATATACTATAGATTAAAATTTAAAAAAAAATTACTTTATTTGAAAGGTACAAGGGACCTCTACCAGTTTTACGTGGGTTTCGAACCACGGCAATTTCTAGGGAAACTTATCGAACAGTTTTTACTCTTGCTAGGGGTGGCCAAGCTTATCGAAGAGAAGAGGCGCATGAAAAACTTTGGATAGGTTCGAACCACTTCATACCCACGTCGCTAGTGCAGCAGCCGAAACACTAAACCACTTGTGCCACGCTTTTGTTACAAACAACTTACAAATGCTAAAGAGTAATACAGCAGAACCTCGATAAGTCGAACCTCAAGAGCGACGCGAAAAAATTCGAGTTATAGAGGCTTGGACTTATGATTTGAGACTTGCTTCGGTAGAGCTCAAACAAAAGCCACGACAATAACTACAAATACCCAAAATGAAACAAAGGGACACCTGGTAAACACGTGTTATAAAAATCCGTAATCCTTAGAAATTTTTTTTAAGTTGTAGAGGTACTAGAGTCAAACATTGGTATGCTCAAGATACGGAGGTTTAATATGTTTTTTTCGAGTTATAGAGTGAAAATATATACTGAAATGTTTTTTAGGGAAATACTGATTATTTCGACTTATCGAGGGCCCAGATTTCGAGATAGTGGGGCTCGAAGGGAAGGAAACAAGAGTTTCTTTCTAGTTGTAGAGGTTTTCGACTTAACGAGGTTTGACTTATCGAGGTTCTACTGTATATTAATATTACGTATCAAATATGAATAAACACTTAGATTAAATATATGAAATTTCTGAAAAATAAGTAAGGGGGCGTTCAAGTATTACGTAACGCAATTTTTGAAGATTTTTGCCCCCCTCCCATGTAACGCGCCGTAACATTTTTCAGACTCCCCCCAGCCCTAAACGTTACGTAACAACCAAGTGACCATTTTCCCGTAATACATAAACGAAAGGGGTTGCCAACTTGGGAAATTTTAATTCCTTAGCTTTTTATTTAAATTAAAAAAAAATATTGCATAACGCGATGGTCGAACTCCCCCCCCCCCCCATATTGCGTTACGTAATACTTCACCGCTCCCTAATAAGTATAAAACATAGTAAGTCATATACAATCTTACAACTATACCTATATTATCTTAACTTTTGCATAAATTATTTCCTATAAAAACACATATTTTTAAACTAATTTAAAAGACTGATAACAATAAGCGCAAGGTACCAGCGAAGACGGTAAGACTTACGTTTTGAAAGTTTTGAAGGCGTTTTTCTCTTAAATTTAACATTGGGCCCTGTTGATTTTTTTAGTTGATCTTACGCTCCGATAATCGAGTTTTCAGAATCTGAAAAATTTTTAAAGATCTGTTTAGAAATAACCGAGTTACGATTTTTCGTAGTGGACACTTATTGTTAGAAAAAATTAATTACAAGTCGGACTCTTGAAACCCGTTTTACTCGAGAATTTTAACTAGTACGCTATGGTTTTTTGGACTTATCCAAAGCGAAAAAGTATGGCAAATACGAATCTGTATAGTATTTAAAGATTCGTCCACAATTAACGGCGCTACAATTTTTTTAACGTAAACTTTTGTGCCATAAAAATGAATCTAAAATTTCAACCTTTAATTACTCAAAAAATTAACATTGCGCTCTATGCCAATTTTGTACGTATCTTATGGAAAGAAGACTCAGGGTTCCGAATCCCGGTCGTTTTTAGTGATTGGATCGAAAATGAGGGCACTACGATCCTTTTTATGAGTCAAAGTGTATTTTTCTCATTTATTTAATTTTCTCAACAATTTTGGGTGTTGAAGAGGGAACAGGGAAGAATGGCTCCGACTATGTCGGTTTGAGGTTCACACAAACGTCCTGCAAAAATTTAAAGCAAATCCATTACCTACATTTTTTTTCCTCAATTCCAGCAGAGAAGCGTCAGGAAATGACACCGGCTATAGTTGCTAGGGGTACGTAGAAACATCCCCTTGCAATACAAATCAATTCTATTTATTTCTTTTTTTGCCAAAGAAATATGGATTAACATCTAGCTATGTTTTTTTCCCATTTTTGGCGATTTTGGGGGTTTTGAGTTAAGATCGGATTCCGACGCGTAGGGGTTGGCAACGTGCAGAAATGAAAGGATTAGACAAAATTAAAAATTTTAGTAAAAATTACATTTTAAAGCTTCGAACGCGTTTTTCTCCCAGACTTAACACTGGGCCCTGTTGATTTTTTTAGCTGATCCTGCGCTCCGAGAACAGGGCTTTCAGAGTCCGAAAAGGTTTTAAAGATGCGTTCATAAATAAGCGAGCTACAATTTTTCAAACTGGAAATATAAAAGAATTACAAGTCGGACTCTTCGAATCCGTTTTTCTCGATAATTTCAAATAGCACCCCTATGGTTTTTTGGGCCTATCTGAAGCCAAAAGGTTTGGCACATCCGAATCTGTAGTTTTTAAAGATCCGTCTACATATAACGGCGATACAATTTTTTTAACGTAAAATTTTGTGCTACAATAAATTCTCAGGAATTTGAATTCGGGTCTATTTTAACGATCAATTCGAAAATCATTTGCTTAACGGACTCAACATTGATCACAATAAACGAAATATTGATAATAATAAATGAACAAATTGTAATGCTTTTGTATTGGGTGATCCGGTTTCAAACCAGTTTGATCACACTAAGCGGCTGATAACATTAACCGTGATCATATTAAACGGCGTCTACTGTAAGTATATATTTTAAAAGATGTATAGTATGTATATATTTTAAAAGGTTCAATTAAACTTGTAACCGGAGGTTTTATTGTGTGTCATTTTAATGTTCTGGTTACGTTTTGATCCATGGGTTGAATTAAGGCTGTACAGTTAGGCGGCATGTATAAAACAATGAAATTTGGTCAATCGATTGGAGATCTTCTTCTAGTGGATGCGCTGATGCATTATCGAGAAGCAAAAGTGCTTTTAGCGGTAGTTTTTTTTTTATAAGTATTTCTTTACATCGAGAAGGGTTGGTTCGGATTATAGAGGCGTTCGGATTATCCGGGGATCGGATAATCGAGGCTCTACTGTATATGTAATAGAAATAAATTTCCTTTCAATACTCTTACGCCATCTATTAAGTTATATACCATATTATATAAAACCAATAAATTGTATTATTTATTAAATGTTTTACTATTTTTATTTTAAATATAATATAGACAATTGTTTTAAAATATTGTATTTATTATAGACAATATTACGCTCTTTTAGAATTATATATACATATAGTTTGAATAAATGCCGGTAGAGTGCACTAGAAGTTGAATCTTTGTTTTTTACCTATTGAGAAACACACACATGCAAATGAATACGTATGTCGCATAAAGCTGTAGTGCAGTGAGTGTTTACATGTTAATTTAAAATGTAATTGTTTGTAGAATTATACAAATGGCTCGCTCAAAATTTCCAGGCAAACCATCGAAACAAGTAAATAGAACAAGAGTAAATGTTTTGCCTTCAACTGATGGCGAAAATACAACAAATTTAAATGAAACTAAACTAAAACAGGTTAGCATGTTTGCTTATAATAATTTTTTATGTAAACACTGAATGTAAATTCTTTTTAGGATGACTGTGATTCTGGAATAGGTACTTTAGATGTTGTTAATGAATCAGTTGATAGTATTGTACAACAGTGTCGGAACACTCGTAGAAGTAATCACAGAAAACGAGTATGTAAAGGTTTAATGACCAAAAGAAACTTATTATCAACTAGAAGGCGTTTGGTTGCTTCACCTACAAAAATAAATTCGCCAAAGATTAATCATGGAGTTAATAATCAATCACGATCTGTTTGCAGGAAGACTGGTAAAAGATCTGAAAATGAATTATCAAATAGAAAATTAGTTAAAACAAAACAAGCTCATATAGAAAATAGTAATTTAGTTGGTAAGTTTGTACTTCCTAGCAGAAGTGTGCATTCATCACGTGTAATTAAACCAAATAAACGGTTTATAAATGTAGAAGCTGTGAATAGTGTTCAGTTAAGAACATTCAAGAAAAAAGTTGTTAATAATAAAAATAGTGCCATTCAGCTGGACAATTCTGCATGCAAATCAGAGTATGTTGTACAAACTGATACGGAGTGCGATAGGAAATGTGATAAAACATACGTTCAGAAAGTTGGTGAAACAATTGTATCTCGTGCACAATGTTCTAATAGAAGAGTCATTTTAAGACAAGCACGTCTTCAACTACATACTCAAACTCCCAGTGGACAAGAAGGCCCTTTTTCGTCTAGCAGTAGTTCAAATATTAGTCATCCGGGACCTGTAACTTGTGGTGTGTGTGGTGCTGTTCGTTTTTATCGTTTTGTAAGACAAGCTCGTAAATTTAATATATATAGTTGTGAATCGTGTCGTAAATTTATTTCAAAAATGATCAAACAGCAATTAAGCAATAAAAAACTTCCAAAAATACAGTGTCTTAAAGGACAGGGTATGTGTCATGTTCCACCCATTGTGAGAAGTCAACATTGGAAATTTCGTTGTGCATATAAAGCACGATGTAATGCTTGCTGGTTAAAGATGTGTTTACGATCATTCCAAATGCCAATAGCATTAAGGAACAATCTAATTACGTTACTTCCGGAGTATATGAGGGATGCAGATGCATTATTTAACACATCTATATCTCTTTTTTCTTTTCATACAAACACAAATATTGATAAAACTGCTATAAAACCTACAACTCCATTATCAACCTCCTCAAACGAATATCAAGAATTTATAGCAAAAAAGCAACAATTATGGAAGAAAACAATGAGGAATACAGACAAGCCTATATCTGATATAAAACGCCAAAAAGTGGATTTGAAAGGACCTCGAGTAAAACATGTTTGTCGCAGTGCCTCAATTGTATTAGGACAACCATTAGCTTTATTTTCAGAATGTATTACAAAAAAATCTTTTGAATCCAAATCTCCAAGCAATGAGTCTGAGGATTATATTTTAAATAATGATATATTAGAAAACAAAGAGAACAATTCTGTTATTGATAATAGGAATGATAAATTAAATGAAGAATATGAAAATGTCTTGAGTATAGAGCACGTTGAATTAAAAAATAATTCTACAAAATTAAGTTCATTATCATCAATGAATTTATCAAGAAAGGACCGTGATAAATCCAATAAACAAAATTCTTCAATTGCTTGCTTGGTAGAGGTGAGTGGAACTATATTTTAAGTAAATTATAGATAATTAAATTTTATTTTAGGCTAGAGGTAAGAAACGCCACTTCAATGCTGGCGCTGGTATTTATGTAGATTTCTGGAAATCTTATGAACCTGAACAGATTTGTCGAAATGGTTTTGGATTAACTGCATCAATATCGTTTCCAATATTGGCTGTATGTTTTTTATGTGGAAGTGCAGGACAAAATCCCTTTTTATATTGTTGTGTATGCTGCGAGCCTTATCATCCTTTCTGTTTAGATCAAATACCACATAATATTGTAACAAATGATTTATGTTATGATTGGTTTTGTCCTCGTTGCTCAATATGTACAGTTTGTGGAGAATCGAATAAGATTAAATTTAATTGTTGGAAATGCGATAAAACTTATCATCCTGAATGTTTCAATGCAAAATTGCCTACAAATGACAGATTACTGGTAAGAAAATAATTTTATTGGTGTTTTTGTTGTATTTTAATTTGAAGTATTTCTAAATATTAATTTATGTTTCAGATATGTCCTTCTTGTATTTGTTGTAAAGTTTGTGGTACAAATACTACTAAATTTATTGGAAATACACCATTATGTTTGGAATGCTACAGAATACAACAGAATGGACATTTTTGTTATTTGTGTAAAAAGCTGTATGACGAAAATGATTTTTATAATTCTAAGGTAAATACTAGATTTATATTAGAAATATAATTATGATATGTAAACAATCTACAAAATTATCGATAGATATTTACAGTTTATCTATCACTATTATATTCATACATTTTTTAATTTTAGATTCTTGAATGTACCAAATGCAATACGTGGAGTCATGCTAATTGTGAAGGCTTAACAAATGAACAATACCAAATTTTAATTTTACGTTCAGGATCTATACAATTTCTATGTTTTAATTGCGAATCCTTGCCGTACTGGCGTACATTGGTTGATTCAGAGCTAAGGATTTGCTTTAATAATGTTCTGAGATTATTAAGCCGGAATGAAGTCGTAAGAAATACGTTCAAAAATAATATATTTTATTTTAATGCTTCAAATACCAAATTTATGACTAAAACAAATGAATTGTTGGACGAAAGTGAAATATCGACTTATTCTGGAGATGACGACAGCGAGATTAATAAAGAAAAGAACAGTAAAACCGTCTGTAAAAAATATAAGCTTCGAGAAGTAAGAATAGCAATAAAACAATGCAAAACTGGTATTGATGATTGTCTGCAGTCAGAAAATAGATGCGATCTTAAAGTGCCTAGTTACATAGCTTTCGGCAAAATTAAGAATCAGCTTTATAGCAACAAAAGTTTATCTTTGACAACATTTAATAAACACATTAAAGAACTCTTGGAATCAACTAAATCAACTGATATTTTAAATGTTTATTATTCGATTTTGAAGCTAATATTTCCTTGGTATGATCCTATGCAAGCAGATTCTAACGATTTAACCATAGGTGATGTAAATAAAACTTTAAGAAAATATTCTTTCCAGCCACAAAGCAATAGAAGTATGCTTTCCACTTTATACAACTATAAAATATTAAATCACAATAAGAAAGATACTAGAACTTGCTGTTTGTGTAATGGAATCGGTGATGGACAATGTGATGCTGAAGAAAGACTGTTATACTGTGGAAAGGATGAATGGATTCATGCTAATTGTGCTTGGTGGTCATCAGAGGTGTACGAAGACATTGATGGTGCATTAGAAAATGTTCACGATGTAGTGACTCGAGGATATTTAACTGTTTGTAATTATTGCAAACAGAAAGGAGCTACTATTTTTTGTTTTGCTAAAAATTGTTCGAAAACATATCATTTTCCTTGCGCTCGCAGTGCAACGTGCATTTTTACAAAGGAGAAAACTATTTATTGTTCAGAACATAATATAGCAAGTTGTACATCGCCAGATTTTACTATTGAAAGGTCAATTTATATTAATATAGATAAAAAAGAAAAGCATCAGATAGAGCCTAAAAAAATTCAATTTATTCTTGGATCACTTTCTATAACAAATGTAGGACTGGTTGTTCCATTAAGCTCAGATAATTCAGAAGCAATAATACCTTCAAATTTCACTTGCACACGGTTATATTGGTCAACAACGGAACCATGGAAATTAATACCGTACGTTGTAACAACGTGTGCGTTAAATTTACAAACAAACGTAATTACTGATAAAAGTTTTACGATAGATCATACGCTATCTAAAACTTTAGTAGACAAACAGCTCAAAGAAGTAGCCCTATGGCAAAAAGAAATAGAAAAAGTTAATATACGATCCTCAGATTTTTATGAAGAAGAACCACAGAACGAAAATGCAGCTGATATTCTTTCTCCTGAATTAACAGATGCTATATTAGAAGAACTACCGCATGAATTTTTAGATGGTATTTCAATGCAGGATATATTTCCTAAATTTATGAACAATGAGGAACTTTTGGGTATTGATTTTAAAGTAACAGATCCTGGCAATGGGGATTCAAATAAGAATGAAAACTATGACTCGAATAAGAAGATTACTTTATTTGATGATGGAAAAGAGACTTTAGAACCTATATCAGATTTAAAAATAAAATCGGATTGCTTCCAAAATCACAAACTATCAACAGAAAATCAACATTCTTGTAGTGTAACTTTAGTTGTAAAGTGGATAACACTTTGTCGACGAATGCAAAGCAATTAAAATCGTTGTCCCAAAACAAAAGCATGTATCTTCAACTTTTACAAGTTGATGGAGCATATGATAGTAGTGATTCTGAATCGACAGGTCAAGAAACGGAAGATTTATATGTTTGTAATGATGAACCTGTGAAAT
The DNA here is from genome assembly GCA_036325965.1 of Sinopyrophorus schimmeli. NCBI lineage: Eukaryota > Metazoa > Arthropoda > Insecta > Coleoptera > Elateridae > Sinopyrophorus > Sinopyrophorus schimmeli. The sequence goes on from JARFIZ010000310.1 coordinate 1,676,620, forward strand.
GCGAAAGATGTCAATGCACGTATAGAACACAAGCCAGTTATAAAAGGCACCTGGAAACCTGCGAGGTTATTTCTACCAGCGAAAGCGACTCTGAAATGTGTCAAGAAGCAGAACAATCTGAAATATTGAACGTGTCTACAAGTACTTCAACTACTACAACAAGCAATACAGAAATTTCTACTGTTATAGAAGAAAAAAACAATACAACAGAACCATTCGTTATGGCCTCTTATGAATCTTTTAGTGCGTATCAAACAACGCAAAATCAAGTACACGCATCAACTTTGAATACTCATACGTATATGAGCAGTGAAGCTGCAACGGATGTATTGCCGACACAAAATTCGGAAATATATTTTTCAAATTTTCAACCTGTTTTAGAACAAAAGACTGTACCCGCTATCTACACATCACAACCTATAAGTCAGAGCAATTCAATTTTAAGTCAATCCAGTGAGATTTGTTTAAATAATCAACCAGTATATATAAATCCTTCGACTTGCAATTCCATTGTTAATCATCCAATTTCTATTGTTCAATCGACACAACTACCAGTGAGTACTGCACCAATGTCTATCAATCAGCCAACAACTATATCATTAAATCCTTCTACAACTCCGATACATATAAATCAACCTGTAGATTTTCAACCTCAACAGCTAACTATTCAATCGATTCCGATAACACAAGATGTAACACCAATTTTAAATATCGCTGCGCCAAATCCTATTGCTATTAACACGAAAATGCTATCAAACACTAATGTGACGCCTGTACTTGCACCGAATTCTTTAACTATAGCTCTTCCTCAAGCACAAATGTTGAAGCCCACTTTAATAACACAGAAAAGTAATAAAGTTCGTGGCCGTCCTCGATCTCTAGCTGCTAAAAAAACCCGTCCGTTCGGAACGAGGACGTTATATCTTCCTCAAGGTGCTACTGGAGGAGCTCCAGTTGTTGTACAACAACTTCCATCAACCAACATGATACCTACGTTTATAGAAGCTTTTCAGCAACATACAGGACAAAATTTGCAATATATTACAACTATAACGCCACAACTTACCCCTACAGTTGCGAGTCAACCGCAAATTGTGCAATTACAACCAGAAGGAACTTTGGTAAATTTGGTATCAAGCGTACAGCCCACAGTAATATTACCACAAACGCGTGTCTTAGGAGATCAATTAATAGTGGATAATGGTTCGTTAGTATGGGCACCGCAACCAGTGCAACCAATTATTTATGGTTTTGAAACCATTGTACAAAATACTGTATTACAATCACAACAGTTCTTACCTGGTACCGTACCTGGCGTACTAACTGCAAATAGTAGCTATTCGTCCACGACACAGGTTTTCCAAACAAGCAAATTAGAACCAATATTAGATGTGACTTCGGGAAACATTGTTTTACTTAATTCAACACCTGTTGTTACTTCGCAGTCTCTTCAAGTACCACAACATGTAGCTACTCCAGTACCAACTGCTTCTGTAGTTATTGCGGATCCTAAAACGAATGCATCTTGGGGATATGTGGAAACCAATTCAAACAGTCCAATGGAGATACAGCCTAAAACTGTTGTGCCAGCAACAAACAACGGCAATAATAGTAATAGCTGTATTAATTTACCAGTAGCACCTTTTGTACCTGAACCAGGAATACCGACTAATATAGTGACTCCAACTCCAAAACCAGTAAACACAGTTAGTCAACCACGGCCTATGAACAGAGTGTTACCAATGCCAACCAATAACTCCAAGTTAATTAATAAAATCGTTAGTAATACTATAGTAAACGATAAACCTGTTACATTGCAAAAATTAGATAAAATAGTATCTGCAACTACACCTAGCAAATCTTCAAGTATCCATATACTTGATGACACAATTATGAAGCCAGTATTACCATTACCTACACCAGTGGATAAACCAGTAGCAAAAGAAAGTTGCACGAAAGAAGAAATTGCTTCACTTAAATTAGTGTTACAAAAGCAAAGTGACAGAGGCATTTATAAAATAAGTAATAATTTTAATTTAAAAAATAATTCTTCAGTTCAAATAGCACCTTTGAAGCCTATCACGAAAAAGAATGTAGGGATGGTAAATCATATATCAAGTATGGAAAACAATGTAACTGATAAAAGTAAAACGTCTACGATAACTTTTAATAAATCAAATACAAAAAACGACCCTAAATCATCTGTAGAAAAGCAAGACAGCACCATGTTGTACACTGTAGAAACGCAAGATGGTTTTCATTATTCTTCTACATCGGTAAACGAACTTTGGTCTAAAATATTTGAAGCAGTACAAGCAGCTAGAGCTTCGTACAATATGCCACCCCTTCCATCTGACTCTTTTAGTAAATTAGGTGGATTACAAATATTAGGTTTAAAAAGCAATGGATTGAAATACATTTTGGAACAATTGCCGGAAGCAGGAAAATGTGTTCAGTACAAACCTAGTTTTCATACACAAATATTCGAAGTGGACTTAGACGACGATGGTAATTTACAAAATTCTCAGGGAGCTGCAAGATGTGTTCCCTATGAAAGATCTCACGAACCTAGTGATATGTTTGGTTGGCTTGCTTCGAAACATCGTAAACCACCAATACACAATTTCTATGATTTTGAACAAAACACAAGGTTTGATTTATTATTTTCAATTTATGTTTTTATTTATAACTAAATTGTAATTATAGGAGAGGCTCTATTACCAGCTTGCCTATGGCAATGCGCTTCCGACACCTTAAATTAACTTCCAAGCAGTCTGTTGGGGTATATCGTTCCCAAATTCATAAAAGGGGATTGTTTTGTCATCGAGACATTGAAAGCGGTGAAATGGTTATAGAATATGCCGGTGAAGTAAGTAAAACTTAGACTTTATGTTTTAAAGAATTTAATGTTATTTTTAATTAGGTGATACGTTCCATACTTGCCGATAAGCGAGAAAAACACTACACCGTAAAAGGAATGGGTTGCTACATGTTTCGCATTGACGAAAATTTTGTTATTGATGCAACAATGAAAGGCAATGCAGCAAGATTTATTAATCATTCATGTGATGTAAGTATATTTAGATTATTTTTTTTATAAAATCCTAAGAATTAATTTATAAACTGGGATCAATATTAAATCCAATATTATAAATCATAATCTAATACTTTTGCATGTGAAATAATTTAATAATATTTAATTTTTCTAGCCAAATTGTTATTCTAAAGTTGTGGAAATTTTGGGACACAAACATATAATTATTTTCGCACTTCGTAAAATAGTTTGTGGTGAAGAATTAACATACGATTATAAATTTCCATTTGAAGAAGATAAAATACCTTGCACATGTGGTTCACGTCGATGTCGAAAATTTCTTAACTGATACTCAAATTCTTACAAACGCTTAGAATTAATGTATTTTTAAAAAGCCTTAATAAGTATATTCTAACAGCACCTTCAGTAGCCAATTAATGGAATACTAAGCAAAATGTATTGCGTTTTATAAAATTAACAGTATTTCATTTTTTTTAAATTTGGCTGTGAGAAAGATACATTTGTGCCATTGGCTATGTGGGTACTGTTTTTATATTAAACTTCTTGTGATACTCTAATAATTATTTTTTATGGATTTCTTTTCATAATTATTTATGAGGCAAATGAATCCTTCAGAAAGAAATATAATTTAATAACGAATGTTTTGTTGTGTATGTCCTGCCTCTAATACTGAATGTCTATCCAATATCTTTCAATAAATATTTCGGTGTCATGTTTAATCACTTCTTCTCGATTGGAATTTTAATTTTTAAAGTGCTAAGAATAATTAAAATATTTTCGTATAAAACTGTACAATTTAAAAAGTAGGCTAAATTATATATATATATATATATATATATATGTGTGTGTGTGTGTGTGTGTGTGTGAATCTCTGATATTAAAACATTTGTAAATCACAATGATCAAAACCTATTTTATTCACACTAATTGGATTGAATACTAATTATATTTGAATATTTATTTTATATTTCTTATGTAGTAAATCCTTTATATGATAAAATTAATTGGTGTAAATGTCTATATTTGCATTCGGTTTTCTCAAAATACTAATGTTTTACACAACTACATTTCCTAAACTTTTTGAAGGATATTCATAAATTGTACTTAATAACATGTTTAGAAAATGTTTGAAACTCATAATTAAATGTCCAATAATTATTTTTTTCATAATTGTATATATGTATGTCAGGGAGTACATATTTGTGTGAGTGTATGTACATGAAGTATGTTTTATATTTTTATGCACATGTATAAGATAAAAATTATTAAAGTACGATATATTTTTTACAGATATTTTAGATTAATTAAGTAATCTTTTGCTTAAGGAGAATTGTAAATAGTACATGTATTATAATGTCAGAATTAAATATGTATTCTACACATAAGTTCAGATCTTATGTGTCTAAAAATAGAATGATATGGAATTGTGATTAAAGCTTTATTACTAAATTGACAATATCTACATATCATCAGAATTAGTAGAAGGATCGACTTCTGCGTGATAGAGCCTTGGAGGTGTAAATAGTTGATAAAATTCAATGCCAGTGTCTTATTAACTAATAATTCTTTATTAACAACCGTTTGTGGTGCTTTAATGCCTAATTGTAACAATTTGCTGCAACAAATATTTACTGTCATAATTATTAATAAAAGACTTTCAATGTATTTTAATTATATTTATTATGTTTTTTCAATAGATATTTAAAAACCACACAAACATATTAGTTATTACTACTTATAATAATGGCAAACTGTACGTTAACTTACAACACATTCTTGTTCCCAGTCATTTGGAATAACAAGTTCATATGCTTTGCAAAAGTCTTTCAGTGTACATGGTTTTGGACAAGATTTCATATCTAAGTATTGACCCTGAGCAGTTGAATTATCACCATAGCGTATCTAAAACCGTTTATTATTTTGTATCAATAAAGTAAACACGAGTATACTATACCTGCACTTCATATTCTTTATTTTTCATTTCGTAAAGTTCAACATATATTGCTGAACCATAGGCAGGTTTCAAAAGATTATTAAAACCTAGTGTTCTCAATAAAGTAACAATGGTTAAATCGTGTCCTGAATATAGAACTAAACCATATTTTGAACTCGTACTGTTCGACATGTAGTTTATCATCTCCTTTAATAATGCACCTATAGAATACCTATTTCAGCCTAAATAATAACTTAAATATTATTTTAAACCTCCTGTTAGACGTTTCATTAATCTTGTGTCTGAATATATTGCCAAATTTTCGGCAGCTATATTACGTAATAAATCCATTGAAATATTTTTTGTCCATTTGGGTAACTCTAAATTTTGCGATGTTTCAATTTCCAATGTAGTATATAATGATTCTATTTTTGATATATTATTAATTTGATCACCCGTATGTTCTGTTAAGTAAGTATAAAGATTTTCATTAGAAAAGTTGATATCTTGAATCCTTTGTGATTTGTAAGCTGAAGAAAGAGCCTCATCGTAAACCGGACATTTTCGTTTTAATGCGATTATCTAAAATGTATAAATATTAAGTGCTTAAACCAAAATGAACTTTAATTAGATGCTTACATTATCTAAGTTTCGGGGTAAATATTTTATAGGTATAGGTTGCCAGAGAAGCTTATCATTCCAGATTTGGTCACCCATTGGTGGAAAGAGCCCTGCTAATAATACTTCAGCACTCATAAGACATCTGTCTGCATAGCTACTCGTAACAATAGTATTGGCAGGAAAGTAATAATCAGGTAAAAAGTTTTTGTAATTCTCTCTTAACGCTATACCCAAATCAAACATTTGCCGCATTCCGGTCTAAAACAGAACTTAACATATAATAAAAATAACAATTTTAAATCCACCATCTATTTGAAATAAAGCATACTAAACTTTTATTATAATTGTTCAAATTAAAAATTAACTCATAGAAGCTATGATGGTTATTTTTTTATTTCATTTTAAAATGAAAAAAAAATAGCAGCCATCAAAAATTCAACTGCATTCTTTGGCACCTATATCTGGCTATAATTTTATGAATACATTGCATTATATACAATCATATTAGGGATGCTAATTTCAAAGAGGGATATTGAGAATTTTTCACCTTAACTGCTTAATTAATAATCGTATATTTTAAATCATATTACTGCACATCTTGTTAAATGTGTAATAACTGCATCACTAGCTTCAATCATCTAACTGTAACACCTGTAATGTTTACATCGTAATTATAATTTTAAATTTACATACATTCTTTGATGCAAATTATTAAAAACCCTTGTATTATTGCACTTGCTTTATTTTCAGAAGAAACTATGGTAAATATATAAGAATTCGTTGAAAAAGTTATACACATAACTGCAAAAATATACGAAAATAATTTAATTTTGTATGACTGAATGATTTTCAAATATATCAATATCTAAATATTTACCTTAGTAAGTTGTCCCCATCCTTCATGCCACGTTTGATATGGATCATTTTTATAAGTAGAAGTTGGAGTACGTTCTCCATGTCTAAAAAGCTAATTCAAATTTTACTTAAACAAATTACAAATAATTTTAACTTACTATTTGCACCAATTTTAAAGTAGACGTATTTTGTACTGACGGCCCGGGTAATAAAAAAAAAAGTAATAGAAATATATAACCGGACATAGGCATCTTTTTTTAAATTGTAACAGTCCACAACCCTACTGGACTTCACAATCTTTTTCTATTGTCATAAATTTATTTAGGCAATTAACTACAGTAAATCATAAGTATTTGAGGTTAGTTTTCCCGATCTTCAGAGTGGAAAACTTGAAAACAATGTGCCGTATTGAAATTCTTAATACAGTCGAACCTGCCTGATGTCATCTCTTTCTCCACTATGTCATAAGCGGCGTAAAATGTAATTCTTTTAAAAATACAACAGGTCAATTTTAATTATTCACATTGCTTAAAATCGGTTACTAAATTGTTATTTGAACTGAATTTATTACTAAATTTGATTTATCGATATTCTACCTGTAGATTGTTTTGCTAAAAAGTAAATATAATTTTACTTAATTTTTATTATAATAAACAACTATATCCATGCCGTTATTTGCCTATAAACTAAAAAAGTATAGATGTACAGTAAAGCAAACAATGAATCTTAAGCTTAATATACACCTACATAAATTTGTCCTGCAAAATACAATGTTTAAAACTTGTATGACTGCTTTTTAACACTATTTTAAACACATTTCTTAAAAGTATTTAAACAAATACCTTCATGTTTTTGCAATTTGTTTGGGATGGAAAACAAATGTTTTAAAACAAATACAAATGTGAACGAATTCTTGGACAAATGTTTAGTCCTACGTCACGTATTTCATTACCATTAAAAAGAAGTCCAGGCAATTGGCTTTTAATGCCGCACAGTTTTAATCAAGGGACACAGCTGTGGACTGGAATAGACAAAAACTTGAAGTCTGAAGCGGAATTTTAAGAACCACAATTGCCTTTCAGTCTGTTACAATGACATTTAATAATTATTTTGAAACTGACAATATATTTTTCTTTTGCGCTAAACAAAAATTTAAGGTACACACAAAACACTGCTACATTAAAGAAATTTGCTGGAAAATGTATGTAAGTGTGAACTCGGCTTTAGAGAAGTACTACTCATATTCAAAATTGCACACACACACACACATGTAAAACTTTTTTGAAATCTAAAAAAGATAATCAAATAATAAAAAAATAATGATAAGTTTTATATAATTCTCAACGTTCAGTAATATTTCTGTAGGCGGTATATCATATGTATGTAAAAATTAATAAATTTAACTTTATGTAATCATAAAAAAGATCATTCACATTACAATAAATAAACAGTTGAAATTACCCTAAGTTATTACACAAATTAAATAATATCACTACTTACAAACACTACAAAAATATAAGAAATATGCAAATTAAAACTTAAAAATTAGAAGCCATGTGTGAATGTTGAATTTACTATGAAATAGTGATAATATACATCTCTCAAACATGTATAAATTACACTCATAGAATTATTAAATTACCTCCAACATTAAATCGATACTGGCCTATAAGTGCATTTTACCATGTTCATTTATAATTCGGGATATAGTTTTAAACGCAAGCTTACACTTTCAAAATATATACATACACCAAAACACGTACCCAATAATTTCAAGTCGCTACTTCTTATGTGCCGATCCTTTTTTAACTACAGTAAAAAAAATAACGATAAACTTCATACATCTTAAATTAAAGAGTGGAATTAAACTTATTGTTAGTTTGATTTACAAAAAAATAGCTTTTGCCACAACTGTGATCTATAATTTTTACAAAAAATAAAATTTGAATTAAAAGTATTAATTTTCTTTAAGCCAATAGATAACCAAATGTATTTTGAAAAATATTTGGTTGCTTGTTAGTTAAACTAGCTCTAGATCTACCTATCAATGGATACAATAATCAATTTAAGCCAGACCTGGGCAAACTCTTTAGCTACAGAGCCATATTAGGAATTGAAAAAGAATTGAGGGTCACAAGTCTACTAAGTGTATAATTTAAAAAAAAAACCCACAAGCCACACAGCAGCCTGTGGCAGACTGTAGTTTCCCTAGGCCTGCTTTAAGTAAAATGTATAACTCATATAGCACCATTATGTCAGTAAATCTAAATATTTGCTAATCCTCTTTCAGAAAAAGTTAAAGAATTGTTTATATAAATAGTACACTTCAATATGACGTAAATTAATTAAACTAATTGTCTAGTTCGGAATTAAATAAGTAGTATTACTCATCAATTTCTTCCACAAAGTTACTTTTTTTTTAAATTAATTTAACCATTTGTATGGTAAATTTTCATAAATAAATTCCCATTTCATAGCCAGAGTACAATTATCTATTTGGAATTAAAAGTTCGTGCAATTAACAACCTGCACTGTTACACACATCTTTGTACATAAAATCTTTCAAGAGATACAATTTGACCATCTTTCTTAAATAGAATTATGAAGTTTACATCCACTATCAACAAGTGGAAAAATATTTTGTCTATAAAAGAAACGGCTCTTAAAATTATTGTATATGTACATTGGCGTTCTTTGTACATATATGCATATACAGTAGAAGTCCCGTACCTAAATTTTTATCTGCTTATCAGAAGTGTCTTTATAAAAAAATATGTCCACTGCATATGACAATATTAAGTTTTAATAATGTTTTAAGAATTAATAGTGTATAAAAGATACCCTCTAATAGGAGCTTTTACAGTATATACAGTTTCAAAATTTGGGCGATTTCAGACTTTATAAACACCCAGTGTTACTCTAGCATGTACTAGGTGTTCCTATAAAAAAATATACGATGTCATAAATAAACAAAAACGAATTTAAAAATATTTAAAAGAAAGTATTCATCTTAATAGTACAATGCGACACCCCATACGAACCTAACTAACACAAATAACATAAATTTTGCGATATATGAATACACATACTAAATATAAACACTCAAACTTTTAATACCTACAAAGAATCTTTACAGTGTTAAATCTATAAATTATCACAAATCAAGTTATGCAAGTGTTTATAGTAGCTATTCTAAAATACTTTCATACATCTGTAGGAAATATGTAATATTTGATTTTGAACTTAATGGTAAATATTTGTACAGTGCTCAACTTATTACAAAATCCCCTCTGTTTGTGTTGAGGTAGGTTGGGTAGAATCTGGAGAAACTGGGGGATCGGAAGGTAGAACTTCAGGAGAGTGTTGTAAGCTACGAAAAGCAGGACTGTTTTGAGAGCAAGCAATACAAATATAGTCTTCATCTTCGTTAATTTCCTGTGCAGACAAACCAACACATGCCATATGGAACCATTGTTCACACCCCCCATCGCACTGAACCCAGTCAACTTCATCGCCAGCTGGTTGAAGACAATTTGTTGCTGCACACCGCTCATCAGCATCTTCTTCTTCAGAACTGCTTTGTGTACGACGACCACGTCCTCTACGATTTCGAGTTACAGTGCCACGCCGTTTAATTGGATCCTTGCCTTCTTTGGTTTTACGTTTTGGTATCTTTTTATCCGTATCAGTTTTGACCTTGAATTTTTTGCACGGGTCGTTTTCGTCAGAACGGCGTTTTCGTCCTTTTCGCAGAGCTGATTTACCAGGAGCCTAGAGATTCATATTATATATTAATAGCCTGTGGTTAATTCATAAAATGTATTTCCAAGATCATATCGTTTTATACTAAATGATATATGAATTTTATGTTTCATATGGTACGACAAATGTAAATAAAAACTACGTTAACGAATGATAAAAAAACCAGTAATTATTATGTGATGTTTTACAAAGCGATGGTACTTATTATGAAGTTATTCTTAAAGCTACTTTTAACGAAGTTTATGCTAAACAATTTCACCTATTTCAAAAACAAAGAAGCAAATCAACACAAACCACATGCAAATAACTAAAAAAAAAAACTTTAAAAGAAAGGACGATATTCTACGCAAAAACAAACATCTTTAAACTATACAATAAGACCTCGTTTAACGCTGATTCGATATAACGCGGTCTGCTCGAAGCCTCGAAACAGCTCAAAATTTACTTTTATTCGACTTATTGAGGCATTTCACAATGACTTCGTTTAACGCTGTTTCGTTTAGCGCTTAAACTCATTGAAACGTATCCCCCGCGTTAAACGAGGTCTTACTGTAATAGCAAAATAATAACTACCGATTTCGTGACGGTCTAATTTCAAATTTTGTTTTCTGAATATATCTACATCGAAATTTCTTTCTTCAAATAGCTGTATTATTTTAAGCAAGTAACGTAATAAAATACTTCCGATTTACTAAACTTTATGATTGTGATTTGAAATAGGGTACGTTCGCCGGTTGCCGGCCAGATAAAAAACCGGTCCCGTTTTCGGCCGTGGCGGTCGAGAAATAGAATAGATTTATAACGAAAGTCACAACAGGAAGTTGAGGTATTATAATTAATACTAAATATGACTGTAACTAAATAGCGCATCACAAGTTTGTTTAACAAGTCGTGTTTTATTGTTTTTACAAATTTTATTGCTGACTGGCCCAGAACGGTTGACGGCCGGCTAACCGGCATACTTACCCTATTTAAAATACATTATAATAGTGGATACGTATAGTGCAGCTGACACAGAATAGTTTTAGAATATAAGAAGATGGTACCCTAACTTTAAACTACTGGTAGTGATGGCAGTATTATCAGCAAATACCCAGAATGTTGAAGGCTTAAAATTAAAACAACAATACGCTGAAGAATACATTAAATTTTACAGTTATCAATTACAAATGTACCATATTATAAAATTCTTCGGATTTTAGAAATCATTATATGCAATTTTAGTATTTGCATGTTTTCTAATTCGACGTGAATTAAATTTACAATTTAGACTTTTCATAGTCTAGATGCTTGAATTAATATTTTTGATTAAAATCTCATATTATATTTACATATAGTTCTATGTATATAAAATTTTTCCTATCAACTTAAAACGCATAATAATACAATTAAAATAGAACACAAAAACAAAAAATTGAACTTTTAAAATAATATAGGAACAAATAGCCAAAATTTATATATTCCTATATTAAAGTAATTACTGAATTACATTGTACAGGATGTCCAGCAAACAAAAGCACACAATTTAATTACAATTTGCAGAAATCAAATAACACTAATTAAACAAAACATACCATTGTAAAGGAGTACTTCTTTAAGAAATTATGACTTTTATAAAAACAGTAATTACTAATTGACGTAATTCAGATAGAAGATGGCGGATCAAACTTAAGCGGCGTTGCTTGGTTACCAGATATTATAAATGGCGCTGTCGGCAATTTGTTATACATGTTTTTTAGAAATTTTTGAATTATTATCATCAATTTTGTTCTTATGGATCAAGTTTAAGGCGCAAAATTAGTTTTTGCCAAAATTACATACTTCTTTCATGACAATAAAATGTGCCTTTTTTAAAAAAACATCTATATGTGCTAACCTCGATAACTCGAATTTCAAGAATAATGCTAAAAATTTTCAGTTAATGAGTTTTGAGTTTAGCGAGTATTTCGAGATACAAAGGATTTTACGATTACAATTTTGACTTAGAAGGGCACAACTTCTAAGTACATACTTAGAAAATTTAATAAATAGAAAAGCACGTGTATAAGGAACAAGAAAAAAAAGCATCAAATGTTTCTAAGAATAGCTAACAAAATTTAAGATTTTATTGTTTACAATTAGGGGAATTCAAAGTGTGCCGTTATTACTTTACAAACTTTGACATAGCGGGTCTACCTTTTGAACTTCGAGTTATAGAATATAACAATGTGTTAATAGAGAAATAATATTTTGTACAAGTTACAGAGTCTATCGCGTATTTAAGGCTTCAACTGAAGAGAATGGATTTTTTCTTCGTCTTATTGAGAATTAAGATTTAACAAAGTTCAAGTTATCGAGATTCCAGTGTAACCCAGAAAAGTATAATTATAACACTAACATTATTATTAGAGCCATTACGTAATACATGTAAGACAGTATTTCAGTATATAATACTAAGAATTACGAAATTAAGTTATGTAATTGTTATTGGCAACGATGATTGAATACAAAGGTAGCCATCACAAAGACTAAATCTAAATCTCTGAATTTTTTCAAATGAAACTGCACGAAATAGGGTAAATGCACCTGATAGCCGTCCGACGCCAGATCTCTGCCCGTCAGCAATAAAATTTGTAAAAACAATAAAACACGACTTGTTAAACAAACTTGTCATGCGCTATTTAGTTACACTCATATGTCGATAAAGGGTGTTTGAAGGCCGAGCAATGGTAATATTGGACATTTTTAAAAAAAGTCTAGTTTCTTAAATTAATTCTAGTTTTTAAAGACTTTTTATAGCTGAATCTAAAATAACAATAGACTAAGTTATCAGAACAAAAAAAAATACATTTAGAAGAATTTTAAATTTTCTAGCTCAGTTCAAACTTCAAATTTTAGTTAACTGGCCGTCAACCGGCGCATTTACCCTACTGCAGAATTATCAAATACAATTAAATAAACTGCTATTCTTATTAGCAATAATGCTGCAATGTTTAATAATTCTATTTTTCCTTTAAGGAGTACTAAATTATTAATTAAGTACTTTTAAACAATCATATGTTTATTTTAATTATCTTTGACCGCTAAAAGTTACATATAATCTATTTCCCAAATACCATGCAGATAAATACATAAAATAAAAATTCAAAACTATCATACAAAAATATTAAAACATGAAATAAAGAAAGGTCTACGTAAAGTATAAGTAGGAAGTCAAATCAAAAATTATTTTATTTAGAAGAAAAGCAACAAAACCATTCTTAAAAAATGAACAAGCGAACATAGGACTGTTAACAGTTTCAAAGAACATTAAAATAATTTACGCTTTTTTTTAGTTTATCATTTGAAGCTTTGAATTTCATTATACTGATGATATTTCTATCTTACCACACAATTATAGATTTTAATTGCTCTTGAAACACCGAAGAAGCAGTTACTTAGTAATTCATAACTATCTTATTTTATTTAATCATTTACAAATGTATCCATAAATGAGTTTCTTTCATAACTTTGAAGACATACACAATCGCTAGCATCTATTTTTTATCAAGTCGTTGCCTATCATACTTCTCGCTATGTGTGCATATGAGTTTTCCATTTCCAAGTACTTACTACTTTTAATAATTTCCACAAATGCTAACTGTCCTAGCCTACCTTAGAAAGTCGAACTTATCTCTAAACAGATTTATATCAAAGTATATACACATAATGAATAAAATCAATTTTCTCCAAAAATATTGCAATTAAGAACTCTCATAAATTTAATTAACAGAGGACAAGTCAATGATGTCATATTTTATAAAAACTTTGTCAGTTTAAAGCAACAAAAAACTACAATAGTCTTACTTAAAGGGCGTTTTAAACCAAATGGAATACACTGCTCAAAAATTAAGATTAAAATTTTATACTTTTCAGATAAAAGAACACGTAACAATGTTGAATACAGTAATAGCAATTTGTTATTTTAACAAAACAATTGTATGACAAAAAACAAGTTATTTATAACTTGACCAAATATGTAAACATAAAAATCTTTAAAAATATGTAACATAAATTACTATTATGAATGCACAGAATGCCACATATCTGTTAGATATGTCACCCAAATGACTTAATTGCAAATAAAATAGAAAGTTGTAACTTGTCTTTTGAATGTTGTGTTCTTATTTAGCATTAATACGTTTTTTAATAAGGTCTACAAACCCCCAAAGCTTACATAAACTGAACGTTGATTGTCGTGTCCTGTTCTGATAAGTTTCAAAATTAAATATAATAGCCAAAACCATATTAATAAATATTGAAATATTGTATGTTAATACTTAAGAAAACAAATAAAAATAAAATCGATCAAATTAAAAAAAAACAACTAAAAACCAAAAGCAAGCGATTATTGAAGCTAAAAACTTACATCATAATCCAAGATAACTACATCTTGTTTTGGATCTCGAGAAGCTTGAAGCAGCTTCCATAAATGTAACGTTTCATCGAGTGATACTTCTAAAAGGTCGCCTTCCATTAATAATTCTTCCAGTTGTTGCCGGGCTTCCACACCTAATTGAACTGCAGCAGATTTATCGGTAGAACTTGAAAAATGAAGAGAATAAGCATGCTCATCGACAGTGTCATCCGAAAGAGATGACGTTACTTTTGTACAATCTGTAACTTCGTTTGTGGTATATACAATGGAACTATTACTATCACAATGATCTTCAGAACTAAGGCCACTACACGATGCAATTTCTTGTACGTGTTGTTGTAACTCCGGATTACTAGCAGCTTTTCTAAGCTCAGTGCTAATAATTTTTTCAGTTTTCTGTCTAGCAGCTGCTTCTAAATTTTTCTGAGATAAAACAGATAGTTTAGCTACTGCAGTTTCGAATTCAGATAATTGTAAAAGCTGTTTAACTCTATCTTGCCATGTCATAGCACGTTCAGTAAGGCATTGAAGAGCCTCTCCTTCTGGAATACGGACGGAAAGTCTTTGAAGAGATACCAATAGACTTAAGATTGTTTCTAGTCGAGGTCTCTTAGTACGATAACAATTCGGACATAAGAATCGCGAATCCTTCAATCCCATTCGTATAGCTACGTTTGTCGGATTATCTCTCGTCCTCACCTGAGAAATTTTCGGTAACGTTACACAAACAGAATGATACCAGTCCTTGCATAGTTCGCATTTCATCATCACTCCGTATACGCCACGCTGACAAACACAATATTTATTGTCTTCTCCAGGCAAGCAAGTTTTTGCCATATTTATAGTTCTAACAATTTTTATACTCTGTAATTCATGTTCTTCCGCTTCTTTAAACTTATTTACTACATCCACAGGATCCATGCACGAAGTAATCTTGAATTGTGGATAATCATCATCTACGGATTTTCTCTTATTTTTTGTACTTGATAATAAGGCAGCTGGTGTTCTAGGAGATAACGCATCCATTAAACTTACTGAAGAATTTTTCCGTAAGAAAGTACGGCAAGTTTTTTCTTTCCATGAATATGCCGCTAGAACGTATTGTTCCAAATCCGTTACGTCTGGGATAGGAAGCGGAATGGTTCTGCCTTTTTGAATAAGATTTTCAATAATATCTATATAGGGATAAAATTCTGCAGCATTAATTTCATCCAAACTCTTCATCCAGTGCTTTACACTATTCAAAGCATCTGTAAGCACAGATTCCGTTGGCAAATACGTTGCAATGTCTTCCGCTTCAGATAAAAGTTTTTCAATGTCTGATATAAAGCTTTGTGAAGGTAGATTTAACAAAGCTCGTGCTCTTTCTTCCCAATTTTCACTTAAATTTAACAATTTCCTTAATTCCTGAAGTTTTCTTTCAACTTCAACATCGGGATTTACATTTTCACCTCCCGATATAAGTTGTTTTACAGTATCTAAAGTAATAATTTCAGATTTCTTCTGAACAGTTGTGACTTCAGCCATCCACTTAGCTTGATTTAATTTTTCACGCATACAAGATAAAGAAGGTAATTCGATACAAATAGATTCCCCTTGCTGAAGACATTTTTCTATCTGTTCCACTGAACACTCTGTTAAAGAAGTTTCCAGTAACCGTTTACCGTTTTCTTCGAATTTGTTAGACTCGTTCAACAGTTCTTTTACTATTTTCGACTCTTCTAACATGCAAGCTAAGCTGTTTATTTCCCCTATAAACAAATTTAGTTCTTCTAAATTCAAATGATATTTTCTATCATTTGAATTACGAGTACGCGTTCTTGCCATTGTCGAATCCAACTGGCGAATAACGCTTGCACATTTTTCGGCATCTTCTATTGCATTTGATAGTGTATTTAATAAATCACATTTAGGAAATTTTTTCTCTTCTGCTTCGATTAATAGTCCCTTTAATTCCGTTAATGTTAATGTAGAAGGTACTCCAGGATCCAGGGAATCTTTTACTTTATTTAACCAGACGTCAAAAGCCTCAGCTTTTATTTTTAGCTTCTGTAGCATACGTGGTAATTCATCGAGGGTATACCGGTAACGTAAAGTGTGTTTATTAGGGGGACACTTGCACAATTCTGTATAGTGACGAAGACACACTAATGTATCAGCAATGCAACTACAAGTAATTGCTGACAAAAAACATGTGGTTTTACAAATTTCACATTGACGTTCATCGTCTGGAAGAAGTTCAAATGCTTCACGTTCTGCATTTGTAACACCCTTTATGAAACAAAAAACCATGAATTAATGAAGAATACATAGATAATGTTTATAAATATATCATAGTCAGTTGCATAATAAAACACCACGACTACTTAACCCCAAGGGGTTGTGTAAAATTAGAACAATAGTCTTTTTCTCTTATATTTAAGCATATTTCAGGATCATTTTGTCATCGACAGATACAGTCAGTCCCAAACATTGTATTAATTCTAAGTCAAAAATTATTTAAAAAAAACTTAACTTTTCAAAAATTAAATAACCAATAACAGCCTAAAAGCGACTATTTTTAATACCAATACTATTTATATACTCAAAAAACTTATTAGTTTTTATAACTTTCTAAATAAATAAGCCAACTTGGTGCTAAGTACTTCAAAATTCATTTTTCAATGTTTAAACTTTGTCTTTTTTAGGACGTCATTTTATTTTAAAATATAACATTTTTATAAATACTGCATATGAATTAAAATAATGTTAGAAAATATTCGTATTTTGTTATTAATAGACGACAAAATAGACCAAAAATGTACTAGAATATAAGAGAAACACTTCTTCAAATTTTGCACAAATCTTATACAACATGATAGGTAGTAAATTAGAACTTAAATAGTACTTCAAAACCGCAATAATTTTTTCATATATAAAAAAGTAGGTACACCCGTACCTCGCTTTGCGTCGTTTCTTTTTGCGTTTTTTTCGAAGTTGCGTCGCTGCTTAATTAGTACTAATTTTCAACGTGCATCGTTAGGTTTTCGAGGTTGCGTTGTTTTGGGTACGAGTCTTTAGTTTTTTTCTTGTTTTTTAACAGACGGCTCCACTTTTTTTTCTAATTTTTTCTTAATTCACATTGCGTCTTTTCAATTTGCGTCGTGTTTTTTTGGAACGTAACTCCGACGCAAAGTGAGGTATGGGTGTACTTGTTGAATTATTTTAATAAAATTGTGTCCTTTTAAAACAAACCACTCAAATTAAAGAATTATTTTGTTAGGTTTTTTCCATCGTTCTTTTTTGTATGGCTATCTTTAATTTAACAATCCATTAGACCATAAAAACTTAAAATATTTCTATTTTTAAAAGATTCAACTTTAATCGTACCTTTTCATGTAAAATTTACTATATATAAACGGATACGCCAAAAAAACAAATATTTTTTAATAAATACCAAAGCCCAATACAAGTTGCGCTAAACAGTGCTAATTATAATGTACTTTGGCTTTTTTTTTACTATAGAGCAACAGACTGGAGGAAAACATTATGCAAGAAAAAAACAGTTCCAATGCATAAAACCATTAATTTTGTTAGTGCAGCAACTTTCAATCCTTTATGTATTCTCCAAACACTATCAGTGGCACTAGGATCATCCGTAATTAATATGAAATTAATTTTAGGTAAACACAAATTATTATTTTTATCACGCTTAAAAAATGGAAATAACCAACATAGATAGTAGGATTGTTAAATAAGAATTTCCATAGTGATATTTTATACGGACATGTTATATAATTGTATATCATTGATAGCTCGTTTCCTCCGATATACCCTATATGTTTATCGGCATGGAGTGTGCATACAATAGTGTGCGAAACTTCAACATAGAAATCAACAGAGAAAATATACGTACGATTTACACCAAGAGTAGGATTAAAACAATATTTTAAAAATTAATTGGTGAAAAATTATAATACACATACCCAATCCAGTAGATTTTTCCGTAACTTTTTCTCGGAGTCGACCATTTGTAGCATATCCTGATATGTTGCTGCTGCAATTAATGGACTCAATTTTTCAGGTTCCAAGGCCATTTTGCACACTAATTCATCATGAGAAAATACACAAAATCGCCTTAAATATGAATAATGTAAAATGCATTCTCGACCCATTTTTAACCAATCAGCGGGTGCAAAATTAACAGCTTCGGCAAAGTTATATCTGGAATGAACGTTGGTTTAAATATTAATAAGACACACTTGGAGTAACAACAAAATTTTAGAATATAAGGGTGCTCTATTACAATTCACTTTTTTAGACGTAGACAAAGTCACCTTGCAGGCACCTTACGTCTTCGGTCTTGCCTATCCCTATCCCCACACAAACCCAACATGCTGACTTAGACCCAAAACCCTTCCATGATTTGTATGACATTGACCAATGTTGAGATATCCAATGGTTAAGGGCACCGACGTATTTATTGCACCCAACCATCATTTACCAAGTAAAATTCTACTCAGCAAAAATGTATACTTGGAAACGGTATCTGAATAATTCCACCATTCTCCAATATTTTCTTATCGGGTTTTCAATAAATAATTGATATAACTTCTATTTGCATCGAAAAGAAAAATTTATGAAAAAGAATATATAGTATTCTTTTATGTGGCTAAAAAAGAAGCAATATCTCTAAACACTTCTGAATTTTTTTATAAATATTACTAAGAAAAATCAAATAAATCTAACACAAAATTTATCTATGCAACTAACTTACACAATGAATTGTAAATAATATAATTGAAAATAATTTTAGAAGAAAAATAATTCAATTTAACTAAACTTTAATTTGAACCATATTTGATTCTTTTATATTAATTATGCTAACTAGTCGTGAAAAGTGAAACATTATGTGCATTCTAATTTCATAAGAAAGCATCTATTTATAAACTATGCGTTCCCATTGAAATTTTTACCAACGGTTTAGCTCTTTTTCCTAGTACAATGTGATAGCAGTTCATTGCACTCCAACCAAAGGAAACATAGTTTAGAAAAATACATAAGTTAAAAGGAAGAGTATATAAAATAAACAAGTAATTAAATAACGAGCAGCTTTGTAGTAACTTCATATGTACTTATTTAATAAACATTTCTTCTTTCAGATTATAATAAAAGTACCCTTTACAATTTATTTCCACATAAATGCATAGCGTATAAAACGTGCATTGATTTTTTTTAAATATTATATCTTTTTCGATAGTCGTAGTATTAATTGTCTTACAGAAAGACCTCTCTGAACACACACCCCTCTTCAATGAACAATTTTCAAAAGTCCCAGCTGAGAAACGTGTATGAAACAATGTATTTAGGCCCCTTCTCAGTAGATACCCTTCTATAAAGGACAATATCGTTGGTCTCGCGACTGTCCGTTAGAGAGTTAGAGAGAGGTTTCATTGTATTACAGATGAAAGCCATAATAATTATAATTGTTGGCACTCAAAATGTTAAAAGTATATTTAAAAAATAAAATGATCATTACCCCTGGTTAAAACCTGCATGGTATGCTCTTGGAAATGTAACCACAAATTCACCAGCATGTTGATCGGTTCTGTAGACTGGAACTCCAGCATTCATCAAAATATTAGGATTCATTATCGTTACTAATTGATGCAACAAATCAGGTTGTGACTGAAACAATTCTGGAGCTGCCAACTTCATGGTTTCTTCAAATGCGACCGCCTTACTACCAGGAACACCGTACCTTCAAGAATTTTCGCATAGAAAGTATAGAAATAATATATAGCAAGTTTACCATGTTTTTGGTTCGCCCCAATGCAAGTAATTAATCGAGTAACTCCAATGATCTTCATTATGCCAGCAAAATGTTGCAAAACACATTCCCACATACATCCAGGGAACCTAATAACATGTTATTGAAAACAAAAATTTATATTATCTCTAAAATTATACCTTCATTCCGGAAATGTCAGCATGTATATAGCCTAACACAGAACCTTCTAGTACGGGTAAATTGTTCAAGTTCCAACTAGAATAAGCATACTCAATATCGCCAGGGTGTAAATTCAAAGAAGTAGCTGTAGGAAAACCAGAGCCATGATCCATAGTATGTAAATCAGCACCATATTCAACTGTGACATCTTCATCAATAGAAGACACAATTCGCCAAAACTCTTTTTCAACCACATTTGTTGGTACAAGCTATAATTTGTATATTTTAAAATTTATAATTATTTATAAATTTCTCCTAATAGCGTGAAATAAACTTCTTGTCACCCAGTTCAACGTCTACACACTTACTCTGTGTTTTGCTCAACATTTTAAATATTATTATTTAACTAAAAAAATAATTGAAGTTTTAAAGCAACTTACATGTACAGGCATATTAAAATACTCGGATTTAAATTGATCAGCCATTTCGCCAAACTGTTGCAAACTATACTCCCGTTGTGCTTGCTCAAAACCAAACGCTTCCGTCGGTTTTGACACTTCGACAGCAACACATTTTGGACATCGCCAGTCACCTTTTGGTATTTCCAAAAGTGGAGGCAACAAACAAAAAGTATGATAACTGTCGTCACAGCCATCGCATAATAGCATAGATTCCTCAGCGTCGCCTCGTCCACAATTATGACATACGTATTTTGCTAACTATAATATGAATAAAAATTAATTTTGTTAATTTAATTAGACATTTAGAAAACTTGCCGGATCAAAGTCAGAATTCATCATTTTACTGCGGGACTTCTCTTCATTTTTTATATTGTATCCAGCCATTTTTGGTCCAGCTCCATAAAACTGTAAACGTTTTAATTCCTTATTTTGTTCGGCTTCTGGTATTTCTCCAAGATCGTCCTTCAATTTGGAGCACTATAAAGACAAGAAAATCATTTTTGATTATATACTTTATTAATACCAATTACCTCGGGTTTGATTTCTGCAGATTTTGTATCCTGTTCAGGCTCATACCTTTTAGATCTTCGAAAATGCTTATCGATAGGAGGTTTGACAGTCATACGTCCTACGATACCATGAGGTTTATAATCCCGATCTTTATCACTCTTATCTGATGTATCAGTCAAATCGGGTTCTACTTTCTACAAAAAAATAACATATGAATAATTAATTGAATTATATAAAAAATTAAAATTGAAATTGATTAATACTATTCAACCAGCACAAGATAGATATTCATGGAAGAAAAAAGGGGAGGCCTATGTTCAGGAGTGGACTGTTAGGGGCTGCTGAAAGAAGAAGAAGAAGCTAGACTACTATTCATCTTGTTTAATTATTCACCATAAAAAATGGGTATCATTTGACTAAAAACGCGAACCGATCGCAGATTTGTAAAATTATTGCACACGAGCTTTGCTCTTATATTAAATCAAACCTTTTCAACTTTTAATGTGTATATTTTTCATCAATTATAAAAATTTATTGAAAAAGTTTTATCACGTTTTAACTAAAAGAAAACATCGTTTGTGAGTGTCAGTTGCCCAGAATATTATTTTTTATCCAATTCTTATGTAAAACTTATCGCACAGAAAAGAATTACAGAAAATGACTGATTTTACCGTTATACGAGATAAATCGCAATGCAGTGAAAACACATTAAAATTATTTTACTAACTAGTAAAACACCTTAACCAATTAACTAATGTATGCAATCATTTTAAAGATCTGCGAGTGGCTGTTTATCTTAGCTAAGTAATGCTCCTCCTTTATGAAATAAGACGAGATATTTTTTTATACTTACAATGTTCACAGTTTTTCCTTCCCGAAAAACGTCATAAGGATATAAAAGTCTATCATAATGAGTTTTAAGGATAGTGCCTGTGCCCTTTCCAGGAGGATAGCCCATTTGAACTGCAATTTTTGACCATTTTCTGTCTTTTGTTACTATATCAGAACCACCTTTAAAAAATTAATAAACATTTAATTATAGATTTAAAAATAGATTGTACCTTCTCTCTGTACAAGACGGTGTAAAGTATATAAATCTAAAGCTCTTTTTTCAACCATTGGAATACGCAGACAAGAACCTTGTAATTCCCAAAATTTTGCAATTTGATCTAGAAAATTTAGCTTTACCCTAGTTTTTGCTTCTAATTCATTCAGTCGTTGTATACGCGGAGTAAATCTAAGTTTGTCTACATCAACTGCAAAGGGGGGTTGCCAATTCTAAAAGTTAAATAATATATGTATATAACCTTAGTTAACAAAGACAGCTATAAAGTAAAAAATGATCATTTTTAAAATATCATATAAAATACATTATTTTAAATTTAAAAACTCGAACATATTGCAAAAGTTTCAAAATTTAGATGAGACAAACTTTGGTAATAGGTCTGCTTAAAACTGAATAAACCGATACACTTATACATGTATCTTAAATTAATAATGTTAAAATGCACACAAGTATATCCTGTATATGTAAGAATTACCAGTACGGTTAATAGGTAAACATAAATCGATTATTTAAGCAAAATCATGCAGCATACATAACAATATGAATGACCTTCATAAAATAAGAATTATTTAAAAAAAAAACTTACCGATGGAGGTTTAATTTTACATATTCCAGTATTTTCAGCAATGGGTCTTATTTTATTGATGTATGCTAAGGGATCTTTAAACTCTTCTTCGCTTGGATGAAATACGGGTGCTTCAGGTGGTATTTGAAACTCAAAGGTCTCAGTTTTAACTTGAGCTGGTGAAGCAACAGATCCATGATATCTTGATCCATTTACATTATTTTTAATGGGACTTGTTAAACTATTGTTGACATGATTTTCGAGGAAGGCAGACTTTAAATTATTTCCTATATTTTCAACTTTGGAAGTCATTGTTGTTTATCACATGATGCACCTGATATAATAAACCATTATTTTAGAATGAAATTAATCTAATAATTATAATCACGTTATATGCAAGCTACTTTGGTTAACCAGCTACTTTATTAAGTGTGACAAAATCTCCATTGATATTCTACATGTTATATGAAATAATGACTAAAATTATGAAATCTAAATATTAATTATTTCTTAATTCCTTTAAATAATAATACTATTTAAATCTGACAATAATTAAACGAGAAAGTGTAATTTTCAACTTACCTATTAACTAAATCTGAAAACATTAAGTTGCATCCTGGATTTAAACACTTATAAAATCCTAAAAACTGATGAATACTTGAAACTCTTTCACCATCGTAATTTACATAAATTCACTAGAATGCATAGAACTTTTATTTCTAATTTCTCGATTAGAGATATCTATTAGAACGAGGGTCGTTTTTCATGCACAGAAAATTCACAAGTTAACTTCACTATCCCCTCTTCACATTGATTGTAACCATAAATGCAACAAAACAAACATGGTTCTGACGAAATATACTCTTGATGGTGCTCAAGAATACAATCCTCTTTATGTCAAAGTATTTTAATTACAATGCACTTTAGTATTCAACTATAGTAGAACTATAACATAAACCCAAAATATGGAAACTATGATGGGTTAGGTTAGAATATTACAGACATACGTGACGCACAATTAGCCAAAACTTTCATTATATATAAACAACCCATATTTTTCGACAACTCTTGCTTGGTCCACAATTTAAATCGGTATTACACTATACTATTTCAATTTCGCATATTTTAAATTATCTTATTTGATTAAATTTTCACTTACTATTATATTTATTTAGTATCAAATATGACTACTATTAAATTAATGGTAATCAATGCTTGCAAGTTATAATCATTTTATAAATAAAAATATCAAATTTCTACCACTGTATATCGGACTTTACTAATGTAAACAGCGCATATTCGAGATAATTTGACAGTTCCCATTTTCTATTAAAAGTATCAAAAGCTAAACTGGGTTCTATCTATGAAAAATTAAATTAAAATAAAGTAATTTTACAAATATCTTTTAATCTACAACAATTGATAAATTATGTGTACTTTATATAAGTAAGTATAAATGCAAAATAGTGCTTTATAAGTATCTTTAATTCCATCTTGTTTTATTGTTTACAACTAGATTATAAATAAGCCATAACTATTTTTTTATATAAAAGATTCTTAAAATGAGTCACAAAGGGAATTTATCTCAACTCTTAATGGTTGAAACAGAGAATACGGTACGTTCTGGTAGTGGAAGTTATTTTGAAGATGATAAAGAGAATTATAATCATAATGTGGATGCTGATGACACAGATTCTTTAGGACCTTTACCACCCAAATGGGAAAAAGCTCACACAGAAAGTGGAGAAGTATATTTTATTGAGTAAGTAATATTGTTATTAAAGGTTTTATAGTTAATTATAATATCAACATTACAAAGACCAAAGTTATTAATTTGACTACAGTATAATTTCAAATGGTCAGACTTACTATATCAAAACTATCGTTAAAGTAGGTATTTTGTTAGTTTCTTATTAATACGCTGCAACCTGTTTATTTTGAACAATTGAATGTGAAGAGTGTGTCCTAATTACTGGATATATGGGAAAATGATTTTTTTTTTGGTGTACAGAACAGTATTTTCAGGGGATTTTAAAGAAATAAAGAATTTATTAAATTACTTATCTGAAACGAAGTTTAAGTGACAATTCCAATTATGTTTATTTTGATAAATACATCAAAATTCTATACAACAAAATCGCTAAGTTCTGAAAAAGCAATTGCCTTAGGGAAATTTCGGTATATATAAATTTTACAAGTAGAATAAAGTAAAAATTTATTATATAGAAGCTTGACTGTATTTTAATGCATACTATGTTTTGTAATATTACCTTAAAGAAATTAATTTAGTACTTTTTTGTATAAAAGTATATTATCATTTTGTTTTGGATGAATCAGTTTTTGAATTAAAAAATATGATTCAAATGATATAGATTTTTAAATTAGTGAAATTGCACTAATCCACAAAATTAAACTTTATAAACCTTGTTTTAATCTAGTTACTTCAATTTGTAATATTCTAGTGCGCTTATTGCAAAAATGGCATGCATTTTTATATATAACATCAGGTTTTTAACTATTTAACTATGTTTTCATTTATTTAAAAAAAAATCAGTATCACAAAGTCGTAAATCGTTAGTAAGAATATGGTCATTATATTAAAGAATGTAACTAATGTGGATTTGTGTGAAAACTCTTAGTTAAATCTCAGCTGTGATGTTTATGGAAAATACATCCGTTCCATGTCTAGCAATATTGCCATTGATAACATGATAACATTTCTCTATTTTTATATATTAATGAAACTGTTTTCTTTGTTTTTCACTACCTTCACTAAGATTTTTATAATTTGAACGGGGTGGTAAAAACCGAATGTTATTTTTATAATAAAAAATGCCCAAAATACCTGAAAACAACTAATATTTTTCAAATAGAAAATTCACTAATGACTTGTGTTATTCAAGAATTTTTAGTGAATGTATGTGTAATATCTATATTTAATGTCTATTTACAGTCATTCAACAGGAACTTCTCACTGGTTAGACCCAAGATTATCAAAGTTTCAAAAAAAGTCTTTAGAAGATTGTATGGACGATGAACTTCCATATGGGTGGGAAAAAATTAGTGATCCACATTATGGTACATATTTTATAGATCATGTCAATCGTAGAACACAATATGAAAATCCGGTAGTTCAAGCTAAACGAGCTGCTGCAGAAACTTCTGTTTGTACAGGTCGAACCTCCTTTACAAAAGATCCTGCAGAACTGTGTGGTCAACGATTTCGTACTTCTCTTATTAAATCGTCACGCGGATTAGGTTTTACAATAATTGGAGGCGATGATGGCATTGAAGAATTTTTACAAATAAAATCTGTTGTACCCAAAGGACCAGCTTGGTTAGATGGACAATTACAGACTGGAGATATAATAGTATATGTAAATGATATTTGTGTGTTAGGATACACACATAATAGAATTGTTCGTCTTTTTCAATCTATATCTGTTGGATCTACTGTTACGTTAGAGGTTTGTCGTGGTTATCCTTTACCATTTGATCCTAACGATCCTAATACTGAAGTAGTTACTACAATAGCAGTAGATGATCATTTACAATCCGTTTCTTCTGATAAGAGACTTACTAATTTAGATACCAATTATAATTTTCTTGAAGGAGATGATTTAGGCGACGAATGTGGAAATCCACAAGATTCCACCGATGATATAGATGATTTATTAAAGGGTATTAATAATTTAACAGTAGGAAAAGTAGAAGTTAGAGTACCAATAGTAAAAGGTAATTTGGGTTTTGGTTTTACAATAGCAGATAGTGCATGTGGTCAAAGAGTAAAGAAAATATTAGACAGACAACGTTGCAAAAATTTAATGGAGGGCGATATATTACTAGAAATAAATGATATTAGTTTGAAAAATATGTCACATGATAATGTGGTTCAAGTATTAAAGAATTGTCCATATAATGGTGAAGCAACAATATGTGTTCAGAGAGGTACAAACAAATCAATAAATACGAAAAGTAAACCAAGAAAATTAGATAATAGATTTGCAAACAGAGATATTGGTAATACATATCGCAGCAAAACTCCTACTGCTGATATATACAGTACGCAGCAGCGAGAAGTTTTACCTACACGTCCTAAAACACCTCTTATAGATACACGGTGTCATTCAAAGACACCAGTTACAGAATTAAATTCCAATAATGCTGATGCATTTAAATGTGATTATAACAACAAACAATATAACCAAGAGTTAAATTCTGGATTACGATTATCACTTATTGATAATCCAGATGCTGATGATGACGTAGATATTACTGAAAATGCTGGTCATAATAATTCTTCTGCTGACTACCTAATGTCTTCTGAACAAAAATATTCCTATCATATGCCTGTTTTGCATCGCTATGATTGTATGTGCTATGATTGTCACACCTACAGAGCAAATGGGATCGATAATACTAGTGGATACAATGCTAACAGCATACAAAAAGGTGCAAATCACGATTGGTGGCCTCTAATGCAACCAAATTCTGAATATATTGAAACAGCAATAACACTCAACAGAAGAGAAACTGGCTTTGGCTTTAGAATTGTAGGAGGCATAGAAGATAGATCACAGGTACTAATACTATTACTTTTACAAAATAGCTATTTTAGTTTTATCATTATTACATACAATAGAACTTCTTTAATCTGAACTATTTGGGACTGAAGGGTGTTTGGATTACTAGGGTTCATGTACTAAGTGAAACTTTTTTCAAACAATAAAGTCAAGAAAATATGTCATAAAAAATTATATAGTAGGTGCAGCTTTGATACAATTGTATACCTATCCATATTTCGGAAAATAAGGATAAATATAACAAATCCTAATAATAGCCTAGCTTCTAAAGGTTTTATTGGTATGATGGTGCTAGAATAAGCTTTATTAAACGCCAGACTTTGTTTACCTCCAACACCTCATATGTACATACTTAGGCTGTACTATTTGGCCGGTTAAGCCGGCTAAAAAAGTTAGCTAAGTTAACCGGCTAAATAAATTAGCTCGGATAACTAGCTGGCCGTTTAACCGGTTAAATAAATTAACGCGGCTAATTAGCTGACTGTTTAACCGGTTAATTTAGCTTAGCTCAGCTACTTAGCTAACCGTTAATCGGCTAAAGAGCTAATTTTTTTTAAAGCTATTTAATGATTTCTTATTCTCGAACAGGTTCAAAAAATAATTAATTTAAAAGCCAGTTTTTTAAATAAAAAAAATTGTAAAATATTAATTTTCCTAATAAATTACTCTATTGTTGTTTTGTTTATCATAAAAGCAATATCAAAATTATTTTATGAACCTGTCCGAGAATAAGAAATCAATAAAAAGCTTAAAAAAAATTAGCCGATTAACCGTTAGCTAATTAGCCGAGCTAAGCTAAATTAACCGGTTAAACGGCCAGCTAATTAGCCGAGCTAATTTATTTAACCGGTTAAACGGCCAGCTAATTACCTGAGCTAATTTATTTAACCGGTTAAATTAGCTAAGCTGATCAGTTAGCCAGCTAATTAACTTAGTTAACTTTTTTAGCCGGATTAACCGGCCAAATTGTACAGCCCACGTACATACGTATTTTTTTCTATCACAGTACATACATACAATACTCGAGTTTGGCTTAGGGACAAACTCTATTGCTCGCTTATGGTATTTGCTCCTATGTTAATCTCGGGCATTGTCTACATATTCTACCTGTGTGTGATTTTTTTCTTAAATCCTCATAAAATACACAGCGATGCGTATATTAGGTAGTCCATTGCTCTCTATTTTTTTTTAATGGAAGTGTTTCTATTAACGGGGTTCTACTATAAATTCTGATAGGAATATTTATGTTATAAGTGTTGTATAAAATTTAAATTTATAGGTAGCGGTTGGTCATATAGTAGCTGGCGGTGCTGCAGATATGGATGGACGTATAAGATCTGGAGATGAAATAATAAGTGTTGATGGTTATTCTGTATTGAAGGCATCACATCGTCAAGTTGTTCAATTAATGAACGTTGCTGGAACAAGAGGACAAGTGCACTTAGTATTAAGGCGACGTATTTATTCTGGTTTAAATGGACCATTTGCACCTGGAATGGCAAATTTAAATATTCAAGATTATCCTGGAAATGCTGGCTATGGTACTACAATTCCACATACTTATGATGTAGTTGTAAATCGGAATGAAAATGAAGGTTTTGGTTTTGTTATTATATCTTCCGTTAATAAAATTGGATCCACTATTGGTGAGTAGTATTGTTTTTATTTATTTAATTAGCCGAGTTTGTTTAAAATTGTAATTACGTTATGTGATCTATAACATATTTAAAACGTTAAATCAGTTAAAATCTTAATACGTTCGTATACGTTCGTATACATCACACATTACATTTACTAAATCTAAAAAAATAAGAGCTTAAGCTTATGGTTGGGGTATTTATTTTAGGACGATTAATTGAGGATAGTCCAGCGGAAAGATGTGGTCGTCTACATGTAGGTGATTATATAGTTGCAGTAAATCACATAAATATAATCAATTTAAGTCATGGCGATATTGTAAATCTTATTAAAGAATCTGGTTTGTCTGTAACTCTAACCATTGCACCAAACTCGGATCTGTGATTACTCGAATATACATTTTTTAATATATCATTCTTGTTATTGAATGGTTGTAAATTCTTTTTATATATAACCAATAATACCAGTGATGCATGTCCAGCTTAAGTATTTTTAAACTTTAACGATACATTTAAAATAATTGTTATGAGAAGGGCTTTAAATTAAACGAGTAAATTTTAGTGATCTAAATACCTATTAGAGTAGGTACACTTAATTTGTTGCTTTTTAATAAAAATCGTGTGTGTGTGTATTTATATAATTTTTTCTTTTAATTTTATATTGATAAAATGTTTTTTTAATTTATCAAATGCTAAAGTTATAGTGATCTGATTATTTAAGATGTATTTAAGCTTATTCGATTATTTAAGGATTTTACATTAAGATTTTACAAAATTCGTTTTTAATTATTTTAACTTCTACTGTAATATACTCCAACCTTTTATACATTTTACATGTTTTACAGGTTAGTGTGTTTGTAAAACAACCTTGAGAGTTCCTCTGAAGTGTACTTATAAATTTTAACAATTAAACAATTTCCCATATAGACTTTAAGGATTTGTAGTAATTTAAAAAATCAAAACTAACATAGTGCAACATTTCTTTTTATTATAAACATTTTGTAATTGATGACATACAATATAATTTTAGAATACGTATAAATATAGTAAACAGCATATGTAAGGCTTACGATTATTTCAAAAACGTCTTGTAAAATATAGCCATGCTCCGTCATTCTAAGAGTATAATCATCGTTGTCAAGTAAACACTATCACACACACACACACACACTAAACAATTACTTAAAAATTTTCCTTAATTGTTGATAAGTGCATGACGACAATTAAAGTGTTGTTTATTTCTAATAACAAATTTTACGACTAGATCACGTAACTCGTTACGATTACTAGTAGTTAACAAATTGCATGTTGACTTTAGTTGCTTACTTGGTTACTTTACGAAATAATTTTACAAGTTTTTAAAAAAAATTGATCTATTATTATCGACAAAAATATCTTTTATTTGTACTCTTGAGCCATACATCTGCCTAGAATATTTATATGTATTATGAAATTACTCTGTATTTGTCCGCATTTCAAAATTAGGCTGTGTACATGAAAGTAAATGCTATTTGTTGTGTTTTAAGAATATTCGTTTGTTTTTAATGTTCTTCTATAATATTAAAAACCATAAATTAAAATTCTTTTTTAAATTTCAGTGCCAGTTTAAGTTAAATTAATTAAATACAATCTTTGATTATTTTTAATTATTTATATACAAGATGTCACGCATAGTAGTACTGAAGTTTAACCAGCTGATATTTTGTATGAAATGGAGCGATAAAGGCTGATATGATATTGATTTCAAATTAACGATTTTTAAGAAAATTTCGTTTTAATTTTTTAATTAGCTAGTTTCCAAAAACTAGTCAAAGTTGCATTTTAAACTTTTTGGCACTTCTCAGATTCTTAATAAATAGCGATTCCGATTTGAATCTTTCACTAATTTAACAAAAATATTGATTTAATGTGTGTTATGGTTATAAAGTTTTCTTGATTATGTGGTCAAATAGTTAAACAATTTCAATATCGTAATTTTGTAAAGATGTTTTTTTTCCAATATAATGTACAGTTTCGAAACGATTAAGAATTTCAAAACATAAAAAATAAAAACGTAAGTGTTTTACTGACCAAAAGCTTTTATAAATAATTTTTTTTATTAAAAAAGTGAAACACCTTTAGATGAAATGTGATAATTTGGCAATGCTAGATTATTTCTAATTGATAAGTAGTAGATACCTTATTGGACAAGGGTATTCTGATAAAACATTAAAACGATTGATGAAGATAAAATGAATTAAATTACTGTTAAACTTCGACAGCAGAATGTTGAAGAGAAGAGAAACAAATTTTTGTTATCAAAACTGATCAGTTAGTGATAACAAATATTTGTTTATTCGTCTAACTACTATGAGCATTTAAAATATTATAATCTTGCTGTAAAGTAACCGATCTCTACTTTTTATTGTTTTTTTTAAATTTATTTTATAATAAACTTACATACTTATATCTTTATAGGGATTGGTAGAAAACACTCAATTTGAAATTCGTAAAATATTTAAAGTACTAATATACTTTTTAGACATTTCTAAATTAATGTTAATGATACTACAATTCAAAAGAATTCGCTTTCAAACATTTGTCATTGTTAACATCATTGTATAATTTAATGCTAAGTATTTACTGGTTAAATTTAAGTACACGTGTTTTGGACACATTGTATGTATGGCACTATTAGTTTGTAATAATTAATCGTTATCAAACTATGTAGAATAAATTAACTGCAAAATATTCACTGCCTATAATTACATTATTAGATAAGTTTTAAGTAATTGAGAACTGATTTTTTGTATAAGAAATTTTTATATATGTAGGTAATTATGTACAGGATAAAGAAAAAAATTTAATCAAAATAGTGTAAGTGAATTAAAGACATGCGTCATATTGTTATTAAAAGAATCTTAAATATAACCCTGTATACAGGGTGTCAATGAAAATCTGTCGGAAACTTAGAGCGATCATAAAAGTCCTTCTGAGATAAAAACTTACATGTAATGAAAAATAATATCCATCTATTGTCAAATCATAAGTAAATCTTATAAAACAATTTAACAGTACGGAAAGTAGTTTACTAAATTGAACAAAGCTGTTAATATTGATAAAAATTGCACGTTAACATTTTTAATTTATGCGATTGTTATATTAACAAGACGAACTATTTATTACTTATTTAAAAATCGGTAAATTAATTTCAGTTTAGTTTATATCATGAAGCCCCCTAATTCTGTTAAATTCGATTGTTTGATCTGGTAGTACCTTAACAAACCGGCACTTTTCAAAAATGAAAATTCACTTTTTTCTACTGTTGAGCTTAAGAAATTTATGCTCCCGAAATCCTTCTGTTAAATGACTTCTATTATTCCTTTGATTTTCTGACAGATTTTTGTCTACACATTCTATATTTAAATAGTTTAGTGTGTTATTAGATTCTTAATAGGACTAAAAAATGATTTTATAAGTAAAGCGTATATGGGAAGATATGAGTGAATGAAATATTAAAGAAATTGAATTCAAATTACCAGAAGTAGTTTTATATGGGGTTAACTCGTCTTATATTAAATAATTGGTCCCATACTAAAGGATTATTACCACACCTTTTTTATATCTCGTTACTGTCTGGAAAACACTTAATTTTAATAGTATATGAACAAAACATACGGATAAAGAAAACTTATTTTGTTTTTTGTTTTTTAATTAAAAACTTCAATCTAATAAAATCGTTATTTAAATACCTAAATATGGTATATGTTAAGAGAAGTTAGTTGGTAGATTGTTAATGTTGTGTTAACAAAAATTAATAAATTGACTTTCTATCAGCTTTTAGTAGTAAAAAACCAAAGAAAATAATTTTATGTTTATTATTTATTTTTCAATTTTGAGTGGAGAAGAATTTTTTTAAAGGCATACTAATTTATTTTTATAATAAGATTCGTTATTTGGGTATAATTTTGAATCTAAAATATTAAAACGAAAATGTTCATTTGCTCTATATTTTTTTTTCTCAATTCCAAGTTCCAAATATTTTATTTAAACAATATTTAATTTGTACATTTCGGAACAATTGATTTTTAACAATAACTACTTTATAACAAAATAAGTTAGTTTACTTATCAAATAAACAATCAATAAGTAATGTAGATTTATGTGTCTTCGGAATGTTGAATATTAAAGGCATCAAACTGTAAAGTACTAGTCCAGAATAAGCTTAGGAAATTTAAAGGTTTTCATATGAACGCACAAATCTTCATTCTACATAAGAATTAACTCGAAGGAAGTTTCAAAATAATATATGTACCTATAATCTACATATCGCTAGACATTTTTAAAAATAACAATAAACAAACATTTACTAAATATTTTAAGAAACTTCTGAGAAATTATGTTCTTTAAACGTATTAAAAGTCCCTCGAATTACATAGTAGATTATTCGTAAAAATAGTTTTCAAATAAAAGAATTTTAAAAAATGTGTAAGTAAATGTTTGCATTTGTCTGACCGAGTTAAATTGAAAAGCAAGTGCTGTGTAATTGGAAGTTCTTCCGTATTTTCTCTCTCGTTAAACCATTATCGAATGCCGTTTTTAATCGTAGCTAAGCGTTTTGTGTGTTATTTGTTAAAATAATTAAGCAATAATATACAGGAACACTATAGCATATTCGTTAGTTGTTGCAAATAAATACTTTATTTAAGATACTATAATGACATAGTTGATATACTATATTTACTTCAATTCTGAAACTATATATACTTTTCTACAACTTATAAACAACAACAAAATTTAGGCGATGTTGTTATAAAATGTAGTTAAGGGTGCGTGTTATTTTGATGTAGCGCAAACAATGAAAAAAATTGTGTAAGTAGATACCTAACTAGTTTTACTACAGTTTTATCATCTTTGATATATTCAATAATTTTCAATTATCGATTATTAAAATAATCTGTAACTTAAGTAACAATGTTTTGGTATAAGAATTCTGTACGTGTTATAATGATCATTAAATTCTTTATAATTAAGATACATTAGTACTACACTGTTGAATTGATGGATGAAACAATCAAGTTCAAGTTCAAAGTTTAACAAAGAACATATCCAACTTATTTTTTAATATAAAAAGCGTGTTTTACAAAAATTTGGCAATCTACTTTTTAAATTACGTCAATCACCCCTTAGCGTTGCCTTTGAACAAACGGTAGCACCTGTATTGCGTGGGACTAGTTTGGAATTATGCAAGAAAATGGAGGCAAATGAAAAAAAAATGATCATGCTTGTAATCAGATTATCATTCTGATTTTGTAAATTTGATCATTTTTGTAAGTTCTTTTAAATTGTTGAATATTATAGGTGATTTTTGATATGATATAAATAGACATTGACAATATTTACAGACTTAATTTATATGGATAAGTATATTAGCTACATTAATGCTTCCATAGCTGTGATTCCATGATTTCTATATAACATAATGATACTACAAATATAAACTAATATCTTTTCAAAGATGAGATTTAAACGTTTTTCATAAGATATATATTGGGGATGTTGGGAATTTAAACAACATTCTTAGATTGATAAGTTATTTGAAACGCAATTGTTTGCGTATGCAAGCTTAATTGAATATATAATAAACCGATCGCAACATGAGTTTGGAGTAAAAGTTTATATTATAGAATTTTAAGATTAGTTTGTAAGATCTGCTTTACACTCATATGTTATGCTTTGCTATTTCAGTACACGTATTTATGTATGATCTCGTATAATAATATTTCATTAATATTTTACTGTACCATTATAATCAAATAAACTATTTAATATACATTATATCCAGTATTACATTTACGTGTATAATCATCATAGTAATTTATCAATTTTTAAATATTTTATTTATGTATATACCTTACATATACATAGTCACAGTCATTTATTTATATGTAATTAAAATATGCAATTATTTTTTAGAAAATGCACACATTTGAAAATGACTATTGTAATGCCATACAATAATTATTTATTTTTCATCGAATAAAACAAACAAAGCGAACGTTCAATTAAATGCGATACCGAAAATCTGATCTGTATTTTATTTCATAAATAAATGAATACTCTTCGAAAGTATTAAAAATTACTTATGTTTATGTAAAAAAATTATATATCTGTTGATATATGTTTTTAATTAAGTTGCCGATTGTCTAAAGACTTGAGATCATTAAAGCATACTTTTTATTTAATAATTTTTTTTAACCAAAATATTTGCATATTTAAAAAACACTTATATAGTACAATTTTTAACTGCTGGCTAAACGACTTTTGTATTGCATAGTAAGGATAGGAAAAAGTTTTCAAGTAGAGTAATGAAAATAATAATATAGACAAAATTTATATAAGAAAATTAATATAATCGATTCAACAAGGAATTACCAGTGTAATTAACAAACGAAGAAGTGTAATAAAATATTTAAAGTTAATTGCTTTTACTTTTAATTATAAAGAAAGGTATAGGTGATAATTTGAATGTTCAGTTTCTCTGCATTCTTCCTTATATTAAATAACTATTTTATCGACCTATAATAGCATTGGCCTATTCTGTTTCAATTTTCCTTGACGAAATAGTTTTTAAACGTATAAATGAATGATCTTGACTAGATATATGTATTGATATGTATACGTTTATTTACATTTATATGACTGTAAGTGTAAAATAAGAATGAATGTAAATTTTTATATATATATATATATATATATATATATATATATATATATATATATATATATAATATTATACATTATGTATATTGGTGCAATTTTAGGTTTAATATGAAAAACTCGAACATTAGCAATCTTATTATAAAAATGGTGATGTAATCAGCCTTACATGTTACACTTATTTTTATAGTTATAATATTGTGTTGTATAACTAGACTGATTGACTGACTGTTGTAATATAATGATTGTATTGAGACCAGATTGTAAATAAATGATTTTAATTAATTTAATGACTTTTTTTAACATCTGCACTTATGAGAAAACCATTAAGAGCCTTGATGTTCAACATTATATATAGTGGTTTATTAAGTACTTAAAACGATCGTTCCAATTTTTTTTAAGCTATATATTATCATAGATCTTAGTATGATACATATCTAGAGGGTGACTGACATATATACCTATATGCTAAACATGTTATTAGTTATTTAAAACAAATACGAAAATTACTGTAATTTGATAAACGAAAAGGATCTACAACAAGTTTTAATAACATGAAAAAATTAGCGAAAATGATGTCTAAACAAATAAATCAATTATCAATAACTTGATCAATTCGTTCCGAAATACTAGATTTAACTTTATGAGCTTTTGTCAAATACATTTAGAATTATTGACAATAAAACTTCTCCAATATAAAAACAATTTTTATTAATTCAGAAGTTATTTAAATTATAAATAATTAAATATGTAAATATATACAATCTAACAACAATGTTAATATGAGATTCAACTTGATTTATAACAATATACTATACAATAAGTATTAAAATAGTTCTTGCATTTGTAACAAAATATCAACACTAAAGTTATTTACTTGAAGTAAGAAAGATTTAAAACGAAATGTGATTTATTAAATTTATTTTTTAACTGCTCCGATTTTTTCATTTTTGAGTGAATTAGGATTAATATATTCAAAAT
This sequence comes from Sinopyrophorus schimmeli, assembly GCA_036325965.1. Lineage (NCBI taxonomy): Eukaryota > Metazoa > Arthropoda > Insecta > Coleoptera > Elateridae > Sinopyrophorus > Sinopyrophorus schimmeli. Next base: position 1,713,673 of record JARFIZ010000310.1, read on the forward strand.
GGCCCATAATAACTATTCTACATGTGTCGTTTGTTTTTTGTTCACTGTAAGTTGTTATAAAATGAAAATTTAGAAATTATTTGATGACTACAATTGGGCGTTTCAACAGGATTAAGCATCCGTCCATAAATCAAAGAAAATATTGGTATAGTTGAAGGCAAACAATCCAGATATTATTTCTCCCTATTCTTAGTTTGTTTTATCCTGGGATCAGACTCCATTAAACTTCTGCAACAAGGGATATATGCTGGAAAGACCGTTGGACCAATTCAAAATAATGCTGGTTACATTATTTGAATTTAGCGTACTGGAAGTGGATATGTTCCACGTGGGATAGCTTTGTGTCAAGGGCTCACTGAGTTGTGGAAGCTGGAGGAAAGCGAATTGCAATTCATACAATATTATTGATGATACCAATCAAAAGGTATTATTACAACAGAATAAAGTCTTTCTTTTACAGTTTTTAACAAGTGAGGTAGTTACTACGGATCAGCGTAAAATTGATTTGGTTACAACAACCATGAAAAAATCTAATATTTTTTCAAACAAGTACCGTAAATTAATACGCAACTTATAAAACGTTTGGTATGTATTATAAAAAATTGACATCACTTGCATATTCTTCATTAACTATGAATCTGAAAACAGTGAACAAAAATCTGTATAATTTTGAAAAACTAAATAAAACAAAACTGTACTATAACTAATAGCTGTATTTAAAAAATATATCTACTTTAAAAGAAGATCCAAATATTAAAATTGATAACAGTGATTTTTTAAACAGACATAACTGAATATTATATACTGAAACCAATTTTGAGGTAACAATTCATACTATAAAAAAAACTTGTCATAATTTATAATTACATAACAATTAATATTCTCTCATATTTATAAGAGGATACTGGTCGTTGTAATACGGATCAACTTGTTCAATTTTTCGCCTTTGATAAGGAGGACTACAGTTTTTGACAAGAAACTTGCCTGGAGGAGGAGATTCAGCAATGGCGTTATGTTGAATATTTTCCAAAATAGGTTGCACGTTACCCAATAGTGGCCGACTTGAAGGTTCAGCAGCCCAACAATTTTCCATTAAATTCCAACAATCTTCAGAAAAATGAGGGAGACACTCAGGTCTAACACCTACGTTTAGAACAATATTAAATGATAGAACAAATATACTAATTTGAAAAAATTACCTTTCCTAACACTTGTCCATAGCTGTTCCTTATTATGAAACTGTTCAAAGACGTATGGCAATCGCACCTGATTTGCACAAATGTACCAAAACAAAATACCAAATGCATATACGTCTACACTGGAATCATAATGACCAGAGAGAAGTTCAGGCGCCATATGTACTGGTGTGCCCACAATACTACCAGACATCATAGCTTCAGGAATACAAAACCCAAAGTCTGTGAGTTTGGCTCTATTTTGATTATCTAACTATAAACTAAACATAACTCTCTGTAATAAAAATGTTAATAATTACTTACCAAAACATTTTTTAATTTTATATCACGATGCACCAGGCCCTGCGAGTGCAAATATCTTATTCCTTCAACTACATCTATAGCGATTTGGAGACGTGTTATCCAAGGTAACCCTACTCTTAATCCGCAATACAAATCTTTAGTCATTCGTTCCATTACTAAAAGTACAGCTGATGAACAACCTCCTGCATACTGATGATCAATTACAGATCCACGTAATTTTACAATACGTGGATGTTCCGGTATGGACCTAATTAAATGAAAATGATAGTTATGCACGTGTAACTTAATTAACGATATTTATTGAAAACAAAATAATTAGTAGACATTAATATTTACCGGGTATAATAGAATTCCATAGCCAAATCGTTCCAATGTCGATCATCTGGTGGCACAACTGATTTGACTGCACAAGGATCTATACCACCCCATTCTTCACATGCAAATACAACCCCATATTGTCCTCTGCCAATTTCTCTATTTTGTACAGGCATACCCCAGCGAACTAAATCGCATAAAGAAGTACTTTCTAAAGCTAATCGAGCAAATCGAGGTGCATATTGTTTTCTAATAGCTATTCGCTGTTCTTCAGTCTGTTCCAATTTTCCTGATAAGTGGCTTTCGAGTGACCGCATTGCTGATTGAAAAGCTTCATGAGATGTTTTAACTACTTCCTGAAACTATAATAAAATTTAAAATTATACTTAATTCATATTTAACAAATAAAATACTTGGACTGAAACTGTTTTAGCCAGTTTGGACGAGCTGAGAGATTCAATTATGTTAGTAACAATTTGTATTTGCCAGTGAGGGTCGGTTTGTGGTTGGGAATTATTTCCCCATGGCATTTGGAAACTATGTAATAACTTCCTCAACCGTTCCATAAAAGAGTGAACAACAGTAAAAGATGTGGAAGATTTTAATTGTATACTATATGCAGCACTTATGATTTGTTTAACGGCATCTGAAGCTAATAAATTTCCTTCCTGATCATGGCAATTCTTTTCCAGATTTTCCAAACATCTTTGTAATGTGCCAGTAAAGCTTTCACGCAAACAACTTACAGATTTCGCTAATTGTCGAGCAACAGAATCTCCTAGTTTGTATAACACAAGTTGTTGAATTTCCATAGTTGCAAGTTTCATAGATGAGTGATGAGTATTGTTATCAATTTCTAATTAAAATAAACAGTGTGAGTATTTCTGTTCAGTAATAATTCAATAAGAAATATATATATTAATAAGTTTTAAATTTTGAAACTTATTTATACATTTATTAGTCGAATATGCTCTCTGTATTATAAAATGATGAAAGTTGTAAGTATCAATAAAATTAATTAAACATTATTTCATTGGGTACATTAGTATATTTTACAGCATCATAGCTATTAGAAAAATAACAAATGAAATAATTGATTATTAAACAACTATTGCTATTATTGCTAAAACTTCCCTCATTTCATAGAAACAAACCCTGCTTAATCAATTTAAAATAATCACCTCTACTGTAATAACCTTCTAGCACTCCAGTAACATTTGATTTCATATCTTGGAGGGATGATTGTATTATACGAGTAATTTCTTCTTGCTTTTGACAAGCTATTTTCATTAATGATTGATATAATTCAGCTTCTGTTGCTTGAGCATACTTAATTCGACGCGGTGTTATTTGAATTTCTCTTGCCATATCAAATGTAGTTAAAATAAAACTATTTAAACATCTATCATGTATCTAAAAATAAAATAATACAAATTAAAATATTTTTAAGTAAATCCACAAAGATTAAAAATAGGCAGAAAGCAAAATAATTAAATGAATGTTAATATCTTCATCAATGTACCCTGACGCAAAATAGTTACTACATTTGTGCTTTATTCTTAAATTATTGCTAATCTTAGATGGATGAACCATCGCCTGCAATAACTAAAATCGAGAATTGAGCAATTATACCCAAAATGTGGCTCTTCAATTTTTGCTAGTATTGTAAAAGCAACAAATTACAACAAATATTAAATTCTATACAGCAGTTATTTTGATGACCAGAAATATCTGTTATTCGTGATATAATACACGTTTATATTAATAAATATTTAGAAAATTATGTAAAACCTGTAAACCATTTTGAGTGAGAGTACTTTTCAACTTTTGTAATAGTAAGTTTAAATACCTACCTCGCTCAATGCAGATGACCATCTTAAAAGATATGATTTAAAAACTAGTTGAATAAATACTACAAATTTGTCTCTACATTCGTTATGACTAATTAACCCATTAGGAAGAGTATATCCTTTACAAAATGCTTGTTCAATATGAGATTCTTCGTTTTCATTATTTTCGTTCTCATTCAAAAACCCTACAAAAATTATTTAAATTTAAAAAAAACTTGGTTATTAAAATTTACTCAATCTAGTAAGTTGATTCTTGATATTAAGTAATTTACAATTAAGTTTGGTTTCATTGATTTTTTTCTTTCCAGGTATTTCATTGGTAGCTTGCTCTAGAAAATGCTGTTCAGACTCTGTAAGTGATTCTGACGTTAATATAGGTTCATGTTCCGATATATAAATAAACAATATTGGAAGATCTTGATACATCTTCCTAATCACGTCTATTTCTTGAATATTCTGAAAAAGAAAGTTGAAATTAGATATCCAACATTTCAAGCATTTTCAATAGTTTATACAAATGTAGTAATACTATATAATACTAATAAACTATTACAAAATTTTATTAAATCAATCTTCATTGAACACTTAATCTTAAATAAAATAATTTGATCTCTATCTTTATAATATTTCAAATCATGTAAGTGTTTTTAAGAATATACGTACCTCATCATTTAATGTATCGTCACTAATAATATAAATTATCACAGGTAAAACGTTCGTTAAATATTTTTGTAGGATTTCATATGTGTAGTTCGAAGAACAATCTGGTGGAATTAGAATATTCACTTTGTCTTTCAAAAAAACATTATTTAATTTAATTTCGAGTGCAGGGCAATGTTCATTTGGCAGCTCCTGATCAGTACGTAAAATATCACTTTCTGGAACAGTTATCCAAGGATTTTCATGAGCTTTTAATCTCTCCACTATTTCATATTCTTCGCCTAATGTAAGCTGAATGTCTTTCAAATGACCATATGACAGTCTGACCTAAAGGACACTCATCATAATTTTCATATAAAAATTAAATCGCTAAAATATAATAAATTTTAGATAAATATAATATTAATTACCCAACGCCATTTCCGACTGTGTAAAGGTAATAGTGTTTGTTCCAATATATAATTAATAAAAAGAGCTTTTGCATGGCAATGTTGACCAAATATTAATAACGTAGGATAACAGTCTTCTAACACTTGTTGAAATGCATCAATATTTTCATGTTTTAATAATTTCTCCCTTAATTCACCTAAAAATAACACAAAATGAATTTTAATAGTAAAAACTACAGTAAGGCTTACTTCTGAGTATCAAATTACAACGAATGTCTTCTAAAGATCTAAGTGTATCTTTTAATATGATACGTAAGGCATAACAATGTCTTACAAATTTTCGAAATTCTTGAGGTACGCCTATTAACATTTTAAAAAATTGTAAATTACTATAAAAATACTGATTATTGAACTGTCATTTCTATTTATATTTTCAACTTAGTATAAACATGTCAAATTATTATGCCAACATAAAATAAAGAATATCACCAAAATTCAAAATAGTTTAAAAATGACGTAATTGTTCAAAAAATTTAATCTTTTGTTTTTAAACTCTCTTTTTACAACTTGTGGGCATAAAGACATAGTGAGATTATTTAATAAAACTATCTGTTTATAGTTGTTCTTTATAATTTCATGTATTTTCAATGATAATATGTTTTTCATCTGGTTCATACAACGGGTACGCGATCTTATTCTCTCTCTTCTGCCGTTAATTTTTCTTTCTGTGACTTGTTTTGCATTAACACTCGTTTGTTTAGCTATATATCTAAAGTACTTTAAATAGGTTTTATTGATTATAGTAATTAATCTTGTTTGAATGTTTAGTTTTTCTGGTCATAGAATAATTTATACAATCTTACATTCAAACTATTTTTAATATTCTGCAGTAAACTCACATTTTATAAACACATATTTAATATAAATATTTCTATAACTTGTCATAAAAGTTAGCTGCTTTCGAATCGCTTAGTAATATTTCTACTATTCATATATAATCGTAATTAGGGGTATCTTTTGTGAAACCAAAAAAAAAATTAATTTGTATATACAGTAGACTCCCAATTATCCAAGCTAAAGTGGATCAAAAATTGCTCGGAAAACGAAAACTCCAATGCAAAAAAATTTAAAGTTTTGACGACAAAAGAATATGTGATACAAAAAACCTCACCAATCAAAAATGTAGAATTTCTAATTCTAAAAATAATTATTGTTAGATACACAATAAATATTAATATAAAATTGAATGATAGGTGTACTTCATGGATGATCATATATATCGTTGTTTGTAAAATTTCTTCAATACTATAACAAAATAGATAAAAATTTTAAAAGGCAGCTTGAACAATTCAGAAACGCGTATAATCGAACCTTGAAAAACACGTACGTTTGAATAAACGGGGCTCAGATAATGAAGACTTTAATGGTACTTATGCATCTAATTTAATTTCCTCTTTTGTAGTAATGACTAGAGCAGAGCACACAAAAGTCGTATCGCTGTTCATTGGCACATTTGAACATATACTTTACATTGTATTTATTAGTAAATATATAAAACGGTTGGTCCATAGCATATAAATATGTTCTTGATGTTTCAAGGTAAGGTTGTAGCTTATCAGAATTCTAATCTTTGTCTATTTTAGAATATACTAATATTTAAGCTTTTAAATCTCTATCTTTCATAATCTTTTGTACATGTGTTTCCCATTTCATCTATGGTCTCTTTTTCTCTTTCCTGGCGGTGACCATTTTATTGGAACGATCGAAAATTATGGACCTTAAAAACGACAAACCTATAATGGGAAAACGTCGGATAATGAATGAATGAATAATATTTAAGCTTTGAGACAAGGAGATTACGTTTAAAAATCAATATTTTTCTAAACCACAGGTATATTAAAATCGAGCTGTAACATATAATAGCCTTTTTTGACAACTAAACGTAAGTTTTTGCAACGATATTAAAATATTTAAGGTAATAATTGAACAAATGACCGCCAAAACCGAAAGAAAACTATAGGACAACACAGTAAAGTACAGTAATCCCTCAACATTCGTGAGGGTTACGTTCCGGAAAAACCTCGCGAATGTCGAATTCGCGAAAGTTGAATCTATCTTAATGTGGAAATGGGGGGGGGGGTTACGTTCCACGATTGTTGATATACGATGTATATACATACAAAACAAGGTACATATAAACAAGTTTTAATAATTATACATACGTATTTACAACATTCTTTTAATTAAACTACTATCAATTTACTGAAATTAAATAACCATTCAATCAATGACCTATCAATAACCATAAGCTTACAGCGTTTTAGGTCTCTTCTAGTGTGTGATGTATTCCGTACTTGGGAAACGATTTACGCACTAACGGAAGAACTAGCAGCGACACTTTTTCTAATAGATTCTTCATTTTTCTTTATGTAACGCACTGTCGACTCGTTTATTTTAAATAGTCGTCCGACGGCTGACGCACTCTCTCCAGCACGCAATTTATCAAGTACTTTAATTTTTTCGGACAGAGCCATCACTATTTTCTTACGTTTCGGTAAAGATGACATTTTAAAAAAAGTGTTAGGGTGTTACTCAAGCGAAACCGAATTGAAAACTAAAAAAATCGGTTGGGGAAGCATAGCAGGGAGGGCTGTTCGTTGTTCTAGGAATCATTCGACTCTTAGAACAAAAACAAACACGAGATATGTATTTATTACGGGGAATTAATGGGAAATGTTGACACAACTGGAGAACTGAAAAATACATTATATACAAAAATTTAAGAAACTTTTTTTTATGATTTCGCGAATAAGCGAGTACAGTTCGCGAAAGTCGAATTTTTTGCCGTATTTTAATAATCGCGAATAGTCGAAACTCGCGAAAGTCGAGTTCGCGAATGTTGAGGGATTACTGTATTTAAAAATCAGTTTTATTTTTACACTAATTAAAGTTTGTAATAATAAGGAATAATATGAATGAGATTTATCATTATTGTATACTATTAAGAATCGTATGGCCAAATATGTTTTTTGGTACAGAAAAATGGCTCAGTATACTACAACTTAGCCCTTTACACTTATGGTCTGTTTTATACACGATCCTCTTATGCTATCGGTACTATTTTTATTATCATTTTAAAGCTTCTTTTAACCCTTGTTCTGATTAGTCATAGTCGGGTTGTGAAACTTTGATAACTTCTGTTTGATCAAAATAAATTACTTTTTTCAACGGGTTTCAATGCAGAAAAAAGACTATTTTTATGCATAATTGCCTTATCTCAGAGCGTAAATATTATTATAAATATACCAAAATTAGGATTCAGATAAGCTATAGTCTTGGTGTGAAACCTCAAGGACTCATTTACATAGGCTACCGCTCATCCTCTTTATGCAAAATTTTTATTATTGTGTTACATATAGTAGAATCTTATATTTGAAATTTAAAAGCAAAGCGATTAAATTAAATATACAAAATTTTTTAAATAATTTAGTAGCATGATATTGCTAATTAACATACTCATAAAAAGTTTAATTACTGTTGTAATACTTTGGTAATTAAAAAATAATGATTATTTATTTTATTCTATATATTGTGTTTGTATATTTAATTTTAAAATAATAAATTATGTCAGTCTACATAAGTTTTTCTATATTTTAGTGCATTTCTACGTAAAAATACAAATTTTTAATATAAATTTAGCTTTGTTTATAAATATTTATAGAACAATTTTAATCTTATATAATACTTTAAATTTCACTTTAAAATACCCTTTCAAGGGTATATAAACAACCTTCAAATATTGATTTAATGTTAATTACATACCGTTAATTTCAAAGAAATCTTCTAATACTACATATATATAAAAGTTATTGTACAATCATAAATATTGCTGTACTGAATAGAAGATAACAAAAATAATGTCTGGTAACTGTTTGTGGTATTGTTCCAGTATCTGTAGCATTACAACATTGGGTAGCAATATTCACAACTTTGGGATAATAGTTATTCCAAAATTCAAAGGATTTATAATTGAACGACGTTGAATCGCTCATACTAAAATTACGATCTATAATTAGAATAGCGGGATCTTTTTCAGTAAAGGAGTCCCATCGAATAGGATATAAGTTAAATTCTGTAGGATTAGATGCCTTGGCGAAATTACTCCAAAAAGACATAATAATATCCGATGTTTGTTTGTCTCGTACGTCCCATTCTTGATTAGGTAAATTTACCCAATATGGTATCCCCCAGACATAAATCAAATCAAACAAATGTGGAACAGAAACCCATTCGGCAATTTCAGCTGTTGCACCTCGCGTATAGGGTTTTGTATCAAATCTATAAACATAAGTAGGTTGATCTTTACTAACATAACTTGCAAGTTGAAATGTCGATGATCCAATGTTTTTTTCCGTTACAAAATCGGCTACAATTTTTCTACCTTTATTAGCGTCTGTTATAGATGTCGTTGGGCCATAAAAAAATAAAACAGAGTCCATGATGTAATCGTAATTATAAACACAAGGTTCGGTATTATTTGGAATTGTAAAGTCATTACTAATAATATCAACTAACATATCTTGCACAATTTCTTGAGAAATATCTTCGTCCGGTACATTTTGAGGATCCAGCGCGTCTATGCCTAATACTTCTTCCATATTTGTATAACCTGTTAAGATTGGAACTTTATAATAATCACTTCTTTGAAAGAAATTTTTTGGAAGTTCTGGAAGAAAAGGAGTACTATTAGTTAATCCTTGATCGATTAAAGGTCGCCAATCGATATAGGAAGTTAAGCTAACCAACGCTTCAGCTTTCGCTGAACGCAAACAAACCATTAAATCGCTAGTAGGTTTCGGATAACACCCAAAATTAGCTATTAAGGTTTCAATTAGACCTTTATCTTCTTGAGGATATTTCACGGCCGATGGATTAAGAATATTGCCGCTCATCATTATTGCCTTAGCAAATAGATCTCTAGATTGAGGGTTTATCATGTGCAAGCCGATGCTTATGGCTCCACTTCCATAACCCATTAAGCAAATATTATTAGGGTCACCATTAAAATGCTTTACATTATTTTTAACCCACATAAGTACAGCTTGTTGATCCATTAAACCATAATTTCCCGGAGCTTCTCCATCGTTGCTGGTAAAAAATCCCATTACATTAAGACGATAAGCAAATGTTACAACTATTACTCTTTGTCGATATACGAAAGTGTAGGGATTCCACATGGCTGGATTTCCAGTAGTAAAATTTCCTGGATGAAACCATACTATAGTTGCGTAGCCTTCAGAAGGAGCATGTCCTAAAAAATCATTAATAAATTAACTTGTAGAATTTTTTTAAATAAATTGTATTTACTTTCAATTTACGTGTATTTAAATTTTAGCGTATGCACAACATATATAGGTATGTAAATCCATTTATCAATGAATTTAAAGTAAAAATAAATTGTCTAATTTCTCTCTGTCAACTCAATCATATTTTCCAAGTTTTTGTTGTTGATTTATTGTTAAAGATTCCATGTCCTGGTATGTCTGGGACAGTCTCGATTTTATAACTTCTGTCCCGGTATTTGGACAAGTTAATTGCGAACGGTGAATGACCCAGATTTTTTTAGAATAAGTACATATATTGCTGTATTGAATAAGCGTTAATATTTTTAGGAGCTTTTAAAAATCAGAAACGTATTTCGCGAACTACTAGAATAATAAAATTTTGGGAAAACGATTTATAATTCAATAGAATGAAACTACAGTAGGACCTCGATAAGTCGAATCTCAAGGGAGACCCGAAAAAATTCGAGTTATGGAGGCTTCGAGTTATAATTTAAGACCCAAGAAGAAATTCTGAGAGCACAACTAGGGTTTTAGAAATCCTTAAATATTTTTAAAGTAAATTGATTATTGCTACACGTGGTGAAAAGCGGAGTGTGCACATTCGAGTTTAAAGTGGCATATTCCGATCTAGGAAAAATGAAGTGCGCCGCTCCGCGACTCTTTTAAATAAAAAAATTGAATTTAGTTTGGTAAATATCGATTTTATGTTGGAAAAATATATTTACCATAGCAATGGGTGGAAGAGAGCGAAAGATACGACAATATCATCAGTACGAGCGAGAAGAAACAATTAAAATTATTCAACTGTTTTTTCGTTTAACTTACTGGCGTAAATTATTGTGAATCGTGCTTAAAACCGAGTGTGCACATTTGAGCTCAAAGTGGCATATTCCGATCTCGGAAAAATGAAGCGCGCCGCTCCGCGACGCGCTTCATTTGCCTCCATCGCTCGGAAATGTGCCACTTTTCGCTCGAATGTACACATCTTCGTATTTATTGAATTTTTATTTTAGAGGAAAAGCGCCGGAATATGACAACGGTTATAGTTGCTAGGGGTACGTAGGAACATCCCCTTGCAATATAAAGCAATTCTATTTTTTTTTATTTTTTGCCAAAAAAAACATGGATTAACATCCATGTTTTTTCCGATTATTTTCAATTTTGGGGGTTTTGAGTTAGGACCGGATTCGGACGCGTAAAGGTTGGCAACGTGCAGAAATGAAAGGATTTGACGAAATTCGCAAAGACAGCAGAGTTACAGCATTTTGAAAATTAAAAATTTTAGTAAAATATACATTTTGACAGCCTCAAGCGCGTTTTTCTCCCATACTTAACATTGGGCCCTGTTGATTTTTTTAGCTTATCTGACGCTCCGATCAACATGCTTTGAGAATCTGAAAAGTTTTTAAAGATTCGTTTACAAATAACAGAGTTACGATTCTTCAAAATAAAAATTTAGAAAAACAGAATTACAAGTGGGACTCTTCGAACCCGTTTTTCTCAAAAATTTCAAATAGTACGCTTATCGTTTTTTGGGCCTATCCGAAGCAAAAAAGTCTGGGAAATCCGAATTTGTATAGTTTTTAAAGATTCGTCCACATATAACGGCGCTACAATTTTTTTAACGTAAAATTTTGTGCTACAAAAAAGTGCCTTAAATTTCAATCCTTAATCACTCGAGAAATTCTCGAAAATTTAGGGAGTTGAAGAGGAAGCAGGGAAAAATGGCTCGGCAATGGCGGTTTGGAGTTCATAGGAAGATCCTGTAAAAATTGAAAGCAAACCCATTACCTATAATTTTTTTTCCTCCAATTTACCAAAGGTGTTAATCCAGCATTTTCCAAACTGGGAGGCGCGTCCTATGATTAAATATTTTTAAGGGAGACGCGGTTTTATAGTTTAGAAACCGCTGTCCTATTGCCTAATGGACTCAACATTGATCACAATAAATGAAATATTGATAATACTAAACGAACAAATTGTAATGCTTTTGTACTGGGTAGGCCGGTTCCTTCCAAGCCAGTTTGATCAAACTAAGCGGTTGATAACATTAACCGTAATCACATTAAGCGGCGTCTACTCTACTTATAAATTTATTTTGATTTTTAAATCTATTAATTTTTTTATTTTAAAACACATGATGTGAATGAAACAAATTTATATCTCTTAAACTTTGATCCTGCAAAATTTATTACGTATATATTTTTGTTTTTCAAAAGGATCCTTGTGTATGGTTGAATTTTGATATATTGGCCTAATTATAGGTATAGCAGTTTATTCGTGGAATTGAATAAAATAAAGTCTGAATATAAAATTCTTGTTAATAGTTTTATTGTTAGTCGAATAAATACAAATTTGACATAAGTATTACATTTTTTGTGGTATTTGAATTAAATATGTAGTTTAACTTTATAATAGTCCCAGCCATAAGTACATTTAAACAAGATCTTAATCTAATTCAACTTTAAATTAACCAGAACTTTCATAAACTTCTTGAAATTTCTATCGATTCTTAGTTGTTTTTTTTAATCTATGACACGTCATACTATTCCTTCATTTTTAACTATCAAGCCATAACTATCGTAAAAAGTACGACGTGTGCCTTGTTGAACAATACGTTAAAATCCACTAATCACGCGATTTATATTTTAGGGAACCGAACTACAAATTTTACTGTCGTACTGCGTGCATTGCAGGTAATAAGATGCAAGCACGCTAGAAGGGTTGGCATTTAGCGCGGGCCATGTCCGGATCTGTACACGTAATACACATTTTGCTAGCACGCGATTTGCAAAATTACATATAAGTAAAATTTTCTTTCTGTTGTTTCCCAAAAGTTGATTTAATACCATAATTTGTCACAGTTTTTCTTAATTTTTTTTTAATGTTCTTTAGTTGGAAAAAATTAGATATTTTACAGCAGAGTATATGTACAGTGGAACCTCCATAAGTCGAACCTCCGAAGCCGAATTTTTGATAACTCGAACCTGTTTCTCTAGAACTTGTCTATTTCAACGTTAATATTTTTATATTCATAACTAATTACTTTTAGTTTCCCTTCAACTTCGACTTATTGAGGTTTGACTGTATTGACAGAGAATGAACTATTTTATGCACGTTTTCTAAATCATATTTTATAATATAATAATATTGAAATATAATAATCCTAAAGAGTTTGAATATGAAGATTCACTATTCAGTTGTAATATTAGTATAACACATTGTTGCACAAAACTAGTAAAAATATAAAAATTATTCTAATAATTATGGCAATTTATTTATAATGGGCCACTGCTGTAAAACCGCATAAAACCATTGACTTAGTGAACATCGACTTAGTTATAGTCATTATTTACAGGCTGTTCTTTTGATCATATATGCTTAGCATTAAAAGGCAAATAACAAAAAGAACTAATACTATGTATCTGAAACACATTGCACTAAAAAAATTTAAAATAGCATTTATTTGTTGTAATTTAAAGAAAAACAATCAGAAATATTTAATAGTTCTTATAATCTAAATGAATACATGAGAAAATTGATTAGTTAGTGAAATCTTCAAAATTTCATATTCAAGAATTAAAAAAAACAAAGATGCGTAATTTTGATAGTATTAATAATACGACATGTAAAGGTAAATATGATTATTAAGTATATGTAATATGTAAATTATTACTTCAAGTATATTTTAATTCTTTGGAAAATTATATACCGTTCAGCTTAGCTGTTATCGTTTTAAGTGTAATAAATTAGACCAAATTATTTTATAATTATATCATTGCATACTTGTTTTAATTTATACGAATATTTAAGGTTGGTTATCATTATTATCAACATTGAAAAAATATATACAAAGACATATATAAGTCAAGTTCAAACAAACAAGTTTTAAAAATTTTATCAATAAGACTTGCACTAAATTTTTTGTCCGAGTCTGTATAATAATATTATATACCTAATTTCATTATCGTGTAATCTTATCTTTATACCTGGCGATGTTTAATCATTATTTGATTGCACTTGTTGCGTCATTTACAACGATAAGAAGAGCAATTACGCTAAGTACCGACCTTTAATGTATCGCCTTCTTCGTATTTACTGATTCAAAAGTAATTATAATAATAAATAGCGTGCTAGCGTAAAGAAAACGAACTTTTTGATTTTCTGAGTTTCTATAAATGGTGTTATAAAAGTATTTTCTGAAAAGAAATTGAATTTAAAATATCTTGATTATTTTTTTTTCGTTAACCATTATTCAGCATTTTTTATAAAATTTACGGTGTCAACTTACCAAAACCTATTTCAAACCAAAAACGTTATGAACTACTTAATTTATTTCTGATTATTAATTGAATATTTATTCAAATCAGCAGGAATAATATAGATTTACGACAATGACTTCAATAACTCGTATAATGGTACCGAGGCATACAGTTAAAAGCTTTAGATTTTATAGAATAATTTTTTCATGACAGAGTTATTTTTTTATATAAAACATACAACAAATCTGCAAACTTTTTATTCCATTTAGCGTTAGTTCGACAATACTTTTCCGTAAAATACACAAGAATTGATTTTTATGTCTCTTTTAGACCTTGCTTCCATCATTTTTTCCACAAATTTAGTTTTCCAATTTAAAGCAAATAATTTTTTTAATTAATTTTATTCTTGAGGGTCTAGATTTTTTAATCTTTACTTTTATCGAGTGTCTTTTGCTATCAGTAAAAATGCGCGTATCACGAGAATATCCATTTTTTTACTTATTCTTCGATCTTTGAATATCGGGAAAACAAAAGCAAAGAATCTATATCATTAACTGAAAAAATCCCACAGAAAATTCAAAATAAAACAATTTTTATAAAAATTTAAAATACATCAGTTCTCAACACTTATTGTCGTACATCTTCTTTTAACGTACTAGCCATTTTTCAACTCATATTTAGGATAATTTTTATACATAGTATATCTATACACAATAATTCTCATAAAAAATCACATGTAATATTTATTACTTGTTTAAGTTACCAATATTTTCCTTGCTGTTATTTTTTTATTTTTGTTTAATAAAACGTTAACATTTTTCTATATTAATTAATTTTTTTAAACTTTTATTGTTTTATTAGGAATTCCTAAACAATAAATAAAACTTAAATTTTTTTATAAAATTTGCTCGTCTTTTATAATAAATAATTAATAATAGTTTATGTATCAAATAAATTTTAAGTATTGTTCAAAATCTAATTTTGCTTACCTCCAAATGGTACAAAAACGTTTAAATATAAACAGTCTTCATTTACTTCGTATGGTAAGTCGGAAACTAAATGAAGAAATGGTAAATCCAATTTATTGAAGGATTCTTCGCCCTGAAGACATGCTGGTGCATATTCCGTAGCATTACGAAGACCTTCCCAGCTTGGTAATGGATCGATCACGGGTGGTGAAAATCTCAACCTTTCTACTGGAGCTGAAGCATAAGGAATTCCCAAATATGCTAATATCCTTTGTGTTCTTATCATAGACATTTCTTTTCCAATTATTGTTCCTTGATTGGGAATTGTAACCATTGGAGGATCGCGGGCAAAACACGTGTAAAATGTAAATAAATAAATAAAATTAAAGTGCTTCATTTTTGAAGCTATTCGGTGGTATGGTCGCGACTAAACCAGATTGTGCCAATGCACAGAATTCAGAATGTTGCGTGAGTTGGTGTTCCACGGTTAGCTTTCGTGCAACCCTAACTTCTTAGTTCAATCAATTTTGAATAATGTTTTAAGATTATTCGAACGTTCTTCAAACACATACACATTTTCTTTAAAGTAGTTTTACTCACACATAATGTTTACAAGTCAATAATTTTGATATGATTATTCTTTTTCAATTTTGTGAGATTTTAAGTAGAAACGCCATTTGTAATGTTTAAAAAAATCAACTATTTTATAAAAAATCACATGTTTATCAGTTGTAAGAAGAGAAAATAAGACGCCCGTTAACATTTGAGTTCTTAAAATTAATACATTTCCTCGTTATTAAGCTACAAAATTCAAAAATAAGTAAAAAATCCTCATGTTATTTAAATGGAAAATTGCGTTCAGAAACCACTAAATATTACTTTTAAGGGCTTAAATTTTAACAAACGTCTTATTGCCTCTTCATACAACTGTTAAAAAAAAATTGGCGATTTAGTTGAACCACTCTAATGTTTATATTAGTTAAAATTTTCATCGCGAGGTATATGTTGCTTTAAAACATGTTAGCTGTTTAGATTAATTTTAAAATTGTCAATAAAAAAAGTTTAATTTTGTTGGAAATACAAAATGATCGATTGAATTTCTCACGGATATTAAGGGCAAACGAGAATCATATATTACACTGAGCACACTTTAAAGTATAATAGCCCCATATGTAAGAATTATATGTATATTTATTAATATTATTTACTTAAATTATTCAATAAATAAAATTAAATGTTTAGGTGCCTCTCCAACATTTTTAAATTTACGATGCCACTGACGCACATACGGAGCATGCGTATTTCATACATTTACCATTCCAGCTTAGGTAATTTGTCAATATCATATCATAAAGTTGGTATGT
Source organism: Sinopyrophorus schimmeli (assembly GCA_036325965.1). Classification (NCBI taxonomy): domain Eukaryota; kingdom Metazoa; phylum Arthropoda; class Insecta; order Coleoptera; family Elateridae; genus Sinopyrophorus; species Sinopyrophorus schimmeli. Next base: position 1,730,325 of record JARFIZ010000310.1, read on the forward strand.
AAATTTTGGATACAATCTATTAGTGACGATATACATTGCACTTTGACCTGGAAATTTGACCGCACTCAGTAGATATATTTTTTGAATTGTAAATCAATAATATTAGACGTAAAAGTACTCTATACCATCATTGCAACCATATTAATACAAAAAAAGCGTAGTCATGGTTCAGGTAAGTTGATAGAAAATAATTGTCTTAATTTAACCTGAATTTTTTTGAATAACGGTTTTATAGATTATTATTATTGGTTTTTAATTGTATATTTGTAGCTGGAGGTATGTACAGTTTCAAATCGTACACTGGGAAAAATACAAGTTGAATCTTCAGCTTGTATAAAAGATGTTAAGACTGAAATTTCTAAGCTTAATAAAAAACTATATGTGGAACGTCAATCTATCCGTAATGCTGCTAAAGGTAAAGACATTAAGGATAGTGCAACAATCGCTAGCCTGAATATTGTGGATGGATCAAAGGTCTTTGTGAAAGATTTAGGACCTCAAATTTCCTGGAGATTTGTTTTTCTAGTAGAATATTTAGGACCTTTGGTAGTATATTTACTATTTTCTACCAGACCCTGGTTAATTTATGGATATGAAACCGAAGAATGGGTATTTTCTAATACTGCGCAGTAAGTACAATTAAAATGTCTAAAAGCTTCAATTCAATAAACTTGAGTCGGTTTTTTTATATAAAATTTTGATGCTTTTTTTATATAACAGTATTCATTTATGAATATGCAATTAATTACCTTAAATGTAATTGTTAGCATTCGGGATGTTTTTTTATCCCATAATTAATTTAAATGTCAAATATATATGTACAGTAATTGGTCACATTTATCATAGCAGGACCATCATTAAAAAGTAGGTATTTTATTAATACATGTGAAATAAGATATTAACGGTAAAAAAAATAAAAACTATTTGATAGTTTTACGATCAAAATTGACCATAACATTTTTGAATGTCCTTTAAATGTTTTCCTATAATAGAACTCCGCAATATATAAATTTGATCCTTTATTTTTGAAACTGCAAATGCAAGCTCGTTAAGAATAAATACTTTTTTACAGGTCCTTAATAGAAATAGATCAGATAGACGTATTTAAAGAACACTGAAAACTGCCTTGCCCTGTTTAGTTTTAAAACTACCAAATAAAAAGTATTTTATTTGACTACGTGCATAGTTTTTACTATGAATATTATTTAATTGGAAATGTATTAATAATTTTGAATGATGATCCTGCTGTAATAAGTCTAACCCAGTAATTTAAACTATGTTTTATTTACAGAGTTGCTTTGATGTGTTGGAGTCTCCATTATGCAAAGCGGCTCTTAGAAACAATTTTTGTACATCGATTTTCTCATTCTACAATGCCAATGCTTAATTTATTTAAAAATTCTGGATACTATTGGGGTTTTGCTGCATATGTGGCTTACCATACAAATCATCCATTGTTTACTCCACCACCATTTATTCAATATATAGTTGGATTACTTCTTTTTTTGGTAATATTTTTTTTAATTTAACATGGCATGAACTAATTTTTTTTTTTATAGACTGCAGAGTTAGGAAATTTAAGCATTCATCTATTATTGCGCGATTTACGTCCGCCAGGAACTAAAGTGCGAAAGATCCCTTTACCAGACAGTAATCCCTTGACTCTTCTTTTTAACTTTGTGTCTTGTCCAAATTACACTTATGAATTTTTGGCATGGCTTGGCTTCAGCATTATGACAAGCTGTGTTCCAGGTACATTGTATATTTTATGTTTAAATTCTAATTAATGATTGTTTTGTGTTTAGCTCTCATCTTTACTGCTGCCGGAATGTTCCAAATGTCTATTTGGGCAATAAACAAACATAAAGCTTATAAAAAGGAGTTTTCTAACTATCCATCTCAACGTAAAGCAATAATTCCTTTTATTCTATAATTTGATTGTTTTTTACTTTACTATTTCATTCTTTATTAATTCCAAATAATTATTTATAAAGCAGAGGTATGAGGGTCCAAAGACTGAATGCATTTAATATACAAAATTTATTGTCACGTTTATAATTCCAAAAATTCCATTACATAGATTTAACTAGTAAAATGATTTCATTTTACAATGAAATAGTGAGACTATGTTTCTGCTTTTGGAAAATTTCAAAAAATACTGATCCTGACAATAAACTCTTATATTAATGCCACATAAGGTTTAATTGCTCTGTTATATTTGTGGTTACTAAACTTATTAATTTGTTAAAAATTATCTTTTTTTAATGTTAGTGTCTAATTGTTGGAGTTTCATTAAAGGTTTTATATTTAAATTTGTGTATTTCTAAAGGGCTTTAAAATCAATTTTACACATAAGATGATGCTAAACAAAATAACATTAAATTACAGAATAGAAGATACTAAAAAACGTCTAATTGCAGAAAGAAAGTGGTAGTTCCCTCATATTTGGTGCAATGGTCAGAATCGACCTATATTTGTAATTCCAACTTTGCCATAGGATAGTCTAAAATCAAGAAGCCGCAATGTTAACTTTTTGAGTAATTAACGATTGGAGTTTCTGGTTCATTTTCTCTACATAAAAATGAACGATAAAAATGTTGTAGCTTTAAAAAATGCATATTTGGAATATCTAACTATTTGTCTTCCGATACGCTTAAAGAACCATATAGGTGCCATTTGAATTTTTCAAGAAAATTGAGGTTGAAGACAGATTTGTGTTTTATTATTTTGACTTTGAAAATTTATAATTTTTATTTGTGGAGATATCTTCCAAAACTAAAAAATTGTAAGACGCAAAAATAATTTAATATTTATTTAGTGCAAAAATTATTACAATATTAACTGAGAAAATTATAATTACTATAAAAAATAAACTGAAAATTATACAATAACAAAATTTGTAGTACCTATTAAGTTTTATATATTTGTAATATAAATACTTAATTGCTAGAAGTTTACAACTTTTGGAGTTGAAATAATTACAAAAAGAGTTCAGTTGTAAACTCTAGCAAAAAATCTCTATATTTGCCAAGCATTTTATGATAAACGGTACAGCATACATATACATATTTTTATAAATTAAGAATATTACAGCTGCCTTCAAGGATAATTGCGCACATCTACAGTAAAAAAAGATTATATAATCATTTTACAACAAAATTTGAGTTTATTACAATAAAGCAGCTATACAGTAATAAATATATCCAAGTATTAAATATTTTACTTAATATTCAACAGTGCAACGTCATTTCTGTTAGTGATAAATATTTAAAAAAAAATTAGTGCTCAGAGACAAACTCTTCGTATATTTTACACATACAAAAGCACAGACTACTAAAACATGATGAAATATATCGATTTGGTAAATTATCATTTTTATAATATTCCCATCAATCGCAATTAAAAAAAAAGTGGAAAATATTTCAAGAAGCAGCTTTAAAAAATGTAACAAGCAACAACTATGCAACAAATGTGTAACCATAATACTAGCACCGCCCAAACTTTGTTAACAATACCACTTTATGTACGAATGGATACACTTTATAGTTATTAAAGTTGACCACTTTCCAAATGATAAAAAAATATAATCCTCTAATTTATTACGGTCGACGACCAGCTATAAATATTGATAAACAGTGAAATTTTACATTCGCTCTAAATATACGATTAGTGCAAAGTGGACATGCGATTCCTCAATATCAATGCATAGTAAATAGTATGTTGCATCTTAATTTAAGCAAGAAACTTTGCAATAACCACAGCACTATTTTTTTACGAAATTTGTAATCAAATACGATTTTTCAATTGATTACATTAAATTAATACTAAATGCAGTCGATTATTAAAATAATACATGTACAATACTTATTAAATTCGGCTGTATAGAATAGAAATAGTTTTGCACAAATTAGATTGCTTTTAATTTAATTATTTACTTTATTATGTTCAAAATGGTTTTCTGGTGGTCGACTGATCAACGAAAATCTTTATTTCATATATTTATAATCTGTTGTTAACTATTTTGTGCAAACTGACATTCTATACATACACATACACAGATATATATGTATACACACATTGACCTTTTAAATTAAATAAATATGTATTTTATTTGTTTAAAGTAAGGTATTAACGCAATATCTTTAAAATAGTAATTAGTATTATAGTCAACTAATTTATATCTGCACATGCATCTTTTCCACTTCACTTTTAATATACCAATTATCATGGCAAATTAGTTTTTTTATTAAATGTATGGTTTTGCTTAATTGTTCAATTATCAAGAAGCAGTATCAGGACAATTAATTGTGGTGAATGAATATTTTAAACTGAATCGAAAATTTTGATATACATTTATTTTATTCACAATGAAAAATTTAATAAACCCTAAACAGTTTTTATAATTTTAACGTACCATTATGTTTTAGTACTGTACCAAGACCCCACCAATTAGTTAATTATTTTATCTCATAAAATAAAACAATATAAATATCTAACTTACACTTATAATTAATTATAATGTTTTACTTAATGAAATCAAATCCAATGTGAATATTCTACCTATTGTACATAAAAACAAACCTATCCTTTAATGAAAGAAAAACATTATTTAAAACTATGAATTACTTTCTGTGGATAATAATCTTAAAAATGAGAGTTCAATTCTATGAAAATCATTGTCAGCATAAGTTAGTATTTAAAACATTTAAGATTTAAAAAATCTATCAAAACATACAAAAATAGCTAATTTTGCACTTTCACCTTCCTTTTCTAATAATGTATTAAAATTTGATTTGTCTTCACAGCATACGTTAATTTCAATAACATTGGATATGTACTTCATGGTACACTTCAAAGTTTTACAGTATACACAGCCATAATTGAACCTTCAGTCAAGATTCGAGAAAAAGCGCAATTTAATATGTTTTAAATCAAAATGGAGTTATTACGCATTTACGATATCTAAATTTCATATTCATGTTTGTATACATATACATGTATGTACAGTATAAACCAGGCAGTGTGTCAAGATAAATAAATGATTTTTTTTTAGTTTTTGTATAAAAACTAAATATAAAAATACGCTGAACATAATCTTGAAAATTACATTAAGTGAAATGATAAAAATTTAATTCTATAAACTTATTAACGAAATATATACTCTATAAACTGAATTGACAATGTTTGCTACAATGAAAAACTTTATTTAGTTTTTTACATAGTAGTAAACTTGTCCATTAATATTATTATCGTAAGTTATTTTGATTTCAGTTGTGTTCACCTATAGTTTAAACCAAAATGGAGAAAATGTAAGCCTTATAATTTAATTACAATAGCCTAATGTTTTCAACAAAATATACAATTTAATCATTAATTGCTAGGTTGTATAAAGAGAAAGATAGTTATTAATAAATCAAGGACAATATCAAATTATTAATATTAAAGCATTTTTAAATGGAGTATTTTGTTAAATGAAAATGCGCAGTAATTTTTTGAAAAACACGTTTAAGCTAAATACTAAAGAAGAGTTACCGTACTGTTACGAAATATTTGGTTGTGTATGAGGTGTTAATAAGGCTAAACATACGTTGCTGTTGCATTGGTACGTGTTGTTGGAGTTGAGCCCAAATGTTTCATATTACTGGGTACATACTGACCAATAAATGACCCATCTTCAGTAAAACGCCCTACAGAAAATATATTTAAATTATACTTCATTATAATCAATATTCATAATTGCCATATACCAATCATTTGTAAAGTTATAGAAAAAATGTTTGAACCTTGTTCAATCAACCAGCTATTAAGGAAAAGTGGGTCACAAGCTTACTCTTCAAATAGATTTTATCAGGTTCTTACGTTGGAATTGGGTTCACAAATCCATGTAGACCCAAAATATTTTTTTTTTCAGATTTTCAAAAATCTGGCTTGTTTCAAATTTCGTTATGCTAAAACCGTTCAAACGATATTTTAACGATAAGTTTATAAAAATCCAAAAAAACATTATTTTCAATATCAAATCTATTTGTATCAAAAGTACCCAAAGCAATATTTCTGCTAAATAAGTTTGTAACTCCTTTTCATAGTATCTTTGATCAAAGGCAGTTAGAAGCCGCTTTGGTAAAAAAAGATTGTAAGATTTTTGACCATTACAATACATAGAATTGTTAATAAATGTACAAGACATATAAGTAAAGATTTGTTCATAGAATACAAAAAAAAAAACTTTTACATACTAAACTAGCGTTGCGAATCCTTGTGATGTTGTTTCGCCAGGTTTCGATTTACGACCATACTGACCAATAAATGAACCGTCTTCATTCATACCCTCTATATATAGTATAATCAAAAAAGAAAATAATGAACACAAAAGAAAAACATAATATCCAATGATTTGTTAATAAGCTATTTAATTTAAAAAACCAATATGAAAATAAAAATGAATGTTGTTAGTAATAGTTATAAAATTTATAAAAAAAATGTAATGTACCAGTTCCCAAAAAATAGTTATAAACCTAGTTAAGGTGATGGAACTTCTGAAAATACAATGTTTGAAAGTTCTTACATAACACGAATTAATGATTCTTTTTACATAAACCAATATTTCTTTTAGAATTTCGAAAATAGGGTTGAGGACATTTAAATTTGCATTTCATAAATCGATCACACAAATAAGCAATATTTTCAGTAGTAACGGTAATTATTCTTAGATGAACATTTTAAAAAAGATATCCATATAAAATAGTGTTTATAAATGCTAAATCAGTTTATGAAAAATATCTTCAAGTTTACTTTGTTAAGTTTTAATTTCTCTTGTCGCACTTTCTCTATTATGTAAAACATAAACGTTTTTTCAAAATTTCAAAAAAATAATTTCAAAAAATCCAATTCGCCAATGCGTTACATTTTCTTAATCTCGAAATTATAGAAAACTGAGTTCGTCCGTTTTCAACCTTAACTTTAGTTCTCACAACTTTATTAAACTCCCTAATTTGACCCTTTCCTTGTATACCATAGTTCCCGACTTACCCAAACAATAAAATTATTCTGTATAAAAAAATGATTTGATTTTAAATTAAAAAAACATTCACACGTATTCTTACAAATATAAAATTATAATCAACTTCCTTAAGCCCCTCCATTTTCATTGCACCTTATTTTTTGTTATTTAATAAGTTATAATTATTAATGCCAGAAACAAATCGCTTACCAGTATCCCCTTCGCCATATTCAGCCATTGAATCAGTATCACTTTCAGGTCCAACCTTTGGTTCGCTACTCATAGATGCTCTTCCATGTGATTTATTATCTAATCTGTTAAGGAATGCTCATTGTCAATAAAAACATTGTATTAATTAAATATACTTACGGTTGAGAATACTCGTGAAAACCTCCTTCATCGGGATAATCGCGCCGTCCGTTAGCTTGTTCTCGTTCATGCACAGCATATTTACCACCACGATTTCGTTTTACTATACATACAATTATTAATACCAGTAATAAAAATGCTATGGCCAACATCATTCCAATGAACCAGCCAGCAGTAGCAACGTTTTCGTGTTGTTGTATTATAGGACCAGTGCCATATGTATCGATATCCTGTGATTTACTAGGAGTAAAGTTATTACCATCGGCAGCAAGAAGCAGAAATTCGTAAGTTTGATCAAGCTCTAAGCCTGTAATAAGTTTATAATCGTTGTCGTGTTCTGGTTCCGTTTGCATATAATTAGGTTCGCCCTTCTTCCTATATTTCACAAAGAAATAGGACCCTGGTTTTCCTTCGAGATTTGGAAGCCACGTCACTTTAATGGTCGCTGTATTGTCATTAGTTGGAATACGTTGCCAAACAAAATTTGGAACTGAAGGTCTTGAAACACCTATTGCTTTTGTTTCACGTTCAATGAAGAATCTTCAAAAATAAACATTATTAAAAATGTCTCATTATGTGCTAAATTTAATTTTACTTTGACGATTCTCCTGCATTTGTTAATGCTGATACGTATAAACGATATTTTACGTTGGGTTGTAAACCGCCAAGTTTGGCTTGCAGCTGATCTGGATCTCTTATTTGTTCTTTGCGTGGAATTAATTTTCCTACAGATGTTTCTTCCACAACAGCATAATAAATATTATAACCAATTAAGATACCATTTGGTTGCTCTGGCTTCTTCCATACTAGGTAAAAAGCAGATGAACCCAATTGGTATGCTTGTAATGAATAAATCTGACCAGGTACTATAAAATAAATTCAAATAATTAAATAGTAATTTGCTTAATAACATATTTTATTACCTCCTTCGGGCATATCAAAACTAAGTGTTTCACTTGGTGGGCCATTGAATTTATCATTGTAGACGTAAACTTGAGCATAGTTTTTGCTATAAGGAACAAAATTATTAACTAATGCTTTCGTAGCGTCACCTTGAACTTGAATTTCCCGATGGCCAAAATTATTTTCAGTCCAAGTTTTAATTTTGTATCCTCGAAAATGACCACGTACAGAATCCAAAGGAACTGGATCCCAACTGAGTAATGCAGCAGTGGGCGACTGAATTTTAATTAAGGAAAACTTTCCAGGAGCCACTAAAGGTTCTGAAAAAAAATATATATATTTTAGTGTTTTAATAATTTTCATTAAAATTTACCGTTTTCTCCTGAATACCCTATAATTTCTTTTGCAGCTACATTCGCTGCGCCTAATTTATTTTCCGCAACAACTTTAATACGATATTGCGTAAATGATGGTTGATTATGGATTACAACATGATCTTGTTGCCAATCATGTACATCAATAACTTCATATTCTTTATCGCGAACGTCCTCTTTCCAATAAACTTTGTAATGAAATCTTGGAGCGTTATGTTCAATTTGCGGCATTGGCTAAAAGTCAGACAATAAATAAAGAAAAAATCTTTAAATTTAAAACTTACAGTCCATCGAATAACCAAATTATCAGGTTGGTCCCCTTTGCCTTCGACATTGTCTGGATTTTTGTGTGGTAGTTCGGGACTAGTTCTACATACATCGGAATGATCTGAAGGTTCTGACGGTCCGATTTTATTTTGCGCTGTAACTCTAAAAGTATAATTTGCCCATGGACTCATAGGAACCTAAAAATAAATACGATTGTTTACAAGCCTTTTGTAGCCTTGTTTAGAGTCTATAAATTTTCGACAAATAATATATTACTTACATTATAATTCATATCGCCAGGTGGAACTTGATCATACATAACTTCCCATTTGTTAGGAGTGAAGCTTGTATTATATTCGATAATATAACGTAAAATAGGAGCACGATTATCACCCATTGGCATCCAATTTATTGTTGCGTCTTTTGCGTTACAATGGATGTTTTTCATTTGAGGTTTATTTGGTACATCTGTAAAAAAATGGTATTAATTGTTTATATTAAAAATATTTTGGTAGACTAATACCTTGTACAATTAATGTTGCCGATGCTTCTGCTTGATCCAAACGTGTTCTAGCTACGCATGTATAAGTACCAGAGTCTAATTCATTAGTTTTGGTTATAGTTAATGAGTAATCTGAAGATTTAACAAAACGTTCGCCCTCAAATTCTATTTCTTGGCCATTATTTAACCATATAATATCTAATTTAAGATTATTGTCATGTTTAGGATTGCAACGGAACGTTGCTGGCGTCTTAGCTTGCACTTCATAATCTTCTGGACCATCTCGAATTTCAGTATGTTCTAAAAAATGTGTATTTATGGAAATGTCATTGTATAATGTAATTTTATCCTGTTTTACCTCTGACAGTAAAACTACAACTTGCGTTGGTAGTCCCAAATTTATTTTCTGCATGACAAATATAATCTCCGCTATCTTCAAATTGCACATTAGATATATGCAAATCGCCATTATCTAGTACAGCATATCGACCCCCTGTGAGAGCTTTACCATTATGTATCCATTTAACTTCTGGCTTTGGTGCACCATAGACTCTACACGTAATATTTATATCTTTCCCATCAACAGCTTCTACATTCTTTGGTGCTTCCGTAATTTCAGGTGCCAATGCTGTTAAAATAATTTATTATAACAAGAAAATATAATAAATATGCAAATCTACCTAAAATATTGACATACACGTCTTTGTAAACATAGCCTAGCGAATTAGTAGCGTTACAACCATAATTTCCAGTGTCTTTTTTAGTAACTCTTTCAATAATTATACTGTTGGCTTCTACTTTTCGCCTAGGATTTGGTGGAGCTTCTTCTATAGGTTTTCCATTATGAATCCACTTAATTTGTGGTTCAGGCACGCCTGAAGCTGCACAACGAAATTCAACTGTTTCATCTTCAGCTGCAGTTATAAATTCTGGTTCTTCCGTAAAATATGGTACAGCTATAAATTTTCTGTATTAAACACACATACCAAATATTTACAAAACAAACTATACCTAAAACTTTCAAATTAATAGAGTAGGATTTAGCTTCACCCACTCCATTACTGATTTCACACGTATAAGCGCCTTCATCGTCAAAGTCGACTAATTTAATAATGAGAGACTTGCCATAGTTTCCTTGAGTAATACGGTCAAAAGACTTAATAAGTTTACCGTTCTTCGACCATACAGTTTGTGGCAGCGGTCTATTCACATAAAAACCAACAAATGTTACATTGTATACATTTCAATAAAAATTATATACTTACGTCCCACCAAATATACAAAAAAGCTCTACAGTTTTCCCTCTTAAAGCAACTTCATTCTTTCTGGTAACATACTGCAATACAGGTTCGTGTTTATTTGCAGAAGGTGAAATGCCGGAAGCAAGAACATTAAGAAGAACTCTATTTCCTAATTTATATTCTAATTTAGTTGCTGATGAGGCTGCACAAGCATACATAAAATTATCACTAGCATCTTCTCGGGTTAAATTGGAAAACCATAAATTTCCTTCAGGATCTAAAGTCATTCTCGAATTATTAATAGATTTAAATCCATCGGCAGTGTATTGAATCATCCAATAAACTTTTGGTTTAGGCCAACCATCAGGTGGTTGGCAGCTTAACTTAAAGGGTTCGCCTTCATTTCCAGTGACTGGTAACGGTGGTGTATGTTTAAACGAATTTAATTCAGCTCGCCGCATAAAAACTGAATTTGATGTTGCTGTGCCCCATTCATTTTCTGCAAAGCACTGATATTGCCCAATATCTTCGTTTGCTGGTTTTGTAATGGATAAAGTCCCCCGCCCAGCCTTTTGAGATATACGATCATCATAAATTTGCCAATCAAATTTTTTACCGTTCTTGATCCATCGATATCTACAAATTATCAATTAAATAAACAATCATGTGATCATAAATGAATTTGGTACTTGGGTGCAGGTTCTCCTATAGCTTCACATTCAATATAGAAAGGCTTATCATTTTCGTCACTCCCAGTTCCTACTTGAAAAAGTACTTCATCTGTTGGTGGTTGTTTTACAATTCTAGGCGGAGAGGGTACTAAATTTTGAATTATTAGGTTTTATGCTTTATACATTATTTTGTTATAAACTTACTTTCCCTGGTATATAAACAAGGTAGATAAACTAACAATGATATCACTGCAACATATAATTTCATGGTGGAAAATATGCCTATAAGCTACCTACAACAAAGAAATTGACATGTTAAACCAACAACTTTTTTTTGCTTAATATTCATATAAATATACAAAACATGTACGAATAGCCAATACTACATTAAATTATATAGGGTGTTAGGCAGGTCGATGCAAACTTTATAAGAGCTGATAGAAAGAGTTATTTGTAACATTTTGAACCAAACATGCTTTAGTATCATGTGCCTTAGTTTTCGAAATATAATAATTTTCGTATTTTCTTCAAAAAATACTACTTACACTTATTATCGAATAAAATTCCTCCCAGTCATCGGATCGTCATGAAATAATTTGTAAGCTGTCCTGACACATATAACAAAGTCACAGTGAGATAAAAAGTAAATTAGAAAAAAAGATTTTTTCCTAATAAAAAATTTGATTGTCGTCAAAACTTTTAATATTTTTTAAAACTTTAATATTTTTGACCTGTACAAAAACGCTAAAGCTTTTAAATCCCTCGTCATTACACCTCCTAGAAAACGTGTTTTCTTACATTTTGTCCTTTTTCAAATAAATAAAAACACCATTACATCTCTAAAAATAGGGCATTTGCTACTAAATATATATATTTATATAGGACTAAGTTTGCAAACTTAGTACAAAAAACATATTGATTTATTATACTAACAAAATGGACGGCCTAAATATTAATATTTCCTCTTATCAAATTCCATTTTGACAGATTCTTTGAATATATGGGAAATTTCACTGAATTTACTATTAGACTGCAGCTCAAAAATATTGAAATTGAATGCAAATAGACTCATTTATCCAAAACTATTAAACATTTTCTGTCTTATACCAATTTAATTGACTATTACTTTGTGTCAAGTTGCATATTATAAATACAATTGGACTTACTTGTATGATAGCTGGCTTAAATTGGAGTTAGAACTATTTCAATAATTTATTCGTTCGCAACTGTACCAACAATTAAAAATAACTTATTACTATTCAAACAGCAAGCTAGGTAATGTATAAACTCTTTCTATTGGTGATTACTAAAATTACTCAGTACTCAGAATAACTGCATTTGCAAAAATTGAAAAAAAAAACAACTTTAGAATCCTCAGAACCGTGGTAACCAATAAGCAAGGGTCACATTTTATTGAACTCTTAGCGATTCTCCTGGAAATCCGATAGTACTTTGAAGTATCTTATTTAATACAGCAAAAATAGGAGCTATTTTGTATTAATAATAATTAAAAAAACATTAATCGTTTATTTTAAGTGTTAAGATTTGATGAGGAATTTGTCATCAAAGGAATAGGTCATGCACTTATCTAATCGTGTTACTAATAATGATTCATCCCTTGTGGTATTTGGTGAGCAATGCTAGTTTTACATAGCAAAAAATGATTTCTAATCTTTTAATTAAAATTTTATCAATAAAAATAAATAACTGAATAATTTTATGGACATAGTTAAACTTTAACCTTATCCAAAATAAGAAATACACGATGATAAACTCTTTTAAATAACTTGATATAAATTTTTATATCCCAACTTATTATGAAAGTTAAACTATTTTAAACAACAAATAGGTCTATATAATTGTTTTTTAATATTAAATTTACACTAGACTTTTAAAGTAGGAGGAATTGTAATAACAAAATTAAAAGACAAGATTCACTATAATACAAATGAAATGTGATAAATTGTAATCCAACTGGAAATAAAGATGATATCATAGGGGCAACTATGTCAAAATGAAAGAAAACGGAAAACGAGAGATTCGTACGTTAGAAATAAGATCATCATTTACGAAACAATGATTTAATAAAAAAATATGACTCCCTAAACTGTAACAAGTGTTTATTCGTTTCTTCCTGTAATAAGAGGAATGACCGTATTCTTTCTTACTATAAAATTATAATTAGTAAACAAGGCTCCTTTACTTTTATTATTAAACCGACCTTAAAAGTACTGACAGTTTTAATACATAACTATTACTGTTATATTTACTGAAATTCAGGCCACCTTTGAGTAAGACTCTGATCAATCTTTAATGAAATAGATAAAGGTATTGCAGAAAATTGAAGTATTTTTAAAATGACATTAAAAACTAGCTCTTTACATAAGTGCAACATGGACATACATTCAATTATAAACGTACTTGTGATTATATAGCACTTATAAAAGTCAACAAACACAATTTATATCGCATCTGTTTGTGATAAGAGATAAACAGATTATAAAGATAATACTTTATCTTACCTTTTACATATAAATTAAATGTTAGATATAGACATCCATAACGACTGAGCACTACTGTAATACACTACATACACTTATACACTCAAACAGCGATAGGTGCGGTCTTTGCAACTGTCACTCGTTACTCGATAGTCAAATAAATCAAAACAGATTCGTCGTGGTCAAACGAAATTATGTTTTTTACGATATCATATTATTTAACGTTATATTAACCAACAATACTTTCTTAAACTATTCTATTGAAATAGTGAAATTAACCAACAGAAATTTGTTTATTGTAAGTTGCATTACAGCTTAAAGGTGTGGCGTGGGTGCTGTTCCAATTTAAGCGACATCTTTTAGCTATTAGATTAGTCGAAAAACAGTGGTCTTCAATTTGTTGACTTTGTGGTGTTCTAGGATACATACTAGTAGTGGTATAAAGCTAAAAAAAGACGAAAGTTATCTTTTATTTAATAACAATGTTATCATATTGTTACAGAAAAAATAATGATAACCATAATAACGTGATTTAATTATGTTGCATAACTTAGTTCGCTCAAATTTTATCCAAGGTTTGTTTATTAATTTTAAATAATTTATAAAAATTTGTTGATTAAGAAACGAATTGTAGTAACACTTTAGATTTTATAATTGGGATAACAATTGAATAATATTTATTATAAAAAATTATAACCTATATTTTTAAAATGTGAAAGTTTCTAATTGATTATTCTTACCTTTTAGGGTACTGATTCGAACAATCAAATAATCATCAAGTTGTTGCTTTTGAATAAATTATGATTTAAGGAAATCATAATTTTGAAAATATATACATGCTTTAAAAAGTTTTTCATCAATGTGAATATGTGAACATTCATATAGATATATTAAATGTAGTCGATTAATTTTAAAAAATAACATATGGTGTTTTAGAATAGTACAGTTGTAATATCTTTACCTTAAATTGTCAACTTCATAATGACTTCTTTTGTTAAAAGCCTAAAATTTAGAAAAGACAATAGAGATCATTTAATTAAGCACTCTATTACAACACAGTTGTCAAATGCAGTTAAAGAAATTCAGTTGTATAATATGAATGAAACTGTTCCAACATCCTCTGTACAAAGAAATGAAGCTGAAAGTGCATTATGTATAACAATTGAAGCAATGTTCTTGCATGGTCTTAAAGATTCATTAGTTCATAAAGCTCGGCGTGCAATTTCCGATGTAGATGAACAACCTAATCCTAGCTTTTGGGCTTCACTGCTGATAGTATCTCATAGACAAATAATAGAACAAGTAAGTGACTAAATCATTTTTTATTAACATTAAAAAATGTTTTGTATTACTTGTTTTATGCCTCTTGTAGAATGTTTAAATTTCGTAACATATTTTCTTCTTTCTTTTATCTATTTTTTATTATTTACAGTTTGGGATATTGGTCTCCCACAACTGGAAAAGGTTGGGGAAGGCTTATATCCAATTAGTAACATTTAATTACAGATAAATATATTGTTTTTAGATAACAAGTTTAACACAAATAACTACAGAAGTAGGGCAATGTAGAGCTTGGATACGTTTAACATTAAATGATTATTTATTATCATCTTATCTATCTACCATTGCTCAAGATTCTTCAGGACTTAAATCATATTACAATCCGCATGCTTATTTAAGAGATGGTGAATTATTAGAGATTGCTCAAAGACTAATAGAAGGAGTTGAAGCAGTTGCAAATTTTTCATTGCCTTGTAACTCAAGCCTATTAAATACTTGGCAATTACAAAGTTTGGTTTTAGCAGGAATTTGGTCTCCTACGTTAAGATCTTGTCCAGTAAGTTGTTTTTTATATTTTAATCAATATATATCTAATTGTTTTTCAGGTAAGTGCTGGAATTGATGTTGCACAATCTCTTCAGTCAACTTCTGCAGTAAATTCTGAAACGGTTTCCCTAAATTCAGCAATTTCATATAATTCACATAGTTCGGGAATAGGTCCCACATTGTCCATAAATGAGGATGAAGCTTTGAAAATAATATTAGGAAAGTACTCTGCTACACATAGCTATAACAGTAGCCCTACTCCTTTTGTCGAAACAAATAAGAATGAAACGCTTGGTCAAAACAACGAAAAAAATATAAACAGAAAAAGTAACGATATTGTGCAAAATACATCTGATTCTAATTTAGGAAATTCTATAACTTGTAAATCAGGCTGGTCTTTTTCTGAAAATGAAGGTCAATTCATGTCTGATAAAGAAATTGTTGAACCGATTAGTACTGAATCTACTTCCCATGTACAAGGAATTAACAAATCAATGGAAAGTAGTTATAATGCTTTAATTGAAAGTTATAATCTATTAGGAGGTGCTTATGTTAAAACTCCAGACTTAAAAGAAGTTTGGCAGCATCTTGAAAATAAAAAGGGAAACGAAGTAATAACTGAAAAATTGAGCAATGTATGTATCATATTTAATTAATAATTTAGATTAATTATAATATTTTTTATAGTTACCATCATCTGAAATGGATCGTTCTTGTGTTGGCAGTGAATCATCATCATTGAGTATTTATATTGGAAAAATAGCTACAGAAAAAGGTTTAGATTATCAAAACTATGAATGTGCTGGTTGTAATCAGTCTTTGGGTGTTACTCCTAAGCCAAAGTATGTGACAGGTTAAGAAAATAAAAAATTATTATAAGTAATTAATACATGTTTAATATTTCTTTTAGAGTGTGTATATTTTCTGGAGAATATTTTTGTGAAAGCTGCATGAGCACAGATACTGTAAGTTTATCAGCTCATATTATTCATAATTGGGATTTTAAAAGTTATCCAGTCTCCCAGAAAGCTTGGAATTATTTAAACAAAGTGCAAGATCAGCCTAATGTGGATTTAAAAGTAACTGAAATGTATCTATTGTTTATTAGTACTTAATTATTTTTTTTTAGGTATTAAATCCATATATTTATACTGTCTCTGAAGAAATGACAAAACTACAAACTTTAAGAATACAATTAAATTTTCTAAGAGATTATTTATATACATGCAGGGAGCCTGTAATTGAAGAATTACAGAAACAAATGCATGGCAAAGAATATATGTATGAACATATTCATTATTATTCAATAAAGGTAAGGTGTTCTTGCAGGTTTATTTATCAAATTAAAAATATAATTTCTTTTAAGGATTTGTTTCAAATTCGAAATGGGGCCTTATTAAAGCAGTTAGAAAAAGTAATAAATTATGGTATAGAGCATGTAAAAAATTGCTGGTTATGTAGTCAAAAAGGTTTTATTTGTGAAATTTGTAATAAATCAAAAGTACTTTATCCTTTTGATGTTGATAGTGTATATAGAGTAAGTTGCAGTCTTGCTATTAATTTTTTAAATAAAATGTTTCTTTTAGTGCAATGTTTGCAATGCAGTGTATCATAATGGTTGTCTTAATTCTATTAAACCTTGTCCAAAGTGTGAACGTAAGAAAAAAAGAGAGGATTTGCCGCTTCTTGGTGCTACTATGGAATAATGTATAAAGTTATTGTATTAATTTTATCTGTGGTAATGTAACTAACACAAGGTATTATTTTATTTTTAAGTAAATGGTTATTGTACTAATAAATTTCATAACATTACAAAATATTATAAATATAATCACTATTTCTACAATGTATATTTAAAGAACATTCATTCAAAAACGTATTTTCTGGAATACAATTATATGGTATTTCTTATTGTCTAAAGAAAACACCAATTATACTTTTTAATAAAATAAGTTAATTTATGTAATAACTATCTGTTTTGACTGAATGGTCTTTAATTATTACACTTTATAAGTGATAATATGTGCAATAACATACTTTTTATTTGTTTCTTATTAAAGTTTTCATTTTATTTAATTTAAAAATCGTCATCTGATTGAAAGTAAAACAATAATAATCCTTTTATCACTATAGCTTATTAAATTTTAAATTAAAATCTATTAAAAGGAAAATGCAGACGATCTGTAAGTTTTAAATGTGTAAATGGAAATACAGCATACAGAAAGTAATAGTATAACTATCCAATTTCTTAAAAAAATGTATACGTGTTATTTATGGAAATTTAATAAGATATCTATTTCGTTAAATTTATATGTGATAAACCTTATACCTTAATACAAATTTTTTTTAAAAGTAAATAAATTAAAAATAACATTTTTAGTTATGATTCGCCACTGGTAATTTATGAAATTCTTTTTGAATCGCCCATTTGATTACTCCTTAAATATATTGATAAATTAGTTATTTTACAATTACTCAAATTTAATATTTTGAATACACATTCAATTTAGAATTAAACTAACTTTTAAAAAAACCCCTATACCAAGATGTAGGGTTATTGCATATTTTAAAGTTGTCAGTAGTTTTTAATATCAAGTGATGTATGTAGTTGCTTTTTCGTAAATATCTTAAAAAAATTATTAATAGTTCTAGATTTTCTTATATATTTATATTAAATTATCGAATATAAAATGAGTAGACATGAAGGTAATAATTAAATATGTATTAATGTTTTTCAAATGACCATCAGCATTTATTGAAATCTGAACTCGCTAATTCCTAGTCATTTAACATAATTTTACAACTTAGAAATTTTTAACGTTTATTATAGGTGTGAGCTGTGACTCTTGCTTAAAAGGAAACTTCCGAGGAAGAAGATACAAATGTTTAATTTGTTATGATTATGATTTGTGTTCCGTGTGCTATGAATCTGGTGCTACAAATACAAGACATAATGCAGATCATCCGATGCAATGTATACTTACCAGAATTGATTATGGTAAACATTTAAAATGGTATGAATATAAATTATACTAAACAGAATATCTTATTACAGAATTGTATTATGGTGGTGAAGCTTTATCTAATATTGACCAACCTCAATCTTATACCTGTCCTTATTGTTCAAAAATGGGTTTTACGGATGTTACTCTACAGGAACATGTTGCTGCTGACCATGTAGATACTTCATTTGAAGTGGTATGTTATATTTATAATAACTCTTAACTAAAATTTGGTGTATATACATATATACACTTGATCCTTTTTTTATATGGGGGTATGTTCCAGAGATTATTATGTAAAAAAAGATACAGTAAACAAAAAAAAAACTATGGATAGGTTCTATCCAAATGTGCTAATTAAAATAATGTCAAAGAAAACGTTATATAAAATTCTTAAGTAACACCAAGGAATCAAAAAACAGCAAAAATGAAATATCTTAGAATTGGTGTACAATTGTTGTATAGATATACATGTTACCATAAAAATCTTTTTAGGATAAAGTAGCTATGACTCGTTCAACCTATTCATTTGAAGAGCAATAGGAAAAACCACTTTTTCTTAGTCTGAATGAATTTGTTCTGATATACATTTAAGGCTCTCGGGACCAACTGATTTGTCCTGGGCTAAACTAGTGTGGCCTAAGCTGTAATAGATTAGTAATGAAACATATATTTTGTCTTGAATTAATTACCACGTTTAATTAGTTGTAATTACATGGCAAACTATTATAACATTTTGAATTAAGTATTGGTCATATTTTTTTGCGGAGACATTGGTTCAACATACAATTTTTGTGCAACTGCATTTGATGAAACCTTGGTATTTTGCAACTGAATAATTGATTGCTGCAATTCGTAATAATTGTTTTTTTTTTACTTCTCGAATCTATGACAGGTACAGCCATAATAGTGTTTTCTGACATTTCTGCCAAGAATAAAGCTAGCAGGCCAGACTAGTTTATGCTAGGGTAAATTCATTATTCTTGGTAGTCTTAAATAGATTTCAAAACAAAGTAATTTCGACTAGGAGAAAATGGTACATCCTATTGCTGTTCGAATGAACTGGTTTGAGCTAACCAAAAAACTAGTTTGTCTTAAAATCGGGTTTGTTCGTTAACATATACCAGGTATGCAACCTTAAAACGGCTGTTTTTTTATTTAGCAAAACACAATAATTAACGCAGAAAAGTGAAAAATATTTTATTCGAAGTAATTGCCCTCGCTGGCTATACATTTCGTATACATTCGTAGTAAACCACCTTTTTCTGGTCCCACCAAACACACAGCATTGTTTTTTCCTGAATCGATTTGGCCTAGCAGACGATGTTGAGGGTTCTCCGGGGTCCACCCACGATTTTTTGCGCTTAGGGTTTTCAAAAAAGATCCATTTTTCATCGTCAGTGACGATTCGATGCAAAAATGATTTTCTGTTGTGCCGATCAAGCAAGATTTCGCACGCGGTCTGGCGTCGTTCCATCTGTCGATCGTTCAATTGATGTGGCACCCACTTCCCGATCTTTTGGATCTTTCCCATAGCAAAAAGGCGTTTCAAAATTGCTTGGTGGCTAACATTCAACTTCGCGGCAAGTTGTTTCTGCGATTGGGTATCGTCTTCGTCCAATAAACCTTGCAATTCGGTGTCCTCAAAAAATTTTGGTCGATTTTCGCGCTTCTTGTCGGTGACGTTAAAATTCCGTCTCTGAATTGCCGAAACCACGCTCTGCACCAAGTTTCACTAAGAGCACTGTCGCCATAGACCTCCACAAGAATTCTATGCGCTTCGGCGGCAGATTTCTTCCAATTGAAGAGGAATAGCAGTGCTCCTCGCAAATGCTCTTTATCTGGCACAAAATTCGACATGTTTATCGTGATCAAAGGACACGTTATTGTTCGAAATTGATGACTTTGTCTTTTGTTTACTAATGGCAAAGATCAAAGCAATAAGAAAAAATGGCAGGCAAGGTTGGCTAATGCCTAATGCGCGCGTACTGCCATCTATTAGAAAACGGCCGTTTTAAGGTTGCACACCTGGTATATATGTTACGGGAAATGTGATTAACCGGGAATTTTTAATAATTACCGGAGATTATACATAATATCCAACAAGATTGGTTATTATAATAAATATCTTGCAATTTATTAAATTAACCGGTTATTATTTATAGTCTCCAGTGTCAACTAGTAAATGTAATAAACGGTGGCAGATGGATTCTGGGAATAAGAAACATCCGAAAACTGCTGATTTCTCCATAAGCTAGGGCTGCCTACGCATTATTTTGTTCGTTCCCCTTTCAGACAGATTTTAGTTATCGTATAGAGTAGATCTTAAAAAGTGTTAGTAAAATACGTTAGCGTACCTAAATCTAATTAAATATACATATATTATAAAGCTGCATTTTTTGGGAAGGTCTTAATGAATAATTATTATTTCTTTAACCTAATGTGTTTTCGTAGATTGTACCTATTAATGGCGATAGATATCTTAGAAAATATGAAAGAACGCTTTTACACCAAATTAGCTGCAATTTTAGAAAATAAATCTACAAATTGAGGTTTTATGACTAAACAAAAATACACCGACAAAGTAAATATGGTAATGGAATTAAAAAATAAGCATTCAGGAAAAACCCCTGAAGACTACCAAACACTTAAACGTTATAATTTGATTAAAGTGGGTGATTCTACAAAGCTGATTTATCCTGTTGATGAGGCCAAATCTAATATTATAAGATATTATGTTTGTAATGAAGACATTTTTGACCTAATACATAATACACATACAGCTATTGGGCACGGAGGAAGGAATAGAATGATGAAAGAACTTCAAAAAAAATATAAAAATATAACATCGGAATTAGTGATGCTCTACATAAATTTATGCGAACCGTGTCAAAAAAAATTGAAAGTTCCTAAAAAAGGCTTAGTAGTTAAACCGATGGTGTTTCAGGAAATGAATAGCAGGTGTCAAGTTGACCTTATTGATCTGCAAAGCCAAGAAGACAAGGGATTTAAGTTTATACTAGTCTATCAAGATCACTTGACAAAATTTGTGCAATTGCGTAACCTGAAAAGTAAACGAGCTGAAGAAGTTGCGTATGTCTTACTAGATATATTTACTATTTTGGGGCCCTTAGTGTTCTTCAAAGCGATAACGGACGAGAATTCGCCAATAAAATTGTCGAGGAATTATGTTCAACTTGGGACGAACTAAAAATCGTACATGGAAAACCGCGCCACAGTCAAAGCCAAGGTTCCGTTGAACGTGCTAATCAGGATATCGAAAATATGTTGTGTACTTGGTTAGAAAGCAATAAAACAAAAAACTGGAGTGAAGGATTACGGTTTGTACAACTGATGAAAAACAGAGCTTATCACGAAGGAATAAAATGTAGTCCATATGAAGCGATGTTTGGTTCACCAATAAAAGTCGGCCTCAAAACTTCAAGTCTTCCCAATGACACGATTATGAATTTGAAAACAGAAGAAGAGCTTGACATCATCTTGCAAAATATAAATAAAACTAATAGAGAAGATGGTAATGCTAATGATATTAATACAGAAAATCTTGAAATTATAGAAACTACTCAAAATAATGCCTGTAACTTAAATACTGACGGAGAAAATGAAAAAGAGGCCCAAATAAAAACTATTCCAAACGACAAAGACAAACATGAAATAAGTGGTTTACCTGGTTGTAGTTTCGTTAAGGAGCAAAAATCACTTATATTAGAAAAAAGAAAAATAGCAAAAGCAAATCTTGAACTACAGGCGTCAAAAATGAAAAAAATTTCGTTGTCAAAATTTCCTGCTGGAAATGTAGGAGATACTGTAAGAGTACCGATTCCGGATGTTGATAGAGCAAGAAGTGATCCGAGGAATTGTTTGGCTGTCATAACAGCTGTGCAAGATCATCAATTTTATGAATTAGGAACCAAGCACGGAACATTGAATCAGTTCTATTCCAGAAATGAATTTACTATTTGCAACGAAAAACTTGTGCGACTTGGGGAAGTTCCTGATGTGAAAATGTCTTTGCGTGAATATGCAAAAAAATCATCACTATGTGGTGGACAAGGCTATAAAAGATGCTTTTGTAAGGGCAAATGTACAACAAAGAAATGTAGTTGCAAAAATAATGGTAAACTATGTAACTCAAAGTGCCATAACAGTTCATCTTGCAACAATAAATAATGTTTGTTTTATATTTTTTTTTAGAGTAAAATAAAGATTGGTTTGTTCTGTTTATAGCACTAAACGCTTTTTCCACAATCTGGCTACTATTTCTTATTACATTTGCCAATTGACACTGGAGATTATGAATAATAGCCGGTTGATGTAATAAATTGAAAGATATTAATTATAATAGCCAACCTAGTCGGGCATTATGCATAATACACGGGTATTATTCATAATTACCCAAATAATCACTTTTACCGTAACATATACATATACATATACAGTAAAACCTTTTTAACACGATCAGCGTCGGTTCTTGCTCAAATTGGTCTTTTGCAGAGGTGCTTGTCTTAGAGAGACAAAATATGTTTTTTCATAAACATTCTCGAAAATGTATATAATGCTGACACATATTGTAAAATGGATACCATATACAGTTTACTTATGGGTCATTCCATATGAAATCAACAAATTTGATTTAAAAAGTGTGCTGCATGATTTTTGATTTTAATAAAAAAAATTGTAGATAATCTTTGTGGAACCAGAAATGCTAAACCACCACCATTTATTTTTTTTTATTGCATAACTTCTGAACAGTACCCATCCGAAGTCAAAAATTGGGTCAATTTCATACTTGTACATAATGGGCTCTAGCTTTTTATTTAGAACAGGTATTGCAATGGTAGTTACTTTATTTGAAAGGGTCATAAATGTGCATTTTATATAATACAATAAAATTAATCTATAACAATTAGGAACAAGATGATGACCATCCGAAATTTTCATAATTTTTTCTCATTTTTACGATATTTGATTGAACCCTGTGTCACCCCTTTTGCATATTAACGGTTGATTTTTTTTTACAATAAACTACTAACTCTTGTGATGTCGTGACATAATTATCATTGTCCTAGAATAAAATCTTTTACGAAAAAAAAATTGTGAAAATTGATAATTTTGGAAAAAGCTCAACTTTGACCCCAAAAAAACCCATGTGAAGAAAAAAAAAAATCGGAAATTTTCAGAAAATGTATTCCATATCTTCTTTAATGAATTACAATTAGTGCCATTCTGTTATTTTCACCTCTTTAGGAAATATAATTTTTTTAAAAGTGCTACTTGTACAACTAAATATGAAAATATTCTGGGAGTTTGATAAATTATATAATAGAAGTTTTATAACTTATTTAAACTATTAGAATTATGTTAATTTATGATAAAAATAATTAAATCAAAATCAAAATTTTCAAATTCTGTTATTTATTAAAAATAATATATTAACAATAAAAAACACACGATCCTATCATCGTTTTGTCCCCCATCTCAAATAATAAATTAAAAGTGCGACGATATTCTAGCTCAGAAAATCTCAAGATAGTAAAAGTTTGTAATTAAAAATAAATAATTTCTACATAGGTATATATTTTTTTGATAAATACTAGAATTTGAAAATTTTTACTCTTATTTGATTATTTTTATTATAAATTGACATAATTCTAATAGTTTAAATAAGTTATAAAACTTCTATAAATTATCAAACTCCCAGATTATTTTCATATTTAGTTGTAAAAGTGGCACTTTAAAAAAAAACATATTTCCTAAAGAGGTGAAAATAACAGAATGGCACTAATTGGACTTCATTAACGAAAATATGGACTAGATTTTCTGAAAATTTCAGATTTTTATTTTTTCCTCTACATGGGTTTTCTTGGGGTCAAAGTTGAGCTTTTTTCAAAATTATCAATTTTCACAATTTTTTTTTCGTAAAAGATTTTATTCTAGGACAATGATAATTATGTCACGACATCACAAGACTTAGTACTTTATTGCAAAAAAAAATTAACCCTTATATCGTAAACATGAGAAAAAATTGTGAAAATTTCGGATGGTAATCATCTTGTTCCTAATTGTTTTAGATTAATTTTATTGTATTATATAAAATGCACATTTATGACCCTTTCAAATAAAGTAACAACCATTTCAATACCTGTTCTAAAGAAAAAGCTAGAGCCCATTATGTACAAGTATGAAATTGACCTAATTTTTGACTTCGGATGGGTATTGATCAGAAGTTATATAATAAAAAAAATAAGTGGTGGTGGTTTAACATTTCTGGCACCACAAAGATCATTTACAATACATATTTTTTATTAAAATTAAAAATCATGCGGCACACCCATTTGTTGATTTCATATGGAATGACCCTTATGCTTTGTACAATACATTTAATTATAGTTAAATATATAAGAAAAATTAATGTGTTTTAAAAAACTAAAATTCATATTGTTTAAGGTATGTCCAATATGTGCTGCTGTGCCAGGTGGAGATCCCAATCTAATGACTGATGATTTCGCCGGTCATTTGACATTAGAACACCGTACGGGACCTCGGGATTTGATATCTTTTCTTGATGAACCTGTCGCTACTAGAGTGCATAATGTACGTCGAATTCCTCATTCTGGCCATCTCGGAGGAGGAGGGCGTGCGACACAATCTGGTAGACCACGGAGATCAAATATGCATTTTAGGTAATGTGTAAGAGTATAATTTATTTGCCGTTATCTAATACACCTAAATGAATTTTATGCGATTTGCAACATCAAAAATATTTTTTACGCATTTTTTAGCCACTTACATGACTAATCTGAAGTCTAAATTAGTAAATATTCAAAGTTCCTGTAAATCTAGAGCATTTTGTAGAGTTACATTTTGCTTTAAAAAAAACATTTTTTGGACAATTAAATTTTTTTTTTTTTGGTTACACAACGCAGTTTTTTTTATACTAATTTATTTACGCGTAATTTTTAGGAACGTTTTTTTTTCCACAAAAGGTGGTTTAGGTGTACTTTATTCTTATTTCATGTTATTGATTGTTATAATTTTTTTTAAAATTACATAAATGCTGATAAACTTCTTTACAACAAATCCCAGAATTTCGGAGAGAAATTAGAAGAAAATTTTAATACACTAACTTGATCCTTTACATATCGTAAAAGCTTATTAATATATTTTTACATAAGGCTTAAACATGGGTCTAAAATATTTTTTTTTTATTTTTAACATTAACTTGATTTTTGGACCACAATAATATTATCACTTGAATAAAATTTTACAAATAAACAAATTAAATTTAAACTCATAGTTTGCTACAAATGAATCAATGATTTACTAAAATTTGTCTAGTTCCACTCACTTTAACTCTCGAAGATAACAGTGTAGCGTGACAAATTGTACAATTAGATTCAAATCATCTTCCATTTTGTTAAACACAAGTGCCGAAATCGCACACTTCTAAAATTTCGTCAAATTTTGCAATGAAGGGCCCAGTGCAATAACCGGCCATGTCCATTTTAGGTAAATTTACAGGAGGACGAAAAAACGTTTTAAAACGAAATTACAAGATTGCAGTTCAAACAAGTATGCACGTCGTTAAAGTTAAATCTAAGTAATTTTGTGCGAAATGCACTGAAGGCTTTGATGAATCTAAAGTAATTAAAATTTAAAATAAAGTTGGACATAACTTTTATTGCATAGCTTGATTGTGCTGCGAATCATCAAAACACCTGTAAGGATGACTTATATTTAATTTTAGAACCCGGTTATTGTACAGGATGATAGAGGGAGGCATGAAGTACTTCATTCCATTTATAACTTAATTTGCCTAAAAATTGGACTTGACGGTTATTGCAATTGAAAACAAATAGGTGTTAAGTAGTAAATGTTCAGTACTGCATATAAGTTAATATTAGATACAGATTTGTTGTACCATTTTGAAATTCAAATGAGAACCTGCACATAGAAACACTTATGTTATATGATATAAGTATATTGTATATTACTTGTGTTATGCATATAAATTAATATTTTTTGCTACACTTTGCATAACTTCAATTCAAAACTTCAAACTCACACACTCCGATTCAAACCTGGAGACCTGACAACTCTAGTTGTACTGCTAAATATCATGATTCATAGTATAGAAGTTTTACTGTATTTATGTTTTTTTAGCGTTTAAAAGCGGCTCCACACTATGTGGAAAACAAGAGAAATTTTCAATGTGTGGGAAATTTAGCCTATTTGAAGAGCCATTTATTTGTATATGAAACTGTTCGAGTGTTGTTCTTTTATGTGATTCGGATCTCATTTAGCGATTTTCACCAGAATGTAGTCGAACACAAATGTTTGGCGAATTTGCCACTTATGGTTTCATACACACTATTTTCCGAACTTAGAACGTTCGCCTAGTTTGCCACATAGTATGTAGCCGCTTTAAAACTTAAAACAAATTGCAGTATACTGCTCGCGGTTTTTATCCGCTACCAGTTGTAATGCATCTCTTTATATCCAAGCAAACGCACTAGCGGTTATTTCTCGTGACTGATTTTAAAACCAAATGGGTTGTAATCTATTTTGCACTAGAACACAAGCTGCCGTTTCCAAGTCCGTTTTTAGACGATTGAAATAAAGTGGACTATAATCGCAATATGTGTGGATTACGCGGTTTTATGGTCGCGGCAAAAAACCGTAATGCGTTTGAAGGTTTATATCATATGTAAAATAAAAAAAATAATCATATTGAAGGGCTTATGATATTAAATGGGAATTGTTATTATTATAGTGTTTTTAGCACCAGTGCTTTATCATCTTTGTCGCCTTCTTCGCGGGATTCTGTAGATCCAATTGCAGAATTACTATCGCAGCTATCAGGTGTGCGCAGAGTTGCAAGTAATAGCAATAGTAGTACCCCTACGCAGTTGCAGCAACTTCAAATGCAGTTACAATTAGAAAGACAACAGGTAAACGCAACTCGACAACAGATAGAACGTCTTCCACGACGTCAAACTCAAAGTCAAACTGCAGTAAGAGAAACGGCAACTAATTCTGACACTGGAGGAACACATACGTTAATGTTAAAACCTGCAGTTGCAATAACTCAATCTTCGTCTACTACACTACCTACTCCTACGTCACCATCCAATTTTTTACTGGCCGGTTTATTAGAAGAATTTTCCTTTCAAAACGGAACAGAGGATATTCGATTGGATCGCAGTAATTTTGTTCAACAATTGGTTATATCGACAATGGTACAAAGACAAGAATCATCTGCTGAAAAACAAAGCAGTATTTTTTTAGGAGATGGTAAAAGCATTACTTCAACGCTTTTTACCGATTTTGCAAATAAACTTGGAAATATAACTGAACTAGAATCAAACATTGAAATATCTAAAGTTGATAATATTTCGAAATTTAATAATTTTCCAAAATCTGTTGAATCTACTATAGAGCAAAATGAAACGATTACCAAATTGTATAGATAGTTCTTAATTAAAATTCACCAAAATTGATTTGCCTTATAATCAGGCTATATTGGCTGAATTCTTTTTGTGATAGCTTATCTATAGTTTTAAAAAAATAATTCTAATCTGCACTAAAATTTATTTTATTTTGCATAAGGTAAGGGTAATAATCCTCGACATGATAATAACAAAAATTGCATTCTTTTTAATAAAATACAGTAGGGTCAGTATAACATGAACTAATTACTGCAATGAGTGTTTACGTTTTGGAGTTCACGAAACTAAATAGGTCGAAGACAATAATAATTAACATGACTTTTATCAAATACAATGTACATATGTAGTGACTGTATTTAGCACATACATCGACTTGACAACTATATTTTGTGGATAAAATTACTCTAAATCCTTCATTTAAATTAGATATAATCTTGCCCTTATTTTCTAATTTTAGGTAATTTGATTTTTTTATTGGATGCCACAATGAAAATTTCACAAAACATAATCACACACTAGAAGTATGTATTACCACAAAATCTCTAAAGAATAAATGATATCAAATCACTGAATATGAACGCTGAACGTGCGATGTCTATCTAGAAATAAGAATAATGATACACAATATGTATTCTTGTTCACGTTATATGGTATGGCAAGTTTTGTAATTCACGTTATGGTATATTTAGAACATTATACCTGGAGTTTACATTATTACATGTTCATGTTACAGATACTCTACTGTATAGTCATTAAATTGTTATACGTTTTGTATACAAAATCATAAATGCGTTATATGAATAGTACTGAAAAGTTACGTTTAATTCAGATAAAATTTTCTTTATTTAAAGTAATTTTTTTTTAAAGTGTCATTCTTTCATTTACTGTCGAACAATTGTACCTTTACCTTATATTGTTGATGTACATTTCATGTTCAAATGTTATGTAAATTTTAAACATTCTGTACAATAGAAAACAAAATGCTTAGGTATATAACTTTTCTCATATTCATATTTATTTGGCGGTTTCTAGAATTTTCAATCATACATACTCGAGCTTTTTAATTAAAAATATATAAAAAATTGAATTATTAATAATCATTCATAGCAATGCGACTACATACTGTACTGAAATTATTTGTAACAAAATAAACGTAATTACTTATATAAACATTACTAAGAATTATAATTTATTAAGTAGTATGCAAATTGTACGTATTCAGAATATAAATTAAATACATATTATAGTCTTTTTAATTTGGATTAAACAATTAGCAACATATTAAATTTTTTAGCGAATTGAATGAGTGTATTATGTAAAATATTTAATGAATTTCTTTGATAATTACAACAAAGTGAAGTAGTATATAAAGTAATCTTGAGCATGAAATTAAAGAAAGGCATATATTTTTCTCTGTTTTACGTCGTATACCCTATTTCAATATCGTCTTGTTTACTATTGTGGGGGCCACAAGATGAAAGATACTTCGCATAACTTAAAGCATTTCGGAAACAAAATGGGATAGTAAGCAGTATTTTATCTTTTACTTCAGCTATCGACAAATTTTTTTGAATAATCGTCCAATGTTGGTTTTCACAAACATTTGCGGGCGAACGAAAAAATTGCGTTCCATAGCATAAACCTACTAAACTAGAGCATTCATTTCTTCATGAAAATAAATGAAATAAAATATAATAAACTACAATATCCACACTGTTAGATAAGCTGAATAATAGGTATAAGTTTGCTAAGATGGTATTTTTTAATTTATTCTTATAAAATAAAGATGAACAAAAATAGAGAAAAAAAATTAAAGTTAGAAACATAAATTCAATAAAAATAGTAGATATTTTATTATACATAAAAATTAGTGAAAAGGCATTCTCAAAAAATTTTTAACAGTTGTTACGTTAGTAACATTACGATAATTTTTAAATTAAAATTAGGTATTTTTAATCGATAATTTTTTTTTAAAGTTTTGTTATACCGGGTGTTTCATTTAAAGTGCCACGAGCTTATAACTCCTAAACTAATCAAAATTTCAAAAAAAGTACAAGTGTAAAAGAGTCTTTAATTCATTTGATCTATACAATGGCATAAATATAAATTTTGTTTTACTCCGGTTTAACGGGAAACGCTGTCAACTCCCTTATCTTAAATAGAGGGGTATTTATTTTTTTTTCATAATTGGATAGAGCTCGTTGAGAGCTTTCCAAATATGTATAACAAGTGACTATTTTCTTAAAAATTTTTTTTTGTTTTAAAAACAAATTTCTATTTCAAAATGTGGTGTTACAATAAGGTGCCACAAGCTTATAACTCGTAAAATAATCAAAATTTTAATAAAAGTACAAGTATAAAAGTGTGTCATTTATTTAATCTATACAATGGCATAAATATAAATTTTGTTTTACTTCCGGTTTAACCGGAAACGGTGTCAACTTCGTTATCTTAAATAAAAGGGTATTTATTTTTTTTTATAATTGGATAGTGCCTGTCGAGAGCTTTCCAAAAATAATTTTTTTCAAATTGTAGGGTTTCAGTAAAGTGTCACAAGCTTATAAGTTCTAAGCTAATAAAAATTTCAAAAAACCTGCTAGTAGAAAAGTTTTTTTAATTTATACGTTCTATGTACAAATGTATAAGAAAACAATCTCGGATATAATTTTACGTTTTCGTTTATACCGATTTCTTTTTTTCAAGATTTTTTTGAGAAAATGGTTTCTTGTGATACATTTTTAGAAAGCTCTCGGTGAGCCCTATCCAATTATCAAAAAAAAATAAATACCCTTCTATTTAAAATAAGGAAGTTGACACCGTTTTCGGTTAAACCGGAAGTAGAATAAAATTTATATTTATGCCGTTGTATAGATCAAATAAATTAAAGACACTTTTATAATAGTACTTTTTTTGAAATTTTGATTAGTTTAGGAGTTATAAGCTTGTGGCACCTTATTGTAACACATTTTGAAATATAAATTTATTTAAAAAAAAAATTTTTTTTGAGAAAATGGTCACTTGTTATACATATTTGGAAAGCTCTTGACGGGCTCTATCCAATTATAAAAAAAAATAAATACCCTTCTATTTAAGATAAGGAAGTTGACACCGTTTCCGGTTAAACCGGAAGTAAAACAAAATTTATATTCATGCTATTGTATAGATCTAATAAATTAAAGACACTTTTATACTTGTACTTTTTTTAAAATTTTGATTATTTTAGGAGTTATAAGCTTGTGGCACTTTAAATGAAACACCCGATATATCATTCATTTTTTATAGAAAATAACCAAAATTGATCTACAATCATTAACATTATTTATTTTTATTAAGACTAAAAAATATAGTTATTTACATATTATTTACTGTTAAATTGAAAGTGATCTAAAATTGTCTTTTGCTTCATTGCTCCAAAATTTTACGTTTCTACAAATTTTTCCTATGATCTTACCGATAATAATATATCTGTAGGAACATCTTCTTGAGCACATAGGAATAGAGAAATCTATTGCATTGTAAACTTGGGTTGTTGAAGGGACTGTAACATCTGTATCACTGTCATATTCACTTTCACTTTCACATTTTTTCTTATTTTCTTCTAGCACTTTACTTATAATGCTTTCATCGCTAGGAATTTCAGTAACTTCTAAATCTTTATCAACCTTGACATTTGTCATTTGTATCTTTAGCAGCTACAATTAGGTCTCTGTTTTTTAAAATGGTTGATAAAGTGTTTGCGGGAATACCAAAATCTTTAGCTATATCCTTTTTTCATTTGAGCCCACGTTCTACTTTTTTTATAAGATTTATTTTCTCTCTTATGGTTAAACTTTTTAATTTTCGTTTACACTCCATGTTAATACGTAAATAATTTTAGAAAAACATTTTAAAATTTTTTCCTATATGTTGTTTGCGGTAAAAATCTTAAAAAAGCCAAAAAAATGTTTTTCTAGTTTAATCATGATTATGAAGTGTGTAGCGAGAATAAACGCGACGATTTAATTTTTTCCGAAGTTTGATTGTTTGAAACAAAAGAACGGTTCGCTAGATCGAATTGTAACTTCACAGAGTTTTTGGGGGTATATTCAGCTATAAAAATCACGCTTAACATTAGTCATTTCATGAATATTTGTAACTTCAATTTTCTGAAAAACGATAAATTACTTTTTCTTCATACCTCGGTCGAAAGTACATACTTTCGTCCCTAATAGCAGGGACAAAAGTTTAACATTTACTCCCTGTGAGAAAAAAACTTTCCCTGCTATTAGGGACGAAGGTACGTACTTTCGACCGAGGTATGAAGAAAAATCGTATACACTACACGGGCCAAAAGTTGAAATCTCAGTCCTGCGCGTCATGATGCCCTCGGCTTCGCCTCAGGCATCATGACGCGCAGACCGAAAATTCAACTTTCGGCCCTTGTAGTGTAATATTTTAATTTTTTCATGTTTTTTCAAATTTATGTTTACGATGGAAAAAAAATCCTAAAAATTGTAGCCGTTACTTGTAGGGTGTTTTGTTCAGTTTCCAAAACTGCTTTGCAATTTTTCGAACGATTAGTGGTTACAGAGATATCAATAATTGGAGACAAAAGTACCTTTTTTTATTTAACGTCCGGTATCTCGGTAAAGAATAATCGTACCAACCTTTTAAAAAAAAGAAACTTGAAGTTGAATAAACAAGCTATCCGGTTCATATAATGGTTTAGCTAAAAAAAATTTACAAGTCCGTAGACACAAAAAAAAGAGAAAATATGCAATTTTTTTCTTGCGCGCTATTGCTTATTATTGCGTGATAACAGTGGCTTCTAAAAATTTTTGACTAAAAGATCTAAAAACTAGAATCTCGAAACTTTAAATTGCTTTTTTAAAATTTTAGATACGATCATTTTTCACTGAAATACAGTCTGTCAAAAATCACAATAAAATTTAAGAAATTTTTTTGGCCCTTTAATTTTTTCCTTTAGTGTACATACAATAAACTTAAATGATTTTTTATATTGTGAAGTTAACTCTCATTATACCTGTATAAAATTGCAACGCAAATCATGTGAACGTGAAGTTAGAGAATGTGAAGTCAACCCTAAGATAATTTGTATCTCCCATTTTGGAACCTATGAAAACTGTGAAATTAGAGAAGATGTGAAGTTAGAGAGGTATAACTGTAGTATTATTCAGTTGTATTAAAAAAATATCAATTTAAAATGATGATTTTTACCAGCATTCAATTTTTTTTTAATTGTCAGTGCGATACATTATACTTACGGTGGTAAATTTCCCGAAAAATCTTAAAATTTTTTTGTAAAACTTAAAATGTGTTCAATGCGTTTTCCTTCTGAATATGTCCCCTCAGCCATGATTCAACAATTTAATTTTCAAAATATAACGTTTTGCAACTATTAGAATGATTCGCAAGTCACGCTTAATAAGTCTAACTATAACATGAGTACGTGTCTCTCGCCATGACAATAATGACTTCTATCACTAGCTTACACAGTGATAAAAAATAACACTACTGCGTACCGAAAAGTGACTTTTATGCAACCAAATTTACTAGAACTAGATTTTAAAATCCTTACATGGAAACCCACGGCATGAGGAGGAATACATTTATAAACAACGTTATCTCTCTCCATAGTTAAGAAAACTAAAAATAAAGGAAAGTGGACAAGGAATACATTTAGGGACGAACTTGCTATAGGATGAAAATCTTGACACTGCAAGTTCTTTGTTTTCTTTGTCTTTAACTAAGTTGGAAACTAACCCCCCAAAAAAAGGAACCAAAAAAAAAACAACAACGAAGAACCAAAGCACCAAACACTATTGAATGAAGACGTTCAAATTTAAAGGAGGGACGTGTCACGCCATGTAACACATAGATGGTCCACATTTCAAAATCGGTGATTAACTGCAAAAATTTGATGCCGAAACGCTGACCTACATAATCAGCATTTCTTATGTATAAAAGAAGTTCGACAATGTTTAGTAGAACATAGTTTTAAGAATAGTTCTAACTAAGAACGCGATTAAAATTTCAGATCTTGCAAAACAGCAGGCGTCGTGGTATGGAAAAAAAGCGTCGATGAGACAAAAATTAAGATCTAAAATATGTTCCGATACTAAAACAATTAGAATTACCAATATTATTTATAGAGAACTATTATTAAAACTATTAAAAGAAATAAATTAATTTCAAACAATCTGTTAGTAATAACAATTTATTTTGATTTACATTAAACAAGGAACTACATACCAATACAATTTAATATGCAGAAAAAACGTAAGTAAATATAAAATTTATTTCTCCAAATATTCCCGAACAACAGTAAATTTTATTTTTCCAGATTCTCCACTTATGCCGAAATCAAGTGGTCCATATTCTTCAAAGCTTGTATTTACTGAACTATCACAATAAGTCTTCGAAAATTTCCTATCAGTCATTGTTGAAGCATCTTGTTTTTGTTTCGCTACCTCAATTATGTCAGGTGTACTTTTAGACAAAATCTTATTTTTGTCTTTTGTGAGTGCTTCATTAATAGAAGCGGCTGCCGCAGCAGCATTTTGATTTTGCTTCTTCAAATTATTTTTACTCCTTCTTGATTTTTTCGGAGAGCTATCTTTTTCATCGATATTTTGTTGGTCGGTAATTATCGATGTATTTTCTGTCTTATCAAGTTTCCTTTTAGGCTGATCACAAGTATCAGACATTTTTGTATTTTTTGAATCTTTAGCAGGTATTGGAAGGTTACATCTTTTAGTAATATTAATAGCCTTATCTTCCCATCTGCGTGTGCTGTTAACAGAATATGGCACTTGAAGTTTCGGGTAATCTATGTCGTAATCTATGTGATAAGTAAATGCAACAGGACTTAAGCAAAGTCCATCTGTGTATGATTTTTTAGCAGGTTTAATTTCTTGTTTATTTTGAGTAGTTTCTAAACGTTCAGTATATTTTGGAGTACTAGGTCTTTCTAACACGCGTTCAACCTTAGGTGAAACAAGAGAATCCCGCATTTGAGCTTCGTTTTCATCATAATGTTTTAGAGATGCAGATTTCAATTTTGTGTCATTTTTTACCCCGGTATCTGTTGGTAGTTTATTTTGGGATGATTTATTATCGTTCAATAGCTGTTCTTCATCTGCAGAAAGAGAAAAGTTTAATTTTTGCTTAATCGTTTTTTTTTGGGGCTTAGAATCATTACCCTTTGACTTATTTTCAGATTCTTTGTTTTGTTCTACGTCCTCTTTTAATTCACTTTTAGAATTATTACAATCATCTTTGACTTGTATAAGCTGAGATTCTAATTCAATATTTTGACTTCCAATTTGGGTAGAGTCAGGTTTTTCAGCATTTAAAGGAGCCCCGGTATCTGTTGGTAGTTGATTTTGGGATGATTTATTATCTTTCAATAGCTGTTTTTCATTTGCAGAAGGAGAAAACTTCAATTTTTGCTTAATCGTTTTTTTTTGGCGCTTAGAATCATTACCCTTTGACTTATTTTCAGATGGTTCGTTTTGTTCTACGTCTCCTTTCAATTTACTTTTAGAATTATTATAATCATCTTTGACTTGTATAAGCTGAGTTTCTAATTCAATATTTTGACTTCTAATTTGTGTAGAGTCAGGTTTTTCAGCATTTAAAGGAGCCTCGGTATCTATTGGTAGTTGATTTTGGGATGATTTCAATAGCTTTTCTTCATCTGCAGGAGAAAGCTTGCATTTTCGTCGTATCGCTTTTTTTTGGAGCTGAGAAACATTAACTTTTGACTTATTTTCAGATGGTTCGTTTTGTTCTACGTCTCCTTTCAATTTACTTTTAGAATTATTATAATCATCTTTGACTTGTATAAGCTGAGTTTCTAATTCAATATTTTGACTTCTAATTTGTGTAGAGTCAGGTTTTCAGCATTTAAAGGACCCTCGGTATCTATTGGTAGTTGATTTTGGGATGATTTCAATAGCTTTTCTTCATCTGCAGGAGAAAGCTTGCATTTTCGTCGTATCGCTTTTTTGGAGCTGAGAAACATTAACTTTTGACTTATTTTCAGATGGTTCGTTTTGTTCTACGTCTCCTTTCAATTTACTTTTAGAATTATTATAATCATCTTTGACTTGTATAAGCTGAGTTTCTAATTCAATATTTTGACTTCTAATTTGTGTAGAGTCAGGTTTTCAGCATTTAAAGGACCCTCGGTATCTATTGGTAGTTGATTTTGGGATGATTTCAATAGCTTTTCTTCATCTGCAGGAGAAAGCTTGCATTTTCGTCGTATCGCTTTTTTTTGGAGCTGAGAAACATTAACTTTTGACTTATTTTCAGATGGTTCGTTTTGTTCTACGTCTCCTTTCAATTTACTTTTAGAATTATTATAATCATCTTTGACTTGTATAAGCTGAGTTTCTAATTCAATATTTTGACTTCTAATTTGTGTAGAGTCAGGTTTTCAGCATTTAAAGGACCCTCGGTATCTATTGGTAGTTGATTTTGGGATGATTTCAATAGCTTTTCTTCATCTGCAGGAGAAAGCTTGCATTTTCGTCGTATCGCTTTTTTTTGGAGCTGAGAAACATTAACTTTTGACTTATTTTCAGATGGTTCGTTTTGTTCTACGTCTCCTTTCAATTTACTTTTAGAATTATTATAATCATCTTTGACTTGTATAAGCTGAGTTTCTAATTCAATATTTTGACTTCTAATTTGTGTAGAGTCAGGTTTTTCAGCATTTAAAGGACCCTCGGTATCTATTGGTAGTTGATTTTGGGATGATTTCAATAGCTTTTCTTCATCTGCAGGAGAAAGCTTGCATTTTCGTCGTATCGCTTTTTTTTGGAGCTGAGAAACATTAACTTTTGACTTATTTTCAGATGGTTCGTTTTGTTCTACGTCTCCTTTCAATTTACTTTTAGAATTATTATAATCATCTTTGACTTGTATAAGCTGAGTTTCTAATTCAATATTTTGACTTCTAATTTGTGTAGAGTCAGGTTTTTCAGCATTTAAAGGACCCTCGGTATCTATTGGTAGTTGATTTTGGGATGATTTCAATAGCTTTTCTTCATCTGCAGGAGAAAGCTTGCATTTTCGTCGTATCGCTTTTTTTTGGAGCTGAGAAACATTAACTTTTGACTTATTTTCAGATGGTTCGTTTTGTTCTACGTCTCCTTTCAATTTACTTTTAGAATTATTATAATCATCTTTGACTTGTATAAGCTGGCTACCATCCGTCAAAGGTTTCAATAATTGCTTTTTTGGTGACCCTTTACTTATTTCATTAATCTTGTACATTTGTGCTACAATATCAAATAAATCATCAGATGCTGCCTTTAATTTTGCTTTTGCAATTGAAGTTTTTTCAAAAGTACGTTCTACATCTAAAGATGTTTTTTTCTTTATATGAATAGTTTTTTCAGTGTTCTCAGTTTTGTTAGGAAATCTCTTAAATAGTGCTTGTAAAATAGGTTGACTCTCATACAATTCTTTTCGATCTTCTTCTTTAATTGAATTTATCAGAATAGAACTACTACCAACAAATCGTTCTAGTAAACTCTGATACTTGGGGTCCTCAAATATTCTGTACGTAGGACTAGCACTTGTACGTTCGTTACTCGGGGACGGTTGCGGACCTTCATTCGTTAATTTGGATAAATCGAGGTCAATATAAATGGTTTTTATTTCAGTTTCTGAAGGATCGGAGTTTTCTCCCCTATTTCTTTTTCGAAAACGTTTTTGCTTTTTTCCTTTTTTTTTATGTGGATGCTTAAATGAACTATCCTTTTCAAATTCTTTTTGTACATTAGTTTTATTTTGTGGCTGTTTCTTTGATTTTCTGCTAGTACTTTTTTCATGAGTTTTTGGTAATTTAGTATCAGTTAATTTTTCGCTAAATTCTTCGTCAGTTTCTATATCTTGATGAGAACTTAAAGCTACATCTTGTTTAAGTCCATCAAAAATTTCATTAACTATCGTTTTAACTTCAATTATGGGACACATGCGTCGTTCAGAAGAGTCTAATTCACTTGTATCTGATTTAATATTCATCTCTTCTAAACCAGGTATAAATTCTAGTGCTTCTATTTGCGATCTATTAATTGTTTCAGAGTTATGGGGCTCCTCTTTTTCTTCTAATAAATTCCAAGAGCTTGTGTCAAGCTCCATATCTTTGGTGTATGTCTCGAAGTTTATTACACTTGATATAGATTCGGTTACTTTAATCATGGCACACATTCGTCGTTCAGAAGATTCTAATTCACTTGTATCTGAATTAATTTTCATATCGTCTAAAGTAGATACAAATTTTAAAGTTTCTACTACCGGTTCATTAATTATTTCAGAGTTATGGGACTCCTCTTTTTCTTCTAATAAATTCCAAGAGCTTGTCTCAAGGTCTATATCTTTGGTGTATGTCTCCAAGTTTGTTACACTTGGTAAAGATTCGGTTTCAGATGATATTAGTAAATTTTCGGTGCTGGGATCTGAGTCTAAACAAATACGTAATTCTGGGACGTCCTCTATATTGCACAATGGATAATCAGCTTGATGACGATTTTGATATGGATTATATGAGTCATGTGATCTATCTAACATGTAAGCACCGTACTCTTTTTCGTACGATGTTAAAACATCTTCGTTAAACGTATTTTCATTATATGTATCTTCACTATATGTAACTTCATTATAAGTATTTTCATTATACGTATCTTCATATGTATCTTCATTATATGTATATTCTTCTGGTATATATTCAAATTGAGGTTCTATCTGTGGCAGCATAGGTTGAAATGCATTGTATGGATACATTTTAGGTTCTGATACATATAATGGAATTGGATGAACGAAAACTGGTATCTTAACTAATGGTGGTTGATTCACAGGAATGTGATCTCCAGTTGCAGCCGAAAGAAAACCAGAACCTTTCCTTGGTTTATACAGTTCATACTTTTGTGTTAGATTCTGCTGCCGGTGACGATTTTCAGGATACCTTGAAGATAAAATTATTATTTTAGTTTCTTGGAAGTTGTTGAAAATTCGTAATAAAAATAAGGTACTTGAACAATTTTGATTATATATCAATTTCTGTAAATATATGCAGTGTGATCTGAACAAACTTTATAAGACTTTATAGATATTACTCTTTAAACATTATGTTTATTTAAGGCGGAGCAAGAGTAAATTATATGACAATTTTGCAGAGATGTGTCGTTAGAATTTTGAATATCGGTCTATTTCAAGCAGTTGCATCTTTATGATAAAAAAAACTAATTTAAAAAGCTTAATTCAAAACAGTTCCTCTACATATCCCTAGAAAATTGCCTAAAGATTCTATGTGTAAAACAATTTTTTCATAATTCCTTATAGTTGACCGGAAACACGGGCGCAATTAACATTATTTTTCTTATGGACAGATTTAGTTCTGTTCCGCCTTAACTCATATTTTTGCAGAGAGTATTCTAATTTTGAGGTATATTTACAGGCCAACTTAATAACTGTTACACATATTAAAAATCTCATTTAGATTTCCTTGTTGTGCTTTGGTCTTATCAGAAGTGAAATTATAACTACACCAATTTAGTTATCCAATAAAAACTTAAATATTGTAATTTTAAAATTGCATTACAAAACGTTTATTTAGTTTATTCGGTCAGAAGAGTTTTAAACAAACTCTCAATGTTATTTAAAAAAAAAATGAAGTAAATCTATTTATATAAATAAATTTTTTATGATAAAAGTTGATAAAAATAATTCTTTTGTTATTGATTATTACCACTACACAAATATTTTTTTTTAAATTAAAATCATATTAGATAAGCCTTGGTAGAATCAAGAATTGAGTTTATATATACCTCATAGAATGATTAAAATGATTAAAATGTGAATACTGTGTTATATTGAATATAAGAAGCACCGTGATTTTTTAAACTAGAAATAAGAAAATACATAAAAACTTCACGGTAAAAAAGTGGTTTTTTGTACCATTATGGGCATCGGCGTATTTCAGGGAGAATAAGTGACCATCCATTATAAGATGCACCATAAATACAGAGATACCAAAACTGAACTTTGTAAAATAATATTGTTGTGTTCTGGCAACGTAACAGGACTGTTACTATTTTAACATAACAATATGAATTGCAAATTAAGTTACAATTATACACTGTTACAAATTGTGTTGAGAAGATTTACTTTACAGCAACAACAAAATTATGTTAATTGTAATTGCAATACTGATTGACCATATAAATATAGCACAAAACATGTAAATCAGACTTTCTGTATCTACAATAATTCAACTAGGTTTAAAATGTCTAAATTACACCGATCTGTGCAATGATTAAATACATTTGGAATAAATGTTAATACATATAGTGATTATAGACCACTACACTTTATCTTTTGAAACTTCTGTCTTTTCGTTTTTTTTTAATTTACTGATATGAAAATCTCAAAACAGCTGTGTTCTTCTACATATTAGTTGGTCTTTAAATCGATAAATTATATTATTCTATAAAAAAGAGCAGTTAATTAAAATTTATTATTATTTATATTTTATGAGTTTTAAATTCTATTTGTGAGTAATTAAGATACTTTGGTCAGAGAACTATACTTACAATATAAACCTGGAGCTTAATGGTAAACCTAATTGTTGTCTAACATTCTTTCTTGCTACAGTAGAAACGGTGATGTTTAAATAATTACTCAAATGTACTGGATCAACTCTTTCCGCATCATCTTCTTTGTATGAAAATAATTCTTCATAGCGTTCTTGATATATGTGTCTGGAAATATACATTTTGTAGTATTATAACTTGACTAAATGTTGTGTAATGTTACTTTAAATGTTGTTTGCGACATACAACAGTTATTGTACTAGCAGATTCATCCGTGAGGTAGATGCAAGCTAAATTATAAATTGCAGATTGATACTTAATATATTTCATTACGAGTTTGCTAAATATGGGGAAATACCAGAACTCTAAAAATAAAATTAATTATAATTAGACATTGAGGCGACATCTAATTAGATGTTCTATATAATAATAATCTTTAAAATAAAAAATTTTAGTGTAAATCGAAAAATTATCAACTTAAAATTATTTTTATCGGCAGATGTATTTTTTTAAAATGGCGTAGTTTGCAAAGAAATGCGTTACACTTACGGTGGGTTGTTTTCACGAAAATGACCAAAGCTGTTCAAGTAGGTTAGTATTTCACGCTCAATAAGTTCTCCAATAGAAACTGATTTGTATTCTTGCTGATCCATTCTTGTATCAATTACTTTTATTAAAATAAATTTTTACAACTATTATTTACGTGCACCGACACTCATGGCGTTATAATTAATACGTGTAATATGGCTACACGTACTTGGCGCTAAAATAACGGCTTTTATCCCTAGTTTAAGCAGTGCTGTTAACTAAATAAACAAACAAATACTTATGCAGTTTGAATTTGAATAAGTCTTATATTTTAGATTTAGATTATTGTCCACTAGTTTATAATTAAAAAGACTGCATTTAAATTTTTACAACATGTTACCAAGAGTTCCTGA
Source organism: Sinopyrophorus schimmeli (assembly GCA_036325965.1). Lineage (NCBI taxonomy): Eukaryota > Metazoa > Arthropoda > Insecta > Coleoptera > Elateridae > Sinopyrophorus > Sinopyrophorus schimmeli. The sequence goes on from JARFIZ010000310.1 coordinate 1,771,998, forward strand.
TCATATTTGTTTTATTTTATTCGTTTTTCAATTTAATTATATAATTTGATAATAATAATAATTTTGTTTAAATCTAATTGAAATTTTAGGTTTTTAACTTATATATATTGCAGTTATTCACATTTGGGTAATTTGTTCAACCTCGCAGAAATAATTCAAAAATTATTGATTATTTAATTATTTTACGTTTAAAGTATTTAAGAAACAAAAGTATATTTTGAATCCGTACATTTGCAACTCTTATTAAAATAAAATACTGCTCATATGCCTCAAAGACCAAGAAAATAAGGGTTACGTGTAACACATTGTTCGTCCAAATTTCAAAATCGGTGATTAACTGCAAAAATTTGATGCCGAAACGCTGACCTACTAATCAGTATTTCTTGTGTATAAAAGAAGTTCGACAATGTTTAATAGGACATAGTTTTAAGAATAGTTCTAACTAAGAACGCGATTAAAATTTAAAATCTTTCAAAACAGGAGGCGTCGTGGTATGGAAGAAAGGGGCGATGAGATAAAAATTAAGATCTGAAATACGTCCCGATACTAAAACAATCATAATTACCAATATTATTTATAAGGAACTATTTTTAAAACTAATAAGAAATAAACTAATTTTAAACAATCTCTTAGTTGTAATGATTTATTTTAATTTAAATTAACAAAGGAACTTAATACCATTATAATTTAATATGCAGAATAAAGTAATTAAATATAATATTTAATTGTTCAGATATTCCCGAACAATAATGAATTTTATTTTTTCAGATATGTCACTTAATCCAAAATCAAGTGGTCCATATTCTTCAAAGCTTGTATTTACTGAACTATCACGATAAGTCTTCGGAAAATTCCTATCAGTCATTGTTGAAGCATCTTGTTTTTGTTTCGCTAGCTCAATTATGTCAGGTGCACTTTTAGACAAAATCTTATTTTTGTCTTTCGTGAGTGCTTCATTAATAGAAGCGGCTGCCGCAGCAGCATTTTGATTTTGCTTCTTCAAATTCTTTTTACTCCTTCTTGATTTTTTCGGAGAGGTATCTTTTTCATCGATATTTTGTTGCTCAGTAATTATCGATGTATTTTCTGTCGTATCAGGTTTTCTTTCAGCCTGATCACAAGTATCAGACACTTTTGTATTTTTTGAATCTTCAGCAGGTATTGGACTGTTACATCTTTTAGTAATATTAAAAGCTTTATCTTCCCATCTGCGTGTACTGCTAGGAGAATAGGGTCCTTCTAACTCGCGTTCAACCTTAGGGGAAACAAGAGAATCCCGCATTTGAGGTTCGTTTTCATCGTTATGCTTTGAGGAAGCACGTTTCATTTTTGTGTCATGTTTTACAAGTATACCTTCTGATTCATCGTATGTTGTACCAGTGTTTTTTTTTTTATCTTTCTTTCGAGTTTTCACTTCTCGAGTTTTGCGAGGTTGAGATTCTAATTCAATATTTTGTCTTATAATTTGCGTAGTGTCGGGTTTTTCAGCATTTAAAGAAGCCCCGGTATCTGTTGGTAGTTGATTTTGGCATGATTTCAATAACTGTTCTTCATCAGCAAAAGGAGAAAACTTGCCTTTTCGCTTTATCACCTTTTTTTTGGACTGCGGAGCATTAACTTTTGACTCATTTTCAGATGGTTCGTTTTGTTCTACGTCCCCTTTCAATTTACTTTTAGAATTATTATAAACATCTTTGACTTGTATAAGCTGGCTACCATCTGTCGAAGGTTTCAATAATTGCTTTTCTGGTGGACCTCAATTATTTCATTAACCTGTAACATTTGTGCTACAACATCAAGTAAATCATCAGATACTGTCTGAAAATTTGCATTTGCACTTGAAGTTTTTTCAGGAGTACCTTCTACATCCTCTAAAGATGTTTTTTTTTTTATATCAATAGTTTTGTCAGTTTTGTTTTGAAATCTGTTATATAATGCTTCTATAAAAGGCGGTTGGTTATCAAAAAACGCCTTTTGCTTTTCTTCTGTAACTGAGTTTATCAGAATAGAACTAGTATCAACAAATCGTTCTAGTAAACTCTGATACTTAGGGTCTTCAAATATATCGTATTTAGGACTAGGACTTGTATGTGCGGTACTCGCCGACGGTTGCGGACTTGGACTGAGAAATTTTGACAAATCGATGTCAATATAAATGTTTTTTGTGTCATTTTCTGAATCATATAAATGTTCTCCCCTATTTTTTTTTCGAATACGTTTTTTCTTTTCCCTGCCTTTTTATGTGGATGCCTATATGAGGAATCCTTTTGAAATTCTTTTGTACTTTAGTTTTATTTTGTGGCTGTTTCTTTGATTCTCTACTAGTTTTTGGTAAATTAGTATCAGTTAATTTTCGCTAAATTCTTTGTCAGTTTCTATATCTTGATGAGAACTTAAAGCCACATCTTGTATAAGTTCATCAAGAATTTCATTAACTATCGTTTTAACTTCAATTATGGCACACATGCGTCGATCAGAGGAGTCTAATTCACTTGTATCTGATTTAATATCCATTTCTTCTAAACTAGGTTCAAATTTTAGTGCTTCTATTTGCGATTTATTAATTGTTTCAGATTTATAGGACTCCGCTTTTCTTCTAATAAATTCCAAGAGCTTGTGTCAAGGTCCATATCTTTGGTGTATGTATCTAAGTTTGTTACACTTGATATAGATTCGGTTACCAGTGATTCTAGTGAATTTTCAGTGCTGGGTTCTGAGTCTAAGCAAATATGTAATTCTTGGACATTTTCTACATTGCACAATGGATATTCACCTTCATGTGATCTATCTAACATGTAAGCACCGTACTCTTTTTCGTACGGTGTTAAAACATTTTCATTATACGTATCTTCATTACATATAACTTCGTTATACGTATTTTCATTAAAGGTATCTTCATTATACATAACTTCATTATAAGTATCTTCGTTATAAATAAATTCATTACACGTATCTTCAGTATATGTAATTTCATTATATATATCTTCATTATACATAACTTCATTATATGTAACTTCACTAAACGTATCTTCACTATATGGAACTTCGTTATACATGTCTTCATTATATGTTACTTCATTATACGTATTTTCATGATATGTATCTTCATTATAAGCATATTCTTCTGGTATATATTCAAATTGAGGTTCAAACTCATTGTATGGATACATTTTAGGTTCTGATACATATAATAGAATTGGATGAACGAAAACTGGTGTCTTAACTAATGGTGGTTGATTCACAGGAATGCGATCTCCAGTTGCAGCCGAAAGAAAACCAGAACCTTTCCTTGGTTTATACAGTTCATACTTTTGTGTTAGATTCTGCTGCCGGTGACGATTTTCAGGATACCTTGCAGATAAAATTATTATTTTAGATTCTTGGAAGTTGTTGAAAATTCGTAATAAAAATAAGGTACTTGAACAATTTTGATTATATATCAATTTTGTAAATATATGCAGTGTGATCTGAACAAACGTTATAAGACTTTATAGATATTACTCTTTAAACATTATGTTTATTTAAGGCGGAGCAAGAGTAAATTATATGACAATTTTGCAGAGATGTGTCGTTAGAATTTTGAATATCGGTCTATTTCAAGCAGTTGCATCTTTATGATAAAAAAAACTAATTTAAAAAGCTTAATTCAAAACAGTTCCTCTACATAACCCTAGAAAATTGCCTAAAGATTCTATGTGTAAAACAATTTTTTCATAATTCCTTATAGTTGACCGGAAACACGGGCGCAATTAACATTGTTTTTCTTATGGACAAATTTAGTTCTGCTCCGCTTTAACTCATATTTCTGCAGAGAGTATTCTAATTTTGAGGTATATTTACAGGTCAACTTAATAACTGTTACACATATTAAAAATCTCATTTAGATTTCCTTGTTGTGCTTTGGTCTTATCAGAAGTGAAAATATAACTACACCAATTTAGTTATCAAATAAAACTTAAATTTTGTAATTTTAAAATTGCATTACAAAACGTTTATTTAGCTTATTCAATCAGAAATATTTGGGGTAAAAGTTTTAAACAAACTCTCAATGTTGTCATTTTGAAAAAAAATAATAAAGTAGATCTATTTATATTAATAAATTTTTTATGGTAGAAGTTGATAAAAATAATTATTTTTGTTATTGAATATTGCCACTACATAAATATTTTTTTAAACGAAAATCATAGTAGATAAGCCTTTGTAGAATCAAGAAGTAAGTTTATATATATACCTCATAGAATGATTAAAATGTGAATACTGTGTTACATTGAATATAAGAAGCACCGTAATTTTTCTAAACTAGAAATAAGAAAATGCATAAAATGTTCACGGTAAAAAAGTGGTCTTTTGTACCATAATGGGCATCAGTTTTAAGTTCTATTTGTGAGGAATGAAAGTACTTTGGTCAGAGGACTATACTTACAATATAAACTTGGAGTTTAATGGTAAACCTAATTGTTGTCTAACATTCTTTCTTGCTACAGTAGAAACGGTGACGTCTAAATAATTACTCAAATGTACTGGATCCACTCGTTCAGTATCATCTTCATTGTATGAAAATAGTTCTTCATAGCGTTCTTGATATACGTCTCTGTAAATATACATTTTGTAGTATTATAACTTGACTAAATGTTGTGTAATGTTACTTTAGATGTTGTTTGCGACATACAATAGTTATTGTACTAGCCGTTTCATCCGTGAGGTAGATGCAAGCTAAATTATAAAGTGCAGCTTGATATTTAATATATTTCATTATGAGTTTGCTAAATATGGGGGGAAATACCAGAACTCTAAAAAATAAAATTAATTATAATTAGATGTTGAAGCGACCTCTAATGAGATGATTTATATAATAATAATCTTTAAATTAAAAATATTTAGTGTAAATTGAGAAAATATCAACTTAAAATGGTTTTTATTAGCACATGTATTTTAGTAAAATGGCGTCGCTTGTAAAGATATACATTATACTTACGGTGGGTTAGTTTCATCAAATTGACTGAAATTGTTCAAGTAATTTAGTATTTCGTGCTCAATACGTTCTCCAATAGAAATTAATTTGCATTCTGGTTGATTCATGCTTCTATCAATCAATTTTATCAAAATAAATTTTTACAACTTTTATGCACGTGCACCAAGGCTCGTGGCGTTATAATTAATACGTGTAATATGGTTACACGTAATTGACGCTAAAATAACGGCTTTTATCCCTAGTTTAAGCAGTGCTGCTACCTAAATAAACAAACAAACACTAATGCAGTTTAAATTTGAATAACTTTTATATTTTAGATTTTGATTATTGTCAACAAGTTTATAATTAAAAGAACTGCATTTAAATTTTAAAAAGATGTTACCAAGTGTTCCTGGTCATATTTGTTTTATTTTATTCGTTTATCAATATAATTATATATTTTGATAATAATCATAATTTTGTTCGAATCTAGTTAAAATTTTAGGTTTTTAACTTATATATTGCAGTTAATCACATTTGGTTAATTTATTCAACCTCGCAGAAATAATACCAAATATTATTGATTATTTAATTATTCTACGTTTAAAATACATAACTTTTTATAGTAATTTTTTTTTCCAAACTACAGTAAATTACTAGGTAAATCTGGAAAATGCTCCACGTCTCATCAACTCGTCATATTCGACATTGGCATATGTATATACCAGAATTTCTTCAACTATTTTAACATTGGCTAAATTTGATGACTATAGGTCTGCAGATTCTAATCCACTTGTATCTGAATTGATATCATGATCTGGGGTCTCATGTAATGAATTCAAAGACATCATATCGGTTATTATACTAGTAGTATCTATCTCACAGCTTGATAAAAGTTCGATAGGGTCAGTTGTGGATAATTGGGATACATTTTCCCTACTGTGTTTTGATGATTTACTAGCGATAGTAAATAAATCAGAACTATCAGAACTATCTGAAGAGTCTGATTCTAAACATATTTGTAGTTTTGGGACGCTTGCGATCTGTCTCATTGAATATTCATTTTGAGAAGTAGGGTGGGTGTACCAGTCCCAAACCAGTTAAGCCTAAAGTTGACCACTGCGTTCATAGCTCTTAAATAAACACAAAATTTTTAAAATATGTTTGGAAGGTTGTTAACAGTCTAGGAGCCATATAACAAAACAGTTGAATTCTTCAAAAATGCCCGCATTTCTTAATTTATTCAATCAAACATGCGAATGGTCAACTACTGGTACTTTGAAATGGACTACGTAAATCACTTAGTCGATCATACATATAAGTACCATACTCTCTTTCATATAGTGTTCCAAAATTCTCATTCTCCATACCATCATTCAATATATATTCAATATGGCTTGTAGAATCTGATTGGTTAGAATACGATGCTAAGTCAATATGTGGATATTTTTCAGGCTCCGGCATACAGGTTGGAACTGGCTGAATAAGAATTGCTGAATTAGTTGATAGTGGATTGCTAACAGGAATTAAAAATCTGTTCTCTGTCGATATATAGCCTAAACGTTCTTTGGTTTTACACTCTTCATACTTCCATTGTAGATTAACATCCATTTGCCGTTGTGTACAGCTCCTTAAAAAAGTTCGCAATAAAAATAAAGTACTTGAACAAGTTTTAATTTAAAAAATATAAAATATTGGTGCGTGTAAAAATATACAAACTGACATCGTCAATTATTATAAAAATGAAGATAGTTCTGGACACAAGATGGTTAGATAGATCATGGAGCTTTAGAGAGTAGGTTAATTTCGAAGTATTTACAAGCTAACTTAATAACTGTTTTGGACATTAATAAAAATTGGATTTAGATTCCTTATTAAATTTTGATCTAAGCAAAAATCCTAACTACTATAACTAGAATAATTTGTTTAGTGAATAAAAAAACAGGAAACTTTTAAATTTCAAAGGAGTATGCCTAACATTTATTAAAACTAAAATTCAAATAAGACATTTTTTATCCTAAATAAATATAATTTAAGATCGATAATGAAACATTTCAAATGCTATAAATGAAATGTTTAAATTGAAAATCTTTAAAATCTAAACCGTTTTGATTTTTTTTTGCTCAAATCTGTTATAACGATGCCATTATCCTTCCGGCAGGCCCGCCCGGATTTAAAACCTCAGCGGGAGCCTGTTGTACTTTTTACATGTAATATTTTTTGTTAATTACGGTAAAAATTTCTTCATAAGAATAAATTGAGATAAATGAAACAAATACTTACACCAATAAAATCATTTGGTTAAACAAATTTGATGGCATTATAATATTAGTATAAAAATGTAATATCTATCACAAAAAATTAATTCATTTTAGTCTGTATGAGCTGTATCATAAAGAAAAATAGAATAATAATTTGTCTTCAACAACCGTTCTTGTGAAAAAGTGCATTACGATTAGTTAACCAAAGTGTTTCTAAAGTACCAGTTATTTGCCTTTTAAAAAATTAGCATAAACCCTAAATTCTATTATATTATGTTATTTTATTATTACTGCCAAAAAAATGACTAATTAATAGGTTGCATCATCCCAAACAGATAATCATTTTTTCATTGGCGATAGCAACAGCAGGCGCACTATGTAACATGTGATAATTTGTGCAATCGTTGGTTTTAAATAATAATAAAAACATGGAAATCGTATACTAAAAGTCGAACTAATTAACTAGCCACGTAGTGGATAAAACAACTAAGAAATACCTGCAGCCTTAAAACTGTAACCTGACGATTAAGCAAAATATTTACAAAAATCTTTGAATGTTGTACTTTTTACAACGGCGCGCCCGCCGGATGGTTAAAGCCATACCTAGATTTTTTTTAAATAAAAAAAAAACCATAGAAAACGCTTATTGAATTAGCAATGATGCACGTACTAAATGACCTCACTCTCTTCTAAAAGCATATGGAAACGACGTTGTGTTGCTATTTACCGAATAACTGAAATGCATTATTCTCAAAACTCTTATATTTATATTTTATGAGTTTTAAATTCTATTTGTGAGTAATTAAGATACTTTGGTCAGAGAACTATACTTACAATATAAACCTGGAGCTTAATGGTAAACCTAATTGTTGTCTAACATTCTTTCTTGCTACAGTAGAAACGGTGATGTTTAAATAATTACTCAAATGTACTGGATCAACTCTTTCCGCATCATCTTCTTTGTATGAAAATAATTCTTCATAGCGTTCTTGATATATGTGTCTGGAAATATACATTTTGTAGTATTATAACTTGACTAAATGTTGTGTAATGTTACTTTAAATGTTGTTTGCGACATACAACAGTTATTGTACTAGCAGATTCATCCGTGAGGTAGATGCAAGCTAAATTATAAATTGCAGATTGATACTTAATATATTTCATTACGAGTTTGCTAAATATGGGGGGAAATACCAGAACTCTAAAAAATAAAATTAATTATAATTAGACATTGAGGCGACATCTAATTAGATGTTCTATATAATAATAATCTTTAAAATAAAAAATTTTAGTGTAAATCGAAAAATTATCAACTTAAAATTATTTTTATCGGCAGATGTATTTTTTTAAAATGGCGTAGTTTGCAAAGAAATGCGTTACACTTACGGTGGGTTGTTTTCACGAAAATGACCAAAGCTGTTCAAGTAGGTTAGTATTTCACGCTCAATAAGTTCTCCAATAGAAACTGATTTGTATTCTTGCTGATCCATTCTTGTATCAATTACTTTTATTAAAATAAATTTTTACAACTATTATTTACGTGCACCGACACTCATGGCGTTATAATTAATACGTGTAATATGGCTACACGTACTTGGCGCTAAAATAACGGCTTTTATCCCTAGTTTAAGCAGTGCTGTTAACTAAATAAACAAACAAATACTTATGCAGTTTGAATTTGAATAAGTCTTATATTTTAGATTTAGATTATTGTCCACTAGTTTATAATTAAAAAGACTGCATTTAAATTTTTACAACATGTTACCAAGAGTTCCTGATCATATTTGTTTTATTTTATTCGTTTTTCAATTTAATTATATAATTTGATAATAATAATAATTTTGTTTAAATCTAATTGAAATTTTAGGTTTTAACTTATATATATTGCAGTTATTCACATTTGGGTAATTTGTTCAACCTCGCAGAAATAATTCAAAATTATTGATTATTTAATTATTTTACGTTTAAAGTATTTAAGAAACAAAAGTATATTTTGAATCCGTACATTTGCAACTCTTATTAAAATAAAATACTGCTCATATGCCTCAAAGACCAAGAAAATAAGGGTTACGTGTAACACATTGTTCGTCCAAATTTCAAAATCGGTGATTAACTGCAAAAATTTGATGCCGAAACGCTGACCTACTAATCAGTATTTCTTGTGTATAAAAGAAGTTCGACAATGTTTAATAGGACATAGTTTTAAGAATAGTTCTAACTAAGAACGCGATTAAAATTTAAAATCTTTCAAAACAGGAGGCGTCGTGGTATGGAAGAAAGGGGCGATGAGATAAAAATTAAGATCTGAAATACGTCCCGATACTAAAACAATCATAATTACCAATATTATTTATAAGGAACTATTTTTAAAACTAATAAGAAATAAACTAATTTTAAACAATCTCTTAGTTGTAATGATTTATTTTAATTTAAATTAACAAAGGAACTTAATACCATTATAATTTAATATGCAGAATAAAGTAATTAAATATAATATTTAATTGTTCAGATATTCCCGAACAATAATGAATTTTATTTTTTCAGATATGTCACTTAATCCAAAATCAAGTGGTCCATATTCTTCAAAGCTTGTATTTACTGAACTATCACGATAAGTCTTCGGAAAATTCCTATCAGTCATTGTTGAAGCATCTTGTTTTTGTTTCGCTAGCTCAATTATGTCAGGTGCACTTTTAGACAAAATCTTATTTTTGTCTTTCGTGAGTGCTTCATTAATAGAAGCGGCTGCCGCAGCAGCATTTTGATTTTGCTTCTTCAAATTCTTTTTACTCCTTCTTGATTTTTTCCGAGAGGTATCTTTTCATCGATATTTTGTTGCTCAGTAATTATCGATGTATTTTCTGTCGTATCAGGTTTTCTTTCAGCCTGATCACAAGTATCAGACACTTTTGTATTTTTTGAATCTTCAGCAGGTATTGGACTGTTACATCTTTTAGTAATATTAAAAGCTTTATCTTCCCATCTGCGTGTACTGCTAGGAGAATAGGGTCCTTCTAACTCGCGTTCAACCTTAGGGGAAACAAGAGAATCCCGCATTTGAGGTTCGTTTTCATCGTTATGCTTTGAGGAAGCACGTTTCATTTTTGTGTCATGTTTTACAAGTATACCTTCTGATTCATCGTATGTTGTACCAGTGTTTTTTTTTTTATCTTTCTTTCGAGTTTTCACTTCTCGAGTTTTGCGAGGTTGAGATTCTAATTCAATATTTTGTCTTATAATTTGCGTAGTGTCGGGTTTTTCAGCATTTAAAGAAGCCCCGGTATCTGTTGGTAGTTGATTTTGGCATGATTTCAATAACTGTTCTTCATCAGCAAAAGGAGAAAACTTGCCTTTTCGCTTTATCACCTTTTTTTTGGACTGCGGAGCATTAACTTTTGACTCATTTTCAGATGGTTCGTTTTGTTCTACGTCCCCTTTCAATTTACTTTTAGAATTATTATAAACATCTTTGACTTGTATAAGCTGGCTACCATCTGTCGAAGGTTTCAATAATTGCTTTTCTGGTGGACCTCCAATTATTTCATTAACCTGTAACATTTGTGCTACAACATCAAGTAAATCATCAGATACTGTCTGAAAATTTGCATTTGCACTTGAAGTTTTTTCAGGAGTACCTTCTACATCCTCTAAAGATGTTTTTTTTTTTATATCAATAGTTTTGTCAGTTTTGTTTTGAAATCTGTTATATAATGCTTCTATAAAAGGCGGTTGGTTATCAAAAAACGCCTTTTGCTTTTCTTCTGTAACTGAGTTTATCAGAATAGAACTAGTATCAACAAATCGTTCTAGTAAACTCTGATACTTAGGGTCTTCAAATATATCGTATTTAGGACTAGGACTTGTATGTGCGGTACTCGCCGACGGTTGCGGACTTGGACTGAGAAATTTTGACAAATCGATGTCAATATAAATGTTTTTTGTGTCATTTTCTGAATCATATAAATGTTCTCCCCTATTTTTTTTTCGAATACGTTTTTGCTTTTTCCCTGCCTTTTTATGTGGATGCCTATATGAGGAATCCTTTTGAAATTCTTTTTGTACTTTAGTTTTATTTTGTGGCTGTTTCTTTGATTCTCTACTAGTTTTTGGTAAATTAGTATCAGTTAATTTTTCGCTAAATTCTTTGTCAGTTTCTATATCTTGATGAGAACTTAAAGCCACATCTTGTATAAGTTCATCAAGAATTTCATTAACTATCGTTTTAACTTCAATTATGGCACACATGCGTCGATCAGAGGAGTCTAATTCACTTGTATCTGATTTAATATCCATTTCTTCTAAACTAGGTTCAAATTTTAGTGCTTCTATTTGCGATTTATTAATTGTTTCAGATTTATAGGACTCCGCTTTTTCTTCTAATAAATTCCAAGAGCTTGTGTCAAGGTCCATATCTTTGGTGTATGTATCTAAGTTTGTTACACTTGATATAGATTCGGTTACCAGTGATTCTAGTGAATTTTCAGTGCTGGGTTCTGAGTCTAAGCAAATATGTAATTCTTGGACATTTTCTACATTGCACAATGGATATTCACCTTCATGTGATCTATCTAACATGTAAGCACCGTACTCTTTTTCGTACGGTGTTAAAACATTTTCATTATACGTATCTTCATTACATATAACTTCGTTATACGTATTTTCATTAAAGGTATCTTCATTATACATAACTTCATTATAAGTATCTTCGTTATAAATAAATTCATTACACGTATCTTCAGTATATGTAATTTCATTATATATATCTTCATTATACATAACTTCATTATATGTAACTTCACTAAACGTATCTTCACTATATGGAACTTCGTTATACATGTCTTCATTATATGTTACTTCATTATACGTATTTTCATGATATGTATCTTCATTATAAGCATATTCTTCTGGTATATATTCAAATTGAGGTTCAAACTCATTGTATGGATACATTTTAGGTTCTGATACATATAATAGAATTGGATGAACGAAAACTGGTGTCTTAACTAATGGTGGTTGATTCACAGGAATGCGATCTCCAGTTGCAGCCGAAAGAAAACCAGAACCTTTCCTTGGTTTATACAGTTCATACTTTTGTGTTAGATTCTGCTGCCGGTGACGATTTTCAGGATACCTTGCAGATAAAATTATTATTTTAGATTCTTGGAAGTTGTTGAAAATTCGTAATAAAAATAAGGTACTTGAACAATTTTGATTATATATCAATTTTTGTAAATATATGCAGTGTGATCTGAACAAACGTTATAAGACTTTATAGATATTACTCTTTAAACATTATGTTTATTTAAGGCGGAGCAAGAGTAAATTATATGACAATTTTGCAGAGATGTGTCGTTAGAATTTTGAATATCGGTCTATTTCAAGCAGTTGCATCTTTATGATAAAAAAAACTAATTTAAAAAGCTTAATTCAAAACAGTTCCTCTACATAACCCTAGAAAATTGCCTAAAGATTCTATGTGTAAAACAATTTTTTCATAATTCCTTATAGTTGACCGGAAACACGGGCGCAATTAACATTGTTTTTCTTATGGACAAATTTAGTTCTGCTCCGCTTTAACTCATATTTCTGCAGAGAGTATTCTAATTTTGAGGTATATTTACAGGTCAACTTAATAACTGTTACACATATTAAAAATCTCATTTAGATTTCCTTGTTGTGCTTTGGTCTTATCAGAAGTGAAAATATAACTACACCAATTTAGTTATCAAATAAAAACTTAAATTTTGTAATTTTAAAATTGCATTACAAAACGTTTATTTAGCTTATTCAATCAGAAATATTTGGGGTAAAAGTTTTAAACAAACTCTCAATGTTGTCATTTTGAAAAAAAATAATAAAGTAGATCTATTTATATTAATAAATTTTTTATGGTAGAAGTTGATAAAAATAATTATTTTTGTTATTGAATATTGCCACTACATAAATATTTTTTTAAACGAAAATCATAGTAGATAAGCCTTTGTAGAATCAAGAAGTAAGTTTATATATATACCTCATAGAATGATTAAAATGTGAATACTGTGTTACATTGAATATAAGAAGCACCGTAATTTTTCTAAACTAGAAATAAGAAAATGCATAAAATGTTCACGGTAAAAAAGTGGTCTTTTGTACCATAATGGGCATCAGTTTTAAGTTCTATTTGTGAGGAATGAAAGTACTTTGGTCAGAGGACTATACTTACAATATAAACTTGGAGTTTAATGGTAAACCTAATTGTTGTCTAACATTCTTTCTTGCTACAGTAGAAACGGTGACGTCTAAATAATTACTCAAATGTACTGGATCCACTCGTTCAGTATCATCTTCATTGTATGAAAATAGTTCTTCATAGCGTTCTTGATATACGTCTCTGTAAATATACATTTTGTAGTATTATAACTTGACTAAATGTTGTGTAATGTTACTTTAGATGTTGTTTGCGACATACAATAGTTATTGTACTAGCCGTTTCATCCGTGAGGTAGATGCAAGCTAAATTATAAAGTGCAGCTTGATATTTAATATATTTCATTATGAGTTTGCTAAATATGGGGGGAAATACCAGAACTCTAAAAAATAAAATTAATTATAATTAGATGTTGAAGCGACCTCTAATGAGATGATTTATATAATAATAATCTTTAAATTAAAAATATTTAGTGTAAATTGAGAAAATATCAACTTAAAATGGTTTTATTAGCACATGTATTTTAGTAAAATGGCGTCGCTTGTAAAGATATACATTATACTTACGGTGGGTTAGTTTCATCAAATTGACTGAAATTGTTCAAGTAATTTAGTATTTCGTGCTCAATACGTTCTCCAATAGAAATTAATTTGCATTCTGGTTGATTCATGCTTCTATCAATCAATTTTATCAAAATAAATTTTTACAACTTTTATGCACGTGCACCAAGGCTCGTGGCGTTATAATTAATACGTGTAATATGGTTACACGTAATTGACGCTAAAATAACGGCTTTTATCCCTAGTTTAAGCAGTGCTGCTACCTAAATAAACAAACAAACACTAATGCAGTTTAAATTTGAATAACTTTTATATTTTAGATTTTGATTATTGTCAACAAGTTTATAATTAAAAGAACTGCATTTAAATTTTAAAAAGATGTTACCAAGTGTTCCTGGTCATATTTGTTTTATTTTATTCGTTTATCAATATAATTATATATTTTGATAATAATCATAATTTTGTTCGAATCTAGTTAAAATTTTAGGTTTTTAACTTATATATTGCAGTTAATCACATTTGGTTAATTTATTCAACCTCGCAGAAATAATACCAAATATTATTGATTATTTAATTATTCTACGTTTAAAATACATAACTTTTATAGTAATTTTTTTTCCAAACTACAGTAAATTACTAGGTAAATCTGGAAAATGCTCCACGTCTCATCAACTCGTCATATTCGACATTGGCATATGTATATACCAGAATTTCTTCAACTATTTTAACATTGGCTAAATTTGATGACTATAGGTCTGCAGATTCTAATCCACTTGTATCTGAATTGATATCATGATCTGGGGTCTCATGTAATGAATTCAAAGACATCATATCGGTTATTATACTAGTAGTATCTATCTCACAGCTTGATAAAAGTTCGATAGGGTCAGTTGTGGATAATTGGGATACATTTTCCCTACTGTGTTTTGATGATTTACTAGCGATAGTAAATAAATCAGAACTATCAGAACTATCTGAAGAGTCTGATTCTAAACATATTTGTAGTTTTGGGACGCTTGCGATCTGTCTCATTGAATATTCATTTTGAGAAGTAGGGTGGGTGTACCAGTCCCAAACCAGTTAAGCCTAAAGTTGACCACTGCGTTCATAGCTCTTAAATAAACACAAAATTTTTAAAATATGTTTGGAAGGTTGTTAACAGTCTAGGAGCCATATAACAAAACAGTTGAATTCTTCAAAAATGCCCGCATTTCTTAATTTATTCAATCAAACATGCGAATGGTCAACTACTGGTACTTTGAAATGGACTACGTAAATCACTTAGTCGATCATACATATAAGTACCATACTCTCTTTCATATAGTGTTCCAAAATTCTCATTCTCCATACCATCATTCAATATATATTCAATATGGCTTGTAGAATCTGATTGGTTAGAATACGATGCTAAGTCAATATGTGGATATTTTTCAGGCTCCGGCATACAGGTTGGAACTGGCTGAATAAGAATTGCTGAATTAGTTGATAGTGGATTGCTAACAGGAATTAAAAATCTGTTCTCTGTCGATATATAGCCTAAACGTTCTTTGGTTTTACACTCTTCATACTTCCATTGTAGATTAACATCCATTTGCCGTTGTGTACAGCTCCTTAAAAAAGTTCGCAATAAAAATAAAGTACTTGAACAAGTTTTAATTTAAAAAATATAAAATATTGGTGCGTGTAAAAATATACAAACTGACATCGTCAATTATTATAAAAATGAAGATAGTTCTGGACACAAGATGGTTAGATAGATCATGGAGCTTTAGAGTAGGTTAATTTCAAGTATTTACAAGCTAACTTAATAACTGTTTTGGACATTAATAAAATTGGATTTAGATTCCTTATTAAATTTTGATCTAAGCAAAAATCCTAACTACTATAACTAGAATAATTTGTTTAGTGAATAAAAAAACAGGAAACTTTTAAATTTCAAAGGAGTATGCCTAACATTTATTAAAACTAAAATTCAAATAAGACATTTTTTATCCTAAATAAATATAATTTAAGATCGATAATGAAACATTTCAAATGCTATAAATGAAATGTTTAAATTGAAAATCTTTAAAATCTAAACCGTTTTGATTTTTTTTTGCTCAAATCTGTTATAACGATGCCATTATCCTTCCGGCAGGCCCGCCGGATTTAAAACCTCAGCGGGAGCCTGTTGTACTTTTACATGTAATATTTTTTGTTAATTACGGTAAAAATTTCTTCATAAGAATAAATTGAGATAAATGAAACAAATACTTACACCAATAAAATCATTTGGTTAAACAAATTTGATGGCATTATAATATTAGTATAAAAATGTAATATCTATCACAAAAAATTAATTCATTTTAGTCTGTATGAGCTGTATCATAAAGAAAAATAGAATAATAATTTGTCTTCAACAACCGTTCTTGTGAAAAAGTGCATTACGATTAGTTAACCAAAGTGTTTCTAAAGTACCAGTTATTTGCCTTTTAAAAAATTAGCATAAACCCTAAATTCTATTATATTATGTTATTTTATTATTACTGCCAAAAAAATGACTAATTAATAGGTTGCATCATCCCAAACAGATAATCATTTTTCATTGGCGATAGCAACAGCAGGCGCACTATGTAACATGTGATAATTTGTGCAATCGTTGGTTTTAAATAATAATAAAAACATGGAAATCGTATACTAAAAGTCGAACTAATTAACTAGCCACGTAGTGGATAAAACAACTAAGAAATACCTGCAGCCTTAAAACTGTAACCTGACGATTAAGCAAAATATTTACAAAAATCTTTGAATGTTGTACTTTTTACAACGGCGCGCCCGCCGGATGGTTAAAGCCATACCTAGATTTTTTTTAAATAAAAAAAAAACCATAGAAAACGCTTATTGAATTAGCAATGATGCACGTACTAAATGACCTCACTCTCTTCTAAAAGCATATGGAAACGACGTTGTGTTGCTATTTACCGAATAACTGAAATGCATTATTCTCAAAACTCTTTAGATTTAGGGCATATTGTATATCTATAAACTTTTACTGTTTAGATTGGTGCCAGATATCACCCGGTTAAGTTTTAGTACCTATTCGTGTGACGCCCTGTATTAACATTCTAGAAGAGTATTTTCCAACGTGGGGCCAACGCCCCACAGAGGGGCAATTCGATTGTTCAAAGAGGCAATTCAAAAAATTTTCTTTTCCAGAATGTAAATTTAACCATAAGGCAACTCTTAGTCGCCTCTCAGACTTAGTAAACGTCCAATATGGAATGCAAATAATCTTCTAATAATTAAAATAATATAGGAAAATCTTAAATCGAAATTATTTTGTACTTGAATACCTGAATATATTATGTTTGTTTAAATTATTATGTTTTGTTTCATAACTTCTTTTTGATTTGTTCTTAACGTAGAAGGGTACCCCTAGTTATTACGTTTCGCGGACTGTAGCTGGCGCTGCTTATTTTTAAATTACAGATTGAAATCACTAGTTCTTAATATACCAATAGATAGCACTCGTGTATGTTACGTCACACACATCGTCACTCTCACTGCTCATGACGTCAAAAATACAAGTGCTTATTAAAAGGCAGCTATTGCAAAACAGAAACTGTGTAGGTGGCACAGGAGATTAAAACTTTTATACCACGTTCTCACAAGAATACTAGGTTGAAATTGCAATATAATTTTTAACTAATTATTTAAAGTTTTATACCTATTTATCTAAAATTTTGATTACATATAATACATACATATATATTGTAAGTTGCATCAATCGAATTTGTTTTTACTAGTAATACTCTGAAACAATTAGTGAAGGTGGAGTTTAAAATAATTTACCCTTATGAATAAATTATTTTTCACATACCTATTTTACGACCATTATTAACAAATATTGTCTAATAAAAGTTGTTATCAAAAATTAAAAGATTTGTTAGTACTATTATCTTTATAGATCTCGTAGTATTTCACAATAATACCGTTTCGAAAAAAATAAATGCTCTTCTTCTTGCCTTTTTATACCTGTAGTAAGGTTGAGGCGATTTACCCGCTCTCAAAAATAAAATAATTAAAATTCTATAATAGGTAAATAAGTTTTATTATTACATATAAAAGTTTAAAAAAGGTAAAAAAATAATGATAGAACATTAATTAATTGTAACTCATAGGTGTATTCGGATTGTAAAACAAAATGCAATCGAGATTCTTTCCATATGTTATTTAACATGTTATAAATCATAATGAATTTTACAGTTTTTTGCAAATTTTATTTCAATCATACGTTAAATTACTAATTAATTAACAACCTAAAAACCAGATTAGTTATCACAAGATTTTTTTTATCACGCAGATTATGTTTAGTTAAAAGAAAACACTGTGATGATAAAGGGCTAAGCGGATTCAGACTATGAAAAAGATTGAAATAACATTATTAATGTTTAGAATACCCATCCAAAGTGCAAAAAGTCTATAATTTCAAATACAATAATAATTTCAAAAAAAAAGTACTAGTATAGAAACGTACATATAATGTATGTGTTTTGTTTTTGAGCTTACTATAAAAATTTTACCACTTCCGGTGTAACCCAAAATTGTGTCAATATTCTTATAGTAAACGAAAAGGTATTAATTGTATATCAAAATTGAATAGAGCTTGCAAAGCGCCTTTCTAAATATATACTCCCCGCAAAAATTAAAGGAGCAAGAAAAAATTCCAAATTTTTCGGTTTTTTTTGACGGGCTGTATTTAGGTGAAAAATGGTGGTAACGAGGTCGTTAAAAAAGCAGTTTGAAGCTCCAAGGTTTTAGTTTTCAGATTTTGTTTTCAAACATTTTTAAAAGCAACGGTTTTTACGTGAAGATACCAAATAGAGCAAAGAATTTTTTTTTCAAATTTTATGCATTTTATGTTCAGTCCACGGGCTTGGAAAACTTTTTTTAAGGTTGAATAATTTAGATATTATTCATTATTATAAATAATCAATTATAACAGAAAAATAACTAATTGAATTTTTTAAAAATAGAGAATTTTTTTTCAAATACAAGACAATTATGATCTGCGCTTCGCGTATTATCAAGCAGCGACCGTAATTTGCTTAGGTCTCCTATAAAGATATCCCTCGCTCGTGATACTCTGCTGCTAAAACTTGCAAGTTGACGGAAAGCTGCATGCGACCTTGTATGCATATTTCTATCTCTTTACAACTTCAACCTCTCAATCTACCTCCAGTCTTGGTAAGCAGACAGCTTCGACAAACACATGTGTAATTATTGGTGACGTCGTATATACATACGTCAACAACATGCACACATTAGAAAGGTTTGCAACAAAGATTTTAAAACTGTTTACTGTGGCCAGAGGCAGCACATTCTATACAAATATTTTCATACACATTTTAAGTACTTCAAACATTAATTTCTAAATATTAAACTGTTTATATTTAATTGTAATTTATTCAAAAAAATTCATAAAACTGCACAAATTATACGGCTATAAATATTATTTGAATTTAATATTTTTTTAAAGCAGGAGAAACCTCCAACAACTATATTTTTCATTATTTCCCAAACCCTAGCTACGATTTTTTTTCAAGTTTAAATTTTTGCGTTATATTACAATATCAACAAGCTGTCCAAATTTTATTAATTTTGAACTTCCAGTTTTGTGACTTTACTCTTACAAAATATCGTTTTTTTTTATATATTTCTGAAACTTAAGCTACGATTTTTTTTAAATTTTCCCAAAACAATCCTTTAATTAATAATAACCTATGTTCCAAATTTGGTTAACTTTGAACTTGTAGTTTAAAAGTCGGGGGGTACACTTCCACCTTAAAGTCCACCATTTAAGCCACATAGTGGAGAATTAAAAATTTTGAATATTAAAAATGATGTAGGTATATGTCACATGGGGGGCACAATCAAATTTTAAAAGTTTAGGTGGGGCATGGCACATAATAGGTTGGAAAACACTATTCTAGAATGTCAAGGAAGATATGTTTTATTAACATTTGTAATCTGTTATGTGTTATTTACATGTCAGTAAATTTAAATTCTATGTGATTGTAACAAAGGGAGTAAACAAATATAATTTCACTTACAGATTAGCTTTGGCACTTAGTGGTAAACCCAACTGTCGTCGGATGGTCCTTCTTGTTAAGTTAGATCTGGTTTTGCTTAAACAATAACTCAAATGTGATGGAATCACTTGCTCAACATCCTGATATTTATAGGAAAAGATTTCTTCATAGTGATCTTGATAAAATTGTCTAAAAAAATGTACTATATACTATAAGTAGATTAAATATTGTGTTATATTACTTCAGCTGACTTTTACGACATACAGCTACAAATTTGGAGGTGCCATCGATCAAGTACATGCAAGCCAAATCGTAAAGCGCAGCTAGATATTTGATGTACTTAATGGTTATACTATTAAAAATTGATGGAAGTAATAGAACTCTGAAAAAATAAGATCAATAATAATTACAAATTGAGATAAATTCTAGTTCAATTATTTATGCAAAAATGATAGGTTTTGTTATTCATTTATATCAAAAAAATTTTAATTTAAAAGGATAACTTTATAAGCATATACCATATATATATATTTCTTATATAATGTCTATGTTCATAAAAATATGTTATACTTACGGTGGAGAATTTATATCCAATTGACCAAAGTTGTTCAAATAGTATATAATTTCGGATTCAATACGTTGTCCTATTGGAACCGTCTTATAACCGCCTGACGCCATGTTTCTACAAATAAATTTTTACAGCGATCATTTAGAGTCCTAAGATGTTCTATATGAGGCATATTAAAATTACTGGACTGTTTTTTTCAACAAAGAACTTTTATACATAGAAATAGTAATACCACAAATTATTATAATTATAATTTACTTACAATTATGTAATTTATTTTAGATTCTATTAAAATGGTTTGATCGAACAACTTTATTGCACAAGTAGAGATGAGTAGTAGCACCACTACTCTAAATAAATTTATCCCTAGTTCAAGCAGGCCGGTTAACTAAACACAAAAAGTAGCACTAACGCGTAGTTTATAGAAAGTAAGTTTGATATAATTAAATATTGGTCGCTTATAAACACAAGGACATAGTTGTAAAGCTTATATATTTAAAGTAAGAAATAAATATTGACATTTTTGCCGCTTTTTAGCATAATGGGTATCTGGAAAGAACAGAATCTAAAAAATAGAACACTGAAAAAACACAACACCGAAAGAATAGAACAATGAAAGAACAGAACAGTGAAAAAACAGAACCAGGAAAAAAATAAAATCTCATATTTCAATTGGCTAAAGAAAACAGTATTTATTTTTTGACTTTTGAATGGAATAATTAGAGAAATATTTGTTCATATAATATACATATATATAATTAAATTTTTTTATGAGATTTATTTAGAATTACCGACACAAAACGTATGTTTAAATAAAGTAAAGAATATGTATGTAATATTATGTTATCTATTTAATAATATTCTATTTAATATTTTTATTTATTCTATAGGTCAGTGGTTTCCAACCTGTGGGGCGCGCCCCCTTAGGGGGGCGCGTGGCTGTAGCAAGGGGGGCATGCAGCTGTTTCCAAAATATCATTTTCGAATACAAACCAAAAAAGTTGAATATGTAACAAAAAAATTTGTATGTATATTTGTACATAATATTGTATATTATTTTGTAGCCCATTAAATAAATTATAATATCAGTTGAGTATTTATGAAATTAGATTGTTAGAAAAATTAAAGGGGCGCAACAATTTTTTTTAAGGGGGGCGCAGGTACAAAAAGGTTGGAAGCCACTGCTATAGGTAATGGCAAAACAGGGAAGAACAAATATCAATCATTATTTTTATTTTCTCGTTTTATTTAGTTTTTGTATAAATACTATATTAATGGTCTGATGTCTTAAAAAGAAAATTAATAAATTAATTATAATTGTATTATATAAACAAGTATTTTTCGAATGAATTCCTTCAATAGTCAAAAAATAAATTCTGTATTTTAGTTAATCAATTGAAATTAGACAAATGTAAATATGAGATTTATTGTTTTTTCCTTGTTTTGTTTCTTCGCTATTCTATTTTTTTGTCCAAATCGGTTAAAATCGAAAAAAAACATGGATGTTTTTTTAGCAAAAAATTAAAAAATAGAATTGCTTTATATTGCAAGGTGATGTTCTTATGTACGCCTAGCAACTATAGATGTACTCATTTCCCGGCGTTCCCCCTATAAAATAAATATTTTCAACCTTTTGAAAAATTAAATTTGGCTTTAAAAATGAAACTTTTAAAACGCAATAACTTTTTTATTTTTGAGAAGTACGCAGAATGCATTAATTTTCGAACGTATTAGGTCTGATTTTGGGAGTTTTGAGTTAGGACCGGATTCCCACGTGTTAGGGTTCGAAACGTTCAGAAATTTAACACAATCGCAAAGACGGCGGAGTTACAGTATTTTGAAAATTAAAAATTTTAGCAAAATTTACATTTTGAAAGCTTGGAACGCGTTTTTCTCTCAGACTTAACATTGGGCCATGTTGATTTTTTTGACTGATTTTAGGCTCCGATAAAGGGGCTTTTATAATATCAAAAATTTTTAAAGATACGTTTAGTAATACCTACTACGATTTTTCAAAGTAAAAATTTAGAAAGCATTAATTACAAATCGAACTCTTCGAACCCGTTTTTCTAAAAAATTTCAAATAGCACAACTATAATTTTTTGAACCTATCTGAAGCCAAAAAGTCTGACAAATCCGAATCTGTATAGTTTTTAAACATCCGTCTACAAATAACGGTGCTACAATTTTTTTAACGTAAAATTCTGTGCTACAAAAATGATCCTAAAACTTCAACCCTTAATTACTCAAGAAATTCTCAAAAATTTAGAAAGTTGAAGAAGGATCAGGGAAGAATGGCTCCGGCTATGTCGGTTTGAGGTCAATAGGAATATCCCGTAAAAATTTCAAGCAAATCCATTACCTAAAATTATTTTTCTTCAAATTTAGCAAAAGGGTTAATCCAGCGTAGTTTTAAGAAAGACGCGGTTATACATAGTTTGGAAACCGTTGTCCTATTGCCTAATGGACTCAATATTGATCACACTAAACGAAATATTAATGATAAATAAATAATATATTAAAAAAATTACAAAAAAAAATTTTGATCATTTTAATGAAGCATTTTATTAATAGATTTATAACTACATAACGAATTAGGTTTATAATTTATCAGTACATTTATTTAAAAATTAAACAGAACAGTATATATAAATAATGCATATGTAAGTAAAATTAAAAATTGAAAAACTGTGATATAAAAATTTTCATTAATACATTTTTGTTTCAATTCTATTAAAATGTTTACTATTTATAAAGTTTTAATATAAGAATAAATATCAACAAATTGTGATGTAACATGAATCAATGCCAATCATTAAAATTATATTCGTAGCTAAGGCATTAAGTCACAAACAAAAAAGTAAAATAATATATTGAAATTCAATATAGTTAATTAGCATTACAAAAAACTTCGTACGTATATAATAGGGGGACCACGAAGCTATGTTATATTTTTACACCAAATGATGTGGGCAAATACATTACTTCCTAATCTCCCTCATATAAACTCAATCCTGTTAAAATATTTACTCTTTATAAAATTTTACCATAAGTAATCAAAAATTGCTATGTAACATAAATCAGTGACAGTCATAAAAATAATATGTAAATCTAATAGAACAAATTATATTGATAGGCAAACTATTATTAAGTAGCAAATGATAAGTAAAGTAATGATGAAATTCGATATTGTCAATAATTATTACATAAAAACTATATACAATTGCCAATTAAAAATGTTAACAAGTAAAATATTTAATTTTGAATACGAATCATGATGTAGAGAACCATTTAAAAGCTTAACTATTTTTTTATAAAATTAGAACATTTGGCATGTGATTTTCAATCTATCAATATATTATTATATTTTTTATACATATTTTTAGTCACAACCAATACTGTTTTCAATTACGTTATTTTAAATTTCACTAGTCTGCATTTCTTCTATTACAGATTTATTTATTTCTGATAATCAAAGAACCTTACAAGATAAGGCACTTACTTTTATTTATGGTACAATAATCAGACGGATTTAAAACAAATAAAATTGTTAAAAAATAAAATTGTGTTATATTTTAAATTATCGATATGTATAAAAGTAATTATTAACAATTTATATAGTAATGCAGACTAGTTAAACCTAATAGATAAGTGGATCATTATTAAAATTATATTCAACACATCTCAATATTATTCTATTTAAAACATACTTTTAAAACTTAATATTGCTAATACAAAATACTTTTTTTTAAGTATTATTGATTTATAAACAAATAGCGAGGACATTTTAACTTCAGAAAAATGAAATCACTCTATAAATTAAAATTTAAGATACTCTTCATGTTGAGCTGTTTACAATACCATGTATTTTAATGCTCATAAATTTAAATATATTCAGTAAATTCGTTTAATATGCAAATTTAACTTATGGGATATCAGCCCCTACTTAAAGTACGAGTTAAAGTAACTAATCAATGTGATTAATTTCATGATTCTTTTTTATTATAAAAGTAGTAGTATTTACTAATATGCACATTAATAATTACGGATTTAATTTTGAGAAAACTCGAATATTTTTTGCTTTCAAATAGCAGATAAAGGCACCATATAGACCAATAAAATTTATTTAAAATAAAGACTAATCATACCCTAAAAATTTGTTAAGATACTTCTTGATTATTGTTCTTTAGCTTCTACGTCAGGTATAGCACGTCTACGTCTTTTATTAAGTAAAGGATTATTTGAGTTTTCAAGAGCTTTAATATGCACTTGATCATAATCAACTCTCATAGTAGCCAGCGACCTGGTCATTTCTTCTTGAACTTCGGGCCAAATTTCTTCACCTTCACGAAGCATACGATTTGTATGTAAAGGTGTTTGGGGAACAGCAGTATATTGCTAAAATCAAATAACTCATAAAATTAATTTTAATACAGCAATTTCAGAAACTTACTGCAATCCAATTGTTGCGCATTACTTGGTCAATTGTCAGTCTATGTTCAGGGTCAATGTTAAGCATTCCATTTATTAATTCTTTAGCATCTTTACTAACATGTTGCCATTCTGGATTAGGAAAATTGTACTGTCCCATTCTTATACGTTTTTTCATTCCAGGCGATATAGCTAATCCATGGTTGCTATAAAATGGTGGAAAACCACATAAACTAAAATTAACACATTTTAGTATATTATAAGTAAAGATGATATTTAATTTACAAGAATAAGCTAAGTTATATCAAAAATACTTAAAAACACTTACAGAATATACATTATTACACCTAAAGACCATATATCACAACTTTTATCATATTTTTCAGGTCCAAGAACTTCGGGTGCTGTAAAATTAAATAAATTAAATATTAGTTGTTAATTAAAAATGTATAACTTGCCAACATAATATGGTGTATAACATGGAGTTTGTAATGTGTCTTTACTTAAAGTTTCTTTGGCAAAACCAAAATCTGTAAGTTTAAGTATTCCTAAGGACCCTTCTTTAGTATATAACAAATTTTCAGGCTTTAAATCTCTATGTGCAATATTATTATCATGTAAGTATTTAACAGCTATACATATTTCATGCATTATTTGTGCAGCTTCTACAAAAAATACAGAAAGTATTTAGATAAAATAGTAAACAAAATTAATGTAGTTCACCTCTTTCTGTAAAGGCACCATCTTGTCGACCTTGAATTCTTTGAAATAATTCGCCACCCTCCATGCTTAAAAATTATTTAAATTATTTTTTTAGCAATTAAATTATATTATTTCTATTACCATTCCATAATAACAAGTAAACATTTGTTTCCATTATATGCATTTTCATAAACATCTATAATGTTTACAATATGTCGACAACCGCTTGCCCTCCAATGCAAATCCACTTCTCGTCTTGCTTTTACAGAATCATGCAACACCTACTCAAAAGAATTATTTTAAACTATTAGAAATAATACAATATTGCAATACCTTCAAGGCAAATTTTTCTTTAGTTTCTTTTGAGAAACATTCGACTACTTTTCCATTAATTCCAAGACCAAGTACTGTATTTGTAATTTCATAATCGTTTGTAATTAGTGCTACTTTTGGTGTCCGTATATTAGACTTGGTTGTACTCATTTTTTACTTTGATGGTACACAGGCGTTTTCAAATAGGTTAAGTTTACTTACTTTACTAATATGAAGTTAGTTAATAATAAGAAATGAGAAATTATATTTACAATGTTTACCAAATTTTGCAATAATGAAAGTCACTAAATTTTTGAATAAATTTTTCTGTCTAGTTTATGAGCCCAAAACTTTATTTATGTTTACTTTACCTAATGTCGCTATTAAAATATTTGTAAATAAGGTATTATGCAACTATAATAACTTACTTGGTTTTACGATCTTTGATAATATGTTTTATTATTTATTGGCATTTATAATATTCGCATATAATAAATAAAATACTTAGTAAATTAATTGCTAAATAATTTATTAAATATATTAAACATTATGCAAATAGTTTTAGTTCTATTTACCTAACAATTAATAAATTAATAGATGTTATATTTGTTTTGATTTCTAATTTATTCGTTTTTCCAAACGGGGGTCTAAATAATAAGTATTCACATTTCTACCTAAGCGAGGTGCAAATGGAGGTGATCTTTGTATTAGAAGATTTTTACTAAATTCAGTAACAGTGGACCAGTTTTCAGGAATGGTATCTTCTTCTTCTGAATCTCTTCCAAGACGTGGAGTAAAATTTGGGGCGCCTCGCTTGTCTTCTAAAAAATAACTCAGAAATGTTGGCGTTTTATCGACACCCATGTTACCAAAAGTCCCGTGCGATTTCTTTACGGTTTCTAATAATGCTTCTAATTGTTCCCTGGACAGTAACGGCACCCCATAAAAGTCTTCATAATCAAAATTAAGTTTTTTACGCTCATTTTGATTTTTAATCCAAAAATCTGATTTCTGATTAACAAATCGTTCTGGCAAATTTATTGAGTTTCTTTTGTCCTAAAAAATTAAGATGAATGAAATATCACATTGTACAAACTTCGCTTTAAAAATACTTTTAACTGAATATATTTTATCTTAATAATATAAAAAAAAAAATTGAAAGACATGATATTCAACCAATAAATTATATAACCTACATTACTACTATCAATAGCAACTACAAAAACAAAAAATGTTGTTAATACAACAAACACAGCACCACACTCTTTGGCAAAAGGTTTCATGGTTCTAATGCGATCTTGAACGTTGCAAGGGATTATATAAAGAACTGAACACGTCCTAATCACTGGGGGGTATTGAAGATAACAACCCCCGGTGTTTCTTTAAATCTAGGATTAATCCATCACGTAAAAACATCCTCTAGAATCTAATTTAGTCATTGATAATGTATTTGTAATTTCATTAAGTTAGGTAGGGTATTGAATGGTGTTACATCAATATAAATAAGTGTGGGTTATTCGTTATACAAAAATAAAAAATTTCTAAAAATATATCAAAGTTATGTTTATATAATGATGTGGAACAGTACTACTTTGTCTCAACTATTAGGGGTAGAAATAAAAGATCTTGGGTTGTAATAGATACTTCGGAAGCGAACACCACGAGTCAATTTCTAAAACGTTTGGATGCTGTTCTTGCATAAAATTTACATGACAGTTGACAGGTTTGTGTATCTCTGTCCTCATATACATTTAGGGTGTTTTTTATTAATTTTAAGCCTTAAGTATATTAAATTAATTTTTATAAAAAAAACAATTATTAATTGTTACATGATTAATTGTACACGATAGCTACCGCTATATTACCTATACAAAACACGCAGCATAAAGAACACAGTAAAAAATTTTGGTGCGAGGTTGGACCCGGCGACTTTTACACGGCCGTGTAAGTGTGGAATTTTGGTGTAAAATTTCCTTTGTGTAAAATTTTCACTTGAGTAAATTTCACACGGTGTAATTTACTGTTTTACACCATTCCGTGTTATTATTTATAATTTTACCATATAATATTACCATGGTAAAATTATAAATAATAACACGGAATAGTGTAAAGCAGTAAATTACACCGTGTGAAATTTACTCAAGTAATTACACGAAGAAATACACAAAATTCACACACAGCCGTAAATGTCGCCGGGTCCAACTTCACACCAAACTTTTTTACTGTGAATGACATATATTGTGTAATAGTTTACCATTTTAATATGTTATTAAATGAAACAAACATACATAATATGAATATGACACATAATATAATGTAAATTTTTTAATAAACATTAAGTCTGCACTTTAAAATACTAGCACAAATATATGTTACTCACATATGTGAATTTTGCATGTAAACTGTACATTTTATTAACTTGTAACAAATGTAGTTTTTATTTTAAAATAATTTCTATATCATAAATTTTATTCTTAAAATAAAATTGTTCATGCCAAAAATAACAATGAAAAAATTTATACTTTTAAAATAAATTGCATTCTAAACAATAGTTGCACTGCTAACTTCTGATGCATAAGGTAACTGCGGGTAATAAGGCCTAGCTAAGGGAAATTAAAAATTAAATAAAAAAACATCGAATTTAATCAACAGGTTTTAACAGAAATCAATTTAACCGTTCTAGCTCTTTTAGTTTCGGATATTAGATATTATCGAAAAGAGCCCGTTTTTTAAGAATTTTTTCAAAAGTTATTAATACTTTGCCCTTTTCAAAACTTCAAATTTACTTCGCATTAGAATCCGTGTGTAGAGAATTTTTATGCATCTACTATTGACACATGATATTTTTGAAATAATATTTATTAGATATCTAGCAGGGGTTCCCAAACTGTGCGTCGCGACTCCTTGGGGTGTCGCGGGGCCATCCTGAGGGCGTCGCGTGACGATCTGCATATCCGCACTGGTCGCCTGCATGCGACACACTAAATAAGTATCTTATAATTAAATAAAAATAAGAAAGAAATTCATTAATCTTAATGTCTGCTAGAGCAACAAACAAATATATTCTTTTTGAAAAGCGTCGCAAAATTACAATCTGTAAAGGGAGTCCCAGTATAAAAAAGATTGGGAACTTCTGACAGGCTATATTGTATTTTGAAAAAAATTAGTTTTTACTTCGAAATTCGCAATACCCGTGCGAAGCCGGACGAAACAGCTAGTCACTAAATAAAACAGTCATTATTATCTTAAAATCAACAAGCAAAAAAACACTGTTTAGTGCAAAATACAAAATAAAATATTTAGTAAGAAATACCCAGGTTTAATTTTCACAACGAGTCCGAACGCGGTTGACAATCCGTATAATCGCGAATCCGTATAACTAAGGTCCGGATAATTGAGGTTTTACTGTACTATATTTCATATTTGACAAGATAAATCGTCCGTAATTTTGTACTGAACGCTACTAGAACTCAGTTATCACAAAAATATATTTTTCAGGTTATACAACGTTTTTACGACTAGGTAATTCTGCAAAGCTTGATTATTTATCAAATGTTCAGAATCGGCAAAACAATTAATACCGGTTGAATTCGAATGAAAATGTCTTTAATCGAATACAGTAAAACCTCGATTATCCGGACCTCAGTTATACGGATTTACCGCGTTCGTTTTTTCCTGTTAAAACGGGACACTTCGTAATCGTGCTTAAAACCGAGTGTGCGCATTCGAGCTCAAAGTGGCACATTCCGATCTCGGGAAAATATAATTTTATTCTTCAATTCAAAAAATTTAAAGTCGAATAAATTAGATCTATTTTTTGTTTGAAAAAGGTTAGATATTTTATTCCTTTTGATAAATTATCATGGTGCTCTTCCGCACGCTAATTGTAGCGAGTTTGATAAAAAT
Organism: Sinopyrophorus schimmeli; assembly: GCA_036325965.1. Classification (NCBI taxonomy): domain Eukaryota; kingdom Metazoa; phylum Arthropoda; class Insecta; order Coleoptera; family Elateridae; genus Sinopyrophorus; species Sinopyrophorus schimmeli. The sequence continues at coordinate 1,801,950 of JARFIZ010000310.1, forward strand.
ATTTTCAGGTGTATTTTCGAATGTGCGACTGTTTTATTTACACAGTAAAAAATTTGCGGAGCGAATTGCGGAGTGAATACGGAGTGGATGACTTTTAATTAGTTTAATCCCGCTCGGAGTGAAATTCACTCCAACCATTATTTTATATAAACAATTCAAAAAATTCACTCTGAATAAATTTTAGATATAAGGACCGTGCATAATACATTTGATTATTACAAAAATTGTTGTTATTATTATTAATATTATTATTATTAATAATAATATAATTATTATTTAGATTTATAATAATATAAATAAAAAAACAGAAAATGGCGTTCGGAAGTACAAATGGTGCTTTCATTTTTTTAAATTATTTTTGTAAAAATATCTTTGGACGCCATCAATCAAGTAATTTTTTGATTAAATTGTCATATTATTATATTGTTCTGAATATATAATTTATTGACTTATTTACATATTATTTATTTATTACTTTCGTTAATCTAAACTACAGTCATGCAAATAATTTTATAATTATATAGTAAAGATTTAGAAGAAGATTTAGGTTATATGTTAAATTTAATCTATTGTGTTTAATGAATTATAATAATTTCTGTAAGTTAAATTGATATTCATTTCGAAATTGATGAGAAATCACTCCGCAATTAATTCGCTAAAAAAAACTCTAAGTTAACTCCGAGCGAGGAGTGATTTTTGTTTTCACTCCGAAACTCCGAGTGATGGGAGTGAAAATTCACTCCCGATTTTTTACAGTGTAGTGATTAACATTTGTTACGTAATCATAATCGTGCTTAAAACCGAGTGTGCGCATTCGAGCTCAAAGTGGCACATTCCGATCTCGGGAAAATGAAGCGCGCCGCTCCGCGTCGCGTTTCATTTGCCTCCCTCGCTCGGAAATGTGCCACTTTTCGCTCGACTGCGCACATCCTCGTATTTATCGGATTTGCCTATATTATTATTTTATTCTTCAATTCAAAAAATTTAAAGTCGAATAAATTAGATCTATTTTTTGTTTGAAAAAGGTTAGATATTTTATTCCTTAATAAAAATATTTTTGGGTGTACTTTCGAATGTTTAATAATTCGCGTTTTTGATTAATTAAAATTGTATGAGACATATTTTCTGAAGTGGGCCACTAAAAATCAACTAGTTGATTTTTATATCATCTTTTGTAGATTGTTAAAGATATATATGTCAAAATTAAGGTCTCCAAATATTTTTGGGTAATTTTCATTTCTGTAAAAATTATAAACAAATTAGTTTTAAGGCACATTTTGTAGACACTGTTGTAATTAGACTTCATTTATGGATTAATTCAATTTTTAAATATAAAAAAATATTTATATGTTACATAGGGGGTGCATCAAAATTTTAGAATAACTTGGGTGGGGTATGTTAAAAAAAAGGTAGGGAAATAAGAGTCATAATTTGGAAATAGTTAAAGTATTTTTTTCATGTACGATGAAGTCTCCCATCTAGTCTAGCTTAAAAGTACTAAATTATAAATGTGGTTTTTGGTAAAAATACCCTATTGTAATTTTTAATTAAAAGAAAAGCCAGAAGTGGTACATTTAGTTCAGTTTGATTTAATTAATATTATTTGTAAGAGAGAAGTATAAGATAGGCAAATTAAATTATTAAGGAGTATGTGCGCTTCCAAGCGAAAACTTTTTCCGAATAGAAAATCTGGATTTTAAGGATTTGTTATTAATATAGTCGAATCCAATTAATACGAAGATGTGCGCATTTGAGCGAAAAGTGGCAGATTTCCGAGCGAGGGAGGCAAATAAAGCGCGACGCGGAGCGGCGCGCTTCATTTTCCCGAGATCGGAATGTGCCACTTTGAGCTCGAATGTGCACACTCCGCTTTTCGCCACAATTAACAATGATCAATTTACTTTTAATTTTACCTAAACATTTTATGATTCTTTTTGGTATCTTTTACGGTTGATTTTATAATTAATAATTATTTGTTTCGTTTTTTTTGGTAAATAAATACCTAACAAGGTAAAATTGTTTTTTTTTAATTGTCCGGATTTTCGATTATCCGGATGAGCTGCAACATTAATTAGTGCGGATAACCGAGTTTCCACTGTAGTTACTTATATTCATCTTGACGCAAACCAGGCACCCTTAATCAACAAAATAACGCTTCTTTATGACATTCTGCTGCTGAATTTGAAAATAATGTTCCGCATTTGCTTAACTTATTCATATTAAAAAAGTATGCACATTTTTCAATTTTATATTAACAGTTAATGCATTTTTTTATTAATTTAACATTGTAAAATATTAGTTAGGTTTATCGGTATATCTTAATAACAGTGCTTTATTGCGCTATTAAGTTATGTATGGATGTAGTAAAAGAAAATGATGTTCGTAGAATAACTAGTAAGAATAAGAAGTACACTTTTTACGTACGTAAGTTTTTCCCGAAAGAACAATTTTATCTAAAGCTCTTGAGTGCTGGTTGTGAGAACGCTTTTGGTGCCATGTGTTATACCTACACGTGTGGCGCCAACTTTGTCTGACCATCGCGACACCCTGAACATGTATTTTTCTTAATTTATGGGTACAACGCAATTATCCTGTAACACACTTTTTAAGTGTCGTACTTAAGACATCGAATGTCTATAACTGCCAAAAAAAGATTGTTTTTGAAACATGACTTACACATTGTTAAAGGTTGAAAAGGTATCTTTTATGGAAAAAAAATTTGAACTTCAAATACAATTTAACTATTGCACTTGATAGTGTAATAAAGATGTTCTAGAAGAATTTATGGCTAATAAAAAATAGCATAGTTATAAAAAAAATTTTTTTTTTTCAAATATGAATAGGTAGCTATACAGATCCACAAAATTAAGAAATAATTAGTTACTGCAAAGGTAGCACTACAACAACATTTTATATATAGACTACAAATTTTACGAATTATAGGCAGGGCCGTAGTAAAAAAATCTTGCGCCTGGACTCAAATCTATCTCTAATTTGCCTGACGCATTCCTTTCGAAAGTTTAATTTCGCAAAACTTTAGTTTATCATTCGTGCTTCTCAGGGCCGGACCGTGAGTTGAGGGGGCCCTGGGCTAATACTACTTAGGGGCCCACCTTTAATTAAATGAATTGAATAGGTTTGATTAATCGCAGAATTCGCAGAGTGCAAACTTTACGATCTGTTTAATTTAATAAAATTATGGATTATTTCGCATTATTGTCTATTTTTGACTTTGACTTGACTTAGCTGGGGGGCCCTTTGAATCCACGGGGACATGGGCCGAAGCCCAAAAAGCCATATAGTAGATCCGGGCCTGGTTCTTCTTCTCTTAATGGCCCTGGGGCCGTTGCCCTTTGCGCGCTACCCTTACTATGGCAATGATAAGCCGTTATATGTTAAGTGGCTTTTTTTTGTGCAATTCTTATTCTAATAGGTACAGTTAATTACCTTGTTAATTCTTAAAATGAAAATATTTATTAAAAACAGTAAATAAAGTCTTAGAATTAGTCTTTATCTTTAATTTATTTCTGTACATTTTAAACAAGTTATAACAACTGATAATAATTGTTAACAAATCATGAACTACACAACTATTTAAGTTAGTCATTACAGTAGACCTACGTCAATACCATTCAATTAGAGTACTGACTAACTGAATAATTAAACCATTTTTACAATTTGAAAATACAGTTTTACCTCCCTAACTTCACACAAAATGTTTTGAGGAAAAAGGTGAACTTAGGGAATATGTGAAGTTATGGAAAAAAGATTAAAATATTAAGATTTATTTGCAAATTTGAAAAAAATCTGTAATACATGATTGTTTTCTAGAACTTACTACATACTTTTTAATATTTTCTTTAGTTTTTAAAACTATAGTTTTAAAAACCAAAGAAAATTTAATTAATAAAAAAAAAATTTTTTTCGAAAATTTTTTCCGATATGTTTGCGGTAAAAAACTTAAAAAAAGCTAAAAAAAATGTTTTTTTATTTTAATCATTATTATGAAGTGTATAGCGAGGATAAACGCGTCCATTTAAATTTTTTTCAAAAGTTTGATTGTTTGAAACAAAAGAACGGTTCGGTAGATCGAATTGTAACTTCACCGAGTTTTTGTAGGTATATTCAGCTATAAAAGTCACGTTTAACATTAGCCATTTCATGAATATTTGTAACTTAGCTGTCAATTTTCTAAAAAACGACAAATTACTTATTTTTTCATGTTTTTTCAAATTTATGCTTACGATGGAAAAAAAATTTCTAAAAATTGTAGCCGTTTTTTGTAGGGCGTTTTGTCCAGTTTCCAAAACTGTTATGTAATTTTTCGAACGATTATTGGTTACTGAGATATCAATAATTGAAGACAAAAGTACCTTTTATTATTTAACGTCCGGTATCTCGGTAAAGAATAATCGTACCAACCTTTTAAAAAAAAGAAACTTGAAGTTGAATAAACGAGATATCCGTTTCATGTAATGGTTTAATTGAAAAAAAATTTAGAAGTCCGTGAACACAAAAAAGAGAAAAAAATTTGCAATTTTTTTTTGCGCGCTATTGCTTATTATTGCGTGATAACAGTGGCTTCTAAAAATTTTTGAATAAAAGATCTGAAAACTAGAATCTTGAAGCTTTAAATTGCTTTTTTTAAATTTTAGGTACCATCATTTTTCACTGAAATACAGCCTGTCAAATATCACAATAAAATTTAGGAAATTTTTTTGACCCTTTAATGTTTTCCTTTAGTGTACATACAATAAACTTAAAAGATTTTTTTTCTTTGTAAACATGAAACATATTTTAAATAAGAAAAGCAAAGTTATCTGTCTTTCTTACTAAAATGATTTTTTATATTGTGAAGTTAACTCTCATTATAGCTGTATAAAATTGCAACGCAAATCATGTGAATGTGAAGTTAGAGAATGTGAAGTTAACCCTAAGATAATTTGTATCTCCCATTTTGGGACCTATGAAAACTGTGAAATTAGAGAAGATGTGAAGTTAAGGAATGTGAAGTTAGAAAGGTATAGCTGTAATATGTAAAATAGTCATTACATACTGCTATGTAATAAGTAACTGTATACAGGGTGTCCAATAAATAGGTACTGTGATTTAACTGGGTGATACCTGACACCAATCAAAAACAATAAACATTTCCAAGCAATATATTGTAAATCAAAGAATTTCAACAAATATGCATTCTAATTTTTCAATAAATGGCCACACGATATTGTCTCAGCATGTTTCAGAATAAATGTGCGAAACTTATAGTACCCGTTACGTGATTAAGATAAGCACCTTTATTTATTGTTTCAATTTTGAGGCATTGTTGTCAAGCCAGCTTCCCTATTTCAATGCATATTTGATATACCATTTCTGTTTTTTTATTTAAAAAAAATATTTACATATGACTTTAATTGCATTGTAATAACAGACTTGAACAAAAATTTTCGAAATATTCTAACTAATAATCTATTTATTTGATATTTTTAAATTCAAGTTTACGGTACCACAACTCAAAAATATTACACATAAGGCGGCCACTTGACGTGGGGTATGCTTTTATTAAGTTTAGCATTATTTATAAGTGAGTTAAGTTTCAGTCCATTTCCGTCTATTAGGCAGTATATACATCATTTATACACTGGTGGCATATAATTTAAAACCCACGATTTTAAAGAAATGTTTTACGTACCTACTTTTAAAGTCCTATAAAAAAATAATAATATGCGTACAACTTTTTTAATTTTAGATCAATACAGTAAATACAATAAAATGTGAACTAAAAAAAAGTTTAGTAATTAAAAAAATTGCAGCTGGAACAAAGAATATTTTTAAACAACACACTCATATATAACTACCAAGTATAATTTATATACGTATTTGTCTAAATGATTGCTTTTTATACACATATATGAGAAACACAACAAAGTATTTTTGTAGGTTTAAGCTTCTATAGTAGTCATAGACACAATTTCGAAAAAAAGTTGCAATATGTGAATTAAAGTAACAAAGTCATTATTTTTCGCAAAAATCACTTTTGCGTTACTACACTTTACTACGCAAGAAACAATTCCTAATTTATGAAAATTTTGAGAATTTTATAGAATTGCTTCTTTGTTTAAATAAAAAGCAGATCTTAGTAATTTGAAATTTGTGTTTGAGTAGTCAACACGGTGCCCGTATTTATTGCATCAAAAGATTTTTATCTGTATTTTAATAAAATTTTCAGCATGTAGGTAGTACATTTGAATCTATTTTTAAAAGTAATTTTACTGTGTATACAAAAACCATATATGTAAATATAGTTTTCCGCAATTATCTAACCAGTACAAGTGCATAATGAAATGTATTTAGTATAAAATATTTAATCTGATTTATCTAAGGTACTGATGTGTAATAAGGCTAACTTAATGTTAAATATTTTTTATTAAATAAACTAAGAAAACTCATTACATAATATGAATTTTAAGTGATTTTAACATATATTTTTTTAATAATTTATATTTAAAAACAAAAAAACTGAATACACATTTTTATACAGCAAAAATATATACACTGTTGTTTGGATCTTATTAAACGATCAGGCTGATAATAAAGCCCGCCTTTAATTTTTTTTTCTTTTTTAAGATCATCTTTTTTTTTGATTACATAAATTAAGTTAACTAAAAAAGAAGTTAAAGAAGAAGCTTACCTCTTTGTATTTAATTTCGTTCCTCTTAAATATTCACACGATCGCACTAATAGAAAGTTAATTTGGCTGAGATACACTTATTAAATTATATTATTATACTGCACATAATATTGAGGTAGATGCACTAAATCGAGGTTTCCCGCGTTAACTAAAAACCAAAAAATTTTCTAACCGAGAGGTGATATGTTTTAAATGTTTTCCACTCGCCGATGGCACTAAATAAGCGATTTTGAATATAGTTTTTACTTAATGGCTTTTGGGCCTTATTATCTGGCGGGCCTTATTACCGTCCAGTAGCTTATATCAAATACCTAAGTATATCAACTTGTCCTAAATTGTTCTAGTACAAATTGGTAAAACAAAACATAAACCCATTACTATTTTATAATAAATATTTATTTTGTAGAATATTTTTGTTTTGTTTTAGTCGAAACCTAATTGATGCCCATTAAGATTTTGAACAAAAAATTACCCACACACTTAGTAAGAATGCTTTTTACATAAAGGTTACCCTAATCTAATTACTTAATTAAGTTATTAAGGTTGGTACTTTGATGATAAGAAGAGGCACCAAAATCGATTTAAGTTCTTTTTTTTTAATATACTGTGTAGGAGGTCTTCCAGGAAGTTCCTCCCAAATCATCGGAATGGAGGAATAAGCTTAATTTAAAATAATACCACGCCTCTGCTTCTTGTAACAGATTCAATTTAGTTCTGTAGTGACAGCTTCGACAGATAGCCTGGGACGAAATTTATATTAAATTTGGTTTTTAACAAAATTGTCAGGACTACCCTCTTCAAAATATTCAAATTATGTCTTATAGACAAAATACTAATCAAGAAGTGTATCAGTTTACTTATAATAGTGAATCGTCTTATGTTCATCAATCCTTTATGGCAGGTAAAAATTATTTTTGTAGTAATTTCAAATTAGAAAATTTAATTATCTAGGAATTTTAAGATTATTTTATATACATTTACATTAATCAAAAATTCCTGTGTGAACCTTTATTAAGCTCGCTTACAAAACTGTTAGAAATTTTAAAAAGCAACACATTAATTTGTATTTAGAATATACTTTTATTTTAACAATAAATCTTTCATAATTTTAAAATAAAGTATACTGGTTAGCAAATATAATGCGACAATCTGAATACGAGTCGGCACCAAACGTCGTTAGGAAAGATTTACAGATTTCCTAGTTGGTTGTCTTGAGTTTTGCTAAAATAATAAAATTAATAGTTTCAATAAAGAAACGAAACATTGCATTTTTAACAATTGCTAATGATTTTATTTACTGTTTAATTCTTGTGAAATTCATTTATTAATTAACAAGAATATGCTATATTGCAATATTTTTCTTAATATATTAAAACTATATAGATCTCTATTCGACTGTTAATTTTGCTTTATTGAATTTTAAAAATGATATAATGAAAGTTTACAACTTTTTATTTTTAATCAAGAAATATTTAAACCAATATTTCATAATAGTCTGCAGTATACCTATATAGATATTAATATCAGAAACAAAAAATATCAAGATAGTCTTAAAAAACTATTAGCAATAAACTTTTTCTCAAATTGAACACAACTTAAAGCGAAACTCGTAATTTTTTAGTGTTTGATAAGTCAGTTCTTAATACACAGAAATCGTTATAAAACATACGACTATAGCCTCAGCAAGGAAGTTTACAAAAAAAAGCAATTCTTATATTTTAACCTTTTGCCCGTAAAGGTGTTTTCAATATTGTTTTCAAAGTCAAATGTTTGAAAAAATAAAACAAGTCCAATTCTTCAACCCCGATTTACGCAAGGACTTAAAAGAAAAAATTTCTGAATATCTACATTTTATAGCACGAAGTAAATAAATAATGTCAATACTAAAACCGTATATATAATTTTAAAAAAAATGGGAAATTTTACCAATAGATAATGTTGAATTAAAGATGTTTCGGACGTATGTCAAAATGGGCCAAGACGAATGAATATTTACTAGAATGCGTGTTGACACATTTTAACGTACGTCCAAACTTCCTTAATTCAACATTATTAATAAAATTTCCTATTTTCTTTTAAATTATATACACTGTTAAAACTTTTGATTGTAATTTTACAAAACATTTTTACGGTACAGTACTCTTTCTGCATGTACGACTTCAGAATCTTACGAATTTTGCCTATACCTCAAAAAAAATGTCTGGTTACTTGAAGCCTTTTGATGAGGAAGATTTAATTTCGTTGAAATTAATTAAGATAGAAATATTTTACTTGAAGAGTTTATTCTCCATGTTTTATAAAGGATTCTAAGTTATAAAGATTCATTAGATTATCCAAAAAGGAAAATATATACAGTGAAACTTCCCTATAAGAGACATCTATCGGGTATTATATTTTGTCCGTTAGAGAGAAATGTCCACTAGAGAAAAGTTAAAAGGGAAATAACAAATTTTTGAAAACAAAAACTATAACAATATACAGGTAGCCCTCCTATAACACGGTTGATAGGTTCCTAGAAAATGTGGGGTGTGTAAAACTGTGTTATATGAGACCCAGAGCGAACATAAAAAATAATAAAATATTTAATAAGAAATGCCTAAGTTTAAATGCGAATCCCTATAACTGAGGTCCGGATAATCGAGTCTTTACTGTACTTGGTATTTAGTTTATATTTGTTAGTTCAGTGTCAAATTTAACATGGAACGCAAAAACAAACATTTTGTCATATTTTGCTTTTTTATTTCCGCAAAAGCAAGAAAGTTTCTGAGGCTCACAGAAACTTATGTGAAGTTTATGGTGATGAATGATAAACAGAACGCACGTGTCAGAATTGGTATAATAAGCATTGTTTTGCAAATTTTTCACTTAAAGATAACCAACGTTTTCGTGGATAAACTAAAGTTAATGATGAACAAATCTAAGCCATAATTAAAGCAGATTATCATATAAATATAAGAGAAATTGCAGATAGGTTAAATGTATCACACACAACTATCAAAAAACATATAAAATGTCATGGACTTGTTAAGAAGCTCGATGTTTGGGTTCCACATGAATTCAAAGAAATTCATTTAAAACAATGAATGAGTATTTGTGATGTACATCCTAAAAACAAAGAAAACAATCCTTTTTAAAACGAATAATTACTGATGATTAAAAATGGGTTGCTTACAATATTATTAATTGAAATCGATCATGGTCCAAGCGAGATAAACCAGCACAAGTTACATCAAAAATTGAATTTTATCAAAAAAAGATTATGCTTTCAGTTTTGTAGAATTATAAAGGTGTTGTGTATTTTGAGCTACTTCCAAGGAAACAAATAATCATTTCAGATGTTTACTGTCAACAACTGATAAAATGGGAAGAAGCAATCCAATAGAAACATCAAGATTGGCTAATCGTAAAGACATTGTGTTGCACCATGACAGCGCTCGGCTACACACAACTTTAGACCCGTCAAAAATTATTCGAGCTTTGTTGAAAACTGATGTCACATCCACCATATAGCCCTGACCTTGCACCATCATATTATCATTTATTTCGATCTTTACACAACTCTTTAAATGGTAAAAAATTCACTAATAATGATGACCAGAAATCGCACATGGTACAGTTTTTTGCTGATTAGGAACGTAGAATCATAAAGTTTACCAGAAAGATGGCAAAAGGTCATTGAACAAAATAGTACAATGTTTATATAAAAAAATGAGTTTTATTTAAATCTAAAAAACCGAAGTTACTTTCTTGCTAACTCGATATAAAAGTTTTATTCTGTACTGAGAAAAATAAAGTGGTAAAATTATCCGAAAAAATCAAAATAGCATGTGTTGTTATCGTCAAGTTCTAATTATTTTAATACACCAGAATTGGTATTTCCATAAATACATATAGTTAAATGGTTATAAAGAATTAAACACCAATGTTTTTAAGAACTAATTTTTGTTAGCACCAGCATTCATCATAGATCGACTAAGGAATTAATAAATATGAAAATATACTTTAATAAACGTATTTGTATAAAACAATTTTTAGTTTTAATAAATATATATACTTTGTTACACTTTATAGGTACTACAAAGCATATCATATACTGTATTTATATTGCAAATGTCACTACATCATTAATTTACTGATTTTTTAGTTTATTTTGTTATTGCTTTTTTGTCTTAAACTTTTTCTTTATGTTTGATTTATTTCTATATAATTTTCCTTATGATATTTTTTGCTAGTAGATATCTGTGTTTTTGTTACAATTTTGGTGATACCTTTGGAAAAAATAAAATTTTTAAAACAAATGTCAGATTCTTCTAAAATGTTCTGCTGAGGTTTTATTGTTGTTTAATCACTTGTATAATTTTTTTGCTGTTTAGTATATTTGAAATAATGCCTAATGGTGGTTTTTATAATTTCAGTGCGAATTTTGATTCAATTTTACAGCTTTAGTAAAATTTGCTTGTCGACACTTACAATTAAGAATTAAATCAGTACTTAGTGCGATATTTTCAGTACTCATCAAAAGTACGCATAATTTGAATTTTATTGCATATAAATTTTCAAATATAACATCAATTTATGTCATTTAATCAAGAAATTTGAATGTTTACTTTATGACACTGAATGTTTCAGTTTTGAATAGAAATTAATTTTATACTACGATGTTTTCCGATTATTTATTTAACTAATTTTATAACCAAGTGGTAGGAACTTTTTTTTGGTTAAACATGTGCATCATTTGTTAAACAAATGTTACGTTATTTACCGAAGATTTAAAAATCCAGGATATTATGATATCAAAAAAAAAATGTGGAAATCTATTTGAAGACTTATCCAAATTAAAGTGCAATTCTACTGGAAAAGAAGACAGCTTTGAAAGATTTATAAATATACTTAACTAAAACTGTTATATAATCATAGTACATATAAAAGTAGTACATCAAAAGTTTATTGTATCCAATGTAAGATATAAACAAGACGTTTTTCCTAACAAAATGACATTATAAATAAACACTCGCTCAAATTATAAACAAATCATTTGAATATGTATTGCAATACACATTTGTTTATGTTTAATCGATTTGTGGCTTATATGAAAATATGACATTTTGACATAGATGGAAATAGTCTATGCAGAGGAGACGAATCAAACTTTTGGACAAGCAATAGTCCAAGATCAAACACACCCTCGCCAAACGTTGTTGGAAGAAGAAATCACTATCAAACTTATACTAGTCTATCGTTTCCTTCAGGAAATATATGTCAATCTTCTTTTAGAACAGGTAAAATGGTGTTAAATTTAAAGTATACATATTACCAATGATCGAAGATAATGTAATGTTTTGGTAGGAAATAATTTGGGTTCTGTTCATTCCGAAATTGATTCTGGCCACCAAATAACTACTATGCCCTTTGTAAGAGTGGTAAAACGCAGAACGACTGCCAACAAAAAAGAAAGGCGTAGAACGCAATCTATCAATAATGCATATGCTGATTTAAGAGATTGTATTCCAAATGTACCGGCAGATACAAAATTATCTAAAGTATGGTAACAAAACGAACAACCTACTAATCAAAAAATAAAGCTATCCACTTTTAGATAAAAACGTTAAGACTGGCTACTTCGTACATATCATATTTAACGGCCGTTTTGGAAACCGATGAACCCGTGGGTGGTTTTAAAGTCGAATTAAATTCAAGTTCACGAAGATCTTCCTGCGTCCCTGTACAAACAAACGATTGTCCTGGAGGACGCTCCGACTGTGAAATTAATGTGAGTATAAACAGAAAACGGTAATTGTCATTTATTTGTGAATTTGGCTCACGTCCATCCTTCCTAATATACATTTATCGCATTAGATAATCTGCTTATAGCCACAAAATTACTTTAGGCCAAGGGGATGATGAGTGATACTGTCAAACAGTATGAAGCGCACGAGTAAATACACCCCAATGCATTTCCCTTACAGAAAAAGAAAGTGGGGTGAAATCTTTCCGATATTGTTAACATGATTAAAATTTATTGATAAATTTGGCATTACTACAGATTCCTTATTAGATTATTTTAGTTCGTTTTTGAATTAACTGTTTAATTATCCAAATGCAATTTTAGTGTATACTAAAAATTAAAGTTAATCAACTACAGTGGAACCTCAATAAGTCGAAAACCTCTACAACTCAAAAGAAAGCCTTATTTACTTCCCTTCAAGTCCCAATACCACTATATCTCGAAATCTGAGCCCTCGATAAGTAGAAATTATCAGCATTTTCCTACAAAGTATTTCAGTACAAATTTTCTCCCTATAACTAATGGGACCAATTTTTTTCTCGTTAAAACGGGGCGCTTAATAATTGTGCCTAAAACCGAGCGTGCACATTCGAGCTCAAGGTGGCACATTTCGATCTCCGGAAAATGAAGTGCGCCGCTCCGCCTCGCGCTTTATTTGCCTCCCTCGCTCGGAAATGTGCCACGTTTCGCTCTAATGCGCAAATCCTTGTATTTATTAGATTTACGTTTGTTCATCGCTCTTTCAAAATCAAAAAATTAAATTTTGTTCGGTAAACATCGATTTTGTTACAAAAAATGTATTTTTACCATAGCAATAAGTGCGAGCGAGCAAAAAGACACAACAATCTCATAAGTACGAGTGAGAAGGAGCGATTAAAATTATTCTACTAATTTTTCGTCTAATTTATTGGCTTAAATTATTGTGAATCATGTTTAAAACCGAGTGTGCACGTCCTCTTATTTATTGATTTGCCTTAATTAATCTTTTTACTTTCAACTCACAAAATTAAAAGTTCAGTAAATATGGATTTTATGTTCAAAAAATGTATTTTCTTGGGCTGTACAATTTAGCCGGCTAAAAGAGTTAGCTAAGTTAATTAGCAAACTAACTGATCAGCTTAGGTAATTTAACCGGTTAGCTAAATTAGCTTAGCTAATTAGATGGCGGCTTAACCGGTTAATATAGCTTAGTTCTGCTAATTAGCTAACGGCTAACGGGCTAAGCTGCTAATTTTTTTTAAGTTATTTAAGGATTTCTTATTTACGGACAAGTTCAAAAAATAATATTAATGTTGCTATTATGACAAACAGAACGACAATAGAGTAATTATTAGAATAATTAATATTTACATTTCAACCAGGAAAATAGAAGCGCCAGTTAATGTGTCTAAATTCAAGACATTGAAGATATTACAAAAACACAAGTTTCACTCTTACCAACTCAAAATGTTTCAGACATTAAGTAACATATCAGACTTTGCCATTTTCAATTATTTATAAGGTAATAATTATTATTATTCAAAAAACTTACAATATTACTCAAAAAATAAATTTAGTGACGTTGGCTTGTATTTTACTGTTTTGTCATAGCAATGAGTGGAAGCGAGCGAAAAGATACGGCAATTTCTTAGGTGCGAGTGAGAGAAAACGATTAAACTATTTAATTAATTTGTTTGCTAATTTATTAGTCAAAATTTTGTGAATCGTGCGTAAAATCGAGTGTGCACATCTGAGCTCAAAGTGGCACATTCCCATTTCGGGAAAATAAAGTGCGCCGCTTTGCGTCAGCTCTTTTAAACAGTTTTTTTTTAAATCAACAGCGTTTTCCGAATATAAAATCTGAATGCAAGTTTTGATTTCCAAAAGGTAGAATTATTATAGGCAATTTTAATAAATACGAAGATGTGCACATTCGAGCGAAAAATGGCACATTTCCGAGCGAGGGAAGCAAATGAAGCGCGACGCGGAGCGGCGCGCTTCATTTTCTCCAGATCGGAATGTGCCACTTTGAGCTCAAATGTGTACACTTGACTTTAAGCACGATTGACAACAATTAGTTTAATTACAAAAAAGTTACTGAAGATAACATAACCTTATTTTGACCAAAAAGCAAACCTCTCGTTCAGTGTCTTTAAACAAAGTTATTTCTAAATTTAACGTTTTAACTTTAAATTTTTTGAACATAAAACATGGAAGATTAATATAGTTAAATCTAAGGAATATGAGGATGTGCACATTCGAGCGAAAAGTGGCACATTTCCGAGCGAGGGAAGCAAATGAAGCGCGACGCGGAGCAGCGCGCTTCATTTTCCCGAGGTCTTAATGTGCTACTTTGAGCTCGAATGTGTATATTTGACTTTAAGCACAATTGACAACAATTAGTTTAATTACAAACAACTTACTGAAGATTACATAACCTTATTTTGATCAAAAAGCAAACTTCTGGTTCAGTGCCTTTAAACAAAGTCATTTCTAAATTTAACGTTGTAACTTTAAATTTTTGAACATAAAACATGAAGATTAATAATGTTAAATCTAATGAATATTTTCGTGCGAGGGAAGCAAATGAAGCGCGACGCAGAGCAGCGCGCTTCATTTTCCCGAGATCGGAATGTGCCACTTTGCGCTCGAATTTGCACACTCCGTTTTTGACCACGAGTAGCAATAATCGATTTACTTTAAAAATATTTAAGTAATTTTAAAACCCTAGTTGCGCTCTCACAATTTCTTCTTGAGGCTTAAATTATAAGTCGAAGCCTCTATAACTCGAATATATTCGGGTCTCCCTTGAGATTCGCCTTATCGAGGTTCTACTGTATCAACTTTTATCCTGCTTATTGAGTTCAATAAAAAGGCTTTTGCTTTAAAATTAAACAAACATAAAAATTTTAAATTAATTATTTTGTAAAAAAATTAAAATCCAAACAGTTTTCTTTGTCATTTTAAAAAACAAACAACTTTGTATGTTATAACAAAATTTGCAGTAAAATAAAGGATAAAGTAAATTAAAGCACACAAGAGTTATTAACGTCATCAAATAAATCTTAGGACTATAACTGAAAAAAAAATGGGTTTAACGTATAAATATTTATGAACAAATTTTACTAAACAGGAAGATGCGGGAAGCAACTCTCGACGTGGTAAAGGACGTACAGGTTGGCCAGAGCACGTCTGGGCGTTAGAATTGAAACAAGAACAAGCCTTCTGAATAGTTGTAAATTTGCTTTACAACCTGGAAAAGGATCTTGTAGACATTTCATTTGTAGATATTTCCTTAAATTGTATATAATATATCTATTTTAAGTTTATGTTAAACACATGGCCCTGTAATGTATACAGTTCGTCTAATCCAAAGGTTTATATGTATGTATATACCAATACGCAGTTCATCCGTATAGATTTTGCGTCATATGTAATATTTTATATTAATTAAAATTATAAAATTGGTAGATTTAATAATTATTATTTATGTAGTGTTTGTAACTCTTAATGTCGTTTTTGCATAAAAACACACCAGTACCCAACATAATACGAGTATTTGTATAGAAATTGGATACACACGCCCATTACATCTTATCTTTTTAAAATAAACACTAATTTGTTTTATAATTGCAGTTTTATTATTTTCATTTAATTGTAAACAACCCTACATTTATTTGTTGAAAAAAAAAATACTTTTATGGCTTTACTAAACATGTTTTTATGAAATACATTAAAACATCATTTTCTCAATATACCTAACTACTACTTATTATTATATATTTTTTTAATTTCAAGTGGATTGTTGATATATAAATTCAGGTTGAAAATATACTATTTTATCATCTATTCTTTTTCAATAATATAGTCATTTTCAAAAAATATTTAGAGCTCATTACAATGGAAAAATTAAAGGGATTATTTTTTTCTAGACTATAAAAGCTATCTCAATATTTAAAGAAAATTAAACGATAGTTAAATTAAAAATAAGCTACTTCAGATTCCAGTCATGTTAAAGTGAATCTTCTGACGTCATCGACAGGCCTTCTTGGAAGTCTCAATGAAGGGACTTGTAGGTTTTACATTTCCTTTCACCGATTTTTTTTGGCCAGATATTTATCCGTTTCATAAATACAGGTACTTTTTATAAACAAGGAAATTGGAAATATATATTATATTTGAAGTCTATCATTTCAAAATATTTGACAGATGTTCTGTAAAACTAAGAAATTTTATTATTTTTACAGTTTTATTGGTTGAAACATATTTTTATAAACAATTTTATCCCGTTTTTCATGGAATATTGGCTGTCTAGTTTCCTCGTAAGATTTCATAAAAATGAAAGGACGGTAGCAAAAATTTTTTGAAAGCAGCATTTTAAGTCCTCATTTTAAAAAGCATTAAATAATCTTTTTGAGTTTTTAAGTTCGGAACAAATCTTTTATACCTATTTCATAAGTAGGTACATTTTTACTTAAATATTTTGCACATATGTAAGTACTCTTTGTAAACGTATCTATTTCGTAAAAACAGATCTTGGTATATGTATGTACAGTAAAAAAAATCGTTAATATTAACCCTTTCGGTCGTGCCGGTAACATTTGCCACCATAACATTTACACGTCTTAACTTGCTGTGTCTATCCATATTTTTTTTTGCTCTTAATTACTATATGCCATTCCAACAAGGTATTTTAAAGAATATCCATGAATAGTTTTAGATCTTATATTGTGAGGTGTGTGAATAAGCCTTTTTTAACATCTTGGAAGATGGGTATATTTGGTAAGTACGAATAATTACTGTGTTAGACCAAATAAATAATGTTAATGTGTTTATATACAAAACCATTATTTTAATAGAATAATTGTAAGTTTTCATTATTAATATTTTTTATCTCTAAGACCTGCTGGTGGCATTTGCCACAACTGATTAATTGTTATACCTATAAAACAAAAATTAATTTAAATTTGGTTTTGGAGTTCTTGACAAGCTCGCCATCAATAATAAATAACAAAGAAAAAAATATTTTCTAATTTAAAAATCCAGGGTTGGAAGAATTAAACAGGATAATTGTAGTGGCGCATATAAAGTAATTGAGCTATTTTAAAATATTAGCAAGCCACACCGCTCCAAACTTTTGTTTACATTGTTTTCTTAAATTATTATTTAATAAATCAATTTGTAGTATTTTCTTAAAATAAAAAATATAAATTTTCTATTGAATTACAATATATAACTAGCAGATAATCCGCTTTACGCCATTATATTCGATTATTTAATGTAATAATTAATGTAATGGGGTTCTGAAGAAACGAAAATGTTATTTTTTGTCAGTTTTTGACGATATTAAGAAGTGCTGGATTCGGAGTCCAATGGACTCTCTGCTATTTTCGCAACAGCTTTTTAAGACGAAAAAACGATCGCTGCAGCTGCAAAAACCGTAGGGTTTCAGTATTTTTCGTTGCAGAATTAAATACATACAAACGTTCAAAAATTAGTACAAAAAACTGATATTTGAAATGCTTTATAAAAAAGTAAAGTAAACCTTCCGTGTACGAGGTACGAGAACTAATGTGACCAATTTTTTTCTTGTTACAACGGGACACTTGGTAATCGTGCTTAAAACCGAGTGTGCACATTCGAGCTCAAAGTGGCACATTCCGATCTCGGGAAAATGAAGCGCGCCGCTCCGCGTCGCGCTTCATTTGCTTCCCTCGCTCGGAAATGTGCCACTTTTCGCTCGAATGCGCACATCTTCATATTTATTACATTAGTATAATTTACCGTACGCTCTTTCAAATCAAAAATATTTATTTAATTTAGTAAATACAGTAGACGGGCCTCCCAGTTTGGAAAACGCTGAATTAACACCTTTGCTAAAAAACCAGCGCCTCTTTGATCACAAGTTGGCCTAAATGCAAATGAGTGGATGGAAAAATTACTGACTAGCGTCATTAGAAAGAGCATGAAAAATAAAATTGATTTGTGGAAAAAAATGTTTAAAAAAAGTTTGGGAACATTGAGAAAAACTTAAATGAAAATCGACCTATCAAAATTAGTTTCTGAAGACTCAAATCAAAAAAAAAATTTTATAAAAATTTTTCAGATCGTTTAGAACCTTTTTCATCAATATCTAGCTTAAATAATTGGTGACAATTAAAAAAACTCGTTAAAATTGCGACAAAAACTCATTCAACCGTTCAAGCGCAGCTCATTTTTCAAGTCGCTAAAACTCCATGTTCCAGGCACTTTTAAGAAAAAAAAATTATACACGATTAATCAGGTTTTTGCCCTCTACAATTTGAGCCCGGTCAGTAATTTTTTCGTTCGGTAGGCCAAAAATTGACCTAAGAGCCGCTGGCTCTTTGAGGAAAAAAAATTGTACGTAATGGATTTGCTTTAAATTTTTACGGGACCTTCTTATGGACCCTAAACCAACATAGCCGGAGCCATTTTTTTTGCTCCTTCTTCAAATCCTTAAATTTTCGAGCATTTCTCTCGTAATTAAGGATTGGTGTTTTAGGTTCGTTTTTGTAGCACAAAATTTTATGTTAACAAAATTGCAGCACTGTTTTTAGTGGACGGATCTTCAAAAACTATACAGATTTGGGTTTGCCCGACTTTTTGGCTTCGGATAGGCTTACAAAAACATAGGTGTGCTATTTGAAATTTTTGAGAAAAACGAGTCCGAATAGTCCGACTTCTAATTATTTTTTTCTAAATTTCTACTTTGAAAAATCGTAGCTCGGTTATTTCTCAACGGATCTTTAAAAATCTTTAATATTATGAAATTTCGTTTATTGGAGCTTAAGATCAGTAAAAAAATCAACAGGGCCCAATGTTAAGTCTGGGAGAAAAACGCGTTCGAAGCTTTCAAAATGTAAACTTTGGTAAAATTTTTTAATTTTTAAAATGCCGTAACTCCGCCGTTTTAGCGAATTTTGTTAAATCCTTTCATTTCTGGACGTTTCCAACCCTAATACGTCGGAATTCGGTCCTAACTCAAAACCTTCAAAATCGCCGAAAATCGAGAAAAAACATGGATTCCATGGTTTTTTGACAAAAAATGAAAAAAATAGAATTGCTTTATATTGCATGGGGATGTTCTTAGGTACCCCTAACAACTATAGGCGGTGTCATTTCCCGGCGCTTTCCCTTCAAAATAAAAATTATTATAAGTTGAAGAAAAAGTAAAATTTTTGTATTTTTATTAATAAAAGTCTATTCTAAAGCATAAATAAATATATGTGTTTTACTTAAACCCATTCATTATTAGTTATTAAAATATATTTCTTATCATTTAGCTGTCCTAAAGTACAATTTTGTGGATTTTATTTCATTTTGTTTTCGGGGTATGGCATCTGACATTTAGTCACCTAGTCTGCGGAAGGTTAAATGTTAAATAATTTGAAAACTGTGCTAATTTTTTACTGTCTAAATCGGACTACAGGAAGGGCTCAAAATGTTCTAAAGTAACTTTCTAACTTTTTTTTCCTAAGTATATAATAATAGCGTTATAATAATAGTTATTTGAATAAATAGTAGAACCTTTATTTATTAATATTTATAAAACAAAAAGTTTTATTCGTTATTGCTTCAGATTTTTTAGTATCCAAGGTAGGAATGTTTGAACCCTTGTATAAACTCCAGGATATTGTCCTTTGCCACAACCAATCCCCCATGAAACTATTCCGACTTCGTACCATTTTCCTGCGTTAACCATAAGCGGTCCACCACTGTCACCCTATTAGAACTCATTTTAATAACAATTTTTTAAAGTTTAACAAATTACTTACACTACAAGAATCTTTACTAGCTTGTCCTGCACATAACATGTGTTCTACGATTCCTCCAGGGGCAGCTCCTCCATATTTCAATCGACAATCGGTATTACTCCAAATTGGAATATTTACTTCTTGTAGAACAGCTGGCTGAGGCCCACCTATAAATTAATTTAAAAATTCGTATAATTTTATATCAATTGTCTCTACCCATTGAAAATAAAAATCAAATAATTTGCAAAATAAATTTAATGTCACAACTGAAAACTTTTAATCGCTTTATTTCATCCCATTAATAAAATTTTCAACTTTGATGGACTTGAAATAATTACCAATTATAGAATATAAATATCTTTAATTAACATAAAAATTATGCTAATGCATTTTTAAGAAAATTATTAAAAATACTTACTTTCGCGAATACTGCCCCATCCGATGACAGTTCCGGTTTTTCCAGTATACAACTCACCAGTATTCGGTGGTAAACAAATGGGGCGAACTTGTTGAGTAAATTTAACAGGCGATTCTAATGTTAATATTGAAACGTCGTTGTACTTTATACAT
The DNA here is from genome assembly GCA_036325965.1 of Sinopyrophorus schimmeli. Lineage (NCBI taxonomy): Eukaryota > Metazoa > Arthropoda > Insecta > Coleoptera > Elateridae > Sinopyrophorus > Sinopyrophorus schimmeli. The sequence goes on from JARFIZ010000310.1 coordinate 1,822,750, forward strand.
AAAAAAAATATGTAAACAACGTAATTAATTTAACAAATAAAATTAAACATACCAGCGTTCTAGAATCGAAACCTCTATGTCGTACTACTCTTTTGACTTTTTTCTCGATGTGCTTAACTTCGGAGTTTGTTTTTATATTATAATCGCCTAACCTTACTGTTAATCTTGCTACATCCCAAGAAGTCATGCTGAATAAAATTTAATCAATTAACATTTCATGGTTTTGTTCATTTTTTAACTAGAACGTGAATATAAGTTGAATAAATATACATGACAGTCATTTTAGTTATAAAATTGTTATTTAAAACAAAAAAGTTATTTATCTAAATTAAATGCTGAACGGTCTATGACTAAAATGCCTTACTGTGCAACGCAATGAGCAGCAGAAAGTATATGGATATCGTCAATGAGTGATCCACCACAAAATTGTCTTCCACCATTGAATAATCCAGCTATCCATGGCCACTCTCCTAAATCTGCATTATGGCCACCAACTATTCGTTCCTGATCTTGGGGACCATTTTTGGAACCACAGGTATAATCTGTTACTGGAAGCTGTACTGCTGGAGTAGGAGGCGGAAGTGTAGGGACGGGTAATGGATAAGCAGGAGTTGGAGCTGGATGAATAACTAATGGTGGGTAATGAGGCGATGGTGGATGTGTTGGCAGTGGAGGAATTGTATGGTGAGGTGGATGAGTAGGCAGAGGTGGAGGCCAATCTGCAAAATTGGGATTTTTTAAACTCTCTGTACTTTGACTATTTGAAACTTCAGATGTTGCTTCGCTTTGTTCGGATGACGTTGAATCAATTGTTGTAGATTCTTCGTTGTTTGTTGTACAACATACACCAAATAACTGGGTAATATCGTGTTTTGGTATAAAGTATTTAATATTTAAAATATTTTTTTACCTGGCGACCTTGAATAGTAAAATAACTACAAGTATCGTACATGCCTAAAACCCAGCTATCCCAATTATTTAAATCGGGGATTTTAAAGTAAGGATAACATTGTCGAAATGACATACAACGACCTACCACTCCTTTGCTCGTAAAACAAGGAGACGTTAAAAAGGGATTTGTAGCTGCGTTTTCGTTTGACGAAGGTTCCAATTTTTCATTCTGAGGAACTAATGGATGACCTGACAAAACTTGTCGGTCTACTCTATGATGTAATGAACTGTTAGCGGCTGAAAAAATAGTCACGTATAAATATACTAACAAAACATATTTTTTACGATCAAAAAAAGTTGAAAATTAAATACGCGAAATGTGTTTTACTTTTCATTTGTATTGCATATCAATACTATGGTCCGGTCAAACAGGTGAATGTTCTGCACGACCTTGGCAGTGGCGAACCGCTACCATTCCTTGTACACATACAAATCACCACCTTTGTCGCAACATATTTTTATAAACATTAACAATATAAATTTTAAAATAATTAAATTTATTAAAAATTCTTTCGAATAACATTCAAGATGCAAAAGTAAAAAAAAAAATTAAATAAACTAACACAAATTAATTTAATTAATTTGATAATTTTAAGAATTAAATAATACCTTCAATAACGACAGCATCAAAAAAATTAAGAGATTCACTAGCGGTAGCACTGCAACACAACATTAATAAGTACCAAAAGTTTCCATTTTTGAACCCCATTTCAATTAGGGGAAGTGAAGTGAAACACCAACACGATGAACATACAGTGAAGATGTTTAATAAAGCTTCTCCTATAAAATACTTGCGTGCATCGCCCCCTCTACGATCTACCAATACCTTCAATTTGCAAAGAAGCTTTCAAAAAACTTTATCCAAGATACAAGATTCACTATTATGACTAAGAGCTTTGAATCGATTCAAACTTCTAACTGATATAAATAGATAATTGTATAGTATTATTGTATAAATTAAAGATTTTTGTCATTCTTTGTCAATTTCTTTCGTTTTGTAAAAAAAACCTAAATTAAAAAATAAAAGGGTATTGCAAACATTGCTAATTTAAAAGTGCATCGCACTTGTTCCGTAATATGTGGAGAAAAAATAATATAAGCCAATTTGTAAAAAAAACTAACAATCAATAAAATTTACATACTTCAACAATAAGTGAAGAGAAAAGTGTGCATAAACTTGATAGTTAAACAAATATGAGAATACTCAATAACATTATTTTAAATCATGTTAATAGGGAATTGTATTGGAAACAGTCCAATAAAATATGAAAATTTTTAAATTAAAATAAAAAATATATAAAGTTTGAAACAAGCTTACAACTATTTTATTTTGACGTTAATAACCTCTTTATAACCCTAATATGTAGAGAAACCCAAGAAATTCGAACTTTTTAGATAATACCTTATAGAATGGAATTTAAAAAAAAAAACTTAGAATTCCCAAAAGTTTCTTCTTCAATCCAGTTAACTTGTTTACATTCAGCGTTTGCAAAAAAATCTAATTGATTTACATATTTAATTTTAAATTATAATTTGATAAAATGCCAAATTATAAACGAGGTGTACATTTAAAATCGCATCATTAATAAAATTTTGTCGTTTTCGTGCTATGAAAATATTTAAATACCCACACCTCAACATTGCATATTGTAAACATAAACACAAAACAGTTACAGTTTATAAAACAATAAACCTATGTGCAAAATTTAATGAATTATAAAAATTTCTTTTGGATGAAAATAGTTTTGTTTTTATAACTAACTAAAATTAATCTGATTTTAAGGACAAGATTCTTTTATTCGCTAATGAGAGTGACAAGTTTGTGAAAATTTTGTTATTCTGTATCAGTTTTATAAACAAGTTTTTTTTATATACCGGTATTTTGATTACCGAAGCAACAAACCGCAGAGGTTAACTCCGGCCATTCCAAATCAATAAACATTAACGGGCAGAAAATGTTATTAAAGAGAGTAACCATTTCTGTGTACTTGTGACAGTTACAGTGAATTCTTGTAATGATTTCATGTAGATATTGGGATACGCGTTTTAAAAACACCATGGCTAATAAAATATATTACAATTATTCCAATGTGAAAAAATGACTTCAAAAGAACCAATTAGTTTATTAGTATTAATCTTATTAAAAAATAGCCCCAATTAATTATAACAAAATTTTGCTAAAAACTATATTAAGTGATTGTTATACCAACAAATGTTGAAATATCTACATATAAACACGTTTGAGACAGCATCCCCGACCCACTTGGAGCTTTTCTGCAATTATTGTAATGTAACTAATACAATAAATTAGTACGAGTTTATTGGTTCTCAGGAAGCGATTGAACGCATAAAAATATTTAATGTAGTTCATTTTATTCCAGGGTTTGACTTCTGGAAATTTTATGACTAAAATATGTATAAATTAAATTGTACTAAAATAGCGCTTAAATGATATTTTTTCTAATGCTCAAGTTATGGAATGTAATCTACAGGGTTTCAAGAATACGCTCAGTTATTTCAGTTTTCAAATTTAAAGTTGTACTGACTTTTTATTGTAATTATTTAAACAAAATTGCTATTTTATAGACTAAATAAAAATTATGCTATTTTTTGATACTACCATTTATAATTTCACTTACAATAAAATTTTTGAAAGTTTTCTTAATCACATATTTAGAATTTTTTGCCAATACGTAGTTTTTGCATATAACAAGTTGTACCATGCAGTTTCAGGCGATTATTTGATTGGGCGACTGTATTTTAAATTATCAATATTTTAACACTTTATAATCATCCAAAATTGAATAACTCATGTATAAAAGGCCCAACACATTTGCTAATTGGCCATTTTTTTTAGACTCTTGAATAACATATTTTGTCAATTGGATCGGGACTGCAGTATCAGTTTTTCTGTCTAGATAAATTCATAGACATACTATGGTATGTACTTACATACATATTTATGTTTATCTGTAGAGTAAAATAAAGTTGCAAATATAATACATATGCATATTAAGGTGGCCTAAAAAAACGAACATATTTTTTATTTTTGGTCTCGCATCAAAATGTGTTAATTTATCATGTTTTTAAAATGCTCACCGAAAATCGGCTCGATTAAAAAATTGACTTTTTTTCCTAAATTTTTTTTTGTCATATTATTGTCTACGTGTAAAATTAGAAAAATTGTGAAAATTTCAAGTTCAAATATAAATTCATAGAAGTCGCGCTAGATTTTTTTAATTTTGAAAGTATTGTAGATACATACTTATATAAAAATAAATATTAAAAAAAAAGTTCTAGGAGTGAACGTCTTAAAGAATAGGAATGAAGCATGAGACCAAAAAAAACACATAAAAATAATGATTACTACTAAATTGTTAAACGTAGACAACACATGAGTAGAAAAAAAATTGTAAAAAGCTTTGTTTATCATATTAAAAAATTTTTAAAATCCAGGTATAAAATTTCCACGTTGTTTTAACAAAGTGCCACAAACTTATAATTTCTAAACTAATAGGAATTTTCAAATGAGTACAAGTATAAAAGTTCCTTCAATTGATACGATCTATCCACTCGCATAAATATCAATCTTGTTTTACTTCCGGTTTAACCAAATATTGTGTCAAATTTCTTATCTTAAATAGAAGGGTATTATTTTCTTAAAGTTAGTTAGAGGTTGTAAGAGTTTTCCAAAAATGTATTAAGTATAACTTACTATTTGGTTGATTTAAAAAAAATTTTCAAGTGTTTCACCAAAGTGCCACGAGCTTTTGACTCTTAAACTAACAATAATTTTTTGGACAGCTTTTGGCGAGCTCTATGCAGTTTTCTAAAAAAATTAATGCCCATCTATTTAAAATAAGAAAATTGACACGATTTTGGGTTAAACAGGAAGTAGAATAAAATTAGAACAAAATAGATCGTATAAATTAAAATAATTTTTATACTTGTACTCTTTTTGAAATTCTTATTGGTTTAGCTCGTGGCACTTTAAATGGGACACCCAGTATTCATAACTACTCTTTATATATAAACATTGATGCAATACTTATCGCTATACATACTATTATTTATAAGAAGACATAATCGTAAATGAGGATATAAAATATTTATACAATGAGTAAGTAATATATTATTATAAATCTTAAGTCAACGAATATTAAGTTCAAATTCGAATAATATAACATTTAAGAAATGTAGTAAAACCATCACAAACTAACGCTAACTAACAATTTATGTATTAGTAAATATATTAAAATGTATTTTTTAATAAATAAACGTGTTCTAAAGAAACAGTATGGCAAATCTAATAAATAAAAGTGAAGGAGTTGGTTGTACAATGCAATTATCAAAATCAGTGGAATTTTATTTCATTTAATAGTGTTTTTAGCAAAAGAAGATGATCATGTTCCAAATTGGCAGAAAGCTACAATACGATTAAGAATCTACGAAGTAATTGGAGAAATATCCAGAAAGCCCAACATCACTCACCTCGTTAGTAACTTGATTACCTATCTAAGATTTTAAATTGGAAATACTCTTAGAAAAAGTATATGTAGATTAAAGTTTTAAAAATTTAATTACGTAATAAGATTTTCTTTAGTCCAAAAATGATCTAATTAGTAGAGTGCGTTAAAAAATAGCTTTTTTTTATAAGTATGAAATATGAATTTTATATCATGAGGAAAAATTAATAATACGTTGGTAGAGTACAATTAGATCGTACTCTCTTGCCCTCTAAAATGTCTTACGATATGTAATAAGTCCAACTTATTTTAAAAAATAACAAAGATATTTAAAAAAAAAGTAAGTTATATGCTATTGTCGTTAGCGCGCTTTGAAAAAAAAAGGAACCTTTTTTAGCCTAGAAAACAATGCCATAGTGGAATTTTTTCCCTTTTCTTATTTTTTGCGCCTTTTGATACCTGTATTAGGTTTAGGCGATTGTTAATATAATCATGGAAAAATAATAGTGCCATGAACCCATTACAGGAACAAATATCTAAAGGAGCAGATTAAGATAGTTTGAATATGTATGCCAAATAAAGTTTAAGATATTCAAAACATCAATTTGTTATGGCAAATAGCATAAACTAAAGTGATATTAAAGTAACTGAGAATACACTTTTCAAATATATATATGTAGTATATTAAAATGGAAAAATTTTGAAAAGATATTTGAGTTTTTATAAAGTTTACAGATATATTTTTTTTCTGAATGATTCAACATTGCATATTTAATAAATTAACTTTTAAATTAAATAAAGTATCCAAAAATAAATAAAATTATATATCTAAAATGTGTTTTAAAAACAAGGAAAACTAAGATGTTAAGCAAAAAAAATGGAAAATATTTTGAGAAGATGAAGATCTTTACATTTTTTGATATGCAACATTAAAAATACCGTACATCCATATTAATTCATATTTTTTAAAAAACTAATTAATAGTTTGGAAGATTTTTAATGTAATGTTCAGCAATTTATATAAATCAAACTTTTAATCCAATCAAAATATTTTAATTTATAAATAAAAGTTTGTTTTATACTATATTTTTTTAAATTTAAATTAAATCAACTGACTTACTACCAATCTAACAATTTCAAATAAACCAAACTTCTTGACGTTATTCTGTAAATATTTTTCAACTGTTTTTAAAAAATTCCGCTTTATATTTAACTGGTATTAAAATAAACGTAATTTCAATTTTACTAAATTTAATTTTACCAAATTTTAATATAAAATAATTCCGTTAATACATTTTGTTACCATCTTTAATTGTTTGAACTTCCCGCATATAGTGTCCCCTAAACTGTGTAGTGATATAGGGAGTCCTATTTATCTGAATTTATTTATCAATAAACGCATTGATAAAACAATATAATATAATGAAAATGCCGCCACAGAAGCCAATTGGAAACGGATATTACGGTTATGAGGATATTACTCATGTACCAGATAGTGGACTAGAAAGCACAACAACAGAATCCGAATCAGACTTGGCAGATGATATACCTCCGACAAACGCAGAAAATGATTTTTCAGAATACTTATGGATGGAACATGAAGAAGAGTTTGATAAAGAAGTAATGCAACAACTTGAAGAAGAAGAGTTGATGGAACAATGTATAGAAGCAATGCTAGAAGAAGAAAACCGTAACCTAACTACAGAACAAAATGATCGAACTAGTCAACAAAACCCTCCAGATAATACGTATAACTTTTAAAATACTACGCTTTAACTATTTTAATTATTAATATTGTTTCCAGAGATGGTGATATAGCGAATCTTGTAGAAAATTTTCGATTGAATTTGGTTGATGTAGAAAAGAGTACACTAAACCCTTTAGCTGCTGAGTTCGTACCTGACACAAGAGATGCCGAGCAACCTCCACCACCAGATTCTGAATGACTAATGTGACACTGAAACTAACGACTCGTACTATTTCATCACAATATTAGTTTTAAGGGGTCTGAATCTCATTTCATTGATACTAAATTACAATTCATTATTCACTTTCAAAATTTTTTAGTTGTAAATTTTATTTTGTGATTTTAGACTAATATTGGGACATTAACATTAAATCTTGGTTTTGTTAAATTTTCTCCAACAGGATTCTTTAATTTATTAAACCAGCTAAAATAAATAGATGCAGATACTTGTTTGTTTTATTTTAAGCTTATGTATGTTTTGTTTAGCATTAAGTATTGTATTCTTAATTTTCTACTTAAGAATTGGTAAATGGTAATTTTCGTGTTTTAATTGGATTATAAAAGGCAAACTAGCTTATTTCTACACTGAAATTGTTTCCAGACTTCTAGAACAAATATTTTTCTAGAAAAAGGAACACTTCTTTTTTAATTAATGTAAAGAGACTGTGATTTTACAAATTATATATTGAAAACGCACTCAAAATGATAAAAACCCTTTCTAAATTGTTATCTAGTTGAACTTTTAAAAATAAAGTCATGATCGACTTTTTTACCATAAAAAAAAATAATATACAAAACTTACAATTTTTAATATAAAAAAAAATATAAACGTTTCATATAAAATAACAATTTAAGTGTTCCATAAGTTTTCCATTTAACTAAAATATTACCAAAAATATATCGTGTTGTATTCATTTTTATTGTATATAAATAAATAATATTTTACATATAATTTCAGTCAAACATCAACTGTTATTTCTTCGTCCTCTTCAGTAGGATCTCGATCATTTACTAAAATTGCATGAGGTAAAGATGTTGGTATTTTGGTATAGGAATCTAAGACTGTAAAGTTTGACTTTCATTACTAGTTAAAACAACGTATACAAAAACTAATTTACCTTTAATATTAGCAACCATGAGGTGTTTATTTAATTGTTCAATTGTCAGACTTTGATCTATATCAACATTTAAATTTGGTAAAAGTGTTTGTTTCTGTAATTGTAACGATTGTTTTTGCCCATCCAAAACTGGTAATGTTGAAAATAGTTCAACATGAGCTGTGTGTGGCCTTACCTAATAATAAATGTGATAAACTTAATTCAAGATAAGTATCTATCATTATATTGTACTTTATTTCCATCTGGACGATGTGGATTTCTGCATCCTCTACATTTGCATTCCATACAAGCTTTACTATCAACATAACATGGACATCTCTGACCACAACAAGTTAATTTTCCTGGTGTTGGAGTAGCATTCCCGCAGCGACATCCTCGACGTGATTTTAAAATGCATCTATTATTTGGTTTTTTAAAAACTGTCTAAAACATTGTAAAATATTATTGTTATGTTACTAATTATAATAAAAATGTTAATTCTTACTTTACCACTTTCTTTTTTAATTGAAGAGTTTTTGTTAGTTTTAATTTCGGAGCCACTTTCTTTTGGTTTTCTTTTTATCGTTATTTTATTTCCAGAACCTGCATACATAACAGAATATAATGTATTGCCATTTGTTACATTACACATATTTGAATTCATTAACATTCCTCTTGTTTTATCAGAATTGTTTAATTGTAAAGTTTGTGTAGATGAATTTGTATAAATACAAGGCAGTATACTATATACAGACTTTGATAATCCTATGTTTAATTGATAATCATCTTGAAATGCAGCGCCTTCTTTAATTAACATTACGAGATTGCCAGAACCTCTTTCAACACCACCTCCTAAATTTGTTTGTGATGCTTGTTCTATTAATCTTCGAAATATACCAGAATTTATTAACATAATACACATCTTTTTATAGCACTGAAGTAAAATACGCAAAGTCTTATTTTCTGTGTACATTTTACAATCCTTGCACCATATACAAGCAGGTTTGATTTTTTTTCGTCCTCCTTTACATTTCCTACATAAATGATGCTGACATTTGCCTGCAGTCGGTGTTAATGGATCAATCAGTAAATTGCCACATACTACACAACATAATGAGTTTCTTAAATAAGGTGCTAACCGATATAAGTCTTGCCAGGTACTTGGATTATTTGGATCGGATTTTAAAATTAGTTGATTTGTGGTTATGTACAAAGTTGTTGAATTCATTCTCGCCATTATACAAAAATATATTCCTCTTTAGTTATACTTATTTGTATAGAATATGCAATGTACACAATTTCTAATAAATATCTGCTAATAAACTTGCTTCTATACTTGATAAGTACAATAATAATAAACCATAATATTAATTGTGTATATAAATTTTATAAAAAATGAGTTTACGGTTCGCATCGTGCAAAACGACTTTGTGACATTCCATCTAAACCAATCAACATCGAGTTTCATTTTTGGCCAACCTTATAAACCAAATCACTTATTTTGAAAATATTTATAATTACGAATATATAAAATTTATTGTTATTATATTATGTAAAATTATAATTAGTAAATGATTTATTACAATAATAAACATTATAATCGCAGTGCTTAATTATTTAGGAAATTTCCTTATAAGTGCAAACTTTACTAGCTAAAACATCGTTCAATAATTCAAAATACATATTTAAATCTCGTATGATATGTGAAAATTTTATTAATTTTGCTTTAAACGAACGATTTTAACAATATGTAGATTTATTTATAAAAAAATCTAAAATAAATATCACGAAGAACATTTTATATAGTGTAAGATTAATAAAATAGTGTTGAAGAAATGGTTATTTTTTATTTTATGATATTTAATCTATTGTTAGTTCGTGACTACGGATTTTATTAAACATTCTGCACTAATAGACTTTAACTTCTTTTTCTATACTAATTACATATTCCTATTATGTATTAAATTTGCTGACTGAAGTCTATTAATTAGAATGATATTGTAGATATTATTGTTAGAATCAAATTTGATTTATACTTAATATTACTTTCTAATTTAATGGACCAATTCAAACTGTATACTTAAATGATATTAACAAGTTGTGTATTTCCATTGTATTATGATTAATTATTGTAGTAAAAACATGTATGATATTAGTTTATTAAAAGTGTTATTTAGAAATGGCATTAAAGTATTTTAAAATTCAATTCTTTAGTTACTTTGGTGAGTTTCAATATGCAAAGAATTGCTGAGGAGCATGCGTATAGGGATATCAAAATTACTTGCTTTATCGGCAATTTGATAGTAATTTACTAATAGCAGTTATTACTAAAGTAGCTAATACTATTTTGGCGAATAAAAAGGAGTGTATATTACTTTAGTTTAATTTTTAAGTGGTTTCAGTGCAATTTACTAGAAAATATTTAAGATTTACAGTCTGCTGAAAAATGGCAGCTTTACCACGCAGGATTATTAAGGAAACCCAACGTTTGTTACAAGAACCAGTGCCAGGAATAAGTGCTGTGCCTGATGACAGTAATGCTCGGTATTTTCATGTGATTGTAACTGGCCCAGAAGATTCTCCCTTCGAAGGAGGTTTATTTAAGCTAGAACTATTTCTTCCAGAAGATTATCCAATGTCAGCGCCGAAAGTGCGGTTTATAACTAAAATATATCATCCTAATATCGATAGACTGGGACGAATTTGTTTAGATATATTAAAAGACAAATGGAGTCCTGCTCTTCAAATTCGCACAGTGTTATTATCAATTCAAGCATTGTTGAGTGCACCCAATCCAGATGATCCATTGGCAAATGATGTAGCTGAACTTTGGAAAGTAAATGAAGCCGAAGCAATACGTAATGCAAAAGAATGGACCCGCAGATATGCAATGGACAACTAGATACTATTCTAAAATTTCTAAATTTTCAGCAAATATGATTGTTCAAAGGTTTTTCATTTATACTCTGCTTGTCTACAATTACTACGTTTCCACGGTTATTCAATACGGGTTGAATACGGATTTGCGATCCAACAAGTACGTGTTTCCATAAATAGTTTTGAATACGAATTAAATACAGTTACTATACAGCAATCAGCTGTTTTCGGAAAACTTATTTTCTAGGTTAATACGTAGAGCAGGTTCGAAATAAAATTGTGTTGTTTATTTTATTGTGTGCTATAATTCTATTAAATTTCATGACAATTTAATATAAAGGTGTATATATTTTAAATAATCATTAGAAAGCGCCAGTGATCTCCAATTGCGCATGCACGATCGCGAGTTACGGGTTTCCATGGAACTCAATACGTTGAAATTCAGATACGATCCTAAAATTTACCGTATCGTATCTGAATCTAAATCGTGTTCAATACGTATTGAATCAGGGTTTTCATGACCACTTTTCACCCAACAACAGTATTGAATCCGTATTCAACCCGTATTGAATGACTGTGGAAACGTAGTAAATGTGTGCTTCTGTAGACAGCAAAATATGAAACATATTTGTTACAGTTATGGTCTTACAATTTATACAAAGATATAACTTGCTAAGGACCTGTAACATTTTAATATATTCATAAAAAATTTAAACATTAGGATTTTGTTAATAGGTTAGAATATTTTTAAATTTTATTCAATTGTATTTATATAAATATACATATTCTGAAATTAATTTATGGAAGCCTAAGCTAAATACTATATTTTCATAAGTAGTATTTTGTTTTTAAATTTCTGCCATTATTTAGCTGGAATAATAACTTGGTGATTTTCAATGGCAGGGAATATTAATTTACATAATTTTTAATGTTTACTGGAATTGGACACTCAATAAATTATTACAATTATTATTTTATTGAGTGTCCAATTCCAGTGAAATTAAAAAATATTGGACGTGAACATTATGATTAATTAATTTACATTTTGTATGTAACAGCAACACACTGATCCTAGCAATTTGCTGCATTAGGTGTTACTATAGTATGCTGTAAATAATGGTATGTAAGGCTTTTTACAAATAAATTTGTTAGATTATACCTCCCTTTTTGTCTAAAAAACTAACAATTAATTTACCTGATTTTTTAAAAATAATTTACATTTGTTATAAAACAATTAAATTCAATTTAGTAAACAGTTAATGAGAAATTATTCCATGTAGCTGAAGTTGTGTTGCTATAGTCTATAACAGTGTTGGCGAACACATAGCCAGCAAATCTTAAGAATAATTTATTGCAATAGATAAGAAATTACAATTACAGTAGAACCTCGACTACACGTGCATCGATGATCCGCGCGGTATCTGAGGGTTCTTACTTATTTTGTCGGTAGCAGGTTATCCGTTTAACCGTGGTTTTCTTTCTAAACAGTTAATAACTATTAAAATTTTATGCTTATTTCATTATATTTCCTGTCTTTTCAATTATCTAGCTACGCGGACCTTACGATTAGCACGGATAATCGAGATTCCACTGAATTTACATTTTGTATTGGTTGATTACATTTAAAATTATTGGAGTAATACAAGTAAAACAAAATGTATTTAATTGTATATACATGAAATTTAAAGATAGTAAATTAATTATTTTATTTTTGAAATTTAAATTTTAGTATGTTGGGTGTGTTTGAAATGGTGAGTATTAATAATTTACATAATATAGTAATAATTAGTTTATAATGTTTGTGGATAGCATACAATTTTTAAAATTATGTTATTAAAAACTAATTAGTTAGTGTAAACAAAAACTACAATCAAAATATCAAATAAAAATTGTAGCTAACTATTTAGTTTATCAAAAGAACTGATATTAGATCTTTAAAATATAGACTATACCTGTTAAAGATGTTCCAATTATTTATAAAGTCAAAATAGAGCAACAAAATCAGCAAATTAAATTTGTATAATTGTAAAATAGTTTTCAAAATAATTTAAAACTTTCTGTTATTGTAATGAAGAGGAAATACGGTTGAACCTCTATAAGTCGAAGCTAAACGAGTTATAAAATATTAACATTGAATGGAGTTGAAAAACCACTTTCAATTCGAGTTATAAAGGTTTGACTGTAGTTTTATCAAATTTTGTGATAAATTGATTAGTAAGCATTTGGTACATCTTTAATTTTCTTTTGCAAATAACATTTAATTCCAAAGTTTTACTCTTAAAATCTAACACATTGTTAAAACTGTTCTATTTGCCATTTACTTGTAGTTAGACTGCAAATTAAATAATTTGCATCTTATGTCTTTGTGTGCCTTGATAAAACACCATTAACTAATCTTATGTCGATTCAGATTGAATAAGTAAATCACCCTTGTATTTATATATGTATATAATACATGATTACAACCTGATGAAAAATAGCATTTATACAATTTAAGTAGATCACATATGCAAATTAAATAATAATTATTGTAACAAAGACATTTAAATAAATCAATTTTAATTTAAATTGTTTATTTTACATTTGTTATGATAGAAAAAAATAAATGATAAAACAATTGTAAATAACTTTATATGAGAACACACACATTTTATTTATAATAAATAATTAACAACTTACATATTAAGATTTGATATACAAACGCTAGTATACGCAATCGGCACATTCAGTTTATACATTAAGCTAATTAAACTTAAGCTTGTATAATTAAATTTTATTGCACGTATTCATACTTAAATATCTAAAACTTTAGTCTTCAATTCTTCATATTGTATCCTAATGAAATATACAACCCAAGTTTCTTATCCGTAGATGTATATATAATATATATATATATATTTATATCTATGTTAGAATAATGCGCATATTATAAAGATCATGCATTATTTTGAGTATACGGTAATTAATTTTATACCAAATTTTTTGAATACAGGGTGATTTTGAAATTGTTACAAATTTTGTAAAACGTAATTATACAACTTAAGGTTTTTTATGCTGTTTTTTCAAATTCCTAATTTAAAAAAAATATTTAAAATTCCTCACCTTATTTAAGAACGTTTAGCTTACAACTTCGTTAATTAACATATAAATAAAATAAACAAAGGATGAATACTTTCCATTTTTAACTTTTGATATTAAAATAAATATCTACTCCTGTGCAATGTCCTTAAACACAAACAAGTAACAGTAAGCAATTACTCCAGATCTCCGAAATCTTCTAAGAATGTCAAATCCTTCAAGTATTTTAAGAAGTTCCAACAAATTTATTAAAGAATTATTATACATATAAACTGATTTTACTTTTACCTTTTAATTTTGTTTCAGTAGTTAAAATAATTTTAAGCGATATCTGTGGTTTTATCCTCCTTAATGTTAATAGTTAAAAAAACTGAATCTGTGAATTATCTCTATTTGTCAAAAGCTATACACAATTACAATATTTGCCATTATTTCAAGATCACCCTCTTATATAGTAATCTCTTTAAGTTGTTTTGAAAAAAACCCAATTCCTGCATTGGAATTTGTATCTGTCTTTTAAGCCCACATTGTACAGAACATACGTCTTAAGATTTAATACTTAAAAGGATCGATGTAAAAAATTATATTAAAAAAAGTAAACAGATTATTGCAGTTTGCTGTATTATAAGTTATAGTTTGTACACAGCTTTCACACATACTATATAGATGAAAAATGTAACATGTTTTTCAGCCATAAGATATAACTTAAAAGATTAGTTATAGAAAGTGGTAGTTAACGATCAACTTTTAAACTTAATTTGTATTAGTACAATTACGAATGTGCATTTTGCATTTAAAAAAAATATATCGTGTAACGCCGTATTACGTATCAATAATTAATAGCTAGAACTGTCAACCGATATCTACCACTACATGTACCCTTTAAATATACGTAACACGATGTAAATTTGATATGGTTAGGTGCTAAACTTGAAAGGAGTAAGGCCGTCAATGTGAAATTTACAGTGTTTGCAACGAACGTCAAAAGCTTTATAGAAAACGAGTTCTTTATAATCTTAGAAATGGGTATTATATAAACGAAATCAAATTATACGTATAAAATAAATAACGAAGGAACGTAAGATTTATACTACGTGATACTTAATAATTGAAATAAATCTTCAGTTCCATGAAAATTCAATAGATACAAATATACATTGTTGTAATGCTTTAACAACCAATAATAGATCTTCTTCGTTAAACACCAAATTGTGACTTTAATACTCTTTTGGTTTCGAGATGATCTACTATCGTTACAACTAAACAAATACACAATATAATTTCTAATAGTGGCTGACTAGATATAATACCACACTGATTAATGAGCCAGCAGTATTTGTACGATGAATAAGTAAACTATTTCCACATATTTTTCTGAAAATATTTTCAACGTAAAAATAGTATTGCTTATTTATCAGATCTTTGGTCTATTATACTCTTAAGAGTAACACATTCGGTACGCAATGAAGAGATATGGTCTAACACATTAGTGCAATTGTTATAAAGCACTGCCTCCTTTGTATTGTCTTCAGTCTATGAAACATATACAATAAAAAATATATAGATTTACAACAGAAGCACGACCAATCAAACTTGAGTTACTTCCATTGAAAGGTCAATATTAACTACAATTAGGCACTTTCAGTCCAAAAATTAGTTATATTATATGTAAACTGGATTTTCTTGTCCTGTCAGCAAACGAAACATGGAAGTTGGCATAGTCTTCATTAATATCTAAATTTATAAGGAAAAATTAATATAAATAGTGTAATATTAAAAATTTTACAATTTCAAAACGAATTATGTTTTGCAATCAATATGTAGTATTATACAAAAGTTAATTATCCAAAAAATAATAATGAACAACATAAATCTGAATAAAAGTACTTTTGAATTGGAAACGAATTAATTCTTTGAAAATAATAACCCAATAAGTAATTGCCTTTACCTCTCCAACAGATGTAGCCAATAAATTGACTATTTTCTCGTGAGGTACAGCTACAACGCTCTGATTATTTATTTCAATTATTCGATGACCAACTCGAACTCCTCCTCTTTCAGCAATACCACCTCGTAATAAACTGCAAATCTAAATAAATAATAGATTAGAAAAACTGTTGTAGAAAAAGTTGCATGACATACCACTCCATTTTGAACGCTAAATCCAAGTTGGTATTTCGTATCAGGTCTCTTAATTTTTACTTCAACAACAGGTGCACAAGGAACCACAGTAAGTTTTACTACTGTTTGATTTTTTGAATTTTTGATATAATTTTGACAAGTAGATAATGGTAGACCAACGAGACTTACTCCATTAATAGCAATTATTTGATCTCCTATATTTAATTGACCACATCGAGCTGCCGCACCAGCTGGTGCTAAATTAGCGATGACAACGGTTGGAAGCATAGATCCCCAACCGGACTCCACTATAACTACACCTAAAATTTCACCCTTTGCTTTTGGCACCACAACCTATTAATAATACATATCGTTTTAATTAAATGAGTCAGTTGAAAGTATACATACCTCTTTTTGCATTTCTTTTTTCGCAAACATTTGTAACTCGTCACCAAAAATTTCTTGGGAATTGAGAACTTCTTGATAATCCATTTCTTTTACAAAACTGTGGTCTTCAATGCCATTTGCTTTTAGAAACTCCATATAAGCAACTTGGAATGCTTGACCGATAGACTGAGCTATAAATTGAGCTTCTTCACTTTCAAAAACGTGACAAATCATCTTTGGAGTGCGGTTAATTTTAGGTGGATCGTCCATTTCGTGAGGAACAAATCTTCTCCGAGCCATTAGTACGACTAAATCACCAATATCAGCTATATATGAGATGGTACGGAGAGCGTGATCCATCATAATTTCTTTTAAGTCTGTATTTAATACCATAATTTTTTCCGTCGAAATAAATAGATCTACTTCGGTACTAGGTTGCGTCTCGCCATCAGGAGCCTGAAACAATTTTTGTTTTTAAGAACAAATTTAATAGGACTTAAAATAAACTACTTACCAATGCCTGGAGAGCGCAGTCAATTAGCAGATAAACATAAAAACATTCATAAGTTAGTATATGTTAGTAAAATACAAAGCCTGAATGTTTAGATAGCAGTATAGCAAATAGTTATGTTTTAAAGCTACTACTTTCTTTCAAAAATAATCTATCGTCACTATATTCAAAATAAGTACACTTTTATATGTAACATTTGAAAAAAGTTTTTGATATCTAAACAAACAGACTGCATAACAGCTTCATACATAGCACAATATATTTATTATAATATAAATAAATAGTATGTTGGAGCAGTAACAATATAAGTTTAAATAAAAGAAAGTCGGATATCTAGCATTAAAGGAAAACTGAGTTAAACGAACAGACCTTAATTTTTGTAACAGCTACTTCGACCATATTTTTCTTCAGACGTTTACGGCGTTTACGACCCCCTTCCTCATCAACTTCTACAGAACCTAAGAACTGAAGCCGGAAAACAGTCCCTGCCATTCCAGAAGCCAACGGAAATGAATTTGTGTTGTGTATGCGTGACCCTTTACAGAACTGCCTTTCAACATTGCAGTTTTATGATACACTTACATAGATGTAAAAAATTTCGAAGCTGAATTTAATAGTTACACTTATAAGAAATAAGAGAGCATTATGAAAAAGCTCACCCTGTACAGCCGGTGTGGCTGGCTTGCATACAGTTTCAGGTTCTGGCTCTGGTTCTAGAGACGCTTCACCGTCAAAGCTAGCACTGGCTGAACTGTCCTGGCCAAAGTGCTGGCTGTAACGTTCTAACATTTGGTTGGAAGCCTCCTGCAAATTTGCCTGTCTTATCTACCATCCACCCTACTAGTAATTATTTTCGGATTTATTCTCGATACATAATATTTATGGAATAAATAAAAACTAACGACGTGCTATACATTTGAGTTAATCAAAAAATGTACACAAAATAAGAACGTGAAGACATAAAGATTATCAACTGTACAATTTTCAATGCTATAAGGGAGATAGGTATAACATATCTTTACTGAACTGCTATAAATATAAATACATATAATTTATCAACAAAAAGCGTATATGATTGCATAGGAAAAATGCTCTACATTAATTTTAGAATCAGCTTACTTAGGTGCAAAAATTTTCTAAATAGTTCACTGAGGATACATCTAAAGCACAAGTGGACCAAAAGGGTGTGCGATAAAGTATATAAATCCAAGGGACAAACATGGAACAGGCGACCAACCAAACATGAAGCGTGACAGAGCACTGCATCACTTCAGAGTGAGGAAGGGGGTACATCAAATCAACCTGCTTCCAAACAAACTATTTATTTTGTTATTGCGTTCCATAATCAATTCCTGTCTTAAACTCTTCTTTTTATTGTTAAAACAAACATCGATTTTATTCAAGGTATTATTTTTCGTGCCATATTAAAAAACATGCTTAACATGCTAGTTATATCTGTAATGCTTCCGTGCAAATTTGTTTTTGTTTGCTTTTAATGCCAAATCGGTAATGAAATATGTAGTTATGTTATATGAAACAACGAAATTATTCATATTACTCAATTTAGTTTTATACGTAAATAAATTATTTATGCAGAATAGATAAATTACACATATAAGGTGTCCTAAAGTAAAGAGACACAATTTAACTGCAGATTCTTGTTATTAAACGGGATCTATTAAATCAAATCAGGTCCAGTGCTGGGCATTTTTTTTTAAGTATACACATAGTTAATATTTTTGCACTAAAATCTGATTAAATTAATTAATCCCATTTGACTTCAAAAATCTGTGATTAAGTTGTGTCCATTAACTTTAAGGACCTCCTGTGTATATATATAGAAACATAATAAGTTTATATTACTACATCTCATAGATCATGCTACATTACCTTTATTCTTGAAACTGCTTCTTCAGCTTGCATCATTCTAGTAGTTTTAGTTGGCTGACCCTCGCAAACTAATTGTGTTGAACCCAAATATCTCGCACGGAATAATACCCCTTCGATTAATACTGATCGTTCAAGAACACCTGCAACAAGTGTTATATAATTATTTAAACAAACTTTAGAAATGTTAATGTAAAGCACAACCATCAGGGTGTACCAAGCAAGACAAAAAACATTTGTGTATAAATGTGTGCGTATACAAGGTGATTTTGTTATATATAGCTGCAAATTTTTCTTGCTGTTTATGACCGTTATTTTGCAAAAATTTTCTAAGGGATTTTAAGTTAGGTCTAATGTAGAGTACGAATTAATAAATTAATTAAATAGCTCTTAAAAATAAGTAATTTTCAGTAGGTCATTTAAAACAAATTTTTCAAAAAAGTGCACTTCATAAATAATTTTAATCTCTTATACAGTTATAGATATTTCAAAATCACCATGCATATATAAACATAATGTTAGTAACTACTTATATAATTGTAGAAAGCCAAGTATAGGTACCACCCTGAAGACAACTTAATAAAATTAATTAAATAACTTTAACTTTTTCTTATATTTGCCAAAGGTTAAGAAAAGCAAACATATTGTAGAATAAAATTAAACCACACCATCTGACACTTACCATAAATTAAAAGCCAGTAGGGTAGCAAATTAAACACAGTTACAAAAAGTTTAATATACTAGAACTACTCTGACAATTTTTAGCTTACCTTCTTTGTTGCGTCCTTTCTTTTTAGCTTCCTTGTCCTAAAAAAGATGAACATTAGTAATATGTTATTATATTAATTTGTTATAATAAATATACCATAACCCAGTTTAGATTCTACTACAACACAATCCTAATAACATTTGCAAAGCTTTAGATTGAAATCGTCATAAAATTCAACAATTGATAAAAAATGTTTAAAAAATATATGGTAGCTCCTTTATAGTTAAAAAAATGCGTGCATATAAAATGAGGTTTCATAACATTAGTGCATTCACGCTATCTTAATAACTATTTGTTTAAAGAAGCCTGTGTTACATAAAAATCCAAAAATATAAAGCTATATTGCCTTTTCCTAGAAAATCAAAATTACTTCGTTCCTAATATAAATGGCTAATTGAAATATAAGACTACTTACTATTTGAAAATAATATTGAATATTGATACAAAATTTATTTGTATTCTGTGCAGAGTAAAATTACTAATTCGTCTAAGAAATTTAATTTAGACTTTTTTAAAGAATTGTTTTCTATATCTTATGCATAGAATACAGATGAATTAAAACGAAAACTGTAACAAATGGGCCATGCTAAGTTCACACCTTTTTAAGATTTATTGAAGAAGTTGATCCTTTCTGACTTTGTGGCGACTGGCTTTTTTCAGATTCAGCCGCAGGTGAGGAGGGACGAGAAGTTGGAGGTTCAGAAAGGACTAGTGGTGTGGTTCCATCATCAAGGGTTAACATATGCTTAGGAGTAGATAAACTGTGTGAAGGCATAATGGTCCGACTTTTAGGTTTTCTCCAACCCTATCGACACACACACACACACACAATTAAGGCTAACAGTTCATTCCACAAATTTTATACGTTTACTATTGTACGTTGATTAAAACAATTATTTTGAGTTAGTTTTGCTTACTTTATCATCGTAAAATCCCTGATCATCTATACGTTGCTGCCCCAGTAAGCGATCGGTTTCTAAATCAGTATCAGCTTCATCTATAACAAAAAAATGTATATATAAAAATGACAAAGGCATTGCAGGGATATTCTTAATTTACCTTCATCGCCTCCTTCCTCGCCGCTCTGTACTTTTCTATCTGAATCACCACTCATTGCAGATAAACCCCTAGATATAAATACAGTATCAAATGTAAATATTGAAAATATAATTAGACAAATTGGTAGTATTTACCGAGGAATCCACACTGGACTAACGGTATTTGTTTCGCGATCTTCTTCTGGGCGACATGTAAATGGAAGTGTTTTTGTTCGCTGTAATGTTAAACGTATATCCTTAATAGCTGCTTCGACATCGTCTGGCTTTTCTGCAGCCGGAAACCTATGAGGTACAGGTGCAGGAGGTGGTGGTGTTTTTCCTGCTAATTATCGCATAATAAGTAAAACAATTAGTAAATAACATATTGTAAAACGAACCCAATGATTCACTTTGAGATAAAACATCTTCATATCCGCTACACGGATTTCCAATATCTACTACGGTACCCGTTGGTGACAATCCATTTTCTACAGGCTTAGAGAGAATTTGTATATTTTTGTCAATGCTTTGATTTAGTTCCTCTTCGGTATTTGGAACTTGACATTTAATGAGTACAATTGTGGGATTATTATTGTCAGTATCACTTGCATGACCAGATGATAAACCATCTTCTAATACTGGCATACTTGAACAAAGTCGAGATGAATCACTGGTAACTCCTACATCACCACTCGATCCTGTTAAAAATTAATTAATTTGTTATTTATTTATTAATTATTTATCTATGTTTACCAAGAATTCCTACTGTTGGTACTAATTCGTTTTCCATCAACATTAATGAGACTTCGCTATCCAAATCTCCACAATTAGAATCACAATCAGTGGTTTCTGGGGAGAGAGTAAAATTACGACTCTGACCTACTTGCAAGCCTACCTCTGTTTCACCAAGATCACCGCTTGATCCAGTACCTATGGATAAATCTAGAAAATTGTTTTCGTGCTCTATAATCTCTTGATCCTACAAAAAAACAAAACAAAATGTTTAATTTAAAATAAACAATCAAAGAAGAAAAGCACGAAGTTATACGGGCAAATATACACCAATGAATCAAAACATTAAAATCACATACCTTTGACGCTGAAGA
This sequence comes from Sinopyrophorus schimmeli, assembly GCA_036325965.1. NCBI lineage: Eukaryota > Metazoa > Arthropoda > Insecta > Coleoptera > Elateridae > Sinopyrophorus > Sinopyrophorus schimmeli. The sequence continues at coordinate 1,844,784 of JARFIZ010000310.1, forward strand.
CAACTTTATCTAGATCACTTGCAAGTAATTTTAATGTATTGGGTCATCACTAATCACCCCTCGAAATATCGGAGCCGTATTTATAATGCAACAAATTCTGCGATTTTTTAATTCAATGACATTAACATTATAAGCACGAATTTATTTAAAACATTTCTAGGCAACTTCTGCTTAAGTAATAATGCCCCCGACTTTATCATAAGTACTAAATGAATAAAGTAATTTACCTTTAAAATAGCAGATCCGTATTAACATCGTAACAAAATCTACCAACAATATAAAAAAGATAAAAAAGTTAATCTGGATTGAACAAGCTATTAGATTATTAAGAAGTAGAAGAAAAAGAAACATTAAAAATTTTAATCGCCGCATTTTCTTAAAAACTTGCTAGGTATTTCTACTTGAGGGAGCACACCCCTTGGTAATTACTAATGGACCTACTAATCACTCCTAAATTCAAGGGTGTCCTTCTTTAAGCAAAAAGTGCCTAACAATTGTTTAAGAAAATAATGATATTAAACTTTTGTATGTTTTAAAATAAAATCATGTGATTATAATGTTCATGTGATAAAATTAAAAAAATAATATATTTTATTGCGATATAAATACGGTCCCGGTATTTCAAAGAATGATGAGACAAGACATTAAAATCACCAGTTCGTCACGCAGATGAAGTTGGATACAGCATCAAAGGGAAGTGGCTTTACTTTTCTGGTTAATCGGCGTATGTCAAAAACAATACTAATTCAAAATTTAAAAATTTTAACAAGTTAAATAGTTTTTCAGAAGTGGGATCATTTCTACTAAATGGTCTTAATACTGTTTAATGGCTCCAACAAATAATTAAAAACACCCTATATTAAAATTAAAAATGGCAAAAATTCGTGCTTGGATAAAAAAGAAATATATATTACTTGTAGTCCTAGCATGTTACTATTGCTCGAATGCTTTTTTGGTGAATCTATTGTTATAGTAAAATCACATTGCTCGGGCCGTCCTTTAGCCAACCTTTGTCCAACATATGAACTTCCAGAATCAGTACCATGCAATCGCAACTCATAATCCAAATCATGAAATTCTGAATGTAAAGCACTTTCTTCTTCCACTGGTGGACATTTAAAAAATTCCTCTAATACTTTTCTAGTTTCAGAAAATTCATATAAATAATCAAATGCTGCCGTAGTAGTTGATGGAGATGTTATAGTAGAAGTTGCCATAGACTTACTTTTCTGTTAGAAAAACCAAATATAGATAGTCTTACTATATTAATAAAATAAAACTTACAGGAAAATGAGTGATATCTAATATTGATTCTGGTTCAGTTTCATTAGGAATACAGACAACTCTTTGAGGAAAACCAGGTCTAGGAGGGTACACGCTTGGAGATGAAAGCAAACTTTGTGCACTAGGAAGTTGAGGATGACTATTGGGCTCTGATTGACGTGGACCGTAACGCCTTGGAGATCCTTCATAAACAGCAATTGGTAAATTACCAATAACTTTTGCAACAGGATCGACTTCATTATGATTAGAAGTAAAAATATCCACAGCCGTTGTCATCATATCGTCCATTTGGTTTTCATTAATTCTTTCTTCTTCGTGCCATTCATCCCCAATATCGTCAAATATCACTATTTCTCCATGTGCCATATTACCACCGGAACTTACACCCTTTTCATTATCTTGTACAGAAGTAGTATGTTCAGGCTCTTGATGCCTAACCGAGCAAATCTCTGAAGAGAAAACAGTTTCTGTAAAATCTCGCCAATTTTTTAATTTTTTTAATTCGTTACTTCTTCCGCGTAATTCCCATACTCCTTGCCTAATTGGTGACTTCTGTGGTTTTCTTTTATCATATTCATCGTTTGCACGAATTTTTCGTACAGCTTTACTTCTGCTCTGCGAATAAATTTCACGACCTCCAGCAATTTCAATTATTCTACAAAAAATTAAGTTGTACTTTCTCATTATATAAGAACATGTAAAAAATATATAACCTGGAATCACGCAGCTTATATGCATCACCCACATATTCAGTTTCAATAATCAAATCATCATCATCTGTAGAATGGGGTTGACTGGCATTCTCTTTACTATCACTATAGGATCCACCCCATCTGTTAAATTAGTTTGAAACTTATAACTACTCATAAATATAATTTAGGACAAACAAACATAATACATACTATAATATGGAGATATTAAATTAAAATATTGGCAAACCAACTATTAAAAATTAGGAAAATATTTAATAGATCACAAGTATTCTTTTATAATTAAAAGTATACTAGAATATATCCACTGCTGTTTGCAGGTCCTTAACACATGTTCAATTATACCTTTCTTTTTAACTTTTTTACATAGCCATTAAAAGAGATTAGATTACAAAAATAAAACTAAAAAGCCATATAAAGTAAAAGTGACCGGAAATGAAAATTTTGTAAGATATCACTCACCTATTATTGTCTTTTTCGATATTCATTACAGCTGTAAATGTGTCATCAACATTTTCATCTTCTCTTCCTAATGAAATAACAGGATTCAGGTTGATATCACTTCTTGGTCGACACTTAGGAAACAGTTTACTAATTTGTTCAATATTTTCACTCACATCTACATTATCCAAAGTTAATGTCAAGCTGGTCATCATGGATTTTTTACAGTTGCTAAAACATTATAATGCATCTGCAATAAAATATTAAACATCAGAAAAATTGTAATCAACTTGCACAGCTAATCAATAACAAATCAATGAGGTTAATTTATTTAGCTTAATATGACCAATTAAATTGTTGAATATTGGTATGTTGTTTTTATAATTATAAACCTGTGAATGCATGCTTATGACTAATATGGAAGAGTGATTGAATACAATGACTAATTAATATTTATGGAACTCCGACAAATGCTTGGCCAGTTCAATGAAAAAAATAGTAACTTCCTAGCTTTAATTTTTTTTAAATAGGAATCACACTTGTCCTCAATCACAATCAGAAAATTGTCATGCAGAGCTTTAACATTTCTCATGAACATCCCTATGCTTATAGGGAAGTGAACCCCAAGCAAAATAAATATATGTAATAACTTTGTTTAATTTATAAAACCACTGATATTTAATTCTAACAAACGTGCACTAAAATACGGACGGTACCTTTATGTCGAAAACAAGTGACACAGACGCCAAAATCAATATCTCAACGTATTACAAAAATTGCAGAACGTAAATATTAATTTTCTTTAATTGCCGATAATTAGAACAATTGCATTTATATATTTTACTCACTTACGAAGAGAATATACAAGCAACGTTTACGTCCAGGTTTATCGGAAACACGAAATTTCGTAGGGATTACCCTTTGCGCCGGTCATCACGAAGACTTACGGTGGCAATGATAAAATTATTGAACGTTTTGCACATAACAATTTTTTATTTCTTTTTATTTTCCGTGTTTACAAATTACAACCGTTTACTATTAGGAATAGCGTTGTTGATATTTATATTATACTTTTGATTAAAATTAATGTTAAACACAATCACTGCAATTATAATTTTAAAACAAAACATAGTTTTTTTTCACATACCAATTCTTTACATTTTCACAGACCTTATGGAGCACCTATTTAAAACTTATACTTTATTTCTGTTTATGTCCATTTAGAGTAAACGAAATACCACGTTTATATTTTATTATTTAACAAAATTAACAAATTCTTAAATGCAATAAAAATAATCATTAAAATAAATTTTGGCCTATTTTCTTAATAAGGAAGTACATGTATTAAAAGAAAAAAATATCTATGCACAATGTATATATATATTTTAAATTTGTTGTATTCAATAATTAAATTTATAAAAAAATACCTTTATACTATGAAAATCCTGTACAAATTCACAATAACATTATTTACGATAAGTTAGTCAGAAGAGTACTTTCCGCCATTGTAGTGAATTAATAAACTCTAATATCCCTAGTTCGAGTCAATAAATCAAGATTTATGAACTTTTTATGCATATATTTTACAATACCAACATTTTTCAAGCATTAAAACCTATGAATGGCTAGCTTTAGACATAATAGATTCTACCCTATTTGCTGTTTCACGCATGACATCAGAGAACTCTGGTAATTCTGGCAAATCAATTGTAATATGTGCAGATAAACGTTTATAAACAGAGCTTGTTTCAGGTCTTTTTTTTCTTGATTCTTCATATTTTAATTGTTGTTTCAAAAATATAGCATTTTTGAGTATATCTTGGATATTTTTGAAACTATCCTCTGCTTTATTTACAGCTTTTATTGCTCTAAAATACAGATAAAATATAAGTGCTAGTTTTTAAAATTATAAACAACTTACCCTACTGCATAATCAATATCATAACAATGTCCTTGCAATTCTTGCCTTAGTTTATGTACCTCTACACGACGGTACACCATTGGATTAAGAGCTTTACGAACATGTTCTTGTAATCGATAAAACGCCAGAGAAGGTTCATTTGCAACTATGTGCATATTTTCTGATATGCGTTCAGTAGCTATAAAGAGTAAAATTATAAAAATTTTAATTTAGTTGTTTACCCACCTTTTTTTACTCGAACTTCTAAATCTGAATCTAAACTTAAAGACATTATTATTTACAACTTACAAACTATTACTACAATAAAAGTATTATCAATTACACTATAATCATTTATTCTTTTCTGAACGATTAGTGTTAATTATGTCTTTGCCTTTTCTAAATTTTCATATCTTGAGATGTTTGTAAACAAATATTTTGAGAATATATGACTAATCATAATACAAGTATCCGACTAAGTAATATCAGTTACACGTCTTTCTTATAGTTGCACGTTAGAAAGGGAAAAAGGATAAAACGGCACTTACAGCAGAATGTTCCGATATTTAGTAACTTTTATTATTTTTGTTGTGGATCATTGATTTTAGGTTTGTCCAATGAAGAACCTTAAAATGACTCTGTATTTCTCTAAAATTTAAAAATCAGATATTGAAAGCAGACATGCGTAGAAATTTGATTAAGAATGTACTATTCACTGCTTATTCTTTTATTGGAAGTTCTAATTGATTAGATAGTTATAATCAATTATATATGGTTGTTTCTTTAGTATTTAGTATATATACATAGTGCTCTTGGAAGAGGTTGAAATATACTTTCAGTTTTGGTTTTTTGAGCGAAAATTTCTAATTCTTTCGCACCCATTTACTTTGTTCTTTTATTTTAAAAGTAAATGTACGTTAACAGATTTAAAAAAAATATTTCACAAAATAATATAAAATTACACTTATACTACAAATTACTAATCATAATAATTTATGACTTTATTCATAGTCGATTTCAAAACTTTTTGAAAGTAAGGGAATTTGTATGAAAGAAGAATAGTTTGTACTTTTTTATGTGACATAGTAACATTTAATTATTACTATTTTATTATTCTTAAGGTATCAAAGGAGCAATCTTAAAAACAAATTTCAGAGAGCGCATATACAAAACCTCATTTTATTGATTTTAAATAGTTGGCGACAGACCCCTATAAACATTGGGGTAGTTAAATTACCAAGATAGAGTACTGTACGTATTAAAGGTACTTACACCTAACTGGTTTAAACCTAGGGAGCATCAGGGAAAAATCTTATTCATTTTCATTTTTTACCCCGAATGTACATTAAATGATTTGGAACGCCCGTATTTAATTTAAAGATTAATCATTAATTTGTAAATAGGTTTAAAAAATAAAACAAAAACAAACGTCCAAAAAGTCTGCTGTGTGTTGTTACTTAATGCAAAAAATAGAAATCGATATATTACAAAATATAACAACGAATATATGTAAGTTATTCGTACAGAAAATTTAAATTATGTTTGGGGAGATTAGCAAAGAATGTTTTAATATTATATCGACAAATTATCACAGGTAAGTTAATTTATTTATATTATATTTATAATACTTTTTGTATTCAGTATTATTAGCTTTTGTTGATTAGAATCTAGAAAAATTAATAATACAAACATATAATCAATATTTGCTTTTTAAGTTACATGTACACCCAATTATTTAATAGTTTGTTTTTATTAATTCAATTCAAATAAGTTAAATTGAAATACACAGATTTATTTTATTTGCATACCTATATGTATAATGAAAATGTATACCTACATTTATTTTTTACTATTCAGATTTACAGTAATAGATATACAACCTTTTTAAATGTGTTATTAAGCAAAAAATAATCTTGCAAGCATTATCAAATTAATGATTATTTAAGGAAATATGTTTCCTGTGAGCAATCCAGTAAAAATTCATTATGTTTTGTACATACGCTTTATACTACACGCTTTCTATAAACCTTATATCTACATTTAATTACATAAATTATTTATTATTACGTATACAACAAACAATAACCGTAAGTACTAAAAAGTTAACTCAATATTTTTTATTAAAAAATAGCAATCAAAATGATTACTAATAGTTATTCAGTAGGATTTTGATTTACTTTCTCTAGTTTTATAAATGCAGAAAATATAAATATTTCGAAAATACTGTATGTACAGTTCAATAAAAAAATGGAAAAAAAACTAAAAATTTGATTACAATTTTTTTAATTATTTTAGGAATGGATTTTATCAATTATGCGTCTCCCTGTCAAAATGTGTGCAATAATAATTGTTGGAATTTTAGTGGTATTGTATCAATATCATTTATCAAAAACTTGGATTATACCACAACCCAACGATGAAATTCATCAAGAAATGTATATTAGAATAGCAATAGGAAAAAATAAATCAAATTCTTCCAAAATTGACAATGTCGATAAATCCTGTGTAAGTATTTAACTTTGTATTAAATTTACATATAAAACTGTATAGAGTTTATTCAGGCCCGGCGACAGAAATAAGGTTGAGGCCCGTTACTCTGATTCCCATGTGGGCCCTTCTGATCCGTAGTTTTGCGTCTGGTAGTTAGTGTATTATATGTAGTAGCAAGTAATATTACATGAGGCCCCCTATCGTCCAGGACATGGCACAGCTATACCCGTAGTCCCCCCCACCTTGTCGCCGGGCCTGTATTTATTAAATTTAATACCTGTATAATTTTATTTATTAATAAATCCTTAAATATTTTAGTTAAAAATACAGGATAATTAATTCTATTCATAAAATAACTTCTAGTGTTTGCATGTCCCTGCGTATTTAAGAAACGATGTTGATTTACCAACTCTTTACATAATAACACCAACATACAGACGACCAGAACAAATAGCGGAATTAACGCGACTTGCTCATACTCTTATGTTAGTACCAAATATATACTGGTTAGTTATTGAAGATGCCGAAGTAAAGACGCCCCTCGTAACAGAATTTTTAAAAAAAACTGGTTTAAGATTTGAACATTTAACAGGTAAATATCAATAATTTTTTTTGTATTTTACTAAACCAATCATTATTATTGATTTTTAAAATCAAAATAAAATAAAATATCTCACATCTTCACTAAACATCCATTATTCACTCACAATTTAATAAGTCATAATATGCACCTAAAGTGCAATAACCGTCCATTCGCACTCACATCTTTCGTGAAATTTTTCATTACTTTTCTAAAATGATATAAAACTTTTCCAGCTCCAATGCCTGAACAATACAGAAATAAGAAAAAGGGACCTAAACCTAGAGGCGTATCAAACCGAAATAGGGGCATTCAGTGGATTAGAATGAACGCAACCGAGGGAGTTATGTATTTTGCAGATGACGATAATACCTATGATTTAGAAATATTTTATGAAGTAAGTTTGTTTGTTTCATCACATATATCATTGGAAAAAATTTATTTATAGATGCGCTTTACGAAAAAAGTTTCTATGTGGCCGGTGGGATTGATTACAAAACTTGGTGTTAGTTCACCTATCGTTAAAAATGGTTTATTTTCTGGATTTTATGATGGATGGATAGCCGGACGTAAATTTCCAGTGGATATGGCAGGGTTTGCAGTATCTGTACAGTTTTTATTACAACGTCCCAACGCTTCCATGCCTTTTAAACCTGGATTTGAAGAAGATGGTTTCTTGAGAAGTTTACATCCCTTCGAACCAAAACAAACAGAGTTACTAGCTTCAAATTGCTCTAAAGTAAGTTGTTCAATGAATAAATATATTCGTTAATAATAAAACAGACAAAAGCAAGTTTAGCAAAAGCTAATTTAAAATGCATTAATTTTTCACTTTAGATATTGGTATGGCACACGCAAACAAAAAAAAATGATCCTTCTCCACCATTAGACACATTAAAATTTGGAAATACAAATATAGCGACGCTCAAACACATTCTTGTATAAAGCAGAAAAATAATTTGCATTATAAAAATTGGATAAATCTACTGCATGTGTACCGAGTGAAAATATGAGAGAAAGTATAAAAAAACTAATTATGTAAAGAAGAAAAGAACTGAAAATAGTTACGACACGTTTAATTAGTAACTGGAGTTATTATTACACTATCATATATATTCAACTCCATAAGGTAGGTATGTTAGTTTATATTTCAGAATAATTTTAAGTTACGTATTCACTTAAATCAAACATGTTAACATTTTTTTTATACTTTATACCACATTATTAAATGTTTTTGGAAATTATGAACATTATCGATGAAATAATTTGAGCATTAAATTTACTTACTCAATCGAAAATTGTTTAACAGGGCTAAGAACATAGAATAATAACGATTTCAGATTTATTGCGTTTAAATTTATTCAGTTCGTTTTATTTCATTTATAGTCAAACGCTAAATTTGAAAGTCTTTCAATTAGTTGGATGGCAGGCACACTAATTATTTTTTAATGTAGTTCTGTGTGACATATTCTTCTCATACATACAATATCCGTGCTGTATAAGGGTTGTTTGAGTTTATTAATTCATGCTATATGAACATTGTGTTAGAGGAAGACTAACACGACTCTGGACGGTGTTACATCAATATAGTGTTATAAAAGAACCCAGGGCTTTTTATACTATGACTATTACAACATTAATAATTTTGTTTTCCTAATGTAATAAAGTAGAGAATTTTATTTCTATTAAATTTTTGTCGGGGTTTTTCAAAACAGTAGAATACCAAAAACTTCAATCGTTTTAGTGTTTACAATTTTCACTATTTTTTTTATTAAGAGATATATATTCATTAACAAAATGGATGTATGGAAATAATGAGCTCAAGTAATCTGAAACAATATCATAATGTTTGCAAATATCTTTTCATTTTACAAGTTATTAAACGGATTATTTAAAATTGTAACCAACATAAATTAAGTTTATATTCAAAAAATTATTTTAATTTAATTTTGGGTTTCGATTAGGTTCTTAGTCTTGTTATCTAAACACAAAACGTAATTCTAACTTGAAAATATTATATGGCAACGTTAGCACAAGCGTTGATAAATTTTGTTAATAAGTTTTTATAAATTTATTTCATTTATATATTTGAATATACTTATTGTTGAGAGTTTATAAACTGTTTGGGAAATAATCCAATAAACACACGTAAATTGTTTTTAAAAACAATTAGTTTTCAATCATAGACAAATTACAATTTTTAAAAGAAAAATTGTAATTTAAATTTTTTGTTTTCTGTATTATTTAATAGAAATGCGATCTATGTTCACTATATTTTAATTACTTCCACTTCTAATCAAATAGTATACACTCTTATTTAGTTTTTTTTAATCAGAAATAATTACCAGTATTTATAAATGTTAAATCTATAATTTTTATATTAGCTTCTTACTAAATTCAACACAATCACGCATATGTGTGTTTAATGGATGATAAGTTCAGGAATAGATTGGTCAATACATATCAAAATTTAACTAATTTGACAAAAGCTATAACAAATTGAGCTTACGCTAGCGTAGAACAAAAGAATGATTGTTAAGTTTTAGTAATACACAAAAATATGTACAAACACTATATCACAAAAAAAATACTTTTGATTACTGAAATATTTCAACAATATGGAATTAATTATGCATATTTTTCCGCAGAAACACTGCTAATTAATAGAAAACAATATTTTTTGCTTAATTCCAACGTATAACTTCAAAATTCTACTATTTTTAAACAATATTTAAAAATGTAGCATTCTGGAAATAATACTAGTAACAAAAGAATCACTAGAATTTATTCAAACTTGTATATCGTATTCCAGTTACCACAATAAGTAATAATAGTTTTTTTTAATATTATAACTACCTATTAGCTATATACATTATATGTATGTAATAAAGAAATAAAATTCTAAAACTTGGAATGCTTAGTTGCATTTTAATATATATACAAAGTGAACTTTTGTCAAACTTTAAACATTTGTATCTCGTTGACTATGAGTCATAGAGAAACCGTTAAAAATTATTAAAATGAAAAAAAAATCACTTTGTATATAGGTACATATTAATTATTTTTATTTTGAATTCTTTGAATACTGCAGTTTAACTAAATCAAGTTACAATGCATTAATTAAATAATTTTAAATATGTACCATTTATTTATTTTATGTTATGCTTACTGTTATGTATAAAATTAGTTTGATATTAGCTTCTTATTTATGTACAATAACTCTTGTTAAGTCTCAGGAAGAATGCAATAAATACTCGTTAGAACTTTGTTTTATAACCGTTTTTCTTGAGTAATAATTACCAAATCAATTTTTGGGCTTCCTCAAAATCTGGCCAATATATATCCTTAGTGAAAAAGATATTAAATGTAAGAGCGTTTATAACATTAAATATGACAAATTCAAGTACAATCTGCCACTTGCTTAATTTTGTAATTTGCACCCTTAAAAAAATATAAGGAATAAGAAAATATCTAATTTCGATCATTTTTTGTAATACTAAAATAATTGCTGTTGTAATAAAATACGTTAATGCAAATGATTTGTTGTAAAAAACATTTAATTTTGAAGACAAGGCATAAAAACCAAAATAGTATATAGGGATCAATACATATCGAAACCAGTTGTATTTTCTATAAAACTTATTCCATATATAAAATGTATAATGTCTATTATCAGCTAATAAATAGGAATGCTCTAACGTATTAAAATGTATTATAACAAAAAATAATATGAAAGTGAAAACAGTAATAAACTTCTTTCTCCATGCAAATTTCAAAAAACTTGGTACTTCTGTTACAACAAACGGAAAACCGAATATTAAGCAAAATAAAACAAAGTAGAATAATTGGGGAAAATGAATTGTTGCAATATGAGCATTTTTATCTCCTACTACAATACCTTCATTCAGAAAAACAAATACAGCAAAACTTATAAAAATTGAAATATATGCAAAGAAATTAATCCAAAAATAAATAGGTAATTTTTTAATAATATGTCCTTTCATCACCTGCGTTAATAAACTAAATAAATCCTAAAAAATATAATATGTAATATAACACTGGACAACACATGTAGAAAGTATTACCTTTAATGAAAAGTTGTTATGGATAATCCTCTTGGTTTGCTTTAGATCTGAATGTAAAAATAATTCCTTTAAAACATATTGTCCAAAAAACATGAGAATCCATAAAATATTTGTTTGTCTCATTATCACTGCACAAAACCCTAAAAAAAAACATATCATAAACAACGCTAAATTTAAAAACAATTCTATGATCGTATTATTAACATACATAACACGATTTCTGTGCTTATTTTATAACTTTTTTGTTAATTAAATTAATAATGTTGTTAAAATATATACAGTCAAACCTTGATAAGCCGAATTTTTGATAACTCGAACCTGTTCTACTACGACTTGCCTATTTCAACGTTAATATTTTTATATCGATAAGTTGAATTTTTGATAACTCAAATTATTTTTAGCTTCCCTTCAACTTCGACTTATCGAAGTTTGACTGTATCTTAATAGAACATCTATAAAGTGTAATTAGTATTAATTCAATTTGAAAAAGTATCCAACATCCCCTGATTAGCGCGATTACTTTGTTACCTAAAAATGCCGCACTAATCGAATTTGAAAAGCAATATATGTATACATATATAAAATACTTCAGAGACTTTAAAACTAACCAATTTTTTTAAATGTATTTTGCCAAGAAATTAAACATATATTAGAATAACAACAGAATATATAGTTTATTCAAATTAACAACACGCTATATTTAAATTTAAAATCCGCGCAATTCGAAATTTGGTTGCGAGGTTAAATGAAATTTTGCATTAATTGAACTCGTGCTAATCGAGAGATGCCTGTATATTTAATTACCATGTAGACCCTATTTTTGAAACAAGTGGTAGTGAATCTAAGGCCTTTTTAAAACATATCTAAAATGAATTATCATTTGTTTTTCATTTTATAATTCTTTGTACAGTTCAAAGAAAGGTATAAATTTTTTAGTTACTATAAACGTATAAAATCACTTAAATGTAATTATTAATTTTGCACCAAAACAGCCTATAAATATATTAGAAATCATCAATAAAAAAAGAAAACTATTACTCAGTATTCATTGGCCTACCACCAAAATGATCTGTTTTCCTACTACTGATATAATTACATTTTTTTTAAATAAAATAGATTATAAGAAATGCACAACATTCATACAGTTCTTAAAAACTTACTTACCAAATATAGACAAAAGCAAGTGATTTTCTTTAGCATAATTAATAGCCATTAATAGTACAAATGTTACTGAAATAATATCTGTATAATATACTGTACTAAAAAAGTACAAAGGAGGTAACAATGATAAATTTATACTTGTAAGTAAATTTGTCCAAACAGTCTGTAAATAAAGAATATAAATAAAATAACATTCATTATAATGTTTTTAACATTACCTTAAAATGGCGAATATTAAGATAATAATTAAGTAACAATAAATTAAGTGTAGATGCTATTAAATTAAGAAAACGTAACCAATACAATGAACATAAATGAAATGGGCCTAATAATAATGCAGTAACAATATACAATCCAGGAAAAGTAGTTATTTTGGAATTCCACTAAAAACAAAGCATTGTATATTAAATAAATTATAATATTAGCTAATGTTTCTTACCGTATCAAATTCATATTTACAATATGCAAGTCCTTGGGGTACATGAAATTCTTCATCAATTATTGAAAGTGATGTTTCAAAAACTTTGTTAAATAATAACTGTGATATTATATAAAATATTCCACAACTACTACATAAACACACCGTGTAGAAAGATATTAACTTTGCCATTTTAGATGTATTTTTTAAAATTTTGTAACTCAAAATTTTTCACTACATAATCTCTTTAATGTAACATTATATTTTCACTAATCATAATATTTCTAGATTTAATGTAAAATTCAAATAACATTCAATAATCCATTGAAAAAATTTGTAAATATAACAAATAGGTTAACATTTACTTAAAATGCTTGGCACTAAACAGTTATATGTTTTTATTTTAAGTTTTTAGCGCACAACGTTGGCATTTTGATAACATTTTGAAACTTATGAATTTGGTGGTCCCTTAAATTGCCCCCCTTTTTAGTTTATGATTAATAAGTTTAGTCAATCCTTTATTACCAATTTCAAATAATTAATCATAAAATGGTATTTTACAGGTATATGTTCGCAAAAAAAGACAATTAAAAAGACAAATTAGGAATAGACTACAATGATTCTTTGAAGATGAAGATTACTTGAACATAGTAAATAAAAAAAGTTTATACAAGTATTGTATTATACTTTTAATAGCATCTATTTACATAGCACAATACTTCAATACATTTAAAGTCGTATTAATTCCTCGTCATCTTTACAACTATTCAGAATTATCCAACGTGGAGTCAGATTTATCTTGTATTTCGTTTACATATCCTATAGTTATAGTTAAGACAATCTTCGTTTCTTCTTTTACAATCGAATTTTGTGCTTCTACAAATATGCGATTTAGATTAATTACAATTAGTGTAATGTTTTATATGTACCCACTTCTAATTAATAGCCTTACAGCTGGTGCATTTATTGTTAATTCCTAGTCAGGTTTATCTTTTATATTATTAACTTATTGCTGAATTTTTAATTCTCTGGGTTTACAACTTCAAATAGAAATATATTTACAGAGAAAAGATATTTACAAGCGGCTGTTATAAACATTTGGAATGGAACTTGAACTTAATTTTATTATACAGTTTTTAATATAGGTACTCATTTATTACTGCATTTCTATCATTTATAACAGTCAATTTTTCTGTATTTTTTATTTAATTTTTTTTTAAATTGTGCTGTTAGAGATAAAAATCCATATTCCCATTTACGTGCACATTATTTGTGAAATAACATCTACTTGTTATCTTCATTTAATCCTAGCAGTTAAATCAGATTATATCTAAATACAGTAGGTAAATAATTAATCTTAAAAGTTAAGCTAATATTGTTGACTTTGTACTGAAATTTAAAAAAAAACGCATATTATTCTAACTCCAATGTCAACAAATATAACAATAGTTTATTCTAAGCTATTTCACTACAGAAATGAATATACAGTTAATCGTATAACAAAAGAGACTTATTTAATACAAAAGCCTTTTTTGAAACACTTAAAAATTGCCATATTTAAATTTTTTTAAATGTATTTATAAATGAAAACATAATACATAATTATATTTAAAAACAAAGATAAACTATTTACAAACAATAAATTAATTTTGCATCAAAAAAATGTAAAACTGGTAGACTTCGATTTGGTACCACCAATACTTTTTATTTATACCTATTCGCTCTGCTTTTACATAGATATGCAATTATTACTACTTTTGGAAACCAATTAAGCTAATAATAATTCATTAATTTTTTTATCGTAATTTTTCAATAGAAAAGATCCAAAATAATTTTATATAAAATATGGCTTTCAGTGTACACCTAACACTATATAATTTGTCTAATCTAGTAGCTAATCCATGATATTTAGATGTTTTCATTTCATAGTTAAAACAAGGGGTAATTTAATTAAGAACATAAATTATTGTAGTCGCATTAACTCAAAATAAATATAAGCATTTTAAAACGTTATCTGGAAGTAAATACATTAAAAGAACAGTACTAAAGAATTACTTTTTCTTTGACTATTACATTAACATATATCCGAAGAGAAATAAAAAGTATTACAAATGGAAAAACAGGAATCGAAACCAAAGTCAATATTTGATAAAATACATGTCAACAAAAATCTGATTACTCTTAAACTAGCATTGTTCTTTTTATATGGGGGTCAGTATATAACTATTTTAATTAATTGTTTTTTTTTGTTTATTTCGATTTTAGCAACATCTTCTTTGATGCCTTATTTAACTATACATATGCAAAGTATTGGTTTAACCATTGAAGAAATTTCTCAAATTTATCTTGCATTACCGTTTACCACTTTTCTAGCACCGCCTCTTACAGGCTTTTTAGTAGATAGATTTGGTAGATATAAAACAGTAATAATAATTTCATTTATTTTAAACGCTATAATACACCATTCATTATTATTAATACCTCATCAAGAAACACCAGGCGTTATGCCTTCAGGGTACGTAATGAGTCATCCAAATAAAGAATATGTTGAAGTTTGGTGGAGCCCCTGTCCAAGCAGAGAATGTCCAGAAAGCGAAGAAATTGATGTAGTGTTAGATATGTGCGTTGATCACTGTTTGCTTCAGAAAAGATATCAGGAACTATATAAATCTGAAACTTCACAAAAAATTGACGACGTAGGAGAACAAGATGATTTAATATTTCATTTGGGAAAGACAGTAAAAAATGGCACAAGAAAATCTGGGTAACTATTCAGTATTAGCGCAATTACAGTGTACCGTATGTTAATGCTTGTAGAAAATCCAAGAAAAAAGGAAAAAAGAAGAAACAGAAAATATTTCAGAATGACACGGCCGTAATGTTCGTGTTGAATATGCACGCCGATTTAGCCGAACCCGTCGAAAACATTGGAATCGAGCTAGAATTAGATGAAGATGATGCGATAAGTTTTAAAAACCGATTTGGAAAAAAACTATTTAAACGTTTTGGAATAAACATCACGGAACTAGAACAAGGAGATTTACGTTGCGGTGGTGTAGTGGAAAAAACAAATTCGACTTATAAAAATCGTTTAAAAGAATGGTCTGGGGATTGTATTATACAAAAATGCAATTTTCGAGTAGGTGGTCCCGAAGTCTGTCCGCCAGATTTTAAAGAGAGCGATGATAAGGTCTTCTGGATTTATGTTGCTCTAAGATTTTTGGGTAGCATTATGCAATCTGTTGGAATTACAATTATGGACCCCGTAGCTCTAATGATGATTGAAAAGTATGGTGGAGACTTTGGAAGAGAAAAATTATTTTCAAGTTTAGGCATGGCACTATTTTCGCCTATCACAGGAGCATTAATTGATTTCAATAGTCAAAAATTGGGATATAAAGATTATTCAGCAGCTTTCTATACTTATGATATACTTCTGGTTGTAGGGGCATTTACCGTGTTCCTTATGCCTCTTGGTTCGCATCTTCCAACCGACAATGTATTTCGAGAAATGTTTAAAATCTTCAAAATGTTTAACGTTATAGCGTTCACCTTTTTTTTATTCATTTTGGGAAATCTATGGGGCTTTATAGAAGGTTTCTTATTTTTTTACTTAATAGATCTGGGGGCTCCAAGTTATTTATTGGGTGTAACTGTAACTGTGGGAACCATCAGCAGCATGCCATTTTTATACGGGGCAGAAAAGATTACAAGCAAACTTGGTCATGTAAATATTATTATTATAGCATTTTTTGCACATGCTGGACGATTAGTAGGGTATTCTCTGATAGAGTAATTATTCAATTTAATACAATTATATTTAATTCTATCGGTATTTTATAGAAATCCATGGTGGTGTTTTCCATTTGAAGCAATGGAATCTCTATCTGTTCATTTAATGTGGGTTGCTGCCGCAACTTATTGTGCCATTTTGGCTCCAAAACATTTATTAGCAACATTAATCGGAGTAATAGGAATGGCACATTTTAGTATTGGTAAGTAGAACACACAATATTACAAAAAGTACAAATATTTCTTTAGGTCGCGGTAGCGGAAGTTTCTTGGGCGGTTATATTATAAGTAAATCTGGAATTCGACAGGCATTTAGATTTATGGGTTTGGCTGCCGTTGTTTCGGGCATATTATACTCAATTTTATACTATGCTTGGTTGAGGAAATTGGAATATAAATATAATAGCGAAAAAGCAGATGAGGGTAAATCATTATGATTATTTCAAAGTACGCTACATCTAAGTGTTATAATTATAGAATATGGAGAAGCAGACAAATTAGGCAATAATGAACCTAAATTTAAAGATCAGGGAACAATGGTCAGTTTTGAAAGATTGAGTTTGATGATCGAGTATAATCAAATAGGTTCACTCACTTCTTTAAGTAGAAGAAGCGTTAGAGAACACGATCCCGTTAGTCGTACAAGAAGTAACAGTATCAGAAGAGGAAGTTACAGTATTGGAATGTTTAAAGCTTCGCGTGGAAGCGCTTCTAAAGTTGACTTGCTCAAATCTGCGATTGAAGTAAATCATTCCAGAAATTCTGCTAATTTCTTAAATACTCAAGTACAAATATTAATGTCAAAAGTGAATCTTTTTAATAATTGTTTTTTAGGTAAACGATACCAACACTTCTAGTACACCGAAGTTAAATCAAAAGAGCACAAGTCTTGGACCTATTATGGACCAAGAAGTTGATAAAACCATGATTCCAGACGAAACTGAAGAACTTCTGTATGTTACAAAATTACAAACAAAAGACCAAAAACCTAAGTAACAGTTCTGTAAGATTATGTTATTTTATATACTTATCAATTTTACTATTTAAATTAATATGAGATTGACTTTCTAACGTAGTATTATGATTGAAATTCCTACACCTACATAAAACATATTCGGTATTAAAGTATTTTTTTAAGATCTCTCTTACTTATAAATTAATTAATAAATTGCTCTTGGAACATCGTAAGTGTTAACGCGGCAATTAAAAACCACTTACCAGCAAGAAGAAAATATGAATCACTTATAATGGGTTTTGAATTCAGTTACGCCTTAAAGTATTCTTCAGATTGGCACAAGTGGCCCCATATATATATATATATATAGGACTGCCTTGGAGATGCAATCCGTTTCCATAGGGAATGACCGCCAGAATTGGGGGCAATCTAAATTAATTATTGAAAATCAAGAGATATAAACCAACTCCTACAACATAACAGAAGAAATTTAAAATAAGTACTAAGTTTACTTATAGAACATCACAAGTTAACCAACACTACTATATTATTAAAATGTTTAATTATGGCCAAGTAAAATGATCGCAATAAGTGCTACTGTACCATTCTCCATCGCGCAACATTAAACTAATATAAGTAAAACAAATCAAACAAACATTTTAGTCATAGTATCATCTTGAATAAACTACATAAACCCAACCAAAAACTTTAGACTAACTTCTGCAAACCGGACTTCAACTGGAAATTAAAAAAAAATAATTTAATTATTTAAATAAACATAAAAAGATCTCACATTTTTATTGAAAAGTTTTACAATGTATTAATTAATGCTATATCGCTAAAATACTCATATGTAAGTTTTAAAATAAAAAAATTAATTTAAGTAAGCTGCTTTATAATTACCAGCACTTTCCTTCATAATTACAATGTATGTGCAAGGTGTAAACTACAATACAATTAGAAATTAATAGGTACTTAGGTAAAAAATAAAATACCCTGCACTTAAAATTAAAACTTAATATCAATCTGAAATTGAACTAATTAAAAAACTAAAATTACAATTCTTGATATCACTACTAATAATAAAATAAAAATTTTCATAGAAAATATACGTCGCAAATAAAGAAGTCTTAACTTGTTAGCAGAGCTACGTTTATTTCTTTTACCATTTTAACTCTGTGCAACATTTTTTCTAATGCAGCTCTTGGTAAAGGCATAGTAGAGTACCATACTGGACTATCTGGTACGCATGATCTCTCAGGTAATAAATAAAATACGTCATTTCTCGTTTTTACACTTTCGGGACTATTGGATAAACAAAAATACATTAGTAATAGAAAGTTATAAAAAATTACATAACTTACCATTTGGACAAATAAAATTCATAAAGTTTGACTGGACAACGCAATGGATTTTCTTCATTTTCTTGTTGTTCATAAACTTTCTTCTTTCGAGTAGTTGCATCTAAAACACAACAATCAAATTAATAAACCTAAAATAATTATTTTAAAATAAATATATAAAAAAATTAAAAGGTAAACTTATTTAATTTTAATAATTCCCTTTCTAGCGTTTTGCCAACGAAAATTAAAAAAATACGTTAAATTCAACAATAGCAAAACTTTCTCATAAATTATAAATATGCATTAATGATTTCTTTAAAAAATCTGTTTTTACTAAATAGTAGTTAATAAAGTATCTAAACATAATACTGAAAAGAGTCATTAAAAAGATCCAAAACAGTTAAATAAAAAAAGTACTTTTATTCTTAGTCTTACCTATATTTAGTATAAAAAATAAAAAAAATAAGCACCTGTACTTGACTGCGGAGGATAAAAACGTAGCAAAACGTTTCTGGAGCCGGCCACTTTATTAGTTCCTGGTTGATTAGGATTGCGTTTCCAATGTTTCATAATGTGTGAAAAAGACAACTGCATATGCTCATCCACGGTCTAAAATAATCTTGAGTTGGTTTTAATTTCGTTAGTTATAATAATTTTTTACCGTAAGATTAAAATGTTTTGTATTGAAAAACATCAATGTGCTTAATAACACATGTGGAGAATGCGCTCCCAATTGTTTGCTTTCCCATAAGTGTTCTTCTTCAACTCTAGTTACAATGTAGTCTAAAAATTATAATCCTTGTATCGTTAACAATTAATTTGAATAAAATTAAACTTACGAGAATCATTATATAACACTGAAAATTTTTTGGCCACTTCATCCAAACAATCGGTAAATTTTTCATAATAAGTATCACAAAATATATTATCAATTCTACCGCTTTCGAAAAGATATTGTTGAATGCCTATAATAAAGAACACATAATTTTTATATAGATTCGTAATATTTAATTAACTACCCAAACACAAATAATAAATTGTATCAGGAGCATATTCTTGGCCATTAGGTTTTCTCACTTCTTTTACGAACAAGCACAATGAGTAGTTGAGTTCGTCAGCGGTTAATTGCAAAATTTCTGGTTTGAATAATTTTACACGTCGAGATGATTTTTCTAGTTCAGCATTTTTGGTAGTGACCCATTGCTTCCAAGCGTTAACGCCAAAAGTGTACTGTAACAATACATTAGTAGATTAATATAGTTATGTCAACCAGTTCTACGTCCATCTGCAGGTCGCAAAAAAGTGCTGATCTACATTAAGCAGTATTTCCTGTCGGGAAACTCAAATTGCCGTTATCAGCACCTAAAAAGGTATTATACATGGAAGACCGCGATAAATACTCACAGTTAAATATACATACTTGCAGGGATATAATTTAGTTAGAAGTTTAGAATTAACAAAATAAAGGGAGTCCAGAAATAAATAACAAGAAACAAAAAATATAAATTATAAATTAAGAAGTATTGAATTAAACAAAATAAAATATAAGAAGTAGATAATATAATTAGAGCTACATATAAAATTCTACGATTATGATTCTATGTTATTAAGCAGAATTATCCCACCGGAAGTGGATTTTAGTTGGCCAAGACTTTGAAAACCAAGTGACTTTTAAAAGAGAATAAAAAAATTATAACAAAATAAAATAATAATCAACAATAAATATATTTACTAAACGAAGAATGACGAACAAATGAAATGGTATCAAAACCTCTATTAACTAAACAACATTTTGACACATGACATTTTGTTCCAAAAATTCAAACTTGTAACATTTATGGACCTCTTTTCGAGATACGCGCAATCATATTGAATTAACGACGCCACTCTCATTTTTATCCTCGATAAAACACTTCTCGCATTACAATGTTGCATATAAAATTGTATTTGATGAAAGACGTAAATTTCGAATTTTTTTAATTTTAAATCCCTATTTCAAATATTTTGTCATCCAATAATATCAAAATCATCCGATCCCTAATCCTGAAGTTATTGTGTTACCACAACCCAAAAATGTTTTAATTAAAATCAAGGGGGCACCTTACAACACACCGGGGTTGAACGAGGACGTTCAACATCCAGCTACAAGTCGCAAAATAAGTGCTGACCTGCAATAAGCAGTATTTCCTGACAGGAAACTCATATTGCCAATTTCAGCACCTGTATAAATACATGAGGGTCCGCGATTAATACTCACAGTTAGTCACACACACACACACAACACCCACACACACAGTTTAGTTAGAAGTTTAAAAATTAAAAAAAAAATGTTTAATAAAATTAAAATTTGATTAAATAAAATTGAATGTGATGAACTGGAAAATTATTTAAATGTTTTTTAATATATAAAATTGTTTTTGATCATGTCTCAACTTAATATTATTAATGACCATATACACAATATTGACCGATTACTATACTTTACTAAAAAAACTTTCATTAACTTCTAATTCAACATTAATATTGTTACAATAACAAAATGTATACGATGGTTATGTATTTTTTTATTAGTAATTTGCACTCAGTATAGAAAATTGTTATTTTAATACATTCTAAAAACTTTTTAACAATAGAAAGACCAAATGCTATAAGTGCAGCAACGCCATTTCAAATACACATATGGCGCTTACACTCAGCCTTTCTAATGTTAAATTATAGTACGATACCACTGCGATTATTGTTCGTTTTTATCATTAAGGTGGTTATCGTGCCGTAATAGCAGCAAAGTTTTTATCGCATGCATATATTATGAGTGGAAGAACTAATAGCGAAGGAAGACATAACTTTTGTTAGTTTCCAGTCGCGACAAATGCACGTATATTTATTAAAAAATATTCAACTTTGCGACGTCATATCTAAATAACGAAACGGTCAATAATTTTCGTTTTTTTTTAAATAAGTACGCAAAACATATCTCTTCATTCGGATATTTTTTTTTTAAGTTTGTATAGTTTTTTTTATTAAAAATAAAAAACTATTTAGTGGAGCTGGTTTAACTTACGAACCCCTAAGAAATCGGTTAGAAGGCAACAAAGCTACAAAATTGTTGTTCTTCAAATATAATTTGCCTCTTCTTAATTTTGATTACCAATAAAGTTTATTTTCAAAAAAAGTGTAGGTACTATGTACAATAGTATGTACCTATTTTGAATAAAGAGTTTTTGAATTTGAATAAGTAGATTTTATTATATTCTTTCATAAATGATCTATGAATTGTTTGCCACCTGCGCCTCCGTTAACCTCCGCTTCCGCCGAGGCTAAGCGCTCTTTGCCTCCGCCTCCTCCAAGAAGGCTTTCATTACAACACTAGTTTTCAGACTGGTTTGTTTCGATTTCCCAACTTGTGCTATTTGTTGTGTATGTCATAGTGTATTGCAACAACACAAAGGCTGTTATTGGCAAAAACTTTTTCCTGAGGCAGTTTTACCCTTGCTGGTTGCCCACTGCCTTGCAAGGAAGGGAGGCATATAATTATACGATGGTTTTAGCGTGAGATTGAACCTAGGTCGCTTAGCGCATCAGTCCACACACTCAAACTTTGCGCCACGCCACTCTCATTTAGACAGTAATGGCAAATAATTCTTAGCAAATGTAAACAAAAAATAATTAAATGGCATGTGAACAATGCCATATTGTACTTAAAACATGTAACACAGTTGTCTAAACGAAGACTTATTGGTTGTTATAGAAGACGATCAATACGTTATAGTGTTTAGCGTATGGATCATAATGTAAACCAACCAATCTCGAGCAATATCTATGCCATAGAGTTTTTCGCTATAAAGAGTATACATTGAATATTCTTATTAAGTATGCAAAATTTTAGAACCTTCTGAAACAATGCCTATACCACGACAACCACCTCAAGTTTACTACATCTTATAATCTAGACAAATGTTTTACCTTCAAACACATATTTGCGTCAGGTTTTTCAATAGGTTCAGGTGGTGGAGCTGGCTGTGGTGGAGCTAGAAGAGGAATGTCAATTTGATTGGTTGAGCGTCGGCCCCTTTTACTGGCAACACCACTCTTTGGGGGACGTCCACAACGTTTACGACCTCGTACTGCTTGGCGTTCTATTATATGTTGGATAGATTGAGATTCATCAACAGATTCTTCATTTGCTACTTAATTTCAGCTATCAATGTAAGCATTTTGTAAAAGAACTTTGAATACATACTTGTAGTTTCTCCTGTTTGTGAAGCAGTTATTGTACTTGCAGTGAGTGCTCCTTCCAAATCTACTGCTGGTTCGTCTAACTCTGTTGCCATCTTTAATGCCATTTGTAACATGTCGTCTCCAAAAGTGTTGCTGGCATCAACAGGTTCTGGACTAAATGTCGCTACTTCTGGTGCTCCTGAAAAGATAAATCAAATAGAAAAATCTTAGATTCATAGTGTTATTATTAGATTTCATAACGAGCAACCTCTTTTCCAAACTAATATGAAAGCAAAACTGTGAAAATACAGTAAGGGCTTAATTTCGCGCTTAAGAGGCGTTTCTAGGCGACAAAACGCTAAACGAATCTGTGTAAAACGAGGTAATCTTCAAATGCCACGATAAATTGAAACAGTATAAATTTAGAACTTTTTTTATGCTTCGAACACACCGCGTTATATCGAATCAGCGTTAATCCAAAAAGCGCTAAACGGAGAATATCAAATTTGAAAAAAGTCTAAAAAATTGTAATTATAATTACCTGCGGTAGTGTCTTCTTCGTCGCTTTCAGAATCAGTATGTTCTTCTTTTTTATCTCCAGCAACCATTTCTGCCATCATTAATAATTCTGCTTCAAAAGGATCCGTAGGAATTTTGACTTGTATTTTCTAAACTTAATGTAGTTAATTATTATGATCGAAAAATTATATTTTAACAATACCTTAATTTCCTTCATGATGCCAGTTGCAGAATTTCGTGTTGTTGGAATAAAAATTGGAACTGGAACAGGCAATGGAAATGGGAAAGGTATAGGCAATGGCAACGAATACATCCACATTGGTGCAGGTACATAAATTGGTACAGGTACGGGTATTATAATTGTTTTATCCTGCAAATCATCTACAAAATATTATTATAAAATTACAGTACATATTTTATTACAGTAATACGTTTTACCTGTTTGAACTTCTTTGTTTGCTGTTGCTGTCTTGTATTGTATACACTTTGTTCTAGTAATTGCTTTACACAGAGTTCCAACATTTCTTTGTGGAGTCGTTGGCATAGGTCTGATAAGAACGTGTTGTCTTATTTGTTGTTTAGCAGAACTTGTTACAGAATTTAAACTAGCTGTAGGTTCAGTGCTAGTCCCTCGTCCGTTCTTTTTTATAGTTGACATAGGACCATTACTTGTAGCTAATGACTGAACATTACTAATAACTGGTATAGTTGGAATATCAGTACTCAGTGTAGCTAAAATAACATAAATAATTTTATTAATTTTTTTACATATTTAATAACTTACGCGAGTGTAAATTTCTAGAAGTACAATTTTTAGAACGTTTAGGTCCACTTGTCGGTACTGGTGTTATCGAGTCTTCCGGTTCGTTAAGTGTAATCGGAGTTTTTGCAAACTGACTTTGGAAAGCCATAACGCACGTGTAACTACAAAAATTCCTCATTGTTGCATCGGACATGGTAAGATGGTATAACGGTTGCAAACTTTTACTACAATTATCACATTTTATTCTGAAAATTTATATAATTTATTGGTCCGTTATGTAAAGTAGGAAACGTTTACTTTTTAGAATGTACTGCGTTTATTGACACATGATAAAGACTCAGGCAATGAAGAGAACACATCGTTAATGTAGGACCAGAAGTAAAATTACGTTTGATCATGTCAAAATTATATTTTTTTACTTTACACCAACTGCATGGAACAATTTTTCTGTGTGTAATTATATATATGTTTTGGCAAGTTTTTGAACAAAAACTGTGTTGCGCATTATCATAAAACATGGAATTTTCTTCCAATATTTTGTTATCGAAATATTTTCTACACATATCACATTTTCCTGAAAAAAATTTATCAATATTAAAACAATAATTTTTTGTGAGCTTCTTACCAGGTGTAATATTGTTAACGAATTTAAATGCAACAAAACATGGTTCCCCGCAAAACAAATTCATTTTATTTTCATATTCAAATTCGATAGTAATTGGTTTTTCATGAAGACAAACTGAGCAAGTATTGCCCGGTTTGGTAGTTGCAGGTCCGCGATTATTACGCATAATATCATATTTTTGCATACATTGTTGGGTACAAAAATCTTTAAATTGTCCCTTGTCACCCACCGGTGCTAAGAAGCCATCTCCACCTCGTGACATATCTTTTTGGCAATATGAACATACTTTCAAGCCTTTCTTGTATTCTTCTAAACAAATGCTGCTGCAGAACTGTCTTATATCATAACCAAATCTCACACAATATTTTCCCAAACAATGCGATCGTACCTCTACGTGACAGTTAGCACAATTAGATCCTATCTTTTTTTGATACTTAGCTGTAAATTGAAAAAATATATGTTTCGAATTTGAATATAAAATTTCACTTACATAAACATAGTTCGTTGCAATAATCCATCGTTTCCCAAGATAAATTACTGTCTTCGATCATTATGTTTTTTGAACACTCTCCGCAATGTCTTACAAATTTAACTTTCGAAACCATATTATCATTGTTTACCCCTGATGTTAATTTTTTAACTCTTAAATCTCCTTCAGTAGTCACTACTTTATCACCATATTTCTCTTTAAATGCATTTAAACAGTTGTCGTCGCAAATGTATAACGTCTTTTTGTTATATACTACCGCATATTTTGATTTTCTTGCCTATAAATATATTGTATATGTACACATAAGTATGTTAAGCAATATTAAACCATCCAAATTGAAACTGTGCGACTAGAAGCAAAAAGAAGAATCTTCAGCAGTTCGATCACAAATTTTGGTTATTTTTCCAGAGATCCATAATCTTTTATTTTTCATATACTTCCTCTCCAAACAGTTATTAAAATCTGTGATGAATATGCTTGTACTTGTTTTTTATGGATGCTGATTAATTATAATTTTTGCATCGATCCAAAAAAGAAATAAATAGAATGATTAATTAGTGGCCTTTTCTATAAAGAATTTTGGGGTTTCAGATTTAGATCCTTACCAAAATGTTGAAATCAATATCGACTAAGAATTTTCTTGGTGAAAATAGAATATACCTCTTATGAAAATATATAAATTAAATAAATGCAGTACTTTAAACATTTAAATATTTGCGTTGGTTAACCTTCGGGCGGGCGCCCTGTTGTAAAAAGTACAACAGCCAAAGATTTTTGCGAATATTCGGCTTAATCGGCAGGTGACAGTTTTAAGACTTCAGATATTCCTTCATTGTTTTATCCACTACGTGGCTAGTTAATTAGTTTTACTCATAGAATAGTTTTTCAACGTTTTTATTATTAGTTAAGATCAACGAGTGCACTTTCAACATCGCGCGCCTACTGCAGTTATTGAAAACGGAACAAAATGATTGCTGTTTGGCATGGTGCAATCTGTTAATTAGTCATTTTTTGGCAGTAATAATACAAAATTATTAAAATAAAATAGAATTTAGGGCTTATGCTTATTTCCTAAAAAGCAAATAACTGGAACTTTAGAAACACTTTGCTAAACTATTCGTAATTCACTTTTTCACAAGAACGATCGTTAAAAACAAATTGTTTTTCTTTTATATCTTATGATACAGCTCATACAGAATAAAATAAATAATTTTTTAGTTTGAAATTTCGATATCCGTGCGAAGCCGAGGCGGGCCAGCTAGTAGGATATAAATATGCAGTAAAAAAGTATCAAAATAACCAAATGTTTTTGTTGGTGTACGTATTTGCTTCATTTATGCTAATTGAAACTTATAAAGAAAGTCTTTAAAGCATCTGATAGAAATTCAGTTACTATTAAAAATTGTCATGTAAAAAGTACAACGCGCGCCCGCTAGTGTTATAATATCGGGCGCGCCCGCCGGAAGGTTAATAAGAAAACTAGTTCGTATAATCTTTGGAAAATTATTAAATTCGATCAAAGCATTATTTACCATTACTTAATGTAATTCTGATTATGTCGCACAGTAATTTTGACAGTTACTTTACTTTTTCTAAAAACGCATAATTTCTGTTAATAATTAATGGCAGCGATTTTGTTGATATGTTATAGTAAATGAATTATTTTATATACTAATAAAATAAAATTTGAAAAGACATACCAAACGGCATTGCGTACAAGAATTGACATTTTCGTCTATACACGAAGATACTGTATATTTTTCATTATCCTTTGGTTCTTCCACCAAAGCTTCTTTGGACGTACTACTACTATCATCATCAGAATCAGTTGGTTCTCTCAAAGGAGCCAAAACAGAAGCGGCCTCTCTTTCTTCTTCAGAAATAATTCGCTCGGTATCTGGTATAATACACAGTTCTTCACTAGCACCTTGTTCTTCATCCCCTCCTTGTTCGGTGTCATCTCCGTCTTCATCCATTAACACAGGCGCAAAATCATCGGATGCAATTGGATCTTCTTGAGGTTCATTATTTTGAAATTCATCTTCCTCCACGCCATCTGTAAACAAAACACCAATTAATTTTCTTTTCGGCAAATTAATTAAATCAACTAACCTTCCGCAGATAACCTGGATAAGTTTTTGTCATCTTTATCGCTATCAACATGAACAAACACCGTAGTTTCTGCTTCACAATAGTCAGTATTTTCTACAAAAATAAATTATACAAAATACTGATTTTAGTCATAATGTTTGTGGTTAATATATTTTTTTAAAATATAAAATCTCACCTTCAGTTATTGGAGAAGACATTTCTTCCATGCATCTTAACGATTTATCAGACTCCTGACACATAGGTTCGGTTGTTTCTTTAGATTTTTCATTTAAATCGCTGTATTCACCATTTAATTCGTCTACATCTTTATTTAAGTGTGCGGTTTCTTCTTTTGCTTCACTAGAATTCTTATTTAAAGTATCAGTTTCGTGATTTGCATCTTCTGACCCTTTATTTAAATCTTCGGATTTATTTGACTCGGTAACTTCTTTGTTTAGGTCTTCCGTTTCTTTGCTTCGATCTTCCGATTCTTTGTCTAACTCCTCCGATTTTTTGTTTAAATCCTCCGATTCTTTATTTAAATCCTTGGATTCTTTGTTTAAATCCTCCGATTCTTTAATTAAATCCGCCGATTCTTTGTTTAAATCCTCCGATTCTTTGTTTAAATCCTTGGATTCTTTGTTTAAATCCTCCGATTTTTTGTTTAACTCCTCGGATTTTTTGTTTAAATCCTTCGATTCTTTAATTAAATCCGCCGATTCTTTCTTTAAATCCTCCGATTCTATGTTTGAATCCTCCGATTCTTTGTTTAAATCTTCTGACACTTTGTTTAGATCTCCCGATACTTCGGTTAGATCTTCCGATCCTTTGTTTAGATCTTCCGGTGCTTTGTTTTGATTTCCCGATTCTTTTTTGAAATCTTCTGATTCCTTATTTAGGTTTTCCGAATCTTTGCTTAGATCTTCCGATTTTTTGTTTAACTCCTCGGATTCTTTGTTTAAATCTTCCGTCTCTTGGTTTAGATCTCCCGATTTTTTGTTTAGATCTTCCGATTCTTTATTTACATCCTCCAATTCTTTACTTAAATCTTCCGATTCTTTACTTAAATCTTCCGGTTCTTTACTTAAATCTTCCGGTTCTTTACTTAAATCTTCCGGTTCTTTACTTAAATCTTCCGGTTCTTTACTTAAATCTTCCGGTTCTTTACTTAAATCTTCCGGTTCTTTACTTAAATCTTCCGGTTCTTTACTTAAATCTTCCGGTTCTTTACTTAAATCTTGGGATTCTTTTTTTAAATCTTCCGATTCTTTATTTAGATTATCTGATTCTTTATTTAGATCGCACGATTGTTTATTTAAATGTTTTGAGTCCTTACATATTTCTTTTGATTCTTTTTCTAAATCTTCTGATATTTTAATGACATCTTTTAGTTCGTTGCTTAGTTGCTCTAATCCTTTTGATTCTTTTTGTAACCCTTCTTTTTTGCTATCTATATCTTTTAAATCCTTATTTACTTCTTGGAATACTTCTGACCGTTTTGGTAAATCATCCGATTCTTTATTTAAGTTCTGCGATTCTGTAATTATGTCTTCAGAGTTTTTATTTCGATTTTTTGATTCCTCATTTGATTCTTCAAATTCCTTATGTAATTTATTTGAACCCTTATCTTCATTTTCGAATTTATTACATTTCTCAGCTTCTTTTAATTGCAAATCTTGATAACCAGTTCTAACTATTTTAGTAGTATCTTGACATGTTTCGTTTTCTTTTGCTTTATTATTTTCTAAATTTAAAGGACTATTATCATCGGTAGTAAATAGATCTCGTTTTTCGTCGCCTTCGAGTATTAATTTATCTTTACTACTATTTTGATCGGAATCTGTAAGATCACTTATAGTTTCTGACGAAGAATTGGATGGTGTAATATCTTCTTCGTCAAGATCCATTTTTTCTTCATTTTCTGAAATGCTATTAAATTCGTTGCTTAAATTACTACTAGAGGTTTGAGAACTCGTGAATTCATTGTCGTTATTGGTAGTAAAATTTTCAGTTATTTGCATTTGTGTACTTGTTTCCGTTGCATTTAATGACTCCATAATTAATGTTTCCCAATTCACTGCATAATTTGTAATTATTATAATTTCATTAATACATTTGTTTGTTTTCCCATGCGATATAAATCATCCTTTTACCATCATATATAGTAGTGAATCTTGAAAAGTATAACGTTACCTGAAATTAGACGTTATTCAAATTTATGTATTAAAAATGTGTCCATAATCACCGCTTGTTTATGATTCTTATGAAAATCTATTGAATAATAATTGTTACCTGTAAAATTCAATTTTATCAAAGTTCAATAAAAAAGAAAATATAAAAAAATTGATTCACTGAATTTATTTTATTAAAACTTACGCCTGGAATAGTTTATTAATTTTTTTTGAAAACTAGCAAAAAAAACTCCACAAAACTGTTTGGGGGGTAGAAAGTGGGAGGAGAGCTACTAAATTTGTAATTTTATAACAATTAGTTTCAAAAGTCGCTGGTGGGTAAAAAAATCATCGAGTGAATTCATTCACGTGGTAAGTAGTCTGATGATACAAAGTTAATTGTCACGGATAGTTTAATCAGTTTTATTATTATTATTATTATTATTAATATAAATCATTCAACACTTAGAAATGCATGTACAGTCAAACCTCGATAAGTCGAAGTTGAAAGGAAACTAAAAATAATTCTAAATATCAAAAATTCGGCTTATTGAGGTTCGACTGTATAAAGTACTTAAAATGCGTTAATAATAATTCCATCGAATATGCTGCCTCTTTGTGGAGATAAACAGTATTAGATTCTTTGTTGCAAATCCTTCTAATATTTATTTACATGTTGTTAGCGTATACATGACGTTACGAATACTTGGACGTGTGATATCTATAAATATCTGTTTATCGAATATTGTCTACGAAAAATTGAAGTTAGAAAATAGGAATAGGTACTATTGTTTCCAGTCTGTAATTTGAAAATAAGTTGCGCCAGCTACTGTCCGCTAAACGTAATAACTAAGGATACATTTCTACGTTAATTCTGAAAATAAAAATGAATAGTAGTGATATACAGTGACCGCCAGATAAGTCGATGCATATAGTTTTTGTTATTAGTAGCAGTATAAAGATTTTGGTATTTTATAAATAGGTGGCAGCATCTCACTAATTTAACATTATGAAAGTAAGTACAATCTCCAAAGATGTGTGGGGTAGGAGCTACAAATCAAGATTTCACATTATAGACCATATTCGAGAAGATACAGAAAATAATTGCTACAAGTTATAGAAAACTCGTGATTGAAGTTTAACAGTGGGTTTGCATACAAAAGGATTCGT
The DNA here is from genome assembly GCA_036325965.1 of Sinopyrophorus schimmeli. NCBI lineage: Eukaryota > Metazoa > Arthropoda > Insecta > Coleoptera > Elateridae > Sinopyrophorus > Sinopyrophorus schimmeli. The sequence continues at coordinate 1,875,990 of JARFIZ010000310.1, forward strand.
ATAAAAAAAAACGGGGCTAGTATTTTAAAAAGTCGAGATACGTGCCCCAGAAAGGTTGTTTCCACAAGACACAATTTTATTTCTTCTTTTCAAATCATTTATAACATTTTTCCTCCTACAGTTTAACAAGATAAAAAAAGTATACCAAATTCATCCCTTTTTTAGGATTTATTCGGAGAAATCCCAGATCTCCGACCATTGGCGTAGTTATCGTAGGGATAAGCGATGACGAGTATTGAGGCCCCCAGCTTATGGGGCTCCTCGGTCCAGCAGTGGGCGATAAAAGCCGATATTGAAGTAGCTTTGTACCTTTAAAGTATTTATATATAATTATATTTTTTACTTGATAAAACCTAACTAGTTTAGATAGACCCCCAATTTTTTTGCACCAGGGTTCTTAATTACTTAGCTACGCCACTGTTTCGGACCATCGAAAAATGAAAGCAACAAAAGTGGATTTTTCCAAAAATAGTAACAATTAACGGCTTAGGATTATTAAATTCGAATAAACTGTGTTATTTTATTTTAAAAAAGTATTGTATTTTATTTTAACAAGTATTGTATTTTATTTTAAAAAGTATGTATTAAGTATGTATTAAGACTAAGTAAATAATTTTCGAATGTGGCAACTTAAAACGACGTTATTAAAAAATAGATTTTCACTGCCCATATTTTAAGAATTAAAAGAGTTATGAACACAGTTATTCCAAATGGACATAATCCTTTTTGTGATTTTAACAATTTGCCATTCAAGAAATTTGTACTTCATAGTGCTCCAGGCCAAAGACTTTTCAAAATTTTTTCAAAATTTTTTAAAGTTCCAAGTTAATACTAGTGGAACAAAATCCTTCTAATACTCCACAAATTGTTTTATATTTCTATAAAATATATTAGTTCATGATTCACTGTTACGATTTTTATCGGTCATGGTCTGTGTGGGTGAAAAAATGTGTAGTTCATGAGGCAGCTTCGGCACGAGGAGAAGGGGCAAAATACTTGCCCCTAACGGCAATTTAAGGGCGCACCAAATTTATATGTTTGAAAAAAAAACTTGTTTTATTAAAACGCCTATCATCTTAAATGTTGGAGGACAAGGGCGTCTATGTCATGTTTTGCCCCGTTTCAAAAAAAAAACATAGATCCCGGGCTGTCAGGATGCAATACGGCTAGAAATGACGTGATTATTCCAATCCTTACCAGTCTTATTCTAATTATTATACAGTATATCAGACAAATAAGTACTGGAACTTAAGGGTCCTGTGTACTGAACGTAAAAGTGGTCAAAACGCATTCCAATGTCTTTGTTTTATTAGTGAATTTGAAAACTTCTTTTCTATTTTAATTTGTAGGCAATACCTATACGGAGTGCGGCTGGGAAGCCGAATTGATTAAAGTCTATTAGTTTATTAATTATTCATGAATATATGAAAAACGGAGAAACTGTGCTATATGCACAAATTTAAGAATTTAAACGCCTCCTTAGGCTCATTGCATAGGAAAAACCTTTTAGGAGTGCGGCTTGGTTTTACATTTTTAATTAAATGTACTCTTTGGCAAATAATTTAAAAAAACTCTGAACTAAAATCAACTAAAAAGCCACAAAATTACTGTAAAATTTTAGTAAACCTACCACCCAACTCACACTATTGCCTTTGGCTATATAGGACCACTTTTATGACATTGATGCATTTCTAACACAGTGGGAGACTTGTAATCCTTCCAACTTTTACAACCAAATCTTATGGTATTTTAAAATGAAATCTTTTACGAAACCAAACAAATCAGTACCTAACTATTAAAAAAAAAATATAATTAATATATATATTTTGCTATAATTATAAATCTATGACGATTATTTATATAATGTAAATAAATATAAGAACTATTTTATTAAACTAAATATAAAGTTAATATAAATAACAATCAATAAATGATAGCAAATTACAGACCTTTTTTGTTTTAATTAGAACAGGATATTTGGTTAGTACAAAAATGTTGATCTGTAAAAAAAGCGTCACATACAGAGACGCTAACTAGCGAAACAGCACTGATTGTACAAATTAATTATCATATCAATTTTTTTTTTTATATCAAACCCAATTTAAGGTGGAAAAACATTTTTTAGTTGATATACTAAATACATTTTTTCTGTTTTATATGTTATTTTTTGATAATCCTCTACTTGTTTTTTACAATTAAAGATATTTATTAGAATGCTTAGATTTCCTAACATTTCTTTAAATCGTTTTCAAAATTATTTGGGGATATGTATTTATTTATTATACCAAAGTAAATCTCGGTTTATATGCACTCCTTTTTTACCCGAGTTTAGGACCTGCAATATCAGTTACCTGACAATACTATTTAACGAATATCTGACATAGGTAGGGTTAAAAATATGTACTAATGTCTCAAATTAGCATTTCTCATATGGAGTATTCAATCTATTCCAATACGCGTGTATACAAAAATAATTATTGAAAACATAACTTATGAGAATCAATCAAATAAAAATAGATATACAAACTATATGTTAAATCCAAAACATTCATGTATAATTTATGGTCAAAACGGTCTGTTTGTGGACTTTAATCTTTATACAACGAAGGTATTATTCTGACAGGAATCTTTTCGTAAATTCTTTTTTAAAATGTCTCTAAGTGGTTGGTTTGTACTTTGGACCAAATCTATAATTTCAGGTAACATTGTAAATAAATGCAAATTTTCTACATCCTTCCTTCTTTTTTTTTCAGAACTCGTTATTTTTGTTGATAATGCAATATTTTAAATCTTTTTGAGTCAAAATAACAAAACAGCATCTTTCTTTTTTAGTTATATGTAGTTGACCTTGAATCTGAAATATATAGGTTGTAATAAAGTCCTATTTTCATCATCTCCATTCAGGTAACAATATGTGTATACGTTTTATTTAATTGCTTCAATAATAAGTAGGTCACGGGCCCACTAACGAGTTTTAATTTCTATAACTGAATCATCTCTAATTAAACCAGGGGTTCTCAAAGTTCGGCCCACAAAGCCTGTGAATGCGGCACGCGATATCGATACGATATATTATATTTTTATTAAAAAATAAATAAGTAAATAGTAAAATATTAATTTATATTAAATTTAGTATATTAATAAAAAAAATAAGAAATAGTTAAATATATTTAAAACCAAAAAAATCGTGGTTATTGTTTTGATTTTATTTCGTATTTTTTGGCTCGCCAAAAATTTCAGTAATATTAAATTGGCCCGTTTAAGAAAAACTTTGGAAATCCGTAAATTAAACCATCAGGTGAAGTGCCAAAAAATCTTACTATATCTTCAACAAATAATCCACATGGTCTTAGGTACTCGTAATCTTATTTCATTTTCAAATTGTATATTAGCATTTTTTTCCTTATCTATGCCGTATTGTATTGGTATAAGTACTTCTTTTAGTTACCCAATTATTATTTTTTCTTTGACCAAATGAGACATCTTAAATGTATTCTACGTTTCCTTCAATAAGTCATTTTAATTCTTGTCATTTAATTTTTTCAACATTTTTAACACAAATTGTAACTTAGCACTGCACCAAATCATCTACCTTAGTAAAATTCTCCCAACGAAAAATGTACTCTTTTGCCACCTATATGTTTATTAACTTTTCAATTGTAGCATTCAGCAAAATAATTATCGACATCACATTATAGACTAGAAGCGAAGTCGAATACTCTGTTTAATGCGTGATTAAAAACTACCAGTTTTTAAGTTCTCAATTTTATATTTGTAACAGACATTTTCATTTTTCGGTATTTTATAACACCAACAATTTGATATTATTTATTAATTTTTTTTTAAATATTTATATCAGATATAGTAATATTTGAAATTTCTTTAATTTATCTGCAATAATTTTTCAAAATATGGTTTCTAGATTTTTTTCATTCAATAAAATAAAAAGATCTATAAGGTTTTGCAATGCGTATTTTTTTAATAAGGTTACTATTACTGTTTTCAATAATTTGTTTATATCTTGAATGATGCATTTCTATTGATTTTTAAAACCATCTAAAATAATGCCGGCTTTCATATGTAAGTATGTACATGTAGAAGTGTGTGTTCACATATTAACACACCTATGAACTAAAATGTTTTTTTTCTTTTTTATAAATATTGGTGAATAAATAAATTTTGCTTTTTACATCTGCATATAAAACTTTTTTCGTATGTGCACAAATGTCGTGGTGGACTTCAGAAAAAGCATTATTTGTTGTATAGGACTAAGAAACTAAATACGAGTTCTAGGTATATTCAGGTAAAAATTTGACAATAGTAAAAGCACCCTACAGCGTGGGGATAGTATAAACCTTTTCACAACATTGTAAATAGCCGATATTATCTCATAAACAACTCAAGCCGCTTGCTAGTTTTGTGGGTTGCATACGACAAAAAACTTTAAAATCATTCGACGAAAGGAATTTTTTTTTAGTACACAGGACCCTTAAGGCTGCGGTTTGACAAACACAAATCGCAATATCTGGTAGGTGGCAGGTGAGTCGGCAAATTTGTATTTTTAACCCCAGTGCGAACCAAAGTAGAAATACAGATTGGTATAGAATGAATAGACTACTCACCACCAGGAAACCGGTTGCAAAGTTGAGATTCTTATTTTTAAAATAAACTGTTGCAATGTACTTTCTTTGTTTACAATTTTGACGTATATATTACTTATTTTATATAAAAAACATTTGTATAATTATAAATATGCTTTCCTTTTACCTTTTCCAATATTATACATTCTTTATGATCGGCCGTATTCGTAACATGCGTTTTGCGTCTTTATTGTGTTTACGAGAATATAATTATAAAAGTTCTAAACAATTAATAATAATTTATATTATTAAACTATTAACACGCTTCCGCTTTGTTAACAAGTTTTAACTTCTTTAAAATAAATATAAAATACCTATAATATACATCATATATAATCATATATGTATGTATTTATAATTTATAATTGCACCCATTAAAAAGTCGTTGCTTTATTAAAAGCGACATTGGCTATATTATAAAGTGTGCTTATAAAAGAGATAAAATGTATTGAATTACTTCAGTGGTTATTATTTTAGCCCACTCACACCTAAAAATACAAAAAGGCGGTAAAATTTGTAGTTATCGTTCAGAATCAGAGTCCATTGCTTTTGTAGTGGATGCAGATTTGTATTTGTAGTGTATAATTTTTTTTTGTCATTTAAGTGAAATATTTTTATTTTACGAAAATGCCAAAAAAGCGGATTGCATTGAGTCAGAAGCGTAAATTAAACAACCATAAAAATTCTTCGTTTGCCAAAAGGCAAGCACTTAATCGAAGTAAAGTACTAACCAACGTCCAACGGTTTGTTTATAAGAGTATTTATTTTCTTATAATTTATAGTTGTTTTTTTAAATAGTGTTGGTGCAAATCAAAATGGAATTACGACTATAGACACTAATGTGCTTAGTTTGAATTCCAATTCTCCCACAACTTTAAATGAATTTTCTTTCATATCGGAAGAAAGTTACAACAAGTAAGTTAATTTTTCTAATATTATTTATATATTTTATTTATCAACAGATCAGTTTAACTGAATTAAAGTTAAAGATTATTTCCATCTGTTTCGTTTCTTTTAAAAACATTATACCTACGCTCAAACCTCCTTATTCACGTCCGTTATTCGCGTTATCGGTATTGCGACCACTTGCTGTCTTTGCGGCTGAAAATTTCTTTATTCTTGAATCCGAACCTTACACGTGCCGCTATGGCCTTTGATAAAAGCCGTTTCCGCCACGATGTCAATTTTTTGTTTTATTACTTCAACTTATCATTCCATCTCCAAATCAGTGCAATTTATAATACCGGGAGAAATTAAAGGAAAATAGAACTTTTTAAATAAAAAGATTCTTTAAATTGTTTAAAAATTGCTTATTAAATTGCTTTTATTATGATTTTGTTTTAATTTTCTAACCTGGGAACGCATTCCTTATAATACCACACAAATTACTATACCGTATTCGCGACATAATTACGGAACGTATCACCCCGCGAATAAGGAGCTTTGACTGTACCTACATACGTAAACACATACATATGTATCTTATGGATTAATAGTTTTCTTTAAAGAAACCATATAACAAAATGTTTCGTCCCAATTACTGTTTAATCGATTGACATTTTGATTAACAAGTTTGAATTAATCAAAAAAAAATTAAACAGCAATTTAAAGAATATTCTGTATTTCTAATTTAGAAACAAAAATAGTTATTCTCGTTACCATTACTTTCAGTCGCTCTTTTAATACCATTGAATGGTTTTATTCCATGCCGTTTTATGTTTTTTTCAGTTGCTTTTTAAATTAAGTAGATATTAGATGAGGAACTATTGGCCGAATGTCAGTAAAGATTAAAATTTTTAAAGCCTAAAAGAATTTGTGACATTATTCACAAAATTTTATAAATAACTAGCTAACTCCACTTCTACGAAAATACAACAATACCTCGCCTCCTGTAATCTTACAACCCTGCAAGTTTATGATTCTCGGAAGTACAAATCTAAGCAGCAAAACTGTATTTCGAACGAACTTTAGAAACCTTGTTATTTTTAAAATGCCTACTGGTAAAGATTTAAAAAATAACGGTTATCGTACGTAGTAAAATAAACTAAAATTATAAATTTGTTTTTCATATTTGAAAAAAAAATGCAAATAATTATATAAAATAAAATATAATCAATAAAAATTAATAAATTGAATTATATAATACAAATATATTGATCAAATTAGGGAAGTACGACCATTGTGGTCAATTGCCTTCTTATACACATTTTGTTTCAAACATAAATGGCACCCGGCCATCCGGTAAATTAGTTTTTTATTTTGTCAATTATTTAAAATATTTCATTTGATGTTGATTTCATTGAAAAATATTTCTAATAGAAATAAAAAAATAATTTTGGAACTGTTCAATGGGGTCTCGCAAATGTGACTACGTGTGACGGGGGCAGAAAAACATGAAATTAGTGTGACGTAATTTATGGATGGCCCCTTTTTGGACTCGCTTAGGGTGTTTTTTTTTTAGATTCTACTCTAATTGCAAATTTATATACAGTATCGGAAATTATTTTTTGCGGTACTTTACATACAATGAAAGCATTGGATGATACTTACATATTATTAAAAGGCTAATGAAGATGATAATGAAAATAACTTTTTTTGTAAATTAAAAAAAAATAATTGTGTAAATCGCAAGTACTACAATACATTGTAAAATAATAGACATTGTTTAAATAAATCTTATATACAGGGTGTCCAACGAATAAGTACTAAAACGTATCCCACTTACAAATAACCCTAAACTGAACCCAAGTCAAGTGACCTTATGTGTCATATTGTTGACTTATGGTATCGTCAATTTTAATTTAATAAATGTGTAATAAATACCTTATTATTTAGAATATTTCGACAATTTTTTTCAAGTCTTTTATAACAATGCTATTAGTCATATGCAGAATTTTTTTTTTGAAAAATCAAAAAATCTTAGAAATCGTATATCAAATATGCCCATTAGCAATAAAGTACGTAAGGGAGTGTACCCGGGTATGAGACGGGTTTTGTTGATGAGCCAAAATTTTTTACTGGTTAAATAAAGTCGGGTGTTCTATTCATTGTTGGAAAGGTAATGAAAATACACAACTTTTCTCCACAGCAAGTTTTGTGATTCCATTAACCTGCAAAATTTTATGACCAAATTTCTAAGTGACAGTTTTTTGACAAAAAAAAAATTTGTATCTAGGTATGAGACACCTACAAAAATACATTAAAAACTGTAAAATATAAAGTGAAAACGTCATATCTATTTCAAAATTATAATTTTTTATGCTTTCCATAATTTTTATTTATCACTTTCCTCTTCATAATCGTCGCAATGTTTGCATGTGTAGATGCTTGCACATATATTTGCGCACTTCAAAAAAACTGGCCGCTTGCAAATATTGCATTTGATGTTGTTAACAGCGTTCAATTTGTTCGGCAACACCTTTATACTAATGATGTTTTTGCTTTGGAACCCTTGGGTGGTGGTAATATGCTGTGTCTCACACCCGGACAATGACATTTTGAGAATTAAAAAAAAAATTGTTTTCCAATCACACATTGGCCTACTCAAATATTGGATCGTAAAATATAAGAAAAACACTAAATGCTATACATTACACTTTTCTGTTTCAATTGATTTAATGAAAAAAATAACATTTTGAAAAAAATCAAAAACGTTTTTAACCTGCAATTTTACATACGATGTTTGCAGTTGATATAAGCAATGCGTCGATTCATTTCAGTGTTAGTACAAAAACTGACTGATGACCAAAGAACTACTTGACAGTAATCAGATCGGCCATATTGACATTGCATAATGAAAATAATTGACTGTCTCATATCTGGAGCCTGTCTCATACCCGGGGAACACTCCCCTACTAAATGATTTCACACTCTTTGAAAAGCATATGGAGGTGACGCTGTGTTGCTACTTACCGGACAATTAAAATGTATTTTTCTCATTTTTTTTTAGATTTAGGACATATTTTATATAAAATTTTAGTGTTTAGATTAGTGATAAATATCACCCGGTTAAGTTTTAGTACCTTTTCGTGTAACATCCTGTATAATATAATACCTATTGTACACACCAATATCAAAAATTGCATCTTTGTTACATCCATAATAATTGTGTAAATATGTATATTTAACATTTTATAAAAAAAAGTGAATTGCATAACAGAAAATACGTTTATATTTTTATATTTATACTCTGTAATGTAATTTATTTCCTATATAATATAGCGTTTTACAAGAAAAACTAGAAGTGGAAAGACGAGCAACAATTATTAAAGGCTATAGAATTGTGGATTTAGAATACGTTTTAAATTGGTCAATGTCCCTTCAACAACACCACACCAAGATGTGTACCGGCGGGACAATTTATTTGCAAAAGGAAGCACGACATGGAATGGGACTTAACACGTGCCTCATATTTGGATGTACAATTTGTACACAAATTTTCAAAAAATATACTTGTGATCCAAACGAAAAATCCAATATAAATTATGGATTTGTATGGGGCACACTTTCCACTGGAAGTACCTTTGGACACACTCAGGAGCTGTTGTCCGTGATGGATATTCCACCAATGACAAAGCATACTTTTTTGAATATCGAAAAAGAACTTGGCCAAATAATAGAAATATTGTCTATTTTTTAATTAACACTAATATTAAATTAATAATGAAGGTTTGGAAAGACACTCTCAGTGAAGAAATTCAAAAAGCTGGAATCGAAGAAAGAAATATTGCTATGGAAAAAGGTCAAGTTGATCAAGACGGAGTACCATACATTGACGTATATGTTGATGGTGGATGGAGTAAAAGATCCTATGGCCACTCATATGTGGCCAATTCAGGAGTTGTATGTACAGCAAAGAGTAATTTTGTTTTACTATTTATTTATTGATTTTTTTTTAGGCTGTAATTATAGGCCGCGAAACCAAAAAAGTTTTGTTTGTTGGTGTTAGAAATAAATATTGCTGCATATGTGCACGTGCAGCAAACAAGAAAAGCACACCAAATCCACATGTCTGTTTTAAGAACTGGGGTGACAGTTCTTCTGCAATGGAAGCAGATATTATTGTGGAAGGTTTTTGTAAATCTATTGAAATGCACCAGTTGCGTTACAAAACCTTTATTGCCGATGGCGATTCCAGCGTTTACCGCAACATAATCGAACGCGTGCCTTATGGAACATCAGTTACTAAAATCGAGTGCGTAAACCATGTTATAAAAATTTTTGGAAAAGCACTAGAAGATTGAAAACTGAAAAAAATATGTGTCCCTTAATAAAAAAGACATTGACAGAAAAATCAATCAAGAAGCTGGAAGATCAATGTCACAGAGCCATAAACCACAATTCAACCTCCAATAACCTCGATGATTTAAGAGAAGATCTCATAAACGGTCCCCGCCACGTTTTTGGAGATCATAAAAAATGCAAAGAATACTACTGTTCTTCTACTGGTGTTGTTTATTCTTCTACACAACTATTAGAAGGAAAAGGCCTTTTTATTCACTTAAATGGAGCATTGGATTTAGTTTTAAAAAAGTCGCCCCGATTACTTCAAAATGAAACAAATAATACAGCCGAACTGTTTATGGCCATCTTAGCAAGATTTACTGCAGGAAAACGTCTAAATCTAATTCAAAGAAATTCTTTTGATGTTAGGTCATAGTTGACAGGACTTAGATACAATAAAGATTAGTGAAACGAAAACAAGTCTTACGTTTGCTATAACTTTATAATTTTGTATTATAGGATTAGAGTGGCATTATGAAGCATGGAAGAAAACCATGGATAGAAGCCCAGGGACACATTTCAAAACATTTATGGCCGCTGAACACAGGGCCCAACTACAACGCAAAAATTATGTTCCAAAAAAATTATTTTCCCGTACCGTCAAAGCAACTCCAACTATTAATAAGGATTATGGACCATCAGCAGCACAACCAGACATAACCCTAGAAGAAGAATTGTTTTTAAAACAAACAAAATTGCAGCAACTACAAGTACTTTACTACAAACAGCAATATATTTGACGCAAATTTTATTTGAATGCTGAAATTTTAGATTACCAAGGATATGAGGAATGCAATTGCCAAAGAAACCATTGGCCAATTCGAAAATGTAGTTTACCGCAAATACAAAGAAAATCGCCTAAGAGCTTCAGTCTTTGGCGAGGTTGTGAGACGCGAAGATACTACACCTTGTCACAATCTCGTCAAGAAGATTTTAAAAGGTTGTACATTTCAAAATGATGCTACTTCATTTGGTATTAGAAAAGAAGCAATGGTACGGGAAAAGTGTGCATCTCAATACAACCTTAAAATTAAACAATGCGGTTTGTATATCGATTTAGAACGTGGCTACCTGGCTGCGTCACCAGATGGTAAGTTTCAAACATTGACATTTTTTGAACAAATATTTATACGCTCTCTTTTAATTAGGTATTACTGAAAACGAAGATGCTATTATAGAAATTAAGTGTCTAAAATCTGTGGGCGATAAAGGAATTTCATTAGAAGATGCCGCACAAAAAGGCAACATTTGTGTACGAAAAGAAAAAGATGGAAAACTTCATTTAAAGAAGACCCATCACTACTATTACCAGGTACCTATTGGGATTAACTATGATAGTACTATTTTGGATTTACTAATTTTTATTTTAATCTTATTTTATTAATTAGGTGCAAGGACAACTCAATATTACAGAATGCAGTAAATGCTATTTTGTAGTCTATTCTGGAGAACAAAATAATCTATTTGTTGAGGAAATTAATAAAGATGGCGACTTTTGGTATAATGTAATGGTTCCCAGATTAGAAATGTTCTACCAAGAATGTGTTCTGAGAGAAATAATCCACAACAGAATAGGTGCAGGCCTACCTTGTTCTGATCCAGAATACATTCTACAGGCTATTCAGAAAAAGAATTAAAAAAAATTAATAGTAAGTTAATGTACTTACTTAGATTTTATTTTTGTATAGGTATCCATTTTCTTATGTATATGCATTGTTTTAGATAAAAGAATAGTCAATTTCTAATGCCTTGGTATTCTTAGTACAAAAGAATATTATTGAAAATTTCTTTTGAAAACATCAAGATCAGTTTACCGAGTATAGGCGGTATAACCTTAGCAAAAAGTGTGAGAGGAAATGCTTACATACGTACACAAAGACTATGGTGAAATTTCGAACATCGTATGCAAGAGAAAGAAAAACTACCGCATCGAATAATTTTTATCCCAAGTAATAGCAACAACTTTTACAAACCACTCTACAGAAGAAAATTGAGAAGAAGAAAAAAGATAATTTAAATTATTCCTACTAATATTTTTGAAATAAATTTTTATAAATCATCAAGATTATTTTACGAAGCTTTTGGATTAAGAATATACCGCCCACGTTTTGGAAATTGTTTTCATCAAGAACTAATTTGTATTATTTTGAATTTGAATACGTCTAGGTATGTTTAGATCTGATCAGGTTTTATCATATAAAACTATTTTTTTATGAAATATAGTGATTTACGTCTGTGATGGTTTTGCCAGAAGATCAACAAAACAAGAATGAATATTCCAAATTGCAAATACCATCTGTATTGCAAGTTCAGACGTATAGCATTCCCTTTCATCTTAAAAGAAGAGCTGTATTGCCGTATTTAGGTAAACTTTTTTAAAATCAAATCTGTTTTAGGTTGTCGTATCCTATGTGCTCCAACTGCTTTGAATTGCTCCGTAGATCATTTCGCATCATCTCTGACAAATAGGTATAATGCGAATATTATAACATTTTTCAATTTTAGCAGAACCTTCATCATTTTCATTTTAAAATCTTTAAAATCACAAAGAAAGGAGCAGCCTAGAATTATAAATAATTTTGCATTGCATTTTTATTTTAGCAGGATTTGTAAATATTATAAGTTTGTTAATTTTTTATTTAAACAATTTGTATCTTTTATTATATTTAAACATTAATTGTTAAAACTTGTTTCCAAATAAAACTGTAAATTTTGTATTAAAATTATTATACGTTTGTAATAAAATGTTATTCATTTATAAAGTTTATATTTTGTTCTTATTAATAAAAATTGTAGCTTCGGTGTTACTACAGTATACTCTAACAAGTGCTTTGTGATGTGTATTTTTCTAAAAAATAAACATACTTGCATACAGTGATGGATTTAGGCCTAGGCCCGTGAGGCCCGGGTCTAGGGCGGCATAATTTGAAGGCCGGCTAAATTTTTGAAATGTCAAAATTTTAGAGGCGAATAAAAATATTTGGATCAAAATTAATGAAATTCATTATTTTTAAAGGGCGGCAGCAAGCCTAAATCCGTCACTGCTTGCATAACTGTTATATTTACTTTTAACCTACAACCTAACCTCAAATCCTATACAATTTTGTTCTTTGTTAACAACCGAAATGATAAAATTAAAATTGTCCAAATCGACAAAAATTCTGTGATTGAAAAGGGGCTATTTATGTTTTATTTCTATATACTATGTAATTGAATTCTGTTTTCAAGAATTTTATTGTTGTAAAATTAAATTTATTTTTTACGATTAAGTTTGTAATCAAAACTGGCCGAGTGCACTACGAACGGTACGACTGCATAATGTCTGAGAATAAATCCCTATATATTTTGTGTCACTCATCCCCATTTAAAACACAAAATAAGATAATTATAATTGGCGCCTATTTTCCGTTAAATGTGAATTAGGTTACCATTATTATTTTAAGTATATTTTATATATACCTAATATGCCTACTGTAAATTTTTTTTCAAACAATGTTGAAAAGCATTAATTGTAAGAAGTTTAAAATTGAATCAATCAAACTTCCTGTATTTAGAACTCGTCGTCTATTGCAATATATATATAGGTATATTATTTTAAAAGTATTTAACCACTTCCCGCACAATTATTTTCAAAAGAAGGACAAAAAAAAATATTTATATGGAAATATTTTTAATATTATACATATGTATATATAGTAAATAAAAGAACTCTTGTTTATCACAGTTTTTATGTTTGTTTTAAATTTCCGTAAATGTTTTGCCAAAAAATATATAGTAACATTAAAATTGATGTCGCCCGATTTACCCCGGGCATGTGCATTTTTGTCAGTTTCGCATACCCGACATAACTCGAGCGTATGCGGGTAGTGGTTAAAAGAATTTCAGTAAATATCAATTACAACGTGATAGCAAAATCGTGAAATAATAATGAACGATTTAGAAAATATATAATGAATATTGGACATTAGATTTTTAACAGCATTGTTGATTATTACACATTTTTCAAGTTAAACAAGTAGTTAATTTAATTTAAAACTAGAAGTTTGCCGCTTCGCGACTAACTTCTAGGCAAAATCGCATTTGCGATTTTGCTAAACGCTATCGCGTTTAAGGCATTCGGCTCCTAGAAAAATTCAAAATTTGTCGGTATTTTTTTGATAAACGCTATCGCGTTTAAGACCTTCGGCTTCTAGTAAAATTCAAAATCTGTCAGTGTTTGTTGACATTTTGATTCTTCTTAAAGTCTAGATTTTGCTGCATTTTTATTGTTAGCATCGATTCATTGTCATTCAATGTGAACTTGTTTGCCGCTCCGCGGATATCTTCTAAGCAAAATCGTTTTTCGATTTTGCTACAGTTTTATTGATACTGTAACGGGCACGGTGATCGAGTGTAGAGCCGTGATAGACGTACATTAATCAAGCGCGAGATACTCATGCGACCATGAGATATTGAGTAAGCGGATATATCTCAATATCTCTTAAGCCACGACTAACTAGAGGTTTCTATCTGAGTTACCTTGAATTCGCCATATCTCTGTAGAGGAGATTTATCTCGAATACTCTAGAAGCCATTTCGATAGATACCACGACACATATATAAACTCCGCGGTACTCCTACACGGCAGTCTAAGTCAACAGTTGTACGTGAATGTCAATGTTCTTAACTCCGCTCGGTGAATTTACAAGGTGAGCGCTATCGCTATCGGTATAAATGTAAACAACATACGAGTGTCAATCGTTTAAATAAATATACGAGTGTAAATAAATTAGTTAGTGAATTAGAACCGTAAGTTAGTTAGTTAGTAAATAAATAATTGTTAAGTGCTAGTATTTAAGTTATTGGTGAAGGAGAATTTGTTTATTATTTGTGTTAATAAATTGTAATTGTAAAACAAGTGGCCAACTGTGTGTTATTATTCACAACCCGAGTACGAACCGCTTTTGCTCTCGTTGGAAATTGGATTTGGATTGGGGGAAATCCGTTACAATTGGTGTCAGGTGTGGGGTTGTGAATATTCGCGAGTGTTAAATAAATAAATTAACGAATAATTTGAGTGTAACATTAAAAGTGAAAATAAAAGAAAATGGTTTACGGAAAATTATTAAAAGACCTTAAAGTGTGCGAGCTTAAAGAAGAGCTGGAGGAGAGAGAGCTGGATATTTCTGGACGCAAGGCCGATCTAGTGGAACGCCTAGGACTAGCACTAATGGAAGAAGGGCACAACGTAGAAGAGTACAGATTTGAGTGTCCTAATGACATTTATGCGGTGATAGAAAAAGTGAAGGAAATGGAAGAACGAATCCTAGGAAAAATAAAGGATATTTGGAAAAATTTTGGAACAAAGGCAAACGACATGTTAGAAATGAAGGAACACTTAACAGAAAAGATAGAGGATATCCAGAATAGTTCAAAAGGATTAAAAGAGGAACTAATGGAGCATTCCGAAGAAATGGAGGAAAGAATGTCAGATCGAGATCAAGAAGATGACCCCGCATTGGGATTGATGATCCGGTGGAAGAAGGATGGGCAGAGACCTGACTGGGAAGAGGTTGTCAAGTATTCCCCGGACGTGCAATCGTTATGGGCACAATGGAATTCCTTAATTCTGGATGGAAACGTGCTGAAGCGTGTCTTTAAGGGCTCAGATGGTCAGGAAAGGAGACGGCAGGTCTTAATTCCAAATGGGAGGATTTTGGAAGTCTTGGAGGAAGTTCACGGTGGAACTTCGAGAGAGCATCTGGGAGCAGCAAAGACGCTGGAGAAAGTAAGAGAACGTTTCTATTGGATACGGTGTGAAAAGGATGTTAAGGAATGGTGCCACAAATGTGCTGAGTGTGCAGCGGTGAATGGTCTTGACAGAGAACCCGGTGTTCCAATACGGGAGTACAACGTCGGTGGGATTGCAATGGATGTAGATAACCCTTTTCCCCAGACCGACTTGGAAAGTAAGTACACGGTTGTAGTAATGGGCTACTTCAGCAAATGGGCTGTACCGAATCAAGCGGTCATGAGTGTTGCTGACGTGTTGGTGAAGGAATGGTTATTTCAATTTGGCGTACCCATGGAACTACACTCCGACGAAGGGAGAAATTTTCAAATCCTGTGTAAATCGCTGTCCATTAGAAAAACGCGGACTACTGCATTACACCCGCAGTCAGATGGCAAGAGGACTTTTTGGAATATGTTGGAGGTTTTTGTTGGGAGCACCTACGTGGAGATTCTGGTCTACTGTCACAGCTTTCGAGGGACAACAGGGGAAGTCGTTGGTTGCCGCTTCCATCGAACTTCGCATTATAGCCGAGGACAAAGTTGCCGATATCGACACAGCCTGAGGTTTACATTTCGGGACGAAATGGGTCTAAGAAGGGGGCAGTGTAACGGGCACGGTGATCGAGTGTAGAGCCGTGATAGACGTACATTAATCAAGCGCGAGATACTCATGCGACCATGAGATATTGAGTAAGCGGATATATCTCAATATCTCTTAAGCCACGACTAACTAGAGGTTTCTATCTGAGTTACCTTGAATTCGCCATATCTCTGTAGAGGAGATTTATCTCGAATACTCTAGAAGCCATTTCGATAGATACCACGACACATATATAAACTCCGCGGTACTCCTACACGGCAGTCTAAGTCAACAGTTGTACGTGAATGTCAATGTTCTTAACTCCGCTCGGTGAATTTACAAGGTGAGCGCTATCGCTATCGGTATAAATGTAAACAACATATGAGTGTCAATCGTTTAAATAAATATACGAGTGTAAATAAATTAGTTAGTGAATTAGAACCGTAAGTTAGTTAGTTAGTAAATAAATAATTGTTAAGTGCTAGTATTTAAGTTATTGGTGAAGGAGAATTTGTTTATTATTTGTGTTAATAAATTGTAATTGTAAAACAAGTGGCCAACTGTGTGTTATTATTCACAACCCGAGTACGAACCGCTTTTGCTCTCGTTGGAAATTGGATTTGGATTGGGGGAAATCCGTTACAATACCATCGATTTATTGTTATTCAATGTGAACTTGTTTGCCGCTCCGCGGCTATCTCCTAAACAAAATCGCTTCGCGTTTTTGTTGCATTTTTATTGTTAGCATCGATTCATTGTTATCCAATGTGACTTGTTTGCCGCTCCGCGGCTAACTTCTAAGCAAAATCGCTTCAAGGTTTTTCTGCATTTTTCGTTTCGCTTACGCATCTCGTCACATAATTGTAATTTTTAAAATTCTAATTAATATTATTTTTATTAATAATACTATGGAGCAATTTATTTTGTTTTCTGACACTTTTATGAGCGTTCATAATTCAGAGAATTTTAAGCCACCCTAATTTAAGCGTTTAAATAGAATAGAAGTTAGTTTGTGATCTTATTACAGTTTTAAGGTATCAAAAACCGCTCGGTCTACGCAAATCTGACCGTTTTATCCCTTGTAGTTTCGAAGATATTAGCAATCAAAAATTACTGAAAAAAGTCCGTTTTATAAAGAATTTTTTGCGAGGTCTTCGGTGCTTTGCCCCTTTCAAAATTTCACTTTTCCAGCACAAAATAATGCCTTGAATTCGAGTATAAAATTTTATTTTTGTTGCATAACTGTTAAACACGGCGTGAACAATAATATTTTTTAAGAAAACCATTTTTAACTCATTATTGGAGAGTATTTTCGATACATAATTTAATGGGAATAATTATTTGTTGTCATAGTAATAAATATTAATCGACGTTATAAAATTGCAAGCAGGCGATTGAAGATGCCAATTTAAACAAATACGTACGAAACTTTAAAAATTAATGATTAATCGATTTTGTGCACTTCGTAATCACATTTGTTAAACTAATTTACAAACATGTAATATTTAGTAACATTTTCTAGTAAGTATTCTAATAGATTTAATATTAATCCCATTAACAAACTGCGTTGTATCATTATAATTAATTTCGTGCATCTGACAGTTCTAAACGTCAAATTTAGAAAATTTCAAAACTCGGGGGCGATTCGTCAATTCCTTTAAAATCGAATATCTCGAGAACCCCTTAAACGATTTACAAAAACTTTTTTTTACATGAATCTGGAAGATCTCATGACACTTTCGTTCGCTTTATGTTGGGGTCTATCTTCAACCCCTAAGCCGGTATGCTGCATCAAACATACCCCTATTTCAGAAATTTCGTCTAATTATTTAGAGACTTCTAAGGGCCGAACGCCTAAAGAATATATTTTTTTAAATTAACAGTGAGAAGCGCTCTTTTTTGGGCTTTCTAGCGAATATAAATTCAACCCCTTTTAAAAATTCCAAGTCTTAGATATGACGATGGGAAGAATTAGAAATGTTGTATTTGGTGAATTAAAATGATGTCTTCCGTAGCGTAAAAACGATCGCTTTCAAAGGTGTTGGTAAAAAAATCGAGGCGGAGCCCTACGCAGCCCTAATGTCCTGAAAGATGACTATTAGCATCTAAAAAGACAGTTCTTTCTACCTGCGCAAACCCCAATTTTCTATCATTTTTAGTTTCGGAGATATTAGCTATCAAAAAACACCAAAAAAAGGCCGTTTTTTAAGATTTTTTTGCGGAGCCCCGGGGCTCTGCCCCATTTAAAACTTAACTTTTCCTACGTAAAATAACGCGTTCTATTCGAATTTAAATATTTTAGGCAGCTTGCGGCTACCGTTTTCGATTAATTTGAATTCATTGCTCGCGGCTGGGGCCTTCCAGGGCCGTATTCTTAAAAAACAAAAATTAAGATCCGATAGGGCAGCATTCGACGAGGTGCCCCTAGATCAGGCACTTTTTGAATCGGAGTACGGGAAATGTACGAAAATCGCATTTGAAAAAAAGGGGGGGTTAAATTTCTTGCGCAGAAACGGTTCTTTGGAGGCGGATATCTCGGCCCCCGATAGAGATATCGCGGCGCACAAAAAACGAAAACGTGTGCTTTTAATGGGGCTACCACGTATCCAAAATTCAATCCTCTACCACCTTCCCTCTCCCCTCCAGGACGATCCGCGCAAGGAAAATCGAAATAACTAAAACTAGTGCCCCACTAAGCCCCCCTCGAACCCCTATCAAAACTTGTCATTTGTAATTTGGCAACTTTTTACCAAATTTGAAAGGTCTAGGTCCAAAAACGTGGACGCTATCGCGAAAATGCGTTCAGAACGTCTAGTTTTTTATAAGTATATAAACTAGAAGTTTGCCGCTTCGCGGCTAACTTCTAGGCAAAATCGCATTCGCGATTTTGCTAAACGCTATCGCGTTTAAGGCCTTCGGCTCCTAGAAATATTCAAAATATGTCGGTATTTTTTTGATAAACGCTGTCGCGTTTAAGACCTTCGGCTTCTAGTAAAATTCAAAATTTGTCAGAATTGCTTGACATTTTGATTTTTCTTAAAGTCCGGTACTTCTAGGCAAAATCGCTTTGCGATTTTGCTGCATTTTTATTGTTAGCATCGATTCATTATTATCCAATTTGATTTGTTTGCCGCTTCGCGGCTAACCTCTAGGCAAAATGGCTGTGCGATTTTGCAGCATTTTGTTATTACCAATTTGTTGTTATTCAATGTGAACTTGTTTACGCTTTTGATAAACGCTATCGCGTTTAAGACTTTCCGCTTCTAGTAAAATTCAAAATCTGTCAGTGTAAGTTGATATTTTAATTTTTATAAAAGTCCGGTACTTCTAGGCAATTTTTATTGTTAGCATCGATTCATTGTTATCCAATGTGACTTGTTTGCCGCTCAGCGGCTAACTTTGGGCAAAATCGCGTCGCGATTTTGTAGCATTTTGTTAGTACCGATTTATTGTTATTCAATGCAAACTTGTTTGCCGCTTCGCTATTTTCTGGGCAAAATTGCTTCGCGATTTTGCAGCATTTTGTTGGTACCAATTTATTGTCATTTAATATGAACTTGTTTGCCGCTTCGCTGCTAACTTCTACGCAAAATCGCATTGCGATTTTGTTGCATTTTCGCTTCACTTACGCGTCTCGTAAAATAATTTAAATTTTTAAAATTCTAATTAATATTATTTTTATTAATAATACTACAGAGCAATTTATTTAGTTTTACTCTCAATATCCAATCAACTTTTGCAAAATATTTTATCAAATGAGGAAATTGAAATAGATTAAAACCTTTTTTCAATTAACGCAATAACATAATTTTTAATTAAAAGAATATATCTATCATATACATATATAAAAATATAATTAATTAAAATAAACAAAGGTAAGCATTTTTAAAATATAAGTAATAACACAGTTTTTGAACATAAAATTAAGGAAACGAATTACCCCTTGTTAAAAAATTATAACATTATTCATGGGCGTACAGAAATATTTTGACTATAATCCGATTTTAGTTTGATTAAAATACATTGAGTGTTTTTTAAAATCTGAGCCTTTAAAGTGAGGTGACAATACTTTTTACTTGGATAGTAGATAGCCGTAATCAGCTGCAAATACAGCATATACATTTTTGTTTATTATTACCTCTAAAATACTTTTTTTCCTAAACTGGTTTCGATGACCAGCCGATGAGCGTTACGAATTGAGAGATTTTAGCCGACCCTACATTGTAAATATCAGCTTCTAGAACGTCCCTTCATTTGAGCGTTTAAAAAGAAAGAAATTTAGTTGTGATCTTAGTACAGTTTGTTTTTTCGATGGGTTAGTTTATGTAAATACCTCTCTAAAATTAGTTGTTAATTTTGTTATGTGGAAGTGTTGTTTGTTTCTTTAGTCAGTTATTTTGTACTACTATAAAAAATAAAATTGAGTATGTCTGAGATAAGACATGAGAACCATTAAAAATGTTGTATTTCGTTAAATAAAATATTTTATTTCGTAGCGTAAAAAGTTCGTTTTTAAAAGTGTTACAGAAGTGGTCACCTTGCCTTCCTCGCATACGAGTGTTAAGGTTTCAAAAGCCGCTCTGTTTACGCAAATCTGCCCGTTTATCTCTTAACTTCGGAAATATTAGTAATCAAAAATTACCGAAAAACGCCCGCCTTTTAAAATTTTTGCAAAGCTCCCGGTGTTTTGCGTGTTTCAAAAATTCATATTTCCAACCCATAATGCCTTACATTCGAATTTAAACATCTTTTTTGTTTCATAACGGTTAAAGACGGTAAGAAACAATACCTTCATTAAGAAAAACGTCTGTTCAAGAAGAAAACCTCTTGTTAGTCATTATTGGAGAGTATTTTCAATACATAATTTAAAAGGAATAAATAATTATTTGTAGTGATAGTAATAAATGTAAATCGACGATTTAAAATTGCAAGTAGGCGATCCAAGGCGCTAATTTAAATAAATATGTACGAAACTGCAAAAAATTTAAAGATTAATGCACTTTGTAATCAAATTTGTTAAAACTAATTTATAAAAATTTGATATTTAGTAACGTTTTCTAGTAAATATTCTAATAGTTTAATATTAAAAACCGCATAAATAAATTGCTTTGTATAATTATAATATAATTAATTTCATTCATTTGGCAGTTCAACGTCAAATTTAATAAACGCAGGGACGATCCGTCAATTCCTTTAAAATCGACTATCTCGAGAACCTCTGAACCGACTTACCTATAAAAACTTTTTTTTATCTCAATCTGTAAGACCTGATGACACTTTTGCACGCTTTATGTTGGGGTGTATCTTCCACCCCCAAACATGTCTGCCGCGTTAAACATACCTCTATGTTAGGAATTCCGCCCAATTTTTTAGGGAGTCCTGAGGGTCGAACCTCTAAACGAAAAATTTTGCAAAATGAACAGTAAGAACCGCTCTTCTTCGGGCTTTCCAGCAAATATAAATTTAACTCCTTTTGAAAATGCCAAGTCTTAGAAATGACGATGGGAAGAATTATTCAAATATGTTGTATTTCGTGAATTCCTCTCAAGGTTGTGTTTCATATCGTAACGGTCGCTTTTAAAAGTGTAGGAGGATTCCTGGTGCCGGAGCCCTAAGCA